>OX419186.1:3623134-4828346 GCA_948465475.1 Thalpophila matura | reverse complement strand
TTGTATGAGAATGGAAAACATGTAAAACTTGCCTACAAATTCAGAACATTGGCATTGTTATTTTTTAGCACGACTTTAACATTAGTATCGCCGTTCTTCTGAAAGTCGTCTGAAGAAATTCATTATTACAAAAGAAATAAAGGAAAACGTCCAACAATCAAGTATTACGCCAAGTACCTACCTACATGTATAAATAAAGAAGAAAATCACTCTCACGAGACCTTCATATTTGAAAACCCTCCCCAATAACCTTGTCCTTTATTCGTCTTAAAAGTCCCACTCTCTAAACGTTACATCCATAAAATGAAGAGGCTCATGACGCGAATAAAGAAAAAGAAACGTGCCGATTCTGGGAACGGCAACTTTTGACAGTTGTTGATATGGGATTGGTAGCAACTGGACATGACGTGCACGGAAATTGGATCATCATAAATATTCAACCCTTCATTTACTAGTTGATAATAGGCAGCCATGTAAATGACGTGGGACATCATGGGCTCAATATTTAAGTGAAATCGGGGAAAATATTCCCAAGTTTTCAGTCCTCCGAAAGAATCGCGATTGAAATGATTTTGTGTCAATTATAGCGGGAAAGATTCCTATTGTTCTGATCTTCTCTTTTGCAAATGATTTATTTGTTAAGTAATAATAATGAATAAATTATTCAATAAGATCTACTCAACTAAACATTTTGTTGTTGCTTATGGAATAAATCTTCAAATAAATACCAAAAAGCAAATTTATCATTCAAAAGACGCTTTAACTTGATTTTAGACTTAAAACAGTTAAACTGTTGTTATAATTTATTCCTTCAATTAATAACGCAAAACATCAACTGGACAAGAACTGTCATACCGATTTAGAGTTTGACATTTTACTACTTCTCAAGAAATCGAGTTTTTGCAATATGATTACTCGCAAGTTGATATGTGTTCAAAAAAATACGTAAAAATGCGCATAGCGATACGTTAAAAATAGTATATTTGGCTTTATGCCATTGGATTCTAGCCTATTGTATCCTAGTCTGGGAAAATGCTACTGAAAACTATTCGGGCTAGAGGAGCGCATCTTGCTCGGCATCGGAGTGTATGGATCGTACGTCCGACTTTCGTGCGGGCGTCGCATGACTTCCGCACGGTAGCAGTCCGACACCAATCGTCTAAATAAAAAGAGCCCTAAGTAATGGACGAACCCTATCGGCAATTCGTTAATGCCGACGCTCCGTACTGTTACAGATTCCTAATGTTAGGGAATGCCCTAACACCTCCAAATTTCATATTAAGTAAGCATTTTTGATAATTGCTTCGTCAGCAATTTTAAGTTACCACTCGGCGCCCAGGCAGTCGCTCGTGAACCTCCGTGCCCGCGACACATTACTATATCTGCCGGTTTTTTCAAGTTCCTCTGTTTCAAGTTATTATTCTATTTCCTAATTTCTGCCAAATCTGTGTATTTGTGGACCGAATTCAATTATATTATTTCTTTGTCAAAAAGTGTTTTTTTTAAAAAGTCTCAAGGACGTGTCCTTGTAACATTGGTGGCAGCACAAGGGATTTCCAAAATTCGGGAATCGCCTCCGCGAAAAGCTCAGTGAAAAGTGAAAGTGAAAGTTTTCCTGGAATTTACCCGCCGCATCACCGCTATTAACGCGGAAAATCACCGGAGACGCTATGGTCCAAGTGATTTCACTTGCACTCCTCCTCATCTCGATCCAGTAAGTGATATTTGTGGTTAAAAGTGCTAAATTAGTGTTGTGCTAAAGTACAAGTTCAAATATAAAGTTCTATTCCCACGAGTACTAAACAACTCAGTGCTCACAAACAATTCTTCATAAAAGATAACGCTCCCAAGAAGCGAGCTTATCTGTCGCTAACGCCGTGTCTCCAGTGTAAACATTTATATTCTCCAGACTCAAATCGTGCAGAGACGAACTCTACCATATCATATTAATTTAATTGTAATATTTTCTTTGTTCCTATTTCAGATCTAGTTTCTATTGTAATCCATAATGTCTATTAAATCAGATAAAGATATTTCCGTAAAATTAAACACTTTGTTCAAATTTATCAAGCCATATGATGGCGACAGACAAACAATTAATTCATTCATAACCAATTGCACCAATGCTTATGAGCTTGCAGCTCCTGAGCAACAGACTATTTTATTTAAATACATATTAAGCCAGCTCAAGGGTAAGGCAGAGACAGCCTGCTCAATTAGAGCCTTTACCAACTGGAATCAGTTAAGGGAGTTCCTTAAAACGCAATTTTGTGAATCCAAACATTACTCTCATTTATTAGCAGAACTACAGGAGAGTAAGCAAGCACCCAACGAGACCGTGAGTCAATTTGGATTCAAAATCGAGACAATACTCTCACATTTACTCACTGAAATAGTCTTAACCAAAGCCAAGGAAGCCCCAGGTCGTACCGCAGCTATGGAAGACCTGGCCCTTCATCACTTTCTGATAGGGTTAACTCCGCGCATATCAAACATAGTTCGCTGTAAGTCTCCTAAAACTCTTAACGAAGCAATAGGATTCGCCTTATCAGAGGAAAAAATCCAAAAACTAATGTACAAAAGAAATGCACCTAACGCAAATTCCAATCAACCACAGCGTCAGCCTCGAAACTCTGATTCTTTCTATTTCAAACCTGCAAATATTAATAGCGTCGAAAATCAAGGTCAGTCGGTTAAAGTTTGTAGATACTGTAAGAACGTAGGACACGTGATAGAAGAGTGCAGAAAGCGAGAGTACAATAATCGTGTGAGAGCTCAACAAAATTCGGCGCTTCAAAACACTGCTCCAGGCTCATTCCGTTACCCTAACCAAAATCAAAACCGCGTTCATTTAATCAATAATGAGCCTTATGTCCCTGAAAATGGTGACGTAAACCAAGAATGTTTAAACGAATAAGGGGCTCACGGCGGTGTCACGTGAGACCCACAAATCTACGCTCAGTAAAGTTCAATATTCACGACACCAGTCTAAAATCCACTGTTTCCACTGTATCCGCAGTGCCCGCTGTATCCGCTGTTTCCACTGTATCCGCAGTGCCCGCTGTATCCGCTGTATCCACTGTATCCGCTGTATCCACTGTATCCGCAGTGCCCGCTGTATCCGCTGTATCCACTGTATCCGCTGTATCCACTGTATCCGCAGTGCCCGCTGTATCCACTGTATTCAATGTATCCACAGTGCCCGCCGTATCCGCTGTTTCCACTGTATCCGCAGTGCCCGCCGTATCCGCCGTACCCGCTGTATCTGCTACATCCGCTGCATCCTCCGTATCTTCTATCCCTGCTAGATCTTCACATACTAACTCCAATGCCGCTGTGCCTTCCAAAATCACCGCATCTGGAAACAAAGAAATTTATGAAATTACTCCTAACTCCACTCATAGGTACTTACCTCACGTTATTCTCAAAACTCCTGTAAACGATCACCCTCTGTCCTTCCTAGTAGACACTGGTTCCTGCGTAAGCTTAATAAAGAAAGAAGCATTAAAGTATAAACCCGTTTTACAAAACCAGACTTTTCAATTAAAAGGTATTAATACCGGCAATAATATGACTTCTACTTTGGGCTGTTTTAGCCTAAAAATACTATCTAATACCAATAACCCAGAATCTGACGTCTCATATAATTTTCACGTAGTCGACGATATCTACTTACAATATGACGGTATAATAGGAAACGATCTTTTAAATGACTTAGATGGAGTTATCAATTACAATTCAGACACTTTACGAATTCGTCACATTATTCTTAAACTAAAATACAACGAACCTGTTTACCAAATCCTTCCACGTTCTGAAACTATTATAGAATGTACAGTTTCTAACCCAGAATATAAAGTGGGCCTTATTATAGATCAACATATTTCAGAATCTCTCTTAGTGGCAAACTGTATCGTTAATGTGAAGGACAATAATAGAGTCAACATATCCGTAATTAACACTTCTGAAAAACCTATCACGATTAATTCTAATATTAAATTAAAAATCGAACCTTTCGATATCCATGCTTCTCAACTTCTTCCTTATAACAACTGCAATAAACAAACTGCTTCAGATCGTAGAAATGAAGTCCTGAAAATGCTAAGAGTAGATCACCTTAATAATGAAGAAAAATCAAACCTTCATGACCTCTGTTCCAAATTCTCCGACATATTTCAATTACCAAATGACAAACTGACAACCACCGATCTCTTGCAACATGAAATAAAGACTCTTCCATCCGAACCAATTAATACTAAATCTTATCGATTTCCCGAAATACACAAAAAAGAGGTAGCTTCTCAAATCGAGAAAATGCTAGAACAAGATATTATTCAACCTTCTCTCTCTCCCTGGTCTTCGCCCATTTGGGTCGTCCCTAAAAAGATAGACTCTTCTGGTCAAAAGAAGTGGCGTGTAGTCATAGACTACAGGAAATTGAATGATATCACTATTGGAGAAAGTTACCCCATTCCTCAAATAAATGAGATCCTAGACCAATTGGGTAAGAGTAAATACTTCTCTACTCTCGACCTTTGTTCAGGTTTCCATCAAATTGCTATTTCACCGTCAGACATTCCTAAAACCGGTTTTACTGTCCCCCAAGGACATTTCGAATTCAAGAGAATGCCTTTTGGGCTTAAAAATGCCCCAGCCACATTCCAACGCCTAATGAACACTGCCCTCGCCGGCCTTCAAGGTCTACACTGTTATGTGTACCTAGATGATATCGTTATCTACTCCCACGATCTCCATTCTCATATCGAAAATCTTACCAAAATCTTCGAAAGACTTCGTAAACATACTCTCAAACTTCAACCCGACAAATGCGAATTTCTCCGAAAAGAGGTGGGCTATCTTGGACACATTATTAGCGAAAAAGGTGTTAAGCCTAACCCTGAAAAGGTCAAAGCGGTTTCCCAATTTCCGGTGCCTAAGAGCCCCAAGGATACGAAATCCTTCCTAGGTCTTGTTTCTTATTACAGGCGCTTCATCCCTGAATTCTCTAAGATAGCTAAGCCACTTACAACATTGTTAAAGAAAGAACACTGTATTCTACTATTTCATTTGATCATAAAGGAAAGAAAATCTATTTCCTATTTACCAAAGTTTACCATTTCCATACTTGTTCTTATGAAGATATCTTTAAAAGTCTTTTAAATCTTAAGTCCGAAGTAATGTCGGACTCTAGCGACCCAAATACTAGTTTGGCTATCACTGATTTTAGTAATCCATTCGATAAACATATATGGATTAAAATATACAATATGTTTTGCTATATTTTTAATAACTCGCAACTTCCTATTCATATTTATCACAATTCTATCATATTCCCTGTGCCTTCAGAAATTCCTAAAATACTTCGCGAAAACCACGATATCCCTATTGCTGGACACTTAGGGTCAACACGCATGTTTAACCGAATAAAAGAAAGATATTTTTGGAAACATATGAGGTCTGATATCGAAACATATGTAAAGAACTGCTCTCAGTGTCAAAGCAATAAGGCCTTGAGGAAAATTAACAAATCTCCGATGCAAATCACAACTACATCTACCAAACCATTTGAACGTTTGAGCCTAGATCTCGTAGGCCCTCTTCCAGAAGCAGGTTTAACGAAACTTAAATTCATAGTAACATTACAAGATGACCTTACCAAATTTTCTCTTGCCTACCCTGTTTCCAATGCAACTGCAGAAGAGACATGTGAGTGTCTCGTTCATTTTATTTCTATTTTTGGTATTCCCAAAACTATCCTTACTGATCAAGGCACAAATTTTACCGCAGAATTGTTCAAAAGAACCTGCGATTTTCTTAAAATAAAACAACTTTGGTCATCTCCATACCATCCCCAAACTCAAGGTGCTCTTGAACGTAGCCACTCCACTCTTAAAGAATATCTTAAGTCATACGTAAACGATAATCATTCCGACTGGCATAAATATGTTTACACCGCTATGCTAGCCTATAATAGCTCCGTGCACTCTACTACTAACTTTACGCCCTACGAACTTCTTTTCGGTCACAAATCTTTCATTCCTGACTCTGTCTATGAACTACAGCCAGACCTTACATACCCCGAATACCTTAAGTCTCTACATCATCGCCTGAAGCTCTCACGAGATAAAGCTATTGAAAATATTCAAGCGTCCAAAGAAAGGTCTAAACAATACTACGACACTCACACGCGTCGCGTTCAATACAAAGTTGGAGATTACGTGTACCTGAAAAATCATGTCCGCCTTCGCAAAGCCCTATCGTCTATTTGGAAAGGGCCCTACAAAGTCGTGAAAATCAATGGCATGAATACACTGACGTTGCTGATTAACAGGCGTCACGTGACGCATCACTATGACGAAGTTAAACTAGCTTCAAGGTCAGAAACATAGTTATTAGTTACTATCTTTAACTCTTACGATTAGCTTAGTTCCTTAATTCATAGATATAAGTAACGCCACTACTATTTTATTACAGTAACCTCGTGCTGGGTCAGAAGTTCGTCGAACCTTTGACAAGTAGTCCTGGCATGTACTTCGATCCCCTAGGATCATTAAGTCTAGTTGATAGTTATCTTAGTATAGTTATTCCTTATGACGTATCTTATATTAACCCCCATATTCATAACCTTCAACGTGTCCTCAACAATTCTATAATAACGTGTCAGAACAGCAAAGTATTCGATTATTTAGAATGCGATAATATCTTTCAACCACTATTTACTCGATATAATGATATTACCCATGATAACGAGGCTATTTTCCACCTTACATCACATCAATCTAAAAGGTCTGCCCTGTTAGGGTTTGTCGGTACTTTGTCTAAGAAACTATTCGGTACTATGGATGAAGATGATGCCATCCGATATGATAATGCTATTAATGAAGTAGAATTGGATCAAAAGAAATTAGCCCTCTTTATTAAAGAAAATATATTAGTTACTACCTCTACGCTTAAATCTTTCAATAAAACTCTCCACAATATAAAGATAAATGAAATGCATTTAAAGAATGCAATCAATGCATTATCCGAAGATATTTTAAATCTTACTTATGTTTCAAAAGAATTAACCTTAAGGTCCCGTATGTTAGAGTTAACGTCTATGATAGAAAATAGTCTTCTAGCCTTATCTTTTAAAGTTGAAGATATAATTAATTCCATTGCTTTTAGCAAATCTAATGTCTTGTATCCTACTATCCTAACGCCGATAGAACTTTACACAGAATTAGTGAATAACCACAGATTCCTACCTAATTCTGTGCAATTACCAGTTCTTCTAAGTTTAGACAACATACATATAATTTTAAATATATCGGAAATATCTAATTATTTCAATAAAGATAAGATAGTTTTTGTAGTTAAGATTCCGCTTGTAAACCCTTTATACTTAGATCTATATCATAACTTACCTTGCCCTGTTCCACACGACACTAGTAATCCGATATCTTACTCAACCATCATCCCAACCTCGAAATACATTGGCATTAGCAGAGATAGATTAATATACTGCAAATTAAATACATTAGGCTCATGCAAATTAATAAATAATAATCATTACCTCTGTGCGACTCCGATAACATATTCTTCGTCAGCAATGCCCTCCTGTGAAACTGAAATAATTAGTAAAGTACTTACCTCGATTCCCTCGATGTGCAATACCAAATTTATTCACGGTCACATTAGTATTTGGCAACAACTACGTAATAGTAAATGGCTCTATGTGATGTCAGAGAAAACTAAGATAAATATAGAATGTAATAACTCCCGATCTAATGAAATAGAATTAAGTGGAAATGGAATATTGTACTTGCCTGCTGGATGTATTGCCTATTGTAAAAATACCCGCCTAATATCCCACGATAATTACCAAATTCAATTAAAAACTGTCATCTCTAATTTTAACATCATAAATGATTCTTGTTGTAATACCTTAGCATTTAATAATGTTGTATCTAGCTTACCTGTAGTTAACCTTAAAAATGTAGATTTAGATGTAATAGCTTATGAGAACCCAGAAATGTTAAAAGATTTAGATAAGATAATCGAAAAACCTCATATTGTTCTATATCAGACGTATTACAGTACCTTAATTATTTTCGCTGTATTTACTATTATGTGTTATGTTATTTACCGATTGTATAAAGCTGGCATATATAGGAAAATATTTCGGCCTAAAATAAATAGTACCGATATTGATAACCGTGACCCCGAATCAATTGAGTTACCTAATATCATATCACCTCCTGCCCTTCGCGTCGGTTAGCTTGAACTTGCTGATAAGACTTACTGGCTCCCGTAAACTACACCTAATAGGTATAGTTTACTCTTATCCGGGGGGCTGTTACAGATTCCTAATGTTAGGGAATGCCCTAACACCTCCAAATTTCATATTAAGTAAGCATTTTTGATAATTGCTTCGTCAGCAATTTTAAGTTACCACTCGGCGCCCAGGCAGTCGCTCGTGAACCTCCGTGCCCGCGACACATTACTATATCTGCCGGTTTTTTCAAGTTCCTCTGTTTCAAGTTATTATTCTATTTCCTAATTTCTGCCAAATCTGTGTATTTGTGGACCGAATTCAATTATATTATTTCTTTGTCAAAAAGTGTTTTTTTTAAAAAGTCTCAAGGACGTGTCCTTGTAACAGTACGCTCCGATGCCGACCAAGCGGACGCGCAGCTTAGAGCATGCTCAGAGAGCTGTCCTGAAGGTTATATACACTCACAGCCACTAAAATTTCCCACAGTGCAGCTATATGCTGAATGCAATATGTGAACAGGCAGGCACTCGTCCGCCCTCAGTGCAAACAGGCAGAGTTAACCACAGGGTTATTCTTCATGAGTCGCATATAATTATTACGTTTGCCAAACGATACTACTTTATGACCAGCACGAAACTACATAGGTAATTACCTCAATTAAATTAAATCCTAAGCATTAGTATTCAAAGTCTCAATATTATTGCAAGTCGGAGTTGAAGGACTATCTTCTAAAACTTGACTATCGCAACGCTGAGGGTCTTCTGTCTGGAAATTTTAGATAGTTATAAACATTAATTTATGAAAATTAAATGGAAATAGTATTCCGCTCGATCGTACACATAACCTTACAACCACACACACCCTTGCTTTCGCTAACACAAATATACCCTCACATACCTACATAAATACAAGTTGGTACCTAAGCAATAATTTATTTTGTTTTCTACATTGTTTTGTTGAGTTTTTGTTTTTGATTTATATTTCTCCTCTTGTCTAGCGCTACTGATAGATATTGTTGTTGATATTGTTTTCTTTTTTGTCCTATCTAGGCACAGCCAAAGAGGCTTTTATGTATCTTTGAAGGTACACTGTCTTTTAAGATACAAAAGGATATACATCTAGTTTAGAAGTCAGGGGTTTTTTATCTGTGGACTACTTGTAGCTTAGGCATTTTATTTGGAATAATGTATATTTTGAATTTTACCTACTCTTTCCATTGAGATCTTGTCTTTATCAAACAAAACAATCTCGGAAACTGAACACTCTAACTGTGAAACTGTGCACTGTACGGTATAATTGATTGTATGACGTTAATCTTAGTCTTCTCGAACACTTTTCCTCTTTATTATTTGCAATAATAAATTATTTTTATTTAAGCGCTCGTAAACCTCGCCGGCGATATATTACGGACATTAAACGAGACTTCCTAGTTATTTATCGATCTTGTTCGGCGTCGTTTGGCTTAATTAATATTTTTCATCAATTTATTATGTTTTTGTTACAGGTAATTCAAATAATGATCGTCTTAGAACGGCAGCATATAAAACAATTTTGTAAGTACAAAGCTGTTTTTGCGGTTCTTTTTAGGGTTCCGTCCCAAAATGGTAAAAAAGGAACCCTTATGGTGCGACTTCGTCTGTCTGTCTGTCACACCTGCTTATTTCAGCAACTACTAATGCTATCGACTTGAAATTTGGTACAGTTATAAAGAATGCTTGTCCAACTTTATTGCAAATGAAAAAGGTCAAAAAATATTTTTATTTTCATGGCAAAAGGGTCCAAAATTTCGAAGTGGGGTTACTAGGTCATGTGACATATCATATGAAAGAGCTTGATCTGCATATTTCAAAATATATTTTTATTTAATTTTGTCTCATAGTTTTCGACATATGATGAAAAATTTCTGAAAAAATACCATTCCCCCCCCCTTATCTCCGAAGTTTGCGAAGCGAAAAATCTGAAATAATTAGAGTTGATAGGAATTGATCCAAATATTGCACCAAAAATAAAACGATGTTCGTAACTGTTTTTTCAAAATCATCAAAATTCCTTCACAAACAAACTTAGTTATGCGGTCCTGTTTTTTTCACTTTATACGTCCAAAAATGATACGGAACCCTCGGTGCGCGAGTACGACTCGCACTTGGCCGGTCTTTTTATTTAGTTTGTACGTGTACGAGGAGTTGAAATTACGTGAAAGATTTTTCTACTGTAATACTATTACAAAGATGTAACAAATAAAAAATGAGAAATAAAGAAAATAGGTTCCTACCTACCATGAGCCTACATAATATAGGGCTCTTGCAAGACATCCCAAACTTACGTGCAAATGAATAATAATAATTTATTCATTTATTTAGAACTTACAAGAAAAGGAATCAAGGGTGATTTATGTGTTTCGTTATTGAGGATCGGCAGTCGATCGATCTTTCGGAAACTCCCTTCATTATCTGGGCTTGAGTGTTCCACTTTGAAGGCCTTTATACAACTTGGTCTACAAATCTAGTTTGGCAATTTCCATAGAATTATTATTCATTGCGACCTAGTAACGTGTAACTTACACAAATTGAGGCCGGAACTTTTGTACTTTGCTTTCGTTTAGGTACAAGTTGGGGCTTGATAGATTTATCCCTGGGTCTTTCACGATTGAACAGGTTCAAATGTCATGGTACATTAATTCATCTTTTGTTTGGCAAGACGAGAATTTCGTTGAATAATAGAAAAAGCTGATTGTAAAAAATGTGTGAAACAGAACACAAAATATTCGTTCAATGAATATGGTTTACTCTTATTTGTACATCACAGGAACGATGGAACTAATGAACCGATAGTTGAGCTTCATGCCAGCGGCTACAAACGTACTGCAACAAAAAATCTGTCTCTTTTGTATTTTTTACAGTTAACTCTTTGTGAACAAGAGCGTTAATGAATTTTGTGTACCGTATTTAGTCAATATCGTTTTAAATTGAAAGGGCACTGGCAGACGCCCATAGAACGCTGGGCCTCAGATTGTGTAAGTCGGTACAGATATGACATTAGTTTGGTGTGATCGAGTATTTCAAGAGTATTTAAATTCATTTTTTATTTGTTTTTGTACGTAATTGGGTTAAAGAGAAATATTCTTATTTCTGACAGTGAGGTTAAGTATGGTGTGAATGATCCAGTCAAGTACAGCCCGACTAATGAGTTCTCAATTCAAAGGTTTTAGTTGCTGTCACCATGATATTCTGTGGAAGCACGCGCCAGCCAGCATGCACCCGTTTTTGTTTTAGTGGTTTTTTCAAAATGTCAATGGCATAATCATTTTATTTCTTATTTATTTCGATTTTTGATTCCAATTCTTAATCTCTAAGATAAATTAGGCAATGAACAATTAAAATATATTGTTATTTTTGGTTAAGCTTTTGTTACTGTACCATATCAAGCCTAAAACTGCCGACTTCCTTTAAGTTTCATTGAGGTTACCGCTTTCAGATTTGTGAAAAAGAAAATACAGTAGTGGCGCTTTTTGTTAACCGTTTTGCAGTACGCGCGTCGCGCATCTGTGCTTTTCGTTTTGTCTAAGGGATTTTTCAATTTGAATTGTTGATTCTTTTGTCTCTCCAGCGATTTTATGTTATAATATATTTTGTTTTCGTCTAGCATTCAAATGCAAAAATTTCATCAATTTTGATCTCTTCTTCAAATTGGTCATCAAAAACTGTAACAAAATCCATACTATTATAAAAATTTAAAAAAGTTGTGTCTGTAGGTACATTGAAGATATTCCATAAAAAAACAGGCGGGGTACTGGGACGTAATCATGCCCAAATATTTTTTTGGGATTTTTACTATTTGTACGCGCATCGCGCAAAAAGTACTGAACTGATTTTGATGCGGTTTTCACACTTTGGTAGCATGAGGTCGCACTTAAAATCTAAGCCACATTCCATCTAATTCCGGTGGAATAAACCAGAGATACAGCTTATCTATTCGTAGTACTACTAGTCACCCTACACTATGGAGGAGGTAATTTAAAGTACCTAGTCAATTTATTGTAGTCCACGCGGACGCAGTCGTGGACAAAGGCTTGTAATTAATATATCTAAGAAGCTTATCGATCGTGATACGTTTTATCCGAAAGCAAACTTTTGTAATATTATTTAAACGCTTTGTATCTAAGTGAAAGTTGGGAACAAACGTGATAGCACGGAGGCGGAATGTCGAAGCACCCTCAAGGTAGCGACGAACACTCAAATTACATTGTTGCCAACATGACTTTTTAGGCCTCGTTATATTAGGAAATTTTTTGCACGTTTGCGGCCTAAAGAAAGGTTTTGAGATGAAAACAGCGAACGACGCTGTTAATTAATGTTATTATGATTTTGCGTTGGTATGTGGGTGAAATTATTATGTTCGAAATTGGTGGGAGCCAGACCATAATTATATTTGTTTGTAACGAGCTTTGATTTCATTATTCGTTAGACCCTTCGTCGACAGTTCTGCAATAATGATTTAGGAAAATGCTAAATGTACTTAAACGTGGGGTTTAAAGGGCACTGGCAGACGCCCATAGAACGCTGGGCTTCAGATTGTATAAGTCGGTACAGATATGAAATTAGTTTGGTGTGATCGAGTATTTCAAGAGTATTTAAATTCATTTTTTATTTGTTTTTGTACGTAATTGGGTTAAAGAGAAATCTTCGTTTTTCTGACAGTGAGGTTAAGTATGGTGTGAATGATCCAGTGAAGTATAGCCCGACTAATAAGTTCTCAATTTAAAGGTTTTAGTTGCTGTCACCATGATATTCTGTGGAGGTCCAATGAAGTACAGTCCGACTAATGAGTTCTCAATTCAAAGGTTTTAGTTGCTGTCGACATGATATTCTGTGGAAGCACGCGCCAGCCAGCATGCATCCGTTTTTGTTTTATTGGTTTTTTCAAAATGTCAACGGCATAATCATTTTATTTCTTATTTATTTCGATTTTTGATTCCAATTCTTAATCTCGAAGATAAATTAGGCATAGAACAATTAAAATATATTTTTATTTTTGGTTAAGCTTTTATTACTGTACCATATCAAGCCCAAAACTGCCGACGTCCTTTCGTGTCTTATAAGCATTAACATTGTGAACTGTTTTCTTTTATTGCTTACAATGAGCAAGTCCAGTGGCGTGCCTAGAGGGCAAGCCCGAGGCATTTCTTTCGAGAGTCTTTATGTTCATTTTTCATGATTCATGAATGTAAGTGATTTATAATGTAGATACGTATTGCTTTAATGACGTCATTATCTCATTTATATTCATGAAAAATTAACATAAATACCCTCTAAAACCAAAAAATGCGTAGTGCTTGCCCTCTAGCCCTAGGCACGCCACTGTGAGCAACTCACTAGTGAAATTTACTTTCACACCACGATTCCTTTCTGTTTCCTTGATTCTACTCTAAACTAAGTTAGCCGTGCCTTTATTTCTTATCATTTCTTTCAAAGTGTTTTAAGAAAGTAAAATTGCGCCGCAAGGTTGATAAAGCTCTCAAAGTAAGAGGCGAATGAAAAAGAAACCCTGTCCAAGATTAAGTGACTAGAATCTAGATTTTATATGAAATGGCTTTTATCTTTCACCTTGACCACGAAGTAGTCACGGATAAAACTAATATTTTTGCTAGGAAAGTAGTTTATTTTATGAAATATGGCGGCATCACTTTGATTTCTAATGTAGCCAGAGCAAAAAATTGTAACAACTTGTTCAGTTCCGTGTCACATTAAAAGTGTAAAACATGTTTTCGTGTTTCAATAAGTATAGATTCAACGTCCATAAAAATCCACACTCTCTTAAAATATGTACATTAACACCACAAAACCTGGCTATACAAAAAATCCTCACATTATGCCTTATTAACTTCTAAGAACACTGTCATACCCGTCTACATAATATTACACAGGATTACAAGCTCTGCGGGATTACCCTGGAAGTAATTACTTGGACAGTTCGCCCGCTTGGCGCGGACACGGCAGGCGTTTGCAGCTGAAATTAGTTAAAATTAAGGACAGGAGGGAACGGAATTTTTCCACCGGCGGGCTACACGCGCCGCGGCTTTGGATGTGACGCTTCTGTTCCGTTTCGCCATTTAGTTTTGTGTTCATCCACGCTTTGTGTTCATTTACGCTTTGTTTACGCTTTTCCGATGTTTTTGTTTGGTCTTTACTTGTCTGAAGATACATTTTGATGACAATTTTTATCATATTCCGCTGACGGTACTGCTTTTGTAAAATGTTCTCCAAAGTTATATTCTTTAAGTGATCACCTGATCACGTTTGCGCTTGTCGCGTTAAGTTAAAAGGCGCATCCATAATAACAACAAGATTTATTATCGAACCCATAAATTAATGAATTCTTGGGACAGTATCAATAATTCATTTTATGCTGTCAGATTTAATATCTCTCTTAGTTTTATTAAAATTTCTCGGGTACTCGATCATGTCGATATTAGTAATTAACTTTAAGTGACGCGTAACACTTCCAACATGTCTGAAGTTCGTCGCGGGCTAGGAGATTTGATTAGCCGGACGAAAGCCCCGACAGAATTCGATTAAGTCAGGCGGTGCCGCCAAAAGTTTGAACCTTCATAAATCGGTTACCCACTGGAACATTTGGTGGACGAATTCTGAGGAATTCATAAAAACTTGTGCTTAACATTTGGCGTGAAATAAAACATTATTCCCTCTACGACCAACTGTTTCGATGTATAATTTCGACCTCTACAATGACTTCCTATCTGAGCGAACGTTGAAACTTTGCAGACATTGAGCTACAAAACTCGGTTTGTACAGCATCGCCAAAAACTTTATGAAAAGGTTTTAATGGTGCAGCTTTTACAGTACAACGGATGTTCCTGTATTAAAAGTTTTGATGAAATTACGGAAGTGGTATTACCTCTTTCTCACTCTGTTCAAATTTACTTGCAGTTCAGTGTTCGACATTCACGTATTAGCTTGTTTTTTATCTTATAGACAAAAAACATTTTTGGAACAAAATACATTTTTAAGAAGACGGAAATGTTTTCCAACTTTTTCTAATATTGATGCGAGTACAAAGACAACTTCTTTGGCCATTTTTCTTGAAATCATGCCTTGTTAATATTAGTACCTTGTTTTTACCTTAATCTGTCATATAAATTGGAGTTTTATTTGTTACCAAACCGAAATAAGATTAAAAAAATATACTACTTCGGTATTAAAGTTGAGCGTAATGGTACCAGTTGGTATACCCGACGACGTGTCGCGACACTACTGGTTTGTTATCAATACTTTAAGCCTCTACTTATTCTTGTACCCGTAAGTGGTGTATCTACACCACTTACGGGTACAAGACCTATGTAAAAAGAAGAAACAGCTATGTAAAAAGTGTTGCTAGGTACTTCAAACTACCTACTTCATAGGAATATTAAAAGGTAAAAACAGTTTTCTGCCATAAACAGCACCTTCTTTTATGTAAACTTTATTTCAATAGAACTTGCGAATTTTCGATATAAATTCATCAAATTTTTACAATTTGCCATACTGACATTGTTTACATAGTTTGCAACTTCCATTGAAATAGACCTTACATTATTCTCTGATCTCATATTCACCTACTATAACATGTAACAGGTATTATAATAACTATAAATATCTATTTGACCTTTGACCTGTTATTCAAATGCCAGTGTTAAGGTCGATCAATAACTTATTCGTTATCCACTGTTTATCAATATAAATAAGTTTTTTTTATTCATTGATAGGCTTACCTACGTTTGACCGCCATCTCGCCTGATGTTAAGCAATGAACATCAACGTATCGGTGTTGAAGTCAAGAATCAATTAAACGTTACCTACAAAGTCCTCTAAATCTATTTCATCCTCCATTTTGACCCTCTTTACATAAACACCCTATAAAATTATGCCTCTCAAACTTTTTATAACAAACTTCGATATGAACTTTTAACAATAAAATATTGCTCGGAGATAGTAGACAACATTATCCTCTTGCGGGATGAAATTGGAGGGTATTAAATCCCCCCTCGACTTCTCATAGTTAGCGTGACGAGGATTTTTGCGAAGGACTTCGTTTATACGCCAATTTATGGAGGATAGATAATGATGAACGATTATACCCTTACATCACTATCTATCCCGTAGCTTTCACGTATATAGGGTGACTGGTAATTAGTGACCGATACTTTAACACATGTCCCCTTACAATGACGACAATTGACTTAAGAGCTTTTTAATTTAATCATCGTCTATCGTCATCGTCGCCCCGAAGTTGCCTGTAGCCTCGTATATAAGTCAAACCCAATTTCAAATGGTTTACACGTATTAACATCCGATTCATCTTCGTCAACGGAATGTCTGAAGTCTGGAATCAATCTGATTAAAAAGTACCCCATTAGGTCCTTTATATAGTGTGACCTTACAAGCTGACATAGCTTGACTACAACTTCCTAATACCAAAGGTCACACCTCACACGTGTCGGGGTTGGATTGAATATGCTTATCTTTACTGTCTACTACGCACTACCTACACCGATCTCAGAATGATGACTACTTGTTATCACATTGCATTAGTCTACTGATATTTCAAAGAACGACTGACAGCCTTCTAACCTTCATTGAAATCGTATTACCCCCACTTATCGAAACCTCTTTCTTCCCACATTTATCTTGAAAAGATAGTCCATATTTCTCGACGAAATCGTTTCAGTACTCGATAACAGTTCCATACTCAGTATCGATCATTTTCCGATACAGGAACGGCGGCATTAAGATGTTTAAACCTTTCTATTTTTCAACGACGCCCGTTTGAAACGGTTTATATTTCAAGCAGAAAACACAATTATTCTTCAGTGCACTGTGTGGAGAAAATACTTATATCTGACACCTTGTGTTTTACGTGATAGAATAAATCCCTAGAAAAATAAAATTAAAAAAGGTTTATAAAAAAGCTTGAGATAATATAAAATATAAATTAGTCATAAGCACACGTTGTAACTGACATGTCTGGAGGGTAAAAGCTTTTGTGAAATGGAGAAAGAACAAAAATAAAACTATTTACAGACCTTTATAAAAAAAATAAACATTGTTCAGCATGTTTATAAATTCTATTCATCTACGTCTACAATGACTTTTTACAAAAAAGTTAATGTTAAACTCAATTAAATTAATGCAATAAAAGAAATCTTATTGTTATCATCACTTACAACCACACCTCGACAGCACAGCGCATAACTTGTCATTTAAATTGGGATTTTAAGTCGTGTGGTGTACAATACATTTTATAATATTAACACAGATTAGCCAGCTTGTAAATGTATTATACAACACATGACTAACGCTGAGTTGCAGAAAAGGCCATTACGTTTTAAAGGAGACTTTAACGAAGGAAATTGTATGGTTAATGCCTGCATTCAAATTTAAATTATCTTTCTGCAACTGACCGTTACAGCCCTAATTTAAATGACAAGTTATTTGCCGTGCTGGAGTGGTGCGGTTAATGAGTGATGATCTTGCCCGTTCATACATTTAATGGAATTTGTTATTGAAATGAAACATAATGCCAGTGAATTTGAAATCTTCGCAATATTGAACCTCACGTAATGTCGCATGCCGATGGGCTATAAACTCGTCGACTGCTACATAAATGGCACTTAGATAAGAGCAAACGACATTTACGCTGCATTTCACGCTTAATACGTTTCATATCGACTGTTATTGAAAATGCTCTCAATTTAAGGCGGTGGTTCCCAAATTTTTTTGACCTGGTACAACTAGGACTTTTTCATTTGGTGTGGGGACCCAAAAGTTCACCCCTGCTACCACTGCTCTCAGCAGTATCATGAAATCCTCAATCCATAAATGTCTACACATAAGCTCTACAAAGGATTACTCGATGGGTATGTTTTGAAAAATATTAATTTCCGTGCAGATTTACTTACTAATGAAATAAAATGAAAACGAGCAATCGTACATTTTACCGTAAAATCCAATACGATTAAATGCTTATACTTATTGAATGGTATGGAAGCTTACAGCATTTGAGTCAATAGACTTATTGTAAGAATAGTGAAATACGTATGTTGCTCAAAAAACATTCTTCGAATATGAATATGTCTCAATGAAATAAGTTAGCTTGTAAAAGACATCGAACGGGTTCTATTCTACTTGAAGAGGCTTTTGGCGAGGTCGATAAAGATTTTATATGACTCATATTACGGGTATTTTATTGTGTTGAAAGGGATCTATTTGACCTTCCGATTTACAAATTCACCAAGGCAAACGGTTTCCCGGCCGGCGACCGGTCCCGTTTCTCATTGTACCGTAAACATTTTATCTTACTCTCATTCGTACCTACTAGCAAGCTGCCTTGTAGTTTTTGAGGAGGAAATATTAATATTGTTTATATTGGAGTACGAAACTATTGGTTGTAAAGAGGTACAAAAAAGAATAAGGAGTAGAGGACCGACAGAACCTTTCTGTTTGAATATACAGAACACAACTCGGTTATTGTTTAAAAAAGAACACGAATATAAAAAAATATGAAAATAAATTCTCGTGAAATACATCGATAGGCATACTTACCTACATAAATCTTCTCTATTTCCATGTTCAGAATTTGTGCAATAGCTGCTGTTTTAACGGTAGGTACTATATTAGCTTTGAACTTTGGGAATCAATGATTGATGTTAGTTCGTCTTTATGGAAGTAAACTTTCGAATGAAAACTAATTTATTTTGTTGGAAGCGAAATATTATTGGAATTGGATAGATAATGGTTAATTTCATGTTTATAATAAAACTACTCGGAAATTGGAAAACAACACAATGTCGTAATTTCCTTCAAACAAACTTTACCACCGATTTACATCCCTTTTGGGATGGAATCCCAAAAAAATCTTCCTTAGTAGGTACACCTCTAGAGTAGATGATACTCAAGGAATATTTCCTCCTCTCAAATCTCTAGGTCCATCGGATTGATCTGAGTGTTGTCTATCAGTTAGTCAGTAAGTCAGTCACGGTACTGTATGTATAGATAGATGGAGAGGCTAATATCAGGTCCAGATTAGATAAGGTTTTAAAGGTATGTCTAGTCTAGTCAGTCTAGGTATATCTACTTGTAAAGAAGCTTCTGGTGCATTTGATATTATACTATGCTTAACTCTAAAATTTTTTTTACACGCATTGATGTCGGATACCTACGATTGTTAGTTTCAAGCAACGGCCTGTATTCATAGCAACACGTTATTCTTACCACGTAAATCATTGCGCCTATTGAGTATCTCGATCTACCCTCCGAACCCCCGATAACTGACGTCATTCACGTATTGTGACGGCTGTCAAAGGAGTCCCTCGTACGTACGGACAATAATTTAAGAGCGTCCCATTCAATTTCTCCTGCCGTTGTCTGTATGTAGGTCAGTTTAGCTAGTTTGATGTGTATTCACTAAGTGTATTTTGTGTTGCTTCTATCGCTGTCTACTCTGTGTTTGAATTTGGTTTTTGACACCCCTTTGTGTTGCGATGTGTGAGGTCTAAAACTCGATGCCTCTAGCTATAACCCTTTTCACAATATATCCCTTTGACTGTTAAAATTGACAGACATAATTGCTATCGACCAGAATCAGGTTGAACGATAGATGAACTAACAACACGGAAACCGTGACCTTGACCCCTCTTTCGAGCAAATTATGTAAAGCAGGTGGTGTCTTACACGACACCACTACATCGAGAGCGCGCGTATAAAAATGTGACGTATGTGAACGGAATTAAGTTTAGTTTTGTATTGCATTGGATGCTTTGATATAGACTGCGAAACGGCGACACGCGTCTGGGAATAAAATGTAGGTACGCGCGGCTGCAGATCAAGCTATACATTTCCAGTATAAGCTGATCTCGCATTGTATAGGATTTCCTTACAGTGAGAGGTCAGTGTAAACTGGGAATGTACCTATAGCTTGATGTGTAGCCGTGTGTACCTACCTACCTAGATGACATTTCCATTAACTTATTATTTAGATTTCTGTGAGCTATAATAAGGCTTTGTGACTAGTTAATTGAATTTACATGAGTGTGGGTACAGAAAGAAAAATGACTGTGACATACGGACGGACAGACATGACGAAACCATAAGGGTTCCGTTTTTTGACATTTGGCTACGGAACCCTATAAAGTAGGTATCATAATTGGCCTGTTAAAACCTGAAATAAAAAAAAACTGTTACATTTTTTTGCTGAGGTCACACACATCTTTTCATTCGGACACCTACCTCACTCTCTACTTGCAACGCCAAAGCCAACCTCCCTTGTGCCAATTAGATCGTAATCCTCGCGTTTCCTGCAGAGATAAACCGAGATATCTGTACCCCTATAATGAGTTTTTTTGACGTATAGTTTCGTTAACGTAAGCATATTTTGAATTTAAAATACAGCAGTCCTGGAACATTTTGATAAAATTTTATACAATTTGCACATTTTAAAAAATACAGAGAAATTAATTAAGTATTTAATTTAAATAAATATTGTGTAACAAACGTATTTTCAATTCAAAATATGCTTACGTTAACGATACTACACGTCAAAAAAACTCATGATAGGGGTACTGATCGAATGTGCATCACGATGACGTTGCTTAACACTCGATTATACTCAGCTTGAGTAACTCAAGCTTATATTTCATCCTCATTGACAGGTAGAGATGTAACTAAAGATGTTTCCACAACATTACGCTCGTTAAAATTTAGAACGCGACAGTTTTTCACGCGACGCTACCCCTGTTCCTTGCTGGTGATAAATTGGATACATTTGTTTAAGAAACTCGTGAGGAACGAGGAAATAAACTACCTACATTTTACTTTTTTGTTTGACACCTAAAACCGGCACCGTTAGTTCCGACCCTTTGTGTCTTTTATTTTATGGGGTTGCAGTATTTTAACGGGTGTTAAAACGGCGTAACAAAATAAATTATTGTTTTGTTATTTTCACGCCATAGTCCAAACCACGGTATAAATTTAATTCAGGTGTGAAAATCTTCGTTTATCAATGCAGACCCAGTTTTTATCTGGCAATGGTACTGTGAAGAACAACGGCATTATAGAACTACAAAATCTTAGCGTTTTCTTTGCGTAGGCGCAAACGGCAACCGAAATATTAACTTGTCCAATCTGGCCAAACGTTGCCTATGTAAATGCACATATCATTTTTGCTTGGAAGAACCAGAAACTGACAAGAACTCAGATCATAGAAACAAGGAGATATGCCATCATAGCAAATTAGTACGGGAACAACTGATGCCACTTTTAGTAAATTTTTCGACACAATTACGCGCATAATTAAGCGCTCCTTGTGAATAAAAAGATCTCCCACGCATTAAACATTCCGCACACCCTCAATCTAACACTGTTAATCGTCACTCAACACTAGCACTAAACTAAAACACTGTACTGTAATTATACCATCGATCGTGTTCGTTTCGTCGCCAGCGCGTATGTTTTTAGTATGAGCAAATTGCTCAACATCAGGCATCAAGCTCGATAGCGCCTTGGCACATCTCCCTTGTTTCTATGATCTGAGGACAAGACCAATAAAAGTACTACAATGTAACTTAAAAACTCATTATCTATGCAATTCAACTATGTATTTCAAGAAACTTATTTAATTATAATAGAGTAGGCACGTTTTACACCAGCACGTGTAAGCCCGCCTCGCTGCATGAATTTTTAAACCAAAGACCCATCGTCACAGTAAAAGTTTGTCTTTGGTGTCTCTCTTAACTTTTTCAACTAACCAGATTACACCGTCCTTTGTGTACACGACCTAATTAAAGTTTCCTTAAGACTAATTTTCTACCGAATTATTAAAACTTAACAAAACTTCATAATTAAAATTCTCGAGGGTCTTATGAATAAAATCTTTTTAACGATCTTTTAGAGGCTTCTTTTCCTAAGAAAACTTGTAAACAGACCTAATTATTTTCGGCTTTTAAAGGTGGCTGAGATAAGGGACACAAAATAATATTCTGTTTTGGAGAGGTCCGTGATTAAATTGCGTAAGTATAATTATTTTGCGTAGTATGAAAATCTTGACCCTGTTTCGGATTTCTCAAAGGAATTCAAAGGATCTGAAGATAGTGTCAAGTAAAATGGAATTACAAGAGGATGCCTTACAAGTTTGCTATGATCCCATCACTATTACATATTCAAAATTGTTGTATAAACATAATTATAATACGTTTAACACTATGAAGAGTAGACTGAAAATCACAGGCTACTATTTTACTAAGTATTTCGCCACATTCATGCATCATACATGCACCCGGGGAGAATACTTGGCCTTTCTCACTAATGAATACCTTTTGTCTTACAAATTCACTCACTACTAAATCTCTCCATTCAATAAATGAGTAGGAACCTACATAACTGAATAAAACACTTTCTCAAGTCCCTTTCTTTCTTATAAGGTTCGTTCGCTCCTCAGCATTGCAATGTTCCAAGTAATAAATCTCCGACATAACGCTATTAGTCACGTCATATTCTGATGTTACCGAAAGCCCTCCCTTCGGCAAACAAATGAGGCGTTTGGAAAGATAGACTATCTAGAAGTGACGTCTAAGCAAGCGTGGAACGAAAGTTCCTTGAAGAATCTAGGTTACCTGATTTAGATAGGTAGTTTTTTAATATTTGAGTACCTACGGTATCTATGAAATATACGCTTTTCCAGTGAAGAAAATACTAAAGATACGCATAAACTTTGTCTTCAACATTAAAAAAGGACAATCACTGCACTTCGTACTGCTTTAAAAGTTCGAGTCGGGTTTTAAAAACATTTGTTATCGTCCAAGCCAAAAAGCTGTAAAAAGTACCATCGCATTGGTTGAGAAAAGTTGGCGATTGGGGACACTAAATCTAAGAGTTTATACCAATCGAAACTGTTTGCAAGCGGTACTTTATTCACTGACCAGAGAAAAAAAAAAGTTATTTGGAACAATGTTTCAAAAACGTGCAAATTCAATATAAAACTTTTAGACTTTATTACACACATAAATGTAAGCTTTACGCCCTTCATCTCGTCTACATAGTTTCAAAGTTAAAAAAGTGTTGTCGAATCTAGAATGATAAAAACAAATGTTTACGCTCCTTACTTGGGAAACATTCGCCCATTTAAATTTTACAAAGAACGGGAGGGCATGTAATTGATAGCCCTGAAAATCAACGATTAAGGCCTCAGTTTAAATTCATTTGCAGCGGAAAACGAGACGGATTTCAACGAACGCATCCGATTTCCCTGTGGGGAGCCTTTTTCCACGCGACTTGTAAAGGGCGAAAGGTAAACTTTTGACACGGAAGTGACCCTGTTGGGCGGCAAGATTATTTTAAATTGCAAATCTCTTTAAGAAATATAAATCTTTGAATTGTTTTGAATGTCGACAATGGTTAATTATTACAAAGACTAGGTCTTCGCTTATAATAGCCTATAAGCAAGCTAGTCTAATGCAAACTAATGCAAACTACTCTTTATTAGCTATAAGATGCATTTTTAAAAGTAGTTAAGTAGGATAAGCTAGTGACATATAAGTTGGCTTACATCCTGTATCTAACTCGCCTCGTGTGTGATGGTTGTTACGGTAATCTCGTGATTATCTTTCAAACGATGGCTATTAAAGTTGCCCTCAACCAAAGAAAAATTGATAAGATTACGTTACTTTTTCCTTTTCATGGCCAAAGTATACATCTGTTTCATTCCAAATTCTATCTCTAACACAGGCAATTATGTACCGCAATCGGAACAAACAACTAAGTTACAATCCAACTTAAACAGCTCACTCAGAAACTACTAACGCGAAAACTTTTATCGTATAGATACTATCTTTATGTATTGTGGCGATAAATTAACGCTGTCTTGTAAGATGTAGTGTAGTGGACTGACCACAGGCAGTTGCCCACAGCTGTTGTGTTGCCAGCCTTGAAGAAATATTTACCTTGACCTGTTTATGTCTTGTCTTTTCAAATTTAAGTCCTAAATACCTACCAAGTATTGGAAATCAAAACTGTAAAAACGACTTTTCAAAAAGTTATTTATGTGCATGTATGTCACGAGCACATTCCACTTAATCCTCATTTCAGCGAGCTTTAAAACACTGAAAAATAAAAATTCAAAAAGTTTTTTTGTTTGTAGGCGAGGATCGGTTATTTTCACAAAAAAATGCTATCAAAAATTGCCATTTCATAAAGTAAACTGAGTACTACACACCTACACAGCTTTCGTTATTAATTACCTACCCACACAACTGTTATTTTAAAATTATTTTGTAGGGCTTTAACTTTCACTAATTAACCGACATTTAATATTGTGTATGACGGCACATTCTGCCGTGTAATATTTTGAACTCTAATTAGCTTCACAAATTATTTTGGAAAGCATGTCTTCGATAATAATTACAAAATTGCTAGATGCTCAGTCTTGATATTTTCCATAAAAATATCGATCTATTTTCACGTTGGCAACACCAAGAAACTGCGCCTGGACCAAATTGTGCGATTGGTTTACGATTGTAATGGAACCCCTTGACCTTTTGTATTTAGTGGGGTTTTGGTAAGACCTCTTACCTATATTTGAACAACGGGATTAAGGTCGCCACTGGAAGTAGCCGCAAGGATGCTCAAAATAAACTCATTTCCCTAACCCTTTGTATTATCAGGAATAATATAACCTACAACTTACACTTACGATGTTTCAGTTTCAACCTACACTAAATGGACGTAAATATCTGCTGCTGTTATAAGTCCACCCCATAAACCCCTACAAAGAATGCGAAATTGGGGAAATCAATACGATTCGTAAGCTGACGGATAGCAATCCAATGTTCTTAGTACCTACTGTCACAGATCTTAGTCAGGACCTCGACATACGAGTCCTAAAAGAAAAAAAAACTGGTCAAGTGAGAGTGGGACTCGCGCACCAAGGGTTCAGTAATTTCCTAGGGGTCCATAACAGTGACTAAAAAACTGCTAGTTAGAAACATCGTTCTATTATTTCTGTAATATTAACATAAACTTTTATCAGCTGTGGAAATTTCCGCGGCAAATTGCGGCGGAGCGGACGGACCTCCGGCGCGATCTCATGGTGGCATGGAAGGAACGACTTTCGCAACCCAGCGCAGGGCACGCCGCAATAGCGGCGGTAAGACCCCTCTTTGAGGAGTGGCTAGGGAGACGTCACGGCGTCCTCACCTACCGCCTGACGCAGGTCCTCACCGGACACGGAAGTTTCGGGAGGTACCTGCACATCATCGGGCGGGAGGAAACGCCCGGGTGTCATCACTGCGTTGATCGCCCCGAGGACACGGTGGAGCACACGGTGGGGGCCTGCCCTGCATGGGCGGAGCACCGCCGTGTCCTCGTAGAGGCGATCGGCAGCGGCGGCGACCTCTCGCGCCCGGCCCTGGTTCAAGCCATGGTCCGGGGCGAGGGGGAGTGGGAGGCAGTCGCCTCCTTCTGCGAAGCAGTCATGCTAGTGCAGGAGGCGGCGGGACGGGAGAGGGAGAGATTCTCCCGTCCAAGCCGCCGCGGTAGACGCTCCGGGCGTCGGGAGCCGCGTGACGACTCCCGGCCACCGTAGGCGCGGGCCTGCGGGCGGTGAGTAATGGGTAGCTCACCGTCCGATCAGGACCAGGCCCGTGCCGAACGGCGCGTACGTGTTCCACGCGCGCCTCAAAGAGATGTCAGCATCAGAGAGGGGGCCCATTAGGGCCCAAGCCTGCCGGGAAAGCGGGATCGTCCGGAAGGGATACCGCTGACCCGGACAAAAGGGCTAAGGAAGGAACATGGGTGGGTTTTAGTCAGTAAGAGTCTGACACTCCCTTCCGCTCCGCCCAGAGCGGGAGGGGTCATTTGATGATTTCCCATCCCCAAAAAAAAAAAAAAAAAAGCTGTGGAAATTTCAGAATTTTCGTTTTACATCGAAAATAAGGTGGTAAGGTAAGTGGTATTTTCCGTCATTTTTATTTTTGAGTCGATACTACACGGCATACTGTACAAAATTAAACCTATTTTGGAATGTACTAACGAAGTTCTTTCATATACAGGGTAAAATTAAAACCAGTGCGGATATTTTAGGAGGTGAAACTCATGAATATAATCAACATTTATTATGGGACCGACACAGAAATATGAAAAAAACAATCAGCTGTTCCATACATTTTGATCGTGTTGTAGTGCATTTTTGTAGGGAACAGCTGATTTTTTTTTTCATATTTCAGTGTCGGTCCCATTATAAAAGTTGATCATATTCATGAGTACTTTCACCTGCTAAAATATCCGCACTGGTTTTAATGTTACCCTGTAGGTATACCCCATTTAAACAAGTAGCCCCGCTTTGAAATTTTGGTCCTCATTTCGGCACCTTTTGCAAAGAAAATAAGATATTATTTCATTTTTTTTATTTGCAATAAAGTTGAGATAACAATATTTAAAACTTCCAAACAAATCGATAGCATTAGTAGTTGCTGATATAATATGCCGCTGTGAGTGATGTGACAGACGGACAAACGGAGTCGCACCATAAGGGTTCCTTTTCTACCGTTTTCGTACGGAACAACAACGAGAACGCGTTGAAATTCCAAATCGATTTTCTTGACATTTAATAATGTTTATACCAATTCCGCCCTTGCCCAAATGTCTCAGCCTTTTTTGCGAAAGCAACGTTGAAGTATTTACTTTTTAATGAAAGTAATGTTTCCTTTTCTTTTTTGAACAGAGCAGTAAGGGCAATATTCCTCATCTAGTCTTAATATAAACAGAATATACTGTAGATGATGCGTTCATTAACGCATAATTTTGCAGTCACTTTTCGGAAACGTCATTTATCGCAAACGTAATTTCTCGGAAAACGAAAAAATACCTAATTAAATCTTGTCTGCATTTTACAAAGCTAGATGATAATTAAGTTTCGTGACACTAATAAGCTAGCAAGCAGCAAACTATGACCGATGTGGTTTTTAAAATAGGGTAAAAACCAAGTTCTAGTTACACTATCCACTAATAAAATGTTGTGTCCAGAACGTGCAATGAAACAAACAATAGTTATCAAGGACACCAATTCTTAGATATTGTACACGTATATTTTTCCAATATCTTTTCCTATTCTTTCCCATAATTTCATCTACGACCTTGGTAGATTAAATTCGATATGTTGAGCTTTTCTGGCAGGGGTGCCAAATGTCGGTGTCCCACAACTCGATAATAAATATTATCGGACATTGCGCCACGTGTATTCAAGTGTTGTGTACTATTAGTATTTACGTCACTGTTCTGAACAAAAAACGAACAATAAATAGACTTCTCCTTTATTGCCAATATAATTTTCCGCTAACTCACCCCATCTGAGGGGCGCCGAATTGAGACCAAGTTCAGGTGCCAAGCTAATAAACGTTAGCTTTTTGGATAAAGCGGAGAATTCGTGTTTGACTTCCACCATTTGCTCCTGAGGATGCGCAGTGTTGACAGCGGGGGAGTTGCTTGTCCTCTAAGCTGTGGGCACAGCGAGTCTTCATGTCGGCAACGTGCGTGTGATATTCGGTGTTGCAAGCGTTTCGTAGGCTACGGTAACCGCTTACCAGTGGTCCGTACGCCTGTTTAGCACCAAAAAATACTGCAATAATAAAATTTAGGCATCATTTTACATTAGCAAATACTACCTTCTTTTTATATTGAATTATCACGCCAAGTCTTACAAAACCACAATCACTAACTTATCCCTCTTCAGTATTCCAGGCATAGGCCTTTTCCGACACGACGTTAATAATAAATAGAAAAACTTCGCAAAAACTTTTTACGACTATGCTCACGCCACTAGTGTTAGATTTGTAGAATTCATTGAATCGTCAAGTTGGTCAATCTTAGTTATTTCCACACCCGTACCTTTTAGAATATTTAAACATGTTAAGAAATCTGTTTTACGGTCACTTAAAGCGGGTCTGAAGGTTCCGAGGTCACATTAAAAATAAAGTTGATGTCGGTTTTCTAGTACCAACCTCGATCTTCTGAAATTCTTATTTTCCATCCCAATGCCCATACTGGCACTGACCCAACAAAGATCTTGAAAATTTCAATCGCCCGGTTAGAAAACGATAAGCCGTTTTTGTTTGAGACTTTTAATGAATTTAAAATATTAAACGAGCTGCTTACCTACCATTAATCAAACATGCATTCTAAATTGCCATCGCACTGACACTGACATAAGTTCTAGAAGTACATTTCATTGTAGAATCAGCGCTCATCTATTATGCAAGTAGTTAAGTTTTACTTTCTTCAAAATTTGCATAGTTTCCGAACATCCGAAACTTCCTCACTCGGCTCATCAATTACGTCGTTTGGACAGAAGCAGTTTGTGTGCTGCCAGTTTCTTTGTTTCTGTCAACTGTGGTCCCGTTATTTCACCGTCCCTTATATCCTATTTATGGGCAATTTGTCACGGGACGTTCTCCGCAGTGGATTACCCGCACTGTAGTGGACCATTTACTTAATGTCCAAGTCTTTACCTTTTCAACGCGAAAGTCATATCAATTCCAAAAAATCCGTGCTGTTTAATACAATGTGTATAGTTTTACATCGTCGTTTGTTTTTTACATTTTGTTGTTTCGTTTAATAGTTACCAAACTTCCACGACTAGTAAAAACATAACCCTTCCTTCCAACTTGTGTATAGTCTCTATCCCCAGATGCTTTGCAATATTTACTCGGTTTAGTATTTTTGCGGCACTCGCTTATAAAGTTAGACCATAAAAAGCACCTTTTGCAGAAAAACGTACAACGATTAAAACATTAATTGCTTTTCTCCCAAACTTCGTAATTTTATACTATAGGTAGTTATCAAAAATTTAAGTCAAAAGTTGAAGAAGCTGTAATAAGGTTGAAATAAGTCCTCGATCGTAACATGTGGGAACGTGTTCTCTTGATTGAATCCAAGATCGACGGGCGAATCGAGCAAGTCTCAACAACTCGTCGATGGGTAGACATTGCGGGTACGTGATCGAGAGGCTGTTCCGACACTAGAAGACTCGATGGTGCAATTTGGAACGAATCGAGAGCGATTTTGCCACGCTTTACCCTAGTCAACTTTACATTTTTATTTACCTTCGGGAAATAAACGTGTACTGAAATGTCAATCCCGACCTGTAGGTTGTGACCCAATTTAGATTTGGATCTCTAGTGCACAGTAGTTAAACTTGATGTATGTTTATTGGCGATAGTTTTGGTTTATAGGGAATATGAGAAAATCTGTTGAAGTAGGTATTTTACTGAAATAATTTATTTTATGACTCAACTTGCCCGGACCGAACAAAAGACATTCGTAGCGCAAGCGGAGGACTTGTTTTGAACATAATATTATATGTATTACGTAAGCAATGTCGGTTTTTAATGTGCCACTTCAAGTACATAAGCAGGCATTCTTTGTCTTATCACACTTAGGCCTTTCTGTAATAAATGGCCAAAACCTTAAGATAATGTTTTCAAATTAACCCCCCTACAGCCACAAAGTACTATTAGAAGGTCCTTGTGGCACAAGGTCGTTTCACCCTTTCAAGGATAAACATTAGAACTTCTCGGTAATCTAGGATAAGACGTGAATATTTATGCATGTTAATAATACATGCTGACAGCAGACTAAAGAAAGTTTTAGATATAATAAATCCAATTTTGAGTTACTGGCTGATGATATACTCGTGGTTTCACTCGCGTTTTAGAAGAAGTAGGTACTTCATATATCCGCAGTTAGTATATTAGTACCTATTCAATTAACAAACGAGGTAACGATTCGGAAAATTAATTAAATTACCATCAACCGTACCATCTTTTATAAATTCTTCAAAAAGTTGAACCTTGCCGTTACAACATATTGCTACTGCCACAATTTGTATCGATACAATATTTCCAAAAGCTGACTGATAACACTTGATCTATTACTATAGCGGAGTAGCTTCATCCATCATCCCGTCGAAAATGCCTTTTGTTTAGCATAGAATGTCCACGGACCCGCCTTATTTTTCTGTGCAGGATAAGGAATAAGACTCCTTGAGATAAAACAGTCATTTATCTTTTTCTTTTCTTTTAAAACATGGTAATTGCCTTTCTCGGATATAGTTGAGGAATACAAACAGATTCTTTTGTTTACTGGTACGATGTTGAATGTAATTCCACAGCATTTCCGCCAATTTCATTTTGACAGATTAATTCGTTTGTAATACGTGGAGCCATTCGGTAAAATGAATAACTGCAAATTACACGGCGCAGTCATAAATAAATTGCTGCAAATATTTTGTAATTATACTAGCTGTTGCCGGCAACTTCGTCTGCGTGAAAATGAATGAAAAGTAGCCCATGTGCTTCTGCAGGTCTCAGGCTACCTCTTTTTCAAATTTGATCCAAATCCGTCCAGGCGTTTCAGCGTGAAGGAGTATTAAACAAACCCTCCACATCCATCCTCCATTTCGCATTTATAATATTAGTGTGATGTCCTTTACAAATTCACTCCAACAGACAAAGATGTATCTAAATAAAGAAAGCGCAAAGACTGAATGAAAGTCTTAACGGATTATTGCAAATTAATAAAACAAGAATCAAAACATTTTATGGATCTTTATAAAATCCTTCAGCTCCGAAATATATTCCGATTTTAAAAATTCAAAATCTGTTTCCAATAACGTTACAGCGTTGATACAAAAGCGTGCACTTCACGTATTACAGACAGCCATTGTGGGCGGTGTGTTTTCAGCTTGTATTTGTTGTGGCATCGCGCACAGAGGAACAAAATGATGAAGGCTGCATTGTACTTGTATGAGAGGCAATCTGCACTAAACATTACCCAGAACATAGACGCGAGCGTGATCAGAGCCACGGTGATAGCGTTTCAATGGACTTAAAAGGAGGTTGATTAAAAATATAAAAGATTTTTTCATTATTATTTTCAAGTTCTATTGTGTATTACATATTAGCTTTTTCCACGGCTTCGCTCGCAAAGGTATTTTTTTCTAGGATGTTAATTTTATGCGTAGCTGTAGGTAGGTACTATACTTATTGTATTCGGAAATTACAGTACACGTACGAATGCTTTAGTTAACGAAATGCATTCAAACTTTTGCATTCATGGCGATCCACGATGTAGAAGAATCCACAAATAAGATTGATTTGACATGAAGCGTGTAATTGGTGGATTTTTTTCTGGCTTCTCGCGCAGCATTGGAAGATAGATCGGCCTTAGAAAGACGCTACAAGCATAGGAAAATGCATAATCATTGGAAAGTCCATATTGTAGCTGTATACAAGCTTGTATGATATTTAAAAAGAAATTCGTGTTTGATTTGTGAATTAATTGACGTCTATGAGTCCAAATTCAAACTCACGTGTATTTCACACAATTGCCTTGTTGTTAAAATTATATGCTTGGAGGTGCAAGCTAACTGTTAGGACGTTCATTAATGAGGACGTGCAAACGTGTGCAATGTTCGGAATATGGCAACACACAGTTACATTATTTGAACATGAAACCCGAGCGTTAAATAATCGACACCATTTCCGAGAACGACACTCACATTATAGACATTGACGACGTGATAATATCGAGTTTCTATATGATTTTTGTAGCCTTTTGACAAAATCTGCTTTTATTAAAAGGCCAATGTGATGATTAACTTTTCTTTATAATGTTACTAGCAGTTTGCCCACGACTTCATCCGCGTTACCGGGATAAAAAGTAGCCTATAGTGCTCAGGGATAATGTAGCTTCCTGTTAGTGAAAGAATTTTCAAAATCGAATCAGTAGTTCCGGAGGTTACCCTCCACAAATACACAAACTCACAAAATTCGCACTCTCTTTATAATATTAGTATATATTGATTTAACAATATTTTAGGTGGTAGAAATGAGTTTAACTACGCAAACGTAAAGCTCCGTATGAATTATAGAAGTCGTATAAAAAGAAAATGATCAGCAACACAATCCAATAAATAACTTATTTGAAACTTTCATTAAAACTTTGCTTAACAGTAAGATAAATGGCGTAAAGTATTAAATAACATCTATAATGTATGTTAGGTGGTGAAAGTTTAAATTATAGAACATTTTCATTATAGAAAGGGACGGTCAGCGAGTTAGGATTGTATTACAGAACCGAACTTAAGCCTCAAACATTACTTAAAACTAGTTTCAACCAATGAAATGACTTTACATCTGTGCGTGACCATCGTTCTGTAATACGAGCCTTAGATTCGTCCGTTATTGCTTTTTTATTTGCCATGAAACTGCACTGGATTCATTAGGAACGTACGTTGTGACAAGTTTATGATCCCTATTCGATTAAAAAGAGATTTTCTCAAGTAACATGGAAAGTAAAACAATACAATTATCCAAATACCTACAAAATTTCGTCCAAATAATTAGAAACGTTCTCGAGAAACCAATTAAATTAAATGTAGGATCAGGGGCGCAGAGCTTTCTATTGTCAGAATATGGAGTTCCCCTTTTGATGGAATAAACAAGTTATTATTTATTATTATTATGATAATAACAGTGATTTATTTTACAAACACACACAACAAAAATACCAAGTAATCTGACAATTACATATATCTAAATAAGTTGTCAAATCTAATTCGTAAATAGGTACATAGCAAATTAACTGAATATACTTACATACATTATTGTCTTTAATTATATTAGTAAAACTACAAATCATACAAAATAACATTAGAATTCTGGTGAACTACCCACATTGTTATAGGTACATACCTATTTGAATTTTTTTGTTTGACCTATCTTGCTGTGAATAAACTCTAATAAAAAAAACCCTTAAGGCCTATTCAAACCTGAGCGATATTCGCTGCCGCTGTGGGTAGAGGTACATACTGCGCGGGTTTCGCTCAGGTATTTAGTATCAAGTACCGCGGCTAGAGCGACCTGAGCGATATTCACTGCCGCTGTGGGTAGAAGTACATACCGCGAGGGTTTCGACGGTAGCGAATTCCGCTTAGGTCTGAACAGTAATATTACCGCATACCCACAGGGTTTTCTCTGCCGCAGACGGTAGCGAATACCGCTTAGGTCTGAATAGGCCTTTAAATATGCCCACGCCTTTCTGATACACGTTGTATGATTCTACAAAAACAAAAAAAGTATTTAAAAAAATCTCATTAGTCTGAAAACGATCCCTCATTTTTCAAAAATCTTTCTCATTTTTCAAAAGTCTTTGCTTACAAGGATCAGTGGGGTACCAGAAATCAATAGATATAAGTTTGTAAGTAATAAAGGAGCGAATAAGGAAGGCGTGACTACCTCACCCCTATACCTATTGAATACACATTCCTTACAAAAACGCAGTCAATTTCACCTCATATACGCCAAATCTTTGGGGAACAAAGCGCGGAGTTCCCTCTTTGCGTTTGTGTTTTATTGGTTTTTGATATGTTTCCACTGGTTCTTTGTTATTAATAGCGTTCCGTTAGAACGAGTGATGTTTTTGAATAAATATTCCGATTGAAAAATATTAACACGTGTAGAGCGCTCATAATATTGTGCTTCGTGAAACAAGACGGGAGGCCTCAAAATATGTACGTGAAACTTGTAGGTATATAAATGCACTTGAAACTTGTAGAGATACATGATTCTGCAAGATGTGCAACTTTAGAATTAAATACTCCTTGTAAATGTACAACGAGATAAGTACCTATTTGTGTAATAAGAACGTAAAATATGTAAATCATTTAATATTATCACCTCCACTTTTTTCAAACAAATACAAGGAGCAAACAAACTTTTGACACAAAAAGAAAACGCGGAAAGTCCTTCAAACGTAAAACATAAGTTTCCACGTCCATTAAGATTTCATCAAATATATGGAAATGTGTTTCTCTCCCTAACGATGCTTATTCACCATAGTTCCTTTTTCTTAGATACTTGAATATTCTTGTTAGAAGATTGTCGAGTAAACATATTATACAGATAATTTAGTTTCTTATTAATGTTGAAACTATCAAAAACAATCGTTTGCTTTTATTTTTTTTTCTCCGTAATAATAATAAGTTAAGATGTTAATATCTTTATTATTAGTAAATACAGCAATAGGCCTGTAATTCAAGACTCGTCGTATGTTGAATTTATGCACAATATTTTGAAGATTAGGAATTACCGCTTCATAAAATATTCTTATCAAAAAGGCTCACATAAGTATGCCTAAAGAAAAATCTAGAGTTCTACGTTATACAATACACAAAATGAGTAGGTACGGAATAATAAATTTTGCTAACAGCGAAAGCTTTGATCTATAAAAAATATTATGTTCTTAATTCAATTCAAGAAATAATACGGACGGAATAATTTATTGAAACTCTTTTGAATATAAATTGGCAATACTTAAGCCAATCACACACACATTGTGAACACGTATTCGGATATACCCGTATACCAAATAAAATATTATCTAGCTATGCACATGCGTTGCAATGCCCCTTTTTTTACCAGAAACCTTTCTTGGCGTCCCCCCAACAACTGCACAAAGTTTCGAGTCAATCGGATGAATGGTATAGGAATAGAATAGAATAGAATAGAATAGAATATACTTTATTGTACACCATAATTGTTAAACAGTTTTTAAAAGGTATTGTTAATTCTAAGGGTACAATGGCGGTCTTATCGCTGATAGCGATATCTTCCAGACAACCTTTGGATGGACTCAGAGTACTTAAATAAAGTAGGGGGGTAGTTCGTGGTGTACGGTTATTATAATTATACATATGAAATACATAAATATAATAGGTAGGTGTATAATATAAAATTATATAGGAGGGTATGTACACATACATTATATATATATATATATATACCTATATAATACAATAAATATATAGCATAAATACATACGTATAAAATAATTATGCGAAAGAGAAAACAAGGTAGATTGATTATGAAATACAGATATCAAGAGGAAATAGAAACACATTCAGAAAGGAAATGGTCTTTTACTAGGCGTTTAAAAGAAGCTAGTGACTGAGCTTGTCTCACTGGCACCGGCAACGCATTCCACAGACGTACTGCCTGCACTGTGAAGGATTTATCATAAAATTTGGTGGTATGCGTAGGCATCAGAAGTCTCAGGTTCTCCGATGACCTTAAGTGTCTAGTATGTGTGTCATGAAGGGACTTGAAACGGTCTTTGAGATAAGAGGGGGTTGCAGGATTGAACAGAATACTGTAAAGCAATGATAATATATGAGTATTCCGGCGAAGGCGGATAGGCAGCCACTTAAGTTTAATGCGAAATTCTGATACATGGTCATATTTACGCAAACCAAATATGAACCTGATGCAAACGTTTTGGAGTCGCTCAAGTTTATCTAGCTGCACTTCAGTAAGATCTGGATAGCTGGCATCAGCATAATCGAGGATTGAGAGAAGAAGGGACTGGGCGAGCGCAGTCTTGGTGGCAGTTGGTAGAAAATTGCGCAATCTCCGTAACGACCCCGCGGACGCAAACAATTTGCGGCTTACTTCTTGCATCTGAGGTCCCCATGAGAGATATTTGTCTATGTGAATACCCAAGTCTTTCACTGAATCACTGTAGGGAATGATAGAACCATCAAAAACAATTTGAGGAAGCTGCGACCAGTCAATCCTTGAGTGCAACCTAGAGCTGCCGACAACAATGACTTGAGTCTTCGTAGGGTTGACCTTTAATCCATATGCTTTACTCCAGTCAGAAATTCGTGCTAGATCCTTATTTACCATTATAACAGCTTCTGACAATTCGCCTAAGGGAGCTTGTGAATAAATTTGCAGATCGTCAGCATACAGGTGGTAGGATGAGAGAAGGTCATTGGAAATAGAATTAATAAATACTGCGAAAAGAAGAGGAGAAAGAACGCCGCCCTGTGGTACGCCGACAGAAGTATCACACCATGAAGAGAGAGACCCTTCAATGCAAATACGTTGCCGGCGGCCACACAGGTAACTACGAAACCAATCAATCACCGTTGGAGATATATTAAGAGAGCAGAGTATACCGAGCAGGATATCAAAATCGACGGTGTTAAAGGCATTACTAAAATCTAATAAGGAAAGAACCGTCAGATTTCCATTTTCCATACCCGATCTAATGTCGTCCGTAATGTTAACAAGAGCTGTGGTAGTACTATGTCCCGGACGAAACCCGGATTGGAAACGATTAAGGAGACTGTTTTTGCAAAGGAAAGCACTAAGCTGATTATGGATAAGGCGTTCTAGGACTTTGGAAAGGAATGGTAATATGGAGATAGGGCGGTACTCTGAGAATGAAATGGGATTACACTTCTTTGGCAAAGGAGTAATTTGGGCTTCTTTCCATATGGAAGGAAAGACACCACAGGATACGGAATAATTGAGGATATGGGAAATGACAGGAAGGATTTCGTCAAGGACAGGGAGTATCATCTTGCGACTGACACAGTCACTTCCAACAGCGTTGGACGTGATGGATACTATACTCTTCTTAACATCACAAGCAGAGAATTGATTAAAGACGAATGGTGAGTAATCGGGAGCGGGAAGAGATGAAAGATAATTTAATGTTTTGGCTTTAATAGCTCCATTGAAACTAGAAGAGGTGGAGAAATGTTGATTCAATAATTCAAGATCTACATCCTTAGGAATAGAATCCTGGCGCGACTTTCCAACTCCCACTGATCTTAGAAATTTCCAGACTTTAGCTGGGTCACCGTTTTCAACAGATTTATGGATGTAGCGACGTTGTGCATCTCTACACACCAAGTTGCTGCGATTACGGATTGCGATGTACTTATCACGGTTTATGGAACTAGGTCTGCATTTTAATTTAGATTTAGCTGCTGCTTTCTTCTGTAACATGTCTTTCAGATCATCAGTTAGCCACGGTGCTGGTAAATGTTTTATTTTTACAGGCCGAACAGGTGCGTGAACGTCGTAAAGCTGGTTAAGGTTAGCATTAAAGAGATTGACTTTACTATCAATCGACTCAGCTGCAATGAGATCAGTCCAATCAATGTTGCCGGCATCCTCACGGAGCTTCTCAAGATTCATACCACCAAAACTGCGCTGGTGGAGTATCTTAGGTTTAATTTTAGGAGGACGAATTTTGTAGGAGAGGAAGATAAGATCGTGATAAGAGAAAGCGTCAGCTGAACATTGCCCATGCTTAGCGACATGTTGAGTAGAAGAGACAAGTATTAGGTCAAGTAGCGAAGGAGCACAGTTAGGAAAGTGGTGAGTGGCACTTAGAGGGAGTAGAGATAAGTTGCAGGATTGTGAAATGGTACGGAATGAGGAACTGCGTGAATCTTGTTTGAGAAGACAAGTGTTAAAGTCCCCCATTAAGATAGTGTGACTGTAAGAAGGAATTAGGTTTACTAGGAGATTTTCAAGAGAGGAAAAATAGTCGATGCGCAAGGAAGGACAATAATACACACCAAGCAGTACCTTCGAATGATGAAGGTTAACTTCCAAAAAGAGATGCTCGCCAGCATTCGGCGGTGGTGGCTGTGATGACATATCAACAATTGAGAAAGGAATGTTTGTACGAAGATATATGGCAACACCACCACCACCGCAGCCCGTGCGGTCATTTCTTATTAGTTGGTATCCGGGTAAAGAATAGGAAGTGGAGGGAAGGCATGGTTTAAGCCATGATTCAGAAACAAGGATTGCGTGGATATTCTTACAGTCGAGATTTGCCAGCATATCGTGGTAATGGGCCGGAATACTTTGGGCATTAATATGGACTACATTAAGATTCTTTGGGACATCGGAAAATTGAGACTCAAGTGTGTCAGCAAGAGACGGGATACTAGTGAAGCTGTCATTGTCACTGTACGCTGATACAAAACTCTCATTGTCACTGAGCGTATCACAATCAATCATCAACTTTAAGTATTATACAAGATAAATAAAAATATACTTATGAAAAATATTAAAATAAATAAAATATAGGTTGATACAAAAAGATGTCCACCCGCCAGTTGTGTGTTTACATATTATCAAAAATCAAAACAACAACAATGTTTGCATTGTCCGGGTAAAAATTCATTGCAACAGTAGTAGGTATATAAAATAAAATGTTAATAAAAAATACAGAGCATATACAACGCAGCTGAACCCGCAGCATGAATTATCTATGTCGCCATAGACAACTCATGCTCAATGTGTCGCATGCGTAGGAAACGGAACGTAACTATTGACTTGACACTTGACGTGTGACGTACGTCATCAAGTGTCAGAATAGGGAAGTATGAAGTGACTCGTATTGACATTAAATAAATAAAGAAAGGAAAATTTGCCAGAAACATATAAAGTATAAAGGGTAGGAGTAAAATAAATCAAGATTTAAAATACGAAGGTAAAGAAACAAGACAAGGGAAGTGAACTTATTACCCGGACAAAGCAGTGATAAATAAATCACTTTTTAGCAGCGACAGCTCGTCTCTTCTTCGGTGCTGCAGCTGCAGGAGCTTGCTGATCGGTCGCTTGTTTATCGGAGTCCAGTACAGGCTCACCGATCGCATTGAGCTCGCTGTTGGTGACGACTCGATGCTTGGTGCCATCAGACCCCAGGACGTAAATATGGCCCAGTTTGGTCCAGCAGTTGGAGACGCCGAACTTTTCTCGTGCCGCCATGAAGACCTGATGCCGCGACCTGGTCAAGAATTCTGATAAGGTTATACCAGAACCTTTTAATTTGGTTTTCGCGTACCAGATTTTATCTCGGATATCCACATCCTGTAGCTTCACCAGTATTGGTCTGGGATTACTGGTATTGGGGTTAGTGCCCATTCTATGGCACCTACGTATCGCAGCAACAGAAAACGTCTCCAGCTTCAGCTTGTCCCGTACAACCTCAGCGACCAATGATGCCGTCTCCTCCTTGCTCAGCTCAGCAACACCATGGACAAGAAGCATTTTTCTACGGCCCCTCATCTCCAATGCATCGATGTCCCTCGCAAGCACCTCCATCTGACGTTGGAGATAGCCGAGAGCCTCCAGTATGAAGGACTTGAACGATGTATAGTCCGCTGCAAGGGTGACTGCGCTGCTGGCCGAAGTGCTAGGTGTCTTGGTTAGTTCGGCTTCAAATTTGGACATTCTGTCATTGAATTGTGCCATCAACTCGGACATTGACCCCTTCAGTGCATCCATTTTGTTGTTGTCTGATTGTGTTTGGAGTGAAATTTAATAATAACACAGAACTAGCGGGTAGGTATCTTCAGCAATTGTTTTTCATATAATATAATATTTATAAAGTATTTATTTTAATTAAAATTGAATTTTAGTTAGAGCGTTTTTTTTTTTCCTGCCTACTGTCACAACTACCCGCCGCCGAAAAAAAACATATGGGCTGGGAATACATATGGGCGAACAAAAAAACATTCATTTTTATGTACGTACTAGCTGACCCGCCCGGGCTTCGCACGGGTAAAGTTACCCTACGCCAGCTAAGCTACCCTACGCCTACCCTACGCCTACCCTACGCCTACCCTACACCTACCCTACACCTACCCTACACCTACCCTACATCTACCCTATACCTAACCTACGCCTACCCTACGCCTACCCTACGCCTACCCTACGCCTACCCTATGCCTACCCTACGCCTACCCTACGCCTACCCTACGCCTACCTTACGCCTCCCCTACGCCTACCCTACGCCTACCCTACGCCTACCCTACGCCTACCCTACGCCTACCCTACGCCTACCCTACGCCTACCCAACGCCTACCCTACACCTACCCTACATCTACCCTACACCTACCCTACACCCCAAATCTCAAAAATAAGTTTCAAGCTTCTAGCTTTAAAAATTACGTAATTTCCACACAAACTTTTATGCCCTATTTCAACCCTTTACAGCCCTTTTTTCGCATTAAAAAGTAGCCTATGTCCTTTCTCAGGCTCCAGGCTATCTCTGTACCGAATTTCATTTGAATCGGTTCAGTATTTTAGGCGTGATTGCGTACACACAGACAGACAGACAGACAGACAGACAGAGTTACTTTTATAAATTAGTAAGGATAGTATAGGCTATTCCATATCACGCTACAACCCTTAGGAGCCAAGCAACAGGGTTGAAACCGCGAGGAACAGCTGCTAGTGTAAGTATAAATTATGCACCAACATGGCTTTATTTAAGTACATAATGTAAGTATAAATTATGCACCAACATGGCTTTATTTAAGTACAATCTGTAAGCCTGTATCTGTGCGTAATTGTCAAATTTTCGTAGTGTTCAATTCGCCCCCTGCAAAAAGTGATAGAAAATGTTATCCGGTGATACACCGCTATACGTACCGTTTCCAGGGCTATATGCTCTGAGATGTTACTATTTTCTTAATTTGGAATCAAGGAGGTTACATTAATTTACACCAAAAACTTATATATTTTATTATAAACTTCTTGTTTACAACAATGCATAGATTAATGATCGGTCTCTGCTGCAACAATGACAACAACAATTTAGACAATGTTACGTCATTTGTAAAACGATTGTGTTTTATGATCATATTTTAATGATAGAATTCAGTGGTTTTATGATTTAAAAGTAATAATAATTACCTAACATATGATACGCGTCGGCGATACGGATGTACGGTGATTGGATTGAACAAATACATGTGTGGACCCGTAGCAAGGTTAGTTCTGATGGTAGACTTTTTGTGATAACTTTTGATATAGTGGACCGATTTCAATGAAACAAAGACTATACAGGTACTGCCTATACATTTCTTTCTATTTCCTCAAAATCAATTCAGTAGTATTGATTTGATGCGTGTTCAAACACACAGACAAACAGACAGACAAACCGACAGACAAACAGACAGACAAACAGACAGACATTAATTCTAAAAATGATAGAAATTTACTTCATTACTCATTCTTAGTCCCCCCTATTATTTTTTTGCAAATATATGCAATGTACAGACACGCGGAATTTACATTCTTATTATAAGTATAGATATGGCGTGTACATACATAAACCCCGCTACTTATAGACGCCCCTTAACTTTAACCACTGATTAAATATACAACTATCCTTGTCATTTTTATGACAATGGATAGAGATGACAATTCACTTACGAGTTATTTAATTTAATCATCGTCTACAAGTAAGGGGGAAAGTTTAGTGCTTCAATACCGTCAGGAAAAACAGCGCTCTGATTTGTAGCACCAGATAAATAACATTTAAATAGATGCTATTAGAATAATTTTTAGAGCGATAACCCTTTACAGCGGCGTTTGAAAAGTTTCTATTATTTGTGAATAATCTAAAAGAACAGATTAACGTAAAAGCTTTGTAACAAGGTCTTTACTAAATTACTTGGCAACGGTGCATACAAATGTTGACAGGAACCTAGGCTGTCGTAAACACCGAAATAACCCAATCCCGCCATTTAATTTACATTTCCCCACGATAATAGGCACCGAACACCCCATATTTTTCTCCCATTCTCGCGCACGGAACCGATCTAAAAAGCCGTTTAAAACAATGCCGCCCATTACCGCCCAAATACCCCCAATATCCAAGTAAATAACATCAATTAAAGCCGTGTTAGAATTTATTGGAGTTACTCTGGCCAGCTATTAATAACGGCGATCTAGTTCGACAGATCTTTCGCCGCAGTCGGAAATCCCAGCGTGGTCCGTTCTTTGTTTTGCATCAGAATTTATTAATTTAGATCGCAGATACGAAGCAACAGTTATCTGATTTGAGAGCTATTAGCTAATTTGATTCTTGTTCTCCTTTATTGCTAGAACATTAAATTAGCCGAAAGTTGTTGCTATTACATTAAATGATATTATAGAATATTCTGATATTATCGCGAACAAATGCAACATTTCTAAAGAACTCTCTCGTATTTCTTTTCATTTCCATTATTGTTTTTATTAGGTCTGAAAGCTCTTTTGGGGCTATGTACTACAATAGTAATGTAAAACATATTATTATACAATTCTCATATGTTTCTCGTGGCAACCGACAGACCAGTTGGCAACATTAGGTAGGTACCTACTCCAAAATAAACAGTAATAGACTCGCGTACGAGTCTCGAGTCTCGAGAGGCTTAGTAACAAGACTCGGAGAATGACGCTATACAATTTAAGTGCGGCCCGCCCGACGCGACGGGTCGCGCTCGGGTTAACAATAACGTTTACGATTCTGATATTTAATATCGATTAATAGAACTCTAGCCTTAATTTTCGTGTTTCGGGTTTGAGTTACATGGCAATTAAGGACGAGGGCTGTAGGACGTAGGAGCGCTTGTAAAAACATATTACAGTTGTATACCTTCGGGCAAAATTCTCATGTCATGCACAAAAAGGACACAGGATCACAATTAGGCATGTAAGTATCTGTGTTACTTATAACATTCGTCCGTCTGCGTCCTTTATGATTGGTTAATTTGGAAATTTAGATATTAAAGAAAGAACAGTAAAGTATGACAGCAGTCATAAATTATTATCGATTAATTTAAAACAGTACCGTGACTGACTTACTGACTGACAGACAACACGCACAGCTTAAACTGGTGGACTTGGAGATTTAAATTTTGAAAATATATTCTTTGAGTATCCCAGATACCCTAAGAAGGGGTTGTTTTTAAAATTGTATCCCTAAAGGGGTGAAAATAAGTTGAAAATTGGGTTGTTTTTCGACTTCTACGCGGACCGAGTCTCAGGCACAGCTAGTAACTTTATACTACAGCTTTTCGGTAAATTCGGTGAACGTATTTTGCGGAAATGTCATTATTCGTGTTTGCAAAGTGATTCATTATAATTCTTACCGTGTATTCTGAACTAAAACTGTTATCAAACTAAACAAGATTTGAGAAAACGGACTATGACAGAATCATAAACAGGCTCTCAGTGCTTTGAATTCACGCTCCAATCAACCATTCGATATCGTCCACGCTTTGGGCACGAACATGTCCAGAGTCCGGTGGATATTGCCTTATCTTGCGTTTACATATTTATTGAGAATATGGTAATGCTCTTGATATATACCTACACATGTGTGTATGATACTTCCTAAAATTAATTCCAGTTTCGGAAATCCTGATGAACTGTGTGGAGTCCTATCATGACATGTATTTGCCATAATTGTTCCGGTGTGAGAAAGGGATGGAGATATGAAGTAGGAAAACTCTTTGTGAAAGAACTCGTCCGAGAACGTACTTCCACCATACCTTTATCTGCCGCCAAACAGCCTTGCTGTGTTCAGGTTTGAAAGGTATGGGTGCCGGAGTAATTACAGGCACATGAGCCATTTCAACTTTGTCTCGTGAACAATGTACCTGCACTGCTTCTAGTATTGCAGTTGTTCAAAGGTGATGGTGCCCATTTATCATCAGATGGGCCTTCAGCTTGTTAGCCACTTAATCACACTTAATAAAGGACGAATAGCACTATTCCTTTTTTAGGGTTCCGTAGTAAAACTAGGAACCCTTATAGTTTCGTCATGTGCGTCTGTCCGTCTGTCTGTCTGTCTGTCCGTCTGTCCGTCTGTCACACCCTCGTAAAATCTACAGTTCATAACCAATATGTATGAAACTTCACAGGTAGATGTCTTCTGTAAGCCGCTATAAAAACCTGTAGCGAAATTATAAAAAATAAAAGAATTAGGGGGGGGGGGGGCATACATGACACTGAAGGATGAAAAAAAATATTTTCTCGCACTCCTTCATGTGGGGTTTCGTTGGATAGGTCTTTGAAAATAAGATCAAGGTTTCTAAATTACTTCTTTATTTAAGTGCATATTTAGCGAACTAGGAGCTCCGGAAGTCGTTTACTATGTGCCCCCCCCTGTAATTTTCCAATCGCGTTATAGAAAAATCTGAAAAAATTCAAGCTTATGGAATCTAATAAACACTCTCGATTAAAATTAGTTTGAACAAGATACGTTAATAACTTTTTGAAATATTCATTTTTTTCAGTTTTGACCGCAAAATAACTTTGTATTTCATTTGCAGTTGTAAGACTGAAATACTTCTTCCTACGGAACCCTAGACTGTGCGTGGTTCGACACGCTCTTGCCCGGTTTTTTAAAATGAAATAATGATGAATTTATTAATTAACGTCTAAGATACAGGCTCGGCCTAGTTTAGATGTTAGTGTTCATTTTGATTTGTAAACTTACAGAAATTGTACTTAGTATTAAGAAATGTAAAAAATGTTACTTATTCTTTTTTCAATAAAGTTTTATTTATTTATTTAAATTAAGACTTCAAAGTATGGCCCCTGATCAAAACTGCACATCTACTTGGTCAGCATCAAAGCGTACGGAACGTTGGCATATACGAATTGCCGATCGGATGCGTCCACTTATTACAGAATTCGCATCGACATTTTTGTAACAGTCGGAACAGCGCTTGAGTTGCGTGTATTCGCGTTATGGACGATAGTGTAGCATTATTGCATGTTTGGCAATACTGTACACAGCGGATGACGTCATCGGCAGAACTTGTTCAAAATGACAACGTCCGGCGCGGATTTGCCGAACTAGTGAACGCAGTTCTATAGGAATCAATACGAAGCAAGAAATCCTTACGCTTCGACGCTATGACCAAGTGGACGCGTTGCTTAAATCTGTGAAATCTAATCTCTGCTGCGTTGATTGCTTGACCGAAATAACAGCAACCAATCATTGTTGTCAAATGAGATTTGACAAGAGGTTCAATTAAATAGGCTAGGTATTAGAATCTGAGAGTTATGTTATGCTTCATGCTTATGAGCTCCATAGATATATGCAGTGTAAGTACAGTTTTCGCAGAAAAAAAAAAACCTGTAACATAATATTAGAATCCAGGCTCCAAAACCCAGGAAAGTCTACAAACAAGCTCAGTAACCAAACCAATGAGCCCATTTAGGTACTTTAGTGATTCATTGCGCTGTAACTAAATAGATTTAGTTAGGCGATGCCTCTAAACACCAAACACCTAAAAGTTTACTCGGATGAACTGTGAAAAACGGTAGGTAAATATACGGTACCTATAGAAAGTAAATCATTACTATCTTTGCCCTTGCTGAAGTCTGAACAAATAAAACCAAACAACCCTTTCCATAAAATAATTCATTAGTAAATTCTTTCGTATTGTGAAGCTCCCACCTATCGGAGTATTTCAACTTTAATGATACAGCAAAATGTTTCAAGAAAGGGACCCATTAAAAGAGGGATTATTTCTTTTAAAATCTTTGAGGAAAATCCTCGATGTTCCTGTAATGAGTATCAGGAAAACCGGCGGCTACGTGTCATAGTGAATCGGAAAGCAAAGGAAACGGCCTGAGTCTGTCAATAGTCTTCGTAAACCGTTGCCAAGGAGATTCAAGAGATAGGTACTTTAGAATTTATTAAACGAGAAAATTATTTTGTTAGGAAAAGGAGTGATGACTTCTATTATGAAAATGTAATAAGATATTTTTAGGGTTCCGTACCTCAAAAGGAAAAACGGAACCCTTATAGGATCACTTTGTTGTCCGCCGTCAGTCACCGGACCATAAGTGGAGCCATCTGCTCATAGATGGCGCAATTGGAAGTATGCAGTAGCGCCATCTATGATCATATTTCGGAACCCTTAGGCCGCGAGGCATACGCGCACTTGTCCGGTTTTTTTTAATGTTATTAGATATTTATTGAAATGTAATTGAAAATCGTATCAGATTATTTTTGTTATTGAAATGAGAACCTTTTCATTTCTCAAATGTCATAATTCCAAGCCACCAATCTGAAAACCAAAGAAAAAATGTTTATCTGGGAGCTTATATTTCTATTTTAGATAGGTACTAATATGCGTCCCAAATACGATGTCTCTGCGATAATTATTGTCAAAATTCATGTAGGTATATAATTCATTATGCATGTATAGTCTCTATCAAATAAAGAATGAAAACCGGGCAAGAGCGTGTCGAACCACGCACAGTCTAGGGTTCCGTAGGAAGAAGTATTTCAGTCTTCCAACCGCAAACATAAGTTTGTATTGCCTAATATTATAATGAAATACAAAGTAATTTTTTGCGGTCAAAACTGAAAATATTGAATATTTCAATAAGTTATTAACGTATCTTGTTGAAACCAATTTTAATCGAGAGTATTTATTAGATTCCATAAGCTTGAATTTTTTCAGATTTTTTGATATCGCAGTTGGAAAATTACAGGGGACACATTGTAAACAACTTTCGGAGCTCCTAGTTCGCTAAATATGCACTTAAATAAAATCCACCAGTTAGCTTTACCGGTAAGCCACAAGATCGCGGTAAAATTCCCATACATCATTCCTTACAACTCCCTAAAATTAAATTCTTCGTTTGATGGTATCCTCAAGACAATATTTTGATACTATCTTTACCTACATAACTCATGTAGTATAATAACCACGTATTATTAATTTACGCAATTCGCTTCCCAGGAATGCCTATATCCTATATCCCTTTATGCGTAAACCTATTTTATATTTTCAAATATAAAAATTTAAGAGATAACCGTGTTTGCCACGATCCCTTTTCGTAGGGGCGAAAAATGCTAAATTGAAAAATAAGGGGGAACATTGCCTTATAAAATTATGTAAATTTGTTGACATGAGGACGTGGCGGTTAGGTCGCAACTTTGATATAGGTACCCGCATATTTATTTATGTTCTAGGTACTTATATTTATCGCGTATTTTTTATCCTGCCTGGTAATCAACGCGATTCGCTTAGAGACTTTAACAATTCAAGGATTGAGGTCATACCTACCTGGCAAACGAAAGGTTGTTAGTTAATCTGTTGTGGTAAACCCTTTTGTTTTACTAAAAGCTTGGCTAGCTAACTTTTAGAGATCAATGGGAATATTTGTTCAGATAGGCTAATACCTATCGCATTTTATTGGATTTATCGTCTTAAAAGTATCTTAATAGTAAATATACCTATTACATACAGTGTTGTTTTTGTTTCAGGTAAATTTTACAAAAAAAATAGTGACTGTAGGAACACGTAAGTAAAGGATTATTTTTATTAATCAAGATGGATTAGAACAACCAATATTATGTTCTATACAATAATATTGCAAAAATAAATGTAAACAGTGTTGCGTATTTTTGTTTATATGGATAATAACAATAACAATATTTTCATCGCCACCGAATATCACCACTAAACAATAAATTAAAACCTTAATTTAAGTCAGTTTAAAATAATACTTAAGTACAACGCCATCTATTGAATTAAGGTTACATTTCTACTTCGCTTTACAGCGCCACCTATTGAGGTCACTCACATACAGCAGAAATTAAACCACAGCGACATCTGTCGGGTGTATTCAGACGTTCGTGTAAGGGTTGTTTACTCCTACCCTGTCTGGAACTGGACGGGTGGCTAAGTGAGTGTTGTTTTAAATAGTCGGTAGATGGCGATTGAAAGCACTTGAAGCAGGGTAGATTGCTACATTTATCCAAAGATGTCGCTGCCTTTTTTTGCCCGAGTGTTCACATATATTTAATGCATTTAAATAAACTTCCATTTACGTTTTATTATTGCTAAAGGAAGAGAGAGAGGGTCGTTGTGAATTAGGTGCAGCAACCATGTTTTTTTTTCAAAGTAATTTTATCAGGCACTTAGGTAATATGTTTGAATTTCCAGTTATGTATGTACATTATTGTAAAAGTTATAACAAAAGACATTGTATCAAATTGAAATACACACAATTACTTACCATCCATCTCATCGATTGCCCAGACGCAAAAGAAATATGTAGAAGCTTTATGTACTGGTAACAAAACCGCTGACCTGCCGTTTGCAAATGACATCGCATTTTCACGTCGATGCCAGATACTTTATCCTTACCTTGTTTTATAGGTTTGTTTCTACTTTTGCCTTTATTTTTTGCCAACGTTACGCATATATCATGCATTCGTTTTGTTAGATTAAATCGTTTTCGGGCAATGCCAATAAATAAGAAATAGTCTTTCTCTATCGCTATCAAACTCCCCTTATAATAATAGGTACATAGGTATATAATGACTATATGGAAATGCTTAACTTTCATAAACTAGTTTTTTTTTCTTGATTCTAATAGGTAAGTGCAAAACCAAGTTTGACATAAAAAGAAACCAGTAAGAATCAGGATATACACAATACTACTATACTTTATCTTTCTTGATCCCATCATCCGTGGTTCCATTCTGCGAGATTATAGTAAATTGACAAAACACAACCCCTCACAAGATTACTACGTGGCAAGAATGAAGATAGTGTAGTAACACTCACAGACTCAGTCATAAATAACTTTGCTTAGGTAGATACTTATGTATCCTTTTCTCCATTTTGGCGTAAGATGCGTAAGACTAAGCCCGATTAGTATATGCCATCATCATAAATTTTTTATACCTTGTCATATCGTTATATATTTAAGAATATATTCCAGTATTTTATAGCCCAACACGCGTATCAAACTGCGTACTGCCGATACGCGGTGTTTTATACGTTTATATGAAATCAATAAGTAGGACGTCGAAATAAAAATATATCCAAAGAAACATTTACCATCAGTATTTTGTTTACATTCACATGTCAATTTGATTTCTCATCGACCCAAAAACATGTCACTAAGTTACTTTTACTCATTAACCTGCAGACATTTCCTTGGAGGAAACAGAAAACATTGAACTGCCGTATTTTCTCTATATTATGACGAGAAGCCAACGAAAGGTAGTTCGATGCTAGCACCAGTAGCAAACTTTTGTCAAGTGTAAAGAGTTCGTCGAGACACTTCCAGTAATAAGATACGAATTTATGGCAAATTTATATCTTTGTTATGCCAAAAAATACTTTATCATGGGAGATTTGCGCATGTAGTCTTGTTTTATGTCAACGTTTATTTGAACATATTCGGGAAATAACACGTTTGCAGATCTCTTTTCTTGTTCTTTGCAGACATCTCGTCATGGCTATATTCGCCAGTAACTTGTCTAACTTTGGTATAGGTACATACATTTTCAAATAAAAAAATAAGCAAAATTTTACAAGCTGTATCAGTTAAGGGGATGTTCTACCCCATACTGATTAACTATCCCTATGATAGCAACATTACACAACTTTTCATACATTCTCTCTACTATTGTATTATTTTTCCGGTTTATTTTTCTTGACGAATCGGATTTGGGAAGTCTCTTATGAAAGTTGTTCAGTATGACGGATAAAATCACCACCTTAACGGATGCAGATGACTAAAGCTAAGGTAAAGCTAACAGCCTGTATAAACATTGAGCACAGAATTCATGCGATAAAACAGTATACAATAAGAAAATTAAAGTAAGAATTACTTCAAAAGGTGCATGAACAAAATCCAATACAGACACTAATTGTGACTCTAGAGTCATTAGCGTAGAAAACTCAGTAAAAGAAAATATCAGATAGACTCATCATTATTTCACTGATGAAACAAAAGTAATTTACCAAGCCAGCAAATTCGTTGATTACCAATTCTTCTGTTTCAAAGTTATTTAAATGCAACAAGGCGTTGGGATAAGACTTCATCAGTAATTTAATTTCTTTGTTTAACTTAGCTTCGAAGTTTTCAGAACTATTTTGAGATTGAAGATTATTGTTATTCATTTTAGCTTAGCAGAATCTATTAGCTCTTCATAATACGGTAGTGGCCTACTATTAAAAAAGTACAAATAAATTATTTTATTTCAAAGAAGGAATAGACACAACAAAAAAGTAAAAGCAAAAATAATAATTTATCACAAAATGGAAAACATAGACGCTTTTAAAGATTTTGGAGGGAGTATCGCTCCGTCTTTGTCGCGCGAAGCGGACGTAGGTGGTGTTACGTCACTAGTAGGTAGTGACGTCCGTGTCTAGCAAATCATTTTAAAACGCTTATAACTTTGCCAATTTTGTAGATGTTTCATCGGATTTTTTGGTGTTAATTGTCTTTTTTCAAATAGTTTACAGATTCACAATAAAAAAAAAGTAGTTAACATCCCTAATCATCAAGTTGGTATTTGCATTTTGTATTTCGTTTTATTTGTAATCAAGCAAACCATTCTGATTAACTAACGAGAAAAAGTGTTGAAGCATTACTCGTAAAAGCAACGCAGCATAATTTGTCAGGAATAAAGTAGGTACTACAAATTCTTCAGTTTATTACTGCACTCGGCATTACTCTACTAAAGTATCACAAGATATATTAAAACTCCAACACAGCGTGTTTTATAAGCACTTTTAGAAATTCTTTGAGTCTTGGAATTGCGCGTTTCCCTCTTAGCATCATCAACACACACTTCATCTATGAATCTTGACACTGGCTTAACTCGTTTTAACTTAGACCGTAGCTGGTTCTTGAGCACGTTCCCAGCAACCACGATCACTTCATTACTTAAAGAATCGATATCGGTCCCGTGTCCGTACTCTCTTGAATATTCTCAATGTCTCGAGAAGTCTGCGTCAGGAGATAAACTTTCTTAATTAGTTGGATGGGTTTTAATAAGGTCAACCGGTATTGTTGATTTGCTGACAATGAACATTGTTTTTGAACAATGTTGTTTGTAAACTAAGACCAGTAAATGGTTTAAATTAATTCTCTCTAGCTAATTAATATAGTCTTAATGTAATGACCAATGATCGGTGTAGGTAGATTGATTTGGGGTCAATGGACTGGCATGTATATATTAATATAGATATGCCTCCGGGATTTCGGGATTTTGTAATAATTAAGATTTTTTTAGGAATTTCAAATATTGTTTCGTGTCGGATAAAGCTTACGGTTCTTTATTTTAATTGTTTAGAGAGTCAGGATAATGAAGAAAATGATATAAATTTTAAACGTTTAACTATCGCATTCTATACATTTTAAATATCTTTACATTCACAATATTTGATTCAATCCCTTAAGTACCAAAATGAAATCCCGGAAAAAAGGCTTATCCATGTTATGATTTCTATGACTATTCGTGATGCAAGTACGTAAAATCAATCTACCTACACCGATCATTGGTAATGACACAGTCCCTGGAAATTATACCAGAAAAATAAATTCAAATTCAAAGATCATTAGACAAAGTTCCAATTTCTGAACGTCAACATACAAAATACAGTCAGTCCCCAGAAACGCCCGCCCTTCACCGTTTTTGCTGCAAAGAAGAGGTGAATGTGATTCGTCATCAAATATGCCATATAAAGCTTTTCTATTTTGAAAACCACGCCATATAAGCAAAGGCGGTCCAAAAAAAATTGTACCAATCAAACTTTATATTTCAAAATAAACCACTTCAGTCTTAGTTTAAAAGTAGGTAGATACTTCGTGGTTTTCGTAATGACTGCTCTAGTAAACTTCAAGTCTTCAAAGTAGAGGATCTATGTTAATCATGTTTGAGCCCACATTGGAAAATAGTCGTTATGTTAAAACTAAGCTGTGTATGTCTATTTACCTACTACGTAATATTGTGAAGTGTCTATTTTATAAGCCAGGGGCTTATAACTTAACTTGTCCCTACTCATTTTTAAGCGAACTTAAGGACTTTCTAAAGCCATCTTTGATTTTGTACAGAAAATGTTGATTTTACAGAAATACGAGAAATTCAGTAATTTTTGCTCTTAAATTAATTACGTCGCCTCTTGTCTCAGTCGTTCTGTTTTATTTCGTTCGAGCGCCTCTGCTTGACAATTTTGATTTATGCATTATCTCTGTAAAGGTCATGTAGGCATGGTTGTTAATAGCATACTTACATAATATAAGCCAGCAGATGTCGGATGAAATATTTAAGGCACGTGCCGACGAACTCACGTTACGTGACAATAACTTTGTATCGTACATGTTTTATTTAACGCGTAGAACTCAAATTGTTGGATTTATTTAATTTACAAGTTCCTGCTTCTCGGAATTATTAATTACCGAACTTTGGCTTTAGTGCACAGGCAGTGACGATACTAAGTCCTGTAGTATTGTCCAACTTGCGGTAACCACTAGTATTCACTTCGGAAACTTTAGTAATGGTTGTAAAATTATAGACACTAAAGTTTCCGAATATTAAATCAAAATTCTCAAGTACCATTGTGTTCCCCCTTTTGCCTGACGTTCAGCTTTTTAAAACGTTCCTCTTCCGTCTTTTTATATTAGTTTTCGGAGTTGACACAATGAGTTATTACGGTCACTTAATGAATCATTGCCTTTGGGACTCTTCCTTTTTTAAAGTCATTTGCTGGATTATTTATTTCCTAAGAGTCACGATTGAAGGTAGAATTTATGTGCCGAAAAAATCAGTTTCTGTTTTGTATTCCAGTCGTATCTGCAGCTATTCCTGTACTTCTCGCCTAGTTCACGATTACACCAATACACTAGTAGCTAGTGTGGCAACCGTGCATCGTATGACAAATGATATTGCTTTGTGGGTACGGCTACTGTTGGAATGCAATATTGTTCTGTCTCTCGTTAAGAGTTCCTGACATTTCTGTTGTGTAGGTGGAGCTGTATAAAAATAAACGTCGTGTCTAAGCTCTAAGTTTTAACCTACCGTTACTATTAAAAATGTTTGGCATTTCTGTTTGTAAGCTATTTCAAATTGTGTCAGCATTATGGAATTTGTATTATACTCTACGGTTTATTCTTCATTAACTAAGCAGCACTCTTATTATCTACGTGCGTCTATGCGTAACTTTATAGCTGTCATAATAAAAAAAATTTACTCTGACAGCTAACCTCAACTTCATTCCTAATTTTTACGCGCCGATATGCGGTCATGTTCGATGAAATCTTTATTATAAATCTATTTTTGTTATATTTAAACGAGTAATTACGGCAAATAAATGTGCCACATGGACGTAAGAATACCTATTATACGTCATAAGTTGGAGAAGAATTCAAAAAGTGTCGATGTTATAATAAGATAACCGGTGTAATTTTTCGACACCGGCGCGGAGTTTTTATGGTAAAAATAATACCTATATCTAAATGGATTTGCAGGTATGTATGCTTATATTTTCAGCAAACAATAGCAAGATTAAAATATCTTATGAATGACTGTGCTATGTCAACATGTAAGTTCGTGTTTGATAGACCTCTGGTAGAGGGAAAGCACCCAAATATGTTTATCTAGAAGTTCTATGATATGCACATATACCTAAGTCAAGTCTTTTTCACGAGAGAATAGAATTCGGTGAATTCAAGGAGCGTTAAATTTCCAAAAAAATTTTCAAGACTATTGCATCATCTTTATGAATGACTGTGCTATGCCAACATGAAGTTCATGTTTGGACAGACCCTCTGGTAGAGGGGCATGCACCCAAATATGTATATCTAGAAGTTCTATGATATGCACATTTATCTAAATCAAGTACTTTTTACGAGAGAAATATAATTCAGTGAATTCAACAAGTCAGTGATCTTTGAGTCAGGGGACTTAGCTGTTGACATATTTTTTACTTCGTACGGAAGTTCCATTCGAAGTAACAAGGCTTATACGCTTATTGGTATTTAATACTTATGTTCAATCAGTGTACATACATACTTATTATGATTAGTATACCTACTATTGAAAGTACAAAAATGATCACACATTTGAAGTACATTGATACAATATTATAAATCAGTGTACATGTAGTACATGTTGCAAATTTTAAAAGATCTAATATACATTGTGAAGTGCAATGAGTCATTGTACTTCCAAACAAAACAAAAGATTTTAATTTAAATCCTCAAAAGTTAAGATTATTAATTACACTGAATGGTTGTGCTTGTGGACAAGTTGTTCAAACAAAATACATACCTACCTACCTACAAGAACATAATAATTTTAACAAGGTGAACTGGAGGGACTTCACAGATATCAACATTTGAAGAAATGTATGCTCTTTATAAATTATTTAAAATATGATCAAATAATGCATATAGTTTATGCAACAAGAACAGAAATATTCACAAAGTTATTTTGGAGTGACATTCATAGCTATAAAGCATCTGAAGAAATCTATATTCATTCTGAATTAAAAATATCAAATAAAGCATATAGTTTATGCGACAAGAATAGAAATATTCATAAAATTATTTTGGAGTAACGTCCATAGATATAAAGCATCTGAAGCTATACCTATTTATTCTGAATTGAAAATATCAAATAAAGCATATAGTTTATGCAACAAGAATAGAAATATTCACAAAGTTTGAAGTGACTTCCATAGATATAAACATAATTATAGAAGAAGTCATTGTACAATCTGTATTGTAAAATATTAATTATAACATATAGTTTATGCAATAAGAATTATTGACAGTTACATTTGTGTGTATAATTCAAAGACAAGTTTGATACAATTATGTGCAGACCAAACATTCATGGAATTCTATATGAGGAATGCTCATGACTCCTCCCTGTGCTCGAGTCGAGGATAACAAGAGGGAGGGGGGGGGGGGCAGGTGTTAACAGGTACCTAGCCTAAAGGAGTTTGAGAGAGAAGTCATAACCAGCAATCTTAAAACAAGAAGATATTATCTTTTTAAGATATATTCAGGTTGACTGCATATAATATTTTTTCCTTGTAGGGAAAAGCAGTTAGTGGAGCAAAGGTATGTATGTAAAATATGTACATAACTAAGAGGATACCATGATCCTGACATACAAATATTTCCGCTATGGTTAAAGTTAATTGTGAAGAATTTTATTCTTGTCACAATATAATAGGTATAGGATACCTATTGTTAAGTGCACACTTGGCACTAGACAAACCATAACAATAATATGGGGATGTCTATTTGTATTTAGTTTGAAATAATATATTTGGTACATATCAACTATTGCTTTGCATATGTATGTTACTATACAAAATGTTCAAAAAATTGACACACACAAGTACTCTATGTGTATCTTAATCCTAATAAGGATTACATGAGCTTTATTGATTTAGAAGATCAATATACACTTATTTTTATCATATTTTATTACTTCATTATCTTATTATGATGGCAAGCACAGAAATTAATTCAAAAATAGTATTTTGAAGTGCTAATGTATTTCTTCTGCTTTATTTATTTGTTTCATCACCACTTGTTTGGTAGATGACTTCCTACAAATTCTGTTCCTTTTTTAGTTTAAAAGGCTAAACATTTGATATAATCAGTGATATTTTTAAATAAGAATATGTTTAAGATAATTACTGTCACTTTTAATATTAACAATTTAATAAGTAAGTGTTCAATATAAGAAAAATCTCTGGCATATCTTTACCTACAGAGAAAGAACATACAATAATTACTACACTGGATACCAATTTAGTCCAAAATCACAGTTTTACCTCATTTCAATCAGTGATGTACAAAAATATTGTACATACTAAATAGTACATACATCATTATAAATTTTATGTCACATTGGAGATTGACTTCAGGATGGCAATTTTTTGAATCCATCAGGACAATAAAGAAAGGATTGTATTAAAAGTACTTATACGTTTTGGTTTTTTAACAGTTGTGTATAAAATAAAGAGTAATTTAATAACTAGACAGTTGAATGTCTATCTTTATGGTGTTCTATAACATCCTATTATAAAAATTGTAATTGGTTCTAATTTCATCATGAATATAAAACCTATAGGTAGGTACTGTACTTACAGCTACCTTACTACTATACAAATGATAATTTTTATTTTATGCAACAAAGGATTTAAGATTAATGATAAAATCAATTACTCTCTCAATTTACCTATTAATTAAGCTAAAAAGCTTCAAATATAGACAATACTATTACACTATGATTTTAGGTAAAATTATCAAAAAACTCTATTAATTTCTTTGTTAGAAATCGATAGATGGCAGTGATGTGAAGACTGCAGGTAGATATTTGGATATTTATATCAAAATAATCAAAACATAACAAAATTATGCTTGAATCAGGAAAAGGAAAATAAATAGTGACTGCCTGTAGAACCACTTTAATTTTTATAACATGATTATTTGAGAAATAGTTTGTTATTCTAGTTAATACTAGAGACAACACTTAGTGTATACATAGGTATATTCCGTATCAATCACGAATTCACTTATGGAAAGAAAATATTCTTATATTGCATAGAAAATAAATCAGATAATTAATTTTATCATTTTCTAGACAACTATGTACGTTATCTAGGTACATACCTATACTGGGAATATTTTACAGGACTGTATTTTATTAGGCAAAATACCTACTCAGTTTTTTCTATGGTATTATCAAAAGTATTGGAATCTCTTACAGAAATTGTTCTGTAACAAGTTGTTGTTACTAATGATTTAGGTACACTATCACACATCGTAACATTTGTAACAAACCTACTTAATTTAGGTAACACAACCTAAATACAATGAAAAATGTTTACCTATTATTGGTTATTAGAAATTATATTTTTTACTTCCAAGAATTTGTAAAGTTTTCACTTTAACAGATAATCTAATTGTTGGTCACTGTGTTTAGGCCTGGAGGTTCACATACACTTAATACTATATATACCTGCCAATATTATTTGTTATGAAATTGTAAAATGTACCTATATAGTTTTTATTGTAGGTCACAAATAGAAATTAAACATTGGTTTGTAATTTTAATCATCTGTGGGGGAAAAATAATCTAAAATTGTATTCTTTTTCTACAATTTCATTACATTATGACCCGACTTTACCCATGGGTTGTATATATACTTATAATGTAGTCTATGTCAATCTGGAGTAATATATTTTTTCAAATGGTAAAATAATTTTTCAAACAGGTAGTGGTTCTGGGGATTACCCTCCACATATTTTACCAAAACGCACAAAAATTTACACTCTCTTATAATATTAGTACCTATAGGTTATTCATACACAGACCAGGGACTTCATTTATCATTTAATTATATAAAAGGCAGACGTAGTTTACACTCTTATAGGTAATACATTTGTTCAGTCATGAACATTTGGACATAACTGATGTCTGAGTTACTCAACTAAAACACCTTCCACAAATATTAAAAAATCCATGATGATAATTACTGAATACAGTATTGAAAAACCTACTAAGTATACATTATCAAACAAACTTAGTTGCCGTTTAGATATTTACCTGTGTGTTATAATGATAAAAATCATCAGAGTTAAGCCAAATTCAAGACAGAATGTTTCCACACTAATGGCAAGTGAAAAGATGTGACATGGGACACCAACTCTTAAAACTGAGTTAATCAGTACCTAGTCAAAAAATTTATTTTTTGCTATATAATGAATTAATAGTGGTTATTATTATTATTTATTTTTATTAGATAGGTACTTCTAATTATCCAAACTGTTTAAAATGTGATAACTACATTTTAATTAAACTATTAGTTTGCACCTATTGGTTTATAACTGTGTTTTGATTAAGTTCATATTTTTATAATTTCAGATAAAAAATATCCATAAATGATTAATAGTATACTTTATGGAAATGCTGACATTATCAGTGGATTAATAAATTATATTTTTATTGCAATAAAAGCATGATTATATGATATTATTCCTTCTGATTTTGATTCAAAATGCTCAAGATCACACTTTCTATATATTTCCAACTTCATCTCTAAACATCTGCTTAGTTAATGAAGAATAAACCGTAGAGTATAATTACTAAATTAAACGAACTTACCTTAAGTGAAGTTCTATTGTAATTATACGAGACGGTTTATTCTTCATATTAGGTTCCCACCCAAGCCCATACAAGACCAAAGTTTGTCTATCCCAGGACGGAAGTTGGGAAAAATTGTTTTTTGCTAATCACTTTTATTGCAGATTGCTCTAAATACAATGAAGTTGAGGTTAGCTGTCAGAGTAAATTTTTTTTATTATGACAGCTATAAAGTTACGCATAGACGCACGTAGATAATAAGAGTGCTGCTTAGTTAATGAAGAATAAACCGTCTCGTATAATTACAATAGAACTTCACTTAAGGTAAGTTCGTTTAATTTAGTAATTATTCTTCATTTATTCATTTTTAACTTATGTTCTGCCATCATGATATAACATCCCAATTCAAAATGAAGATTATAATTTATAAGTGTAGCGAAAGTCTAGCGAAACAAATTATACTTTCGTTTTCATACTTTACATAAGATGGCTCTAAGACCCATTTTATTATCCTTCATAATAACAAGCAAAGTTTGCTGCTAACCACAAATGAAAATGTCTTGTAACTACTTAATTATACTTAAATTATATTCAGGTCCTTTGAAATAAGCAGCAAACTTAAAGACGACTTCCATTAACGCACCGCGAGCAGTTAATTTGAGGCGTGCCTCAGGGGAACATACGAGGTCCCGACTATTTTCTCAGTACCTATGTATTTCTTAAAGAATTTTACACACACTTAAAATATCAACCGAAAGAAGAAAGCAGTGACTACTGAAGTTTTCGATTATAGTTTCGACAGAACTCGTTATTGCACGGATGTGAAAAATGAGAAAAGTCTTCCTACATTGTTTACTTATTCCTTATGGATGCTAGCTTATTAAAAGTAAGAACAATATATCGTTTATGAAAACTTCTGCCCATAATGAAATGAGGGATTTTTTTAAATTAGGTAACTGTATCTTTTGACGCTAATTAAATTCAAGTTAAGCCAATCTTCACCAGGATAGAGGTTAACGAAGACGTAAACAGTCACTAGTTTCTTTTAACAAATGTTCGACAGCACTATATCCTTGTAACAGATGCAAGACATGTTTCTTAGAGAAGCATTCCCGTTGAACCAATTGCAGGTTCCCTCGCGTCGTGCTTGTTTGACGTTAACAGACTGCGAAGATTAAACGTGTCCCGTTTTTTCGATGCAAAGAAAACAATGGATCGTATGTACCTACACAGACAGGAATATTGGAAAGTGTGGTGAGGGATGTTTTTTTATTTGAAACGTATGTTTGCATTGACTCGCTTGACCTTTCTTTCAGTAATTGAAGTAAAACTTTCTACCTATATGTAAGCATTTTTTTTATAGCAAAATTATGAAAATTGTATTTCTAAACCAGTTAGAAGAATATATTAAAATTGAACAACCTGTAATGGGTTGGTTCCCGTAAATTTGGAAAATTGTCCTGCTTGTTCCTTTAAAGCTCCAGATAGTAATTTACATTAAAAATTTAATTTAATTGCTGTCGGCAATTTTCTAAGTAAATATTCATGCGGGCAGGGTCTAAGTTATGTATGCTAAAAGGGACCTGTACTTAAATACTGAAATACTTGAATAGTGATTCAGTGTTTCAGTTTTTTTTTATACCACGATGGTGGCAAAGAGGCGTCCGTAGCCTATGAAACGCTTGTAACACCAGGAGCATGACATGTACGTTGCCGATTTAAAAACCTATCTATTATATAAAAATAAGTCAGGTTTTCCTTCCTGACGATATAAGTCCAGAACGGACGAACCGATTTCCACGGTTTTGCATTCGTTGGAAAGGTCTCGGGCTCCGTGAGGTTTATAGCAAAGAAAATTCAGGAAAATTTAAAGAGAAAAGCGGGAAAATCTTTTTTCACATACAGCGCCATCTCTGATACATAGCAGGTACTACGGTGGCGAAACGGAGTTCGCCGGGTTTGCTAGTCTATTTATACTTCTTGAAGAACCCCATGCACATGTTGTACATAGTAAAAAAAATTCAACCTTTTACCATTCTTCTTTATTATTTTTATCTTACTACACGAGCTACATGACGTAACTTCTCAAGTAAATATTAAAGGTTTTACGTTACTTTGTATATTAGCAGCGGTGAGAATCGTAAAGCGTTTAAACGTACACGTCTGACTTTATTGCAAGTTATACAATCTTTTTAGACTTTGTACGTCTTCATTTTACGGCTACGCTTTTAATACCGAATTTATTTTCGTGATACATGTCAAAATTTAGTTCTTAAGCTGCGACAACGTTCATAGAATATTTATTTCTGATTTTGTAGTCTTGTTCTGTCGTAAAATTGAATAAGGCGTACAAAAAATACATTGTAGGTAGTAGTAATAATAGTACCTACCTAAGTAATTGTGTAAAATTTTAATATATTTGCTGAAATATCATCACATCAGCTAAAAGATCCTCTGCAGCACACAGGCCTCCCCCAAGCATAAAATATTATATCAACTTAGTATTCTGGGAGCTACATTTGGTAGGTGAAAAACTTGGACATTTTGTTCGACTCTGGTATAGCGGATCAATTTACACAGAGTCAAAACAAGAGTTAAAAAACTAAAACCCAAGTACGGAAAAAAACCAACTGAAAAGCATAAAATAAGAAAATATTCAACACATCGGTACAGTGGTGTCCAGGTTATAGCCGTGGTCGCATGCCGCCGTTTTAGTTGGGTCAATCACTGCATTTACTTTTAGACTGTAAGAGTCGCAGTCTTAATCAACGAGATGGCGCTAGTTAGTAGTAAGAAAGTCACAGATCGTACACTTTTAAATTTCCAGTTTTTGCTATATTGGATTTCTTGTAACATCATATACCTCACGATACTCTTTGAATCAAGACGAATTCAAGGACACCTCATTTGTTAAAATCGGGTAAACTTTATTTTTTTGGTCCTATTTTTTACGTTTTGTCGGCCATCTTGATTATTATTTTTTTTCAAAAAAACATAGCCTATGACACTCTTAATGTAAATACGAATCAACCGATACCTCATTTGTCAAAATCTGATCAGTAGTTTTTGAGCTACGATCGAACATCCATACATAGACACATACATACATAGGCTGTTAAGCTCATTACCCTTCCTTTTTCGTAGTCGGATAAAATGTAAAAAAAAAATTGGATGATTTTTTTATTTCACCTATTAAATGTTGCTCTGAATCCAAATCTCCTTTAATATGACCACGGATTCTGTTACGCGTTGTATAAATGATTGATGCATTACAATTTCCAAAGGGTAAGAGCGAAATCTGTGACTGACATAATCTCATGTCATGGAAACGTTCACTTACATTTCCCCGTGTGGGGCAGAACTTGAAACGAGTGTCAATCATCTTCCTGTATGGACAGATACTTGACACTTGACGTGGATAGGCAGCGAAGTGCCTATGTACCGTCAATCCATCATGTCATTTGCCTTACACAATTATTTCAGCTTCAAGAAGTTCAAAGAAGGGTTAGCAAATCTTTTAATTTTAAATTTTAAAAACCGTGTCTGGACATCGAAGGTATTCCAGAAAAATCAGTCGAGAGAAGGTACCTACTGGGACGTAACCATGTCCAAAAATTATTTTTTGGATTTTTTGGATTTTTTGTCTGTTTTTTGCGCGTGCATCACGCAAAACGTACTGAATGGATTTTGATATGGCTTTCACAGTTTGCTAGCTTGGGGTCTAACTTAATCTAAGCCACATTTCGTCTAATTCTGGTGACGGTACCTACTAGCCACCTAACAGCCACTAAGCAGGTCATTTAAAACTGCCAATTATTGTGGTCCACGCGGACGAAGTCGCGGGCAAAGGTCTAGTTAAATGAATAAATCATTGTTGGTACTGTAGGTATAAGTAGATGCTCACAATAGTCACCATTTCTCACAATGCTCGTCGCTGTATACGGGCCACTGCGAATTCGCACCAATGGGGTTGGCAACTGTGGAACTAATGGCGCTAGCAAAGCTTGTACCAAGCATCGTTATTGGTTGAAAATCTGTCAATGTCATTTTAAATTTCAAAGTAGCTTGTCCTCATTGGTCAGATTGGGACTAAGCTATGGACACGCCATCTACAATTAGCTTTGACCTGCCTTCCCCATTCGGAGTTTTATGGACAAGCCCTAATTCATATCGAGGGGTGAAAAGTTACTTGATGATATCAACTCTTCTTCTTTACCTATGTTCTGGATTTTACACAATCTTCTTCAGCTTCTATCTTTCTTTCTTTTTTTATTGTTTCCATAATATTCTTTTGTCTGACAATTGGAAAGCTATAAGAAAGGGTCGTGAATAACTCGGGGTAGGTTTATAAGTATGTGAGATGTTTTGTAACTTTGATATTACACTGCTGAAACTATTTCAGTTGTTAGTAGGTATTCTTTTTATTTAAGACACGTTTCAGACTATATGACATGATAGGAATATTAGGTAACATCGTGGCTGCGAGTCGTCATTATTAAACATTAATTTATACTTTTTAACCGACTTCAAATATTATGCATTGGGCATTTTTTTTATTATTTGATTTCTGTGTTCGAGTTAAGAGCCAGTTTCACCGTTTCTGGTGGGCGTTATCCACAAGATAAACACAGAAATATTATTTTTTTTTAACGAAATTAACTGCTAAATAAGTTACTTACCAGACGTAGCTTCTCCAGAGGTGTACAACCGGAGGTAAGTTTATTGTTCTTGTGTGTAACAATGTCATCTTTACGATATTAATGTCTGGTGTCTCCAATAATGGGTGCAGTAGTTATGTCGTGATAAAGTTTGCAAGTTCTCGTAACTTTGTACCAAGTTCACACTGCACTTTACTGTACTTAGTAATTTTGCTATCTACCAGTACTACTGAACTCGTATATAGAGATTTTATTGGAGCCATTCTCATGTCTTAACTGCGTTCTTTTACTGCAATGCCAGTGAGTATCGTTGAAATGCTTTATGGAAAGTTTATTTTCTTATTTTATGAGGTGACATATAATTTTAACTTTTATAGGTACTTATTTTAAAATATTATTTGATAAGTTTTTAATGTCATGTATTAAAAATATTGGCACGCTACTCTGGTTTGAGAGTGTAGGCTAGGGTGAAGGCCCCAATACATTAATCACACAGCACTTGTCTGCTTATTGGATAATGCCCGCATTACCTACGTTTTTAATACCTATATAAAATTTTAAGTCTGTGATTTCAAAATAAATGCCAAAATGTAAGTAAAAACTGTCATTCATACGATGCCTAATCATGAATGACCGTTTTTAGATTTTTTTCTGTGTGTCTGTCTAAAAGTTCGTCTTGAATAGGCTCCGAAACGGCTCAAAGGGGAATTCGTCAGAGCTCCTGAGCATGCGCTTTGTTGACAGCGGGGGCCCACACTCTAGTAGGGGACAGTGAATCTTCATTTTAAGGATCGGCAACGCGCATGTGATACTCGGTGTTGCAAGCATTTCATAAGCTACGGTAACCGTTTATCATCAAGCTGGCCGTACACCTGTCTGCCAGCATCGTCGTCGTAAAAAAAAACTAAACTAGTATTTTCTATACTCCATTTATTATAACATTAGACAAAAAACGTAGGCGTCTATTAAGCATCGTTATTTCACGATTTATTTAAAGCTATGTAATCTATTTACTATTTGCAAGTAAATTTAAACACAAAAAGGCAGTCATTACTACAATATAATACAGTAACTATCGTTATTTCGCCGTTATTTTTCTAATGCTATAGTAGGTAAATGGAGTATAGTTACATGTAATATTTCCATATCCATTATCACAATATTCCTATAGTAGAAACACAGCGTATTCGAACGGCTACTAGCTACGACTGCCAAATAGCTTTAAAGGTAATCTCTGTGCAGCGCGAGGTAGTAAGCCCATAGCGTATAAACAATGCAATATCCCATTTCTCCGGCTTAGCGAATACGACATGGTTGGAAAGAAGCGAATATATCGCATGTATTCACCTCGGGACCACGACGAAAAATTGGTTTTGTTTTAACTAAAATAATACTATATTTTCAACTAAAAAGTTTTAACTGAAATAAGTATAAATGAATGAAATATATTTTATTCTAATTGCAAAAAAATAACTAATTTGATTCACTTTGCAGGTATGATTGTTATTTTTTCTGATTTTTTTGCAAGCCAATTAGTCCGTAATCCGTAAGTCTCATTTTACGCAACCGACAAAAATAAGTGGTTTGTTAAAATATATTGCTAAGGATACAGAGAAAAATATTGAGTATTTTCTTTTGTATAAAAACTGGTTCGATTAGGTACATTTGATAGATAGTTGCGGGGACAACGAATTTGTCGGTAATCCGCTTACACGTGTAATACTCGAGTTGGTTCAAAAATGTGTTAGGCACTGCAATTAATCAATTGCTTGTCTAGTTTTTCACGCGCTATAGTTTTACTCGACTGCCCCAAAAGAAGGGTAATGTTTTTCGAGCCTATAGGTATTCTATTCTTTTGGCTCGCTCTTAGCCTAAACAGCTTTATGGATTTCGACATAGGGTAGGTATAATATTTAAACATTGCGCAATCGAGTTCTGTTTTTGTTTGTTCAATAATTTGGTTTATCTTGTTACTCTTCAGTTTCGTATATATGGATATGGTAGTGATTTTTTCAATTTATATTATAATTATCAACAACCAATTCAAATAATTACTCTGGAACATATTCATCATCCCATCAGTCTTAAGATGTCCACTCTCAGACATGCTGCCTCTCCAAACACCGCCACAAATCTTTCGAATGCAGTTTTTTCGCCTTAAAATATTTTCAATACGTTTTATTGCTAAAATGGTCATTCATTAAATTTCTTAAAGTTAAAGTAACAAATATAGTATATATAAAACAGCTGATGCAAAAAAATACGACGTTGTATCTAATTATTACGTTCTGCCTTGTAGCTCTTATATAAGAAAAAACTCGGCGATATGGGTCACTCTCACCTGTCACTAGTACTGCAATATTGCAACTTTTAAACGAAAATTCCCGTTATTGAAGTTCGTAGCTTTATCAGTTTCACCTTTTATGTACCTTACAAAAGAAAGAAAAATATACTATAGTAACACGTAAACGTTTATTTGACATGCAGTCAATGTTTGTTTAAATTCTACCAATAAAGACATTTGCAGTATATATATTTTTTTATTATGCCGATGATAAGTCCTATAGGTTCGTAATATAATGATAATTATTTTTTACCACTGAGAATTTCTGAATAGACAAAGCTATATATAGGTACCTACCTACCTAGTAAAACTTAACATGACCTTAAAAAATAACCCAGTAGATACCCACAAAACCAATGAGACGGTAACAAGTTCATTTACCCTTCATGGGTATAGTTGGAAACATAAGCTGCGGAACACAATTTAATTTACAAAATAATCTTGTTACCAGATCAGTTCTGTAAGTTTGATCATTACTGATCAGGCGTAATGGGAAACTTAAGCGCTCTGTGGTGGTAACTGAGTTTTGTTGCCGTCGGTACCAAAAATGTTCCTGTAGCGAACATTGCCAGATATAAGCCTTATCCATATCACACAATTCTGCGGTCGTATGCCAACTTTCCTTCCGTCTTACCCCTTGTCATTCGACCCACGTCGAATTAATTAAATAAACTTGAATTCACCGTATTTAACATGTATCTTAATTTGTAGGGGCTTTAACGTTAAGAATTATTTAGTCGACTCTGATTGCTTTCGCCTTAGTAGTAAGATATGTGATTACTTATTTATATACATTTAATTGATGAAACTAGCATTTACTAAAAAATACCAGTATGGTAAATGCAATTTATGAAACTCGAGGAATATTCGATATTAAAACACTTTACGATATATTTTTAACATTTTATTTATTTACTTTTTATTTTTTTTAAACCAGTTTCGGGTTTATGGATCAGATCGTAAATATCGTTTTTTTATATACGAAATTTCAGCGACAGAAAGTAAGCTTTCCAGCGCAATATATTAAGCCACATTTATATCTCCTGATAACGTTAGCGTGGATCCATCCATTAATTTATTACAAATAAAACCTCCAATGAGTTATATGGGAATTAAGTAGAGAGGTATGCCAACATCGTCACGGCTCAATAGCTTCAGTGGTTGATGTTAATTCTGAACAAACATGACGTGAAATATGTAGCTGTATTTATTTTATTACCTGCCGTTTTATCAATACGCTATGACAACATTTTCTACACTATTGGCAATTAATAAACAAAAAACAAACAACTTTATGATCATTATACTTATTAACGCCTCGTCTGAGATGATTATGTAGTCTACGTACTATTCGTATGAAACAAACACGCGTTTAAAGAATTTGGTAAAAAATATTACCAAATTTAAAAAGAAATTATTTGGTTGCCACCCTGCCGCTATGGCAACACCAACAGATAACGTCACTTCATTATGTCTTTCGTGTTCTAACGAACCGCGTTTTTTCTTCGTCAAAATATTTTTTTTTGTGGATTTCTTGTGGATATCTTGTGGATTTCTTGTGGATATCTTGTGGATTTCTCGTGGATTAATAAAAAATAGAGAGAAAGTTAAAAGAAAACTCATGGAATTACTTTTCTCTTCGTCAGAAGGTACGTAAGGAAATTCGCCATTTTTATTTATTTTTCATACCAAAAATTTACTTTCTCTCACTAAAATACAGCAAAATCAGTTATTATATCACTCGCGATATTACGAGCGAATATACGAGTGCATACATGACCTAAGCGATAGGACGAGCGCCTATACCTGGTCCACAAAAATCTACCTACCTGTTGTATTTATCTAAAGCTAACAAAATGCAGCAAAAACAGATAATATGTGCTTAAATGTACATCTAACTTATCACTCGCGATATTACGAGCGAATATACGAGTGCATTAAGACCTAAGCGATAGGACGAGCGCCTATACTTGGTCGACAAAAATCTACCTGTTGCATATCTAAACCTAACGTAAATATTATTATCACACGGTACTACGAGCGAGTGCATGTGATTAAAAAACTTGATACCAAAACGGTACTCCAAGCAAGTACATATTATGTTGATTATCAGAAAACTACCACTGCATTCTCCTCGCAACTTATTAGGCAGGTGTCATATCATATATAGTACTATGAGTGAGTACATAATATGATACATAAACCTGATAATCTTCTTTTTATCAGACGAACCAGAACCAATACAAAAGAAAAGAAAAAGAATAATTGAATCTGACTCGGAGGATGAAGAAGTACCCAACTTACGTGAAGAAGTACACATACCCAACCTTTTACAAAAAATGGGTCACATCAGTACACCAGAAAATAATATTCAAATAAATAATGATATGAAAGAGCTGTGGAATAATATTATAAAAAATGGATTACAAGAAAACATAAAAACTGACATTTTAAAGAAATTTCCTAAAATAATTGACTGCATAACAGCTGCTCCACAACTGAACCCCGAAATTCAGGCTGCAATGACAGCTCAAGCTGTGACCAGAGATAATCATTTATGTGAGAAGCAAAACTTAATTGGCACAATTATCTGTGGTTTAACAGATATTTTATACAAAAATTTACACACAAATCCTGATCAGGACTACTTACCTGAATACCTAGCAAATTGTATTAGGCTGTTATGCCATGTGCAGTACAAAGAGTCACAAACCAGACGTGCTGTCATCTTACCTGGTCTCAACAAAAAATTGAAAGACACTCTGGAAAAAACAGAAATTAATAACTTTCTCTTTGGAAGAGACATCAGTACAATACTAAAAGAAAATAAAAATATCCAGAATTCAGTAAAGGACTTGAAGAGTTCTTTAAACAATTGGGGCCTGTCCTCGTACAGGAAGCAAGGGGGCGGGCGAGATTACAACCAGCAACCTCAACCACGACCACAACCACAGAAGACTGCAGCTGCTGGGAAGCCGCGCAAGTCGTACCAATATCAACATCAAAGACAGCATTTGCGGTCAATGACGAAGCAGCAGCAACCCAGGAAATCACACAACAATCGCAGACATCGACGTTACTAGAGGCAAGTTATGCAGGTAGATTACAAAACTATTACAAAAATTGGCACTTTACTACTAATAAGTCTGTTTTGAATTGGGTGAAGCATGGATACTCAATTCCCTTAACACATACAGTGTACCAAGGCAAAATTCCAAAAAAATAACTCTTTTAATAAAACAGATAAGTGTAAAATATCGCAGTGCATACATAATTTAATTGAAATTGGTGCAGTAACACTGGAAACAAATGATGTACCAAACCAATACATCTCAAAAATATTCATTGTACCAAAACCAAATGGAACATCTAGATTTATATTAAATCTTAAAAATTTTAATAAGTTTGTTCTAACAACACATTTCAAACTGGAAGATATAAGAACAGCATTGAATTTAGTTAATAAAAATTGTTATATGACATCACTAGATCTGAAGGATGCTTATTTTTTGCTTAAAGTAAATGATGATTCCAAAAAATACCTAAGATTCTTTTTTAACAAAAAATTGTACCAATTTAATGTCCTACCATTTGGATTATCGACAGCACCATATGTATTCAACAAGATCATGAGACAAGTAGTTACTCATCTCAGAGAAAATGGAATCACTTTAGTAAACTACTTAGATGATTTTCTTTTTATTGCACCTAGTGAAAGCGAATGCAGAAAAAATTTGAACACAGCCTGCAAGTTTTTACAATCTTTAGGGTTTATCATAAATTATGATAAAAGTCAAATACTACCCAGCAAGGAATGTAAATTTTTAGGTTTCATTATAAATAGTGAAAAATTTACATTAAGTATCCCTGGTGAAAAAAGACAAAAAATTCATAAGAAGTTAAATTCTTTAACCCAAAAAACTTCTTGCAGTATCCGAGACTTTGCTTCTCTTTTAGGTTCTTTGACTTCAATTTGTCCTTCTGTCCCCTATGGATGGATGTATACTAAAATACTGGAAAGAAATAAATACCTAGCCTTAAAACAATCTAGAGATAATTATGAATCGAAAATGAAAATAAATCAGGAAATTATTGAAGAGTTATCTTGGTGGAAAGAAATAATTTTTACTTGCTCAACACCAATAAAGCGAGATAAATATAAATTAGAATTTTATACAGATGCCTCTACTACAGGTTGGGGAATTGTATGTGGCCAAGAAAAGTTACATGGATATTGGTCAACAGAGGAGAGCAAATATCACATAAATTATTTAGAACTTTTAGCAATTTATTTTGCATTAAATTGTTTTGCAAAAAATGAGAAAAATTGTAACATACTGATTCGATCCGACAATACGACAGCAATTTCATATATTAACAGAATGGGTGGCATACAATTTCCCCACCTAAATTCACTAGCAAGGAAAATATGGCAGTTTTGTGAAAGAAGAAAGATCTATATTTTTGCTTCATATATACCATCTAAAGAAAACATAGAGGCAGATGCACAATCTAGGATTTGCAACATAGAAACAGAATGGGAACTAGCCCCATATGCCTTTGAAAAAATTGTAAATAAAGTAGGTTTACCTGAAATAGATCTTTTTGCCTCACATGCAAATAAAAAATGTGATACATTTATTTCATGGAAAAATGAACCAGATTGTTTTTCAGTAGACGCCTTTACAATAACATGGACAGATCTAAAATTCTATGCATTTACCCCTTTCTCTATGATTTTGCGTTGTTTAAAAAAGATTCAAGATGATAATGCAGAAGGTATAATGGTTGTGCCTAACTGGCCTGGACAGGCATGGTATCCCCTCTTCATATCTTTACTATGTTCAAATCTTGTTTATTTAAAACCCAGTCCAAATTTACTTTCATCCACTTTCAGGACTTGTCATCCTCTTCACAAGAAACTTACACTGATTGCAGGGATGTTGTCAGCAAAATGTACTTAAGTAAAGGATACTCTTTAGAATGTGTTAATGTTATATTAAGTTCATTAACTAAAAATACTTTACAACAATATAACTCATGTTACAAACAATGGTGGAAATTTTGTAAAACTAATAAAGCTGATCCTACAACTAAATCAGTTCACGCCATCTTACAATTTCTCACAGAAAAATTTCACAATGGTGCCACTTACGGCACATTAAATAGTATAAGATCAGCTTTATCTCTACTTCTAGACTGTGAATTAAGTACAAACCGAGATATAACCAGATTTTTTAGAGGTGTATTTAAGCTAAGACCAAATAAACCTAAATATAATGAAACTTGGGACCCAAGTATTATACTAGATTATATAAGCAATTTCTACCCAAATACAGCTTTAGATTTAAATGTTTTGTCTAAAAAATTGTTAGTAATATTGGCATTAACAACAGCACAAAGACTTCAAACTTTATCCTTGATTACAATTGATAATATTGCTATAACTAATGATTATATAAAAATAAAAGTTCCTCAATTAATTAAAACTTCTAGGATTAATGGTATTCAACCACTGCTAACTTTAAAATTTTTTACTGAAAATCCTAGTGTTTGCCCTGCAAAAACACTTTGTGATTATCTAGAGGCTACAAAATTGCTACGCAAGAACCATAGTAATCTTTTTATCACAATTAAAAAACCTCATTCCCCTGCTTCAACCCATACTCTTAGCAGATGGATAAAAGATGTTTTGTTAGAAGCTGGAATAGATACCTCAGTATTTTCTGCATACAGCACAAGGCACGCTGCTACATCAGCTGCTCACAGAAAAGGTCTGAATATAGATTTAATTAAATCAACAGCGGGATGGTCTCTGAAGTCAAAAAATTTTGCCATATTCTATAATCTACCCCTTGAAACCAATGATAATTTTGGGGAATATATTCTTAATACAAATAATAATAATTAATGTTCTTGTTAGCTTAGACTTGATTTGACAAAAAATAATATACTACATATTATTAAATTGTTATTTTTCATTATTTCGCCAAATCTTTCAACATCTACATAATCATCTCAGACGAGGCGTTAATAAGTATAATAGAATGATCAAAGTAACTTACCTGTAAGTGAACTTCGATCACTATTATACGCAGTTAACGCCTCGTCTGAGGCTCCCTCCCGTTCATGAACTCCCCACCCTGCTCCATAATGAAAACATAAACCCATTACCCTCCTTTTTTGCATAGTCGGGTAATGTAAATACTTTAAACTTAATGAAGTGACGTTATCTGTTGGTGTTGCCATAGCGGCAGGGTGGCAACCAAATAATTTCTTTTTAAATTTGGTAATATTTTTTACCAAATTCTTTAAACGCGTGTTTGTTTCATACGAATAGTACGTAGACTACATAATCATCTCAGACGAGGCGTTAACTGCGTATAATAGTGATCGAAGTTCACTTACAGGTAAGTTACTTTGATCATTCTATTATCTACCAAAAATATATTTTGAAGAAAAATTAGGTCACTACTTCACAAATAAAGTCATGACTACGCACTCTGCTAGTGTAACAAAAACCAGATTTAATTTTATCTTAACTGTGCCAGACTCATTTTTAAGACCTTCAACTCGCTCTTATCTTATGAGGGAAAATATATCATATCCTGCTGGGAAAATACACGTATCTAACCACCACCTATACTTTGTATTCTCTAGTACAACAACTATGTTGTAACATGTAATCTTTTCACATCCGTCTCGTGTCATGTTTCTCACAGAAAAATAAGTTACAAGTAACATCCAATAAATGTTCGTATTCTATTTTCCAAACACGTTGTCCCATCAAAAAACTCATTTGACGTCACACTCTTGTCGGTGGCTGCTACATCGGGAGGCAATTTTCGAATAGCAATTAGTTCTAAAACGTCCTGTCATATACGGTTGAAATACGCTGAATACGTTAGTGGACTACTATTAAAAAAGTACAAATAAATTATTTTGTTCCAAAGAAGGAATAGGAATAACAAAAAAGTAAAAAAAAATATCACAAAATGGAAAACATAGACGCTTTTAAAGTTTTTGGATGGAGTATCGTTCCGTCTTTGTCGCGCGAAGCGGACATAGGTGGTGTTATGTCACTTATCATGCGTGCCGTCCGTGTCTAGCAAATCATTTTAAAACGCTTATAACTTTGCCAATTTTGTAGATGTTTCATCGGTTTTTTTGTTGTTAATTATCTTTTTAGGGTTCCGTACCAAAATGGTAAAAAAGGAACCCTTATGGTGCGACTTCGTCTGTCTGTCTCTCTGTCTGTCACACCTGTTTATTTCAGCAACTACTAATGCTATCGACTTGAAATTTGGAATAGTTATAAGAAATGCTTGTTCAACTATATTGCAAATGAAAAGTCAAAAAATATTTTTATTTTCATTGCAAAAGGGGCCGGAGTGGGGGTCCAAAATTTCAAAGTGGGGTTACTAGGTCAAGTGACATATCATATGAAAGGGCTTGATCTGCACATTTCAAAATATATTTTAATTTTATTTTATGTCTCACAGTTTTCGACATAATATGATGAAAAATGTCTGAAAAAATACCATTCCCCCCCCCCCCCTATCTCCGAAGTTTGCGGAGCGAAAAATCTGAAATAATTAGAGTTGATAGGAATTGACCCAAATATGGCACCAAAAATAAAACGATGTTTCTAACTAGTACAGTTTCATCATCATCAAAATTCCTTCATAACAAACTTAGTTATGCGGTCCGGTTTTTTTCACTTTATACGTCCAAAAATGATACGGAACCCTCGGTGCGCGAGTACGACTCGCACTTGGCCGGTTTTTTTCAAATAGTTTCACAATAAAAAAAAATAGTCCGGTACCGTATTGCACCAACAATGTGTCATGAATAGCCTGTCTTGTTATCTAGCACTGGCCAATGGCCATAGCTTTGTCAGAAGACGTATTCATGTCGTCCCCATTTGAGTGCAGACTTAAACCCAGCTGTTTCAAAGCATCGGATACATCGTGCGTTCGTTAAATTTTTACAGTTGAAATCAGTAAGGGGTTGTGTTATGTCAATGTTTTTGTGTGTAGCTCGTTAGTGCAATGTCGTTTATCTCAACTAAGGTGACGCAACTTCAATCATTTGTCGTTTCTGCTGATGATGTATGTTCGATTTGCGATGTGACAAGAAAGCTATTTGTTGGCGTATCGTGCGTACGTTTAGAATATTCCTTTTCGTGTCGTTTTCATAGCGCTGACAAAGATTTGCTTATTCAGCAAGAAATATAATTGTCTGATGCAAATAATTTACGTTGTTTAGATAAAAAATAATAAAAAAATGTCTGCAATAATAACACCTTAATGTACGGTAACAATGGTTATTTTTCTGGAACCCTACTTATCAAAAATGTAGCCAACAAAGTTTTGTGGACTTTAAAAACACCGTTTTCACTAAACCTGATCGTTATTTTCTCTCTTTAAAAACACAAGTCGAGCTAAAAGGCTACTTAAAAAATCTATTCTGAAGTTTTTAAGCTTTACTAAAAAAGTCTTCTACTAGGTTTCTTTCTAATATAGGGCAGCGGTGTTCCCGAGGGAAGGATGTTGATGCTACATTCAGTCGGTGTTTGAGGACGAGCCGAGAGGCTGCGTCGCGCGTTGCGCGGATTGGTTTATGACGATCGGTACAACTTGTCTAAAGAAATCGTAAAACATTATTCATTTCAATTTAAATAAATAAATAATTTAAACATACATTTAAATTGATTTAATAAAAATAAATAATTTCAATAAAAATAATTTTGGCGCGCACCGGTTCAATAAGTTTTTTTTGTAAAATTATTGACCGTAAAGTATTTCTTTATCAAAATGCATAGATGATTGACTTACAGAAAGAAAAGTTGGACTTTACTTAAAGTGAAATAAATGGATGCGGATGGAATGAAATAAATGATTTCGAAATGCTTTGTTATGTAAGTGCATTTTTATTATTGGTAGGTACATTATTATCTATACTTGGTCACTTGTTTACTAAACTTCCGGTGTCAGAACGATACGGAAAGAAAAGGAAAACACTGAATTTATAAGCTGTTTATCATTCCGAAGAAGTCGTAAAAGTCAACTGAAGATAAGCTTTATGTTAGTAAATAAATAACAGTTGGTGCAATGTGTCTCATAATAGTGCAATTGAGTCAAATTTTTACACACCATACAAACATGCCAAACATGGTTTAAAGTAGTAATTTGGCAATAATTTTATCCATTAAGAATAAAAGCGCGTTTTATTAATGTTGCTGTGTATTCTTTTCACACTCTACAATAAATATGATTGGTTTTTTTTTGCGTATGGATAGCTATTCATTATTTTCACCTTGTGGACACTTAGGACAGAAAGGAAAGGATGTTTTTATATGCATGTTATGTATACCTACCATATTATGTGAGTACCTTCTTACAAATAATATTCTACTTCAGTGTTACCTATTGTTGGTATTTTTTAATAATAAACTACTGTTTTCTCCCAATTTCCTAGCCCATATATTAAAGTAGGAATGCATCGATTATTCAGACTGGGAGCCACATAGGCTGAGTAGGGGCGGATGGCTGGCCGCAAATTAAAAAAAAGTTCTATTCCTAAGTAATAGATAGACTTCAGTAAAAATAAGTTCACTAAATAATAAATAAATGATTGACAACTGTAACCGCATATCTGTTTGTACGAAAAAAAAACATATATTTACTGAAAATGGCATTTAAATGGCGGGACGCATGCGACCCGCAAGCCACGGTCTATGTATTCCTGTTTTAATAGTTTGCAAAGTTAATAATCCCTCATTAGTTCCAGCAAGGTAATATCTTTTCAGTGCCCGCTTTTCAGTTCAGGCAAGATTAGTTCACCATCTTCTTTTTAGATAAACGTTTAATGCAAAAATACCTATAGGTACCTACTATGTACAGACCTAAGTAATTATTATTTTTGGAAAGCAAACAATTTTGTTTCACATCTGTATCCTGCGCTGTTTCCTTTTAATATTGTGGTTATCGTCCTTTGTTGACAAGTTCTCATTGTTGTTCGCTTGGTAAGCCAAAAAAATCTTAAGAAGTACGTCTGTAGGTACTCTTGAAGTTCTCGTTCAATTGTTTAGCTTGCCTATTTTGAACAAGGGCTGTTTTGTTCATCCTTTGCAGAATAAAACTACAGTTAAAACTGTTTATGGCGACATCATTTAGAACAACATACCGGTTATAATAACCCAAATCATAGGTCCTCACTGGCTGTTCCTTTAAAAATACCGCCGGTTGTTACGACTACCGGTTTTTATAACCAAATATGAGTGGTCCCTTCGATGTCGTTCTAACAGATTTTGACTGTATATGGAACAAATATTCAAGCCTTAATTGACTGGTGGTATGAATCAAAATATTATATTTGATTTGAAAATATTTTCAGAGAAACATGTTGAAACAATATAGTATTAATATACTACTTACTATATTGTATGGTACCTATATTCTCTTTAGGTACTAGGCTGTCCGTACATAGATGTTAACCCAATTATAAAGGTTCGTCTAGGCAATCTGCGAAGTTGTTTAGTTAAATCTATCTCCAACTTTGTACATCTTCTGACCAAACGATTGCCACAATTTAAAGCCTTTTCGAAGGCCAGACTAGCAACACCCCTATAGTGTGCTCAACCAAGGAAAATGTATCAACACGTCTTGTAGGTCTGTACTAAGTACTACTAAGTAACAGTGGCGAAGGGAGAGGCAAAACCGGTACAATAAAATAGGAACAAAATTAAAAATACTTTAATTTTACTTATGTCATGCCTACCTATCGTTAATTCACTGTATTGTTATAGTTTGAATAGGCGAATAGGTATGACATAAGTAAAACGGAATTATTTATAATTTTGTTACTATTTTAGTGTACCATCTCCGCTCAACTTTCGCCACTGCTAAGTAGCACATTTGTAACTATTGCATCATTGCTCATCATAAATTGTCTGTCTGTTCAAAACTTAAAAGTATTACTCGTCTAAAGATTATTATTTATCATAGCTATTGGGGGATAGTAACAAAATATCCTGATTCTTGGCTGTCTTTTATTTAAATGTAATTACAGAAACAAACTGTCTGCCTAAACGTCATGGATAAGGCTGAATCTTGAAACTTGAAACAGTAAAGGATTTAATTGAATATCGTAGTATAGATGTACCCAATAGTATTGACACTCCATATTTCATTAATATCAATTTGATGAAACAGTCACTGGTATATATTAATTAACCTTTAATTGATTTTAATTAAATTATCAAACATTAATAGACCTTGGCAATTTCAGTTGAATATTATTTAATTGATTGTCAACGGTAGTAATTGATTACCTACTTATAATTTATACGTTGGAAATGTAATTCGCTGAGGGTTAAGTTAGTAAGATAATAATTATAATAAGTAATTATAGTTGATAACATGACTTATTGAGAATTTGCAAATTAGATTAGTCGACGCTTGAAATGATAATTGGCAAAGATAAATCAGCTTTCAAATAGGTTAACAGCCGTTTTACTTAATAACTACTTAATTAAGCCTCAGTGTTAAACGTTTCAAGTTTACAGGTCGTAATTTGTTTTACACTTCACGTCCGCGCGGAAAATAACACAACGTTGTTATATTTTTAGGGATGGTATCCCAAAAAAACCGTACTTGATGCACCTCTATGGTCCTCAAGGAATATTCCTCCTTTCAAATCTCTAGGTCCACCGGTATAGGCTGTGCGTTGTCTGTCAGTCAATCACGGTACTGTTTTGTAGGTATAAATTAATTAGGGTTCCCCGTACGTCCATCTACACCATTTTATAATTTACTTATCCATACAAACTTGACTCTATACTTACCTAAACTTTTTTAATATTCTACCTGTCCTCATTATTTTAATGTGAGTACTTATAAGTTTGTTTTCACCGCCGTCGCCGTCGCGTCGATGTCGCCGTACCAGTGCGGCCGCGGCCTAAGTCCCGTGTCGCTTACCATAGGATACCGAAAAAAAAAATAACTATCTCGTAGACCTTCCTTAAGAATTTTTAATCCTCAATATCCAACCAAATACGTATGTTATTCTACCTATAAATCAGCTACTTGAAACTTAAAATTGTGTACGAAAATGCCATATATTTTGAACTGGCAACAGTTCAAATTCTAAGTAACGATTTCAATATTTTTCTCTCCGATATCCAGCCACTTAAATATCTCATCTTCGTAAAATAAATTAAAACTTCCTAGCGACTCGTAATTCAGCTTAAGCCATATATTGCCTGTAATAAATCATTTTCAAATTAAGTTCGTTCATTTTAGTTATTAAGTAACCACTTTACCTTCAAATTGCTGTGTATTACGACGCTTTATGAATTTCGTATTCAAGCTTTTTACTCTTATGAAGCCCTGGTACACGTTTTTTTTGGGAACGAAGTTCCTTAACGTGTCTTACGGTTGGAGTTGTAAAAATCGTCACAAAAGGAAACAGCGTTATGCCCTCACCATGCGACGTTTTCTCTCCCTTTCTGTCTTTTTCTATTAAATACGAGGCGTAAGCTGATGGCGGTCCCCCGCCACGTTTGTTTTTGTAGGGGGAAGTAAACTAAATACAATAAAAATGCTTTGATGTTGATAGAAGCGTTCGTTTTAGGAAAACCTACTCCATTTAATATTACATTAGACAAAAATGGCCTACCAAGGCACAAATCTTTTGAATCTTTTCTTTAACTAGAGCTTTAGCTCATCTTGATTAACCTTTTATTTATAAAAGCATTACACTTTATTGAATTCTAGCTGAAAGCAAATACATTGTTTAATTTCATACATTTCTGTGCTAAAATAGTTCTTATGTACCTAATGTTATTTGAAGTAATAGAGTAAAAGATAACACCCTTAAAGATTGTTAGAGAAGAAATGACAGTACTCACTGATAGATAGCTGTTGGAATTTATTCCGATCCTTTTATAATGAGTTTACAGAACTTGTTTAATAGGATTTCAGCTTCAATAGAAAAGTTGTAAAATACTTTTAATAGACATATATATATCTATGGTGTCATTTTGTAATATCTGTAAGAGAATCCTGTGAACCTTTTAACAGAAACTTTGGATTAGATGCAAATAGATAGCAATATTTTTAGCATGGTCTTTCAAAATTGTCAGCATTAAGGGCAAAGGTTAAAATAAAAACTGGCTCAAGTGCGTGTCGGGCTACGCACACTGTAGGGTTTCGTAGCAAGAAGTATTTCAGTTTGCAACCGCAAATATTAAAGTTATTTTTGCGGTTGGTTAGCTCAAAACCGATTATCTCATAACCTGCACAACATAATTATCTTATTCAAACAATTTTTCGTTGGAAATGTGATTTTAATTCTACCCCATTTAATTTTTTCAGACGAAACTATCATAGCTCGCCATGTAATCACCTAAATAAAAAAGTCACTTAGAAACCTTCATGTTATTTTCAAATACCTACGTAACGATACCCCACATGAACAGGTGCGCGACTTTTTTTTCTTGTTTCGTGTTTATGGCGGTTCACAGAAGACATCTACTTGCGCAGTTTTAGAGTACCAGTAAAAATGGCTGTGATATACGGAAGGACAGAGGGACAGGACGAAATCATAAGGGTTTCGTTTTTGTCATTTAGCTACAGAAACCTAAAAATCATTTGATTCATACAGGAAAATTCTCTTATTTTTTTTTTTTTTATATCATAGTGTTTCTATCCACCTTTCCTTGTTTCCACTTTGATGGATATTGATGTAAGTGGTATCAACAAAGTTAGGGTCGCTTAAGGAAATTCCTGTATCTATATTTGGAACGCTAAGCCCATTGTAATACGGATAAATCTTCTCATAGCCCGCCTTTAAGGATAATCAATTAAGTTATACGATATTAATTTATCCTAGTCATTAATCTCACGATATAAGACACATCTTCTGATTTTCCAATTTTAAATATTTTGCGTAGCTATATTTTATTAGCTTCTTCAGTTTTAAGATCTACAAACACAAGGTACAAGGTACAAACATAAAATTATTGTATTATTTAAAACTAGATAAGTATGACATTATTTGATATAAAAAAAAAAAAAAATTTGTGTGTTGTTCTTTGTCAGCTATGCGTTTGCGCATCGTTCATCCGATTAACTCAAAACTTTTTACAGTTGTTGCAAAAAAGACAAAACAAAGGCGTTGCAAGGCACTACTAATCCCACCAATATTATAAATGCGATAGTTTGCGTTTGTGTGTTTGTTACTGCTTCGCGATGAAACGGCTGGACGGATTTGGATGGACAAACAGGTAGCCTAATACCTGGAGAAGCACAAAAACTACTTTTCATCAGTTTTTACGCAGACGAAGTCGCGGGCAACAGCTAGTAGTAAGTAAACTATTCGTGTAGAAACCAAGACATATTGTAATTAGTTGATCGGATGTTAGTTTGGTGAATTACTGTTACACAATATGTCTCCGCTCAGTCGATAAATGTACGCACGGCTACAGATCAAGCTCTACATTTCCAGTATAAGCTGATCTCGCATTGTATAGGATTTTCTTATAGTGAGAGGTCAGTGTAAACTGGGAATGTATAGCTTGATGTGTAGCCGTGTGTACATCCATTTTGATGGCTTCCTAATACCTTAAGGCTCTACGGATTCTTGATGTATTAAACCAAGTACGTACGTTTGAGGTTTAATATGTCAAGTGGGGCTTTGTTGACGATACATGTAAATGATGAATGATAAACGATATTTATTTTGTAAATAGGTTAAAAATAACACTTGTATACGTCAATATATTTTTTTAAGCTAGATGAGGTCGGTGTTTCCTGTATTATACTACTCATTTGAGAAGAAACACCGAAATAAACTTAACGGTTAATGGCTCTTTTAAGGTCCAGACAATTAAGATAAATTGTGTAAGAACCATGCAGGTTAGTCTGAAATGCCCTTGTAGAGGATCATGAACGTCATAAAATTAGTCTATTGTTAGTCCACTGGTCTAACAACATGTTTGGTATGAGGGAGGAATCGAGAACAAAATGTGATATTCCCCGAATGAAATAGGGCAGGACGTAGCGCGGCCAAATAGTTTATGTACGAAGCTCGATAAATATTTTAACTCCCAGAGGTAACTATGGCTGGATTTGGATCATACTATTCAACGTGACGTTGACGTGGCTGATTTGTTTGTATTCGCAGTTTTTAGACAGGTATTTTCGAATATTTTTACTAGGAAATTCAAACGCATTTTGTCTGTTTTATAGTGACTGTGTAATAGATACCTAGGATACCTAGTATTCTTCATCGCTCGTCAGTTTACGAAAATATTGCCTACAATACACATTTTTCAAATTGCGCTAAAATACTCGATCTGTCTACCCCATTCAGCTGCCTTCTTTAGGTCTTCGACGGCATCTCATAAAAAAAATAAGAAACAAAAAGGTTTATAATTTTCCTTTCAAACGCACTGTTTAAAATTATAATGCTATGGCTAAACGGTTGTCCATTTTATCGACATCAAATAGACTCAATAGAATATCCGCGTCCCTAAATTATTGTATAAGAAAACCTTGCCGAATGCATTAGGTCGGAAACTTGGGCATAAAACTGTAAAGGCAAATTATTTGGAATAATTTATTTGCGTAAATAATGATTCCGGTTTTATGTATTTTATTAATGACGCGACGATAAAGTGTTGTGAATTTTATGAGGAGGCAAAAGTGTTGTAACAAACTGCAATTAGAAATCCGTCTTCCAGTTGGGGTTACGGCAATTATTTTGTTTTTGTAGCAATAATCTAGTAGGTTCATAAACATGAACCTACTAAAATATATAAATAAGCAATATTGCCGTTATCTCAAGAACTGGAAGTTGTATTTATAATTGTAGTTTGTTGCTAATTCAATTTAATTGCTAATCTGCAATTGACGTTTATGGTTATTCTGTAACAATAATAATGTAATATAGGATATACTTACCCAGATTATTTCTGTAATTTGTAAATTTTTGTTTAGGCTTACTTAATACTCGCACATATTATATTCAGCTTACATTAAACAGTTACCATCTTGATTATGATGAATTTATTATTATTCCGAATTAACGTCGCTAAAGTACTTACCTCTTCGCGTAGGTACGTACTTATTCATTGCCACTTCGCTGCTTCTCTCCTTCCATTTTCGCTGACAATAATACCTTTTTAATCCTTATTACTCCATAATACAATCGTTTTGTTTATCTCTATCTGGAATCTGGGAGCCTACTGCTTTTGTTTACAACCACGTATTAACCGTGGTTAAGACATTGTTCGGATTGGTTTAACGGATCACGCAGGGCCGGATTTGGGGAAATGAATTATCAGCGCATGAGTTCTCATTTAGCGTCAGCTGTAGTTAATCTGGCAGTTGTGAACGTCGTAAATAATGAATCATTGTCAGATTCAAAAGATTCCAATCTAGCAACTGTAGATACTAGGTATATAGCGAATGCACTGCCAAAGAACGATCAGTGATGGGTGCCAATTTACTATGTAGCTGTCTAACGGTCGGTTGCAGGAAGATAAATTAAATATTAATGTAGGCATTAACCATACAATTTCTATCGTTAAAGTCTTCTTTAAAACTGAATGACCTTTTCTGCAACTCAGCGTAAGTATGACGTCATAGTTAGTGAGCTAAAGGTTTGGTTCCATTTTAGTAGTTTATGACTGAAGCTGCAAAGACAAAAAAATGTTGTAAAATTTTCAACAATCTGAACTTAAAAACAGAAAAATATAAAACTTAAAAAATATAACTATTTATATTAATTTGTTTTTTAAATATGACTCACACTAACCTCGAAAACTATTTAATCATTCCGAATATAATGTGGTGTAATTAGATAGCGCGCAGCATAATCGGCCTATAATGTTCCCACTGCTGGGACACAGGCCTCCTCTGTGAGAGGGAGTGGGCCGTAGTCCACCACGCGGGCCCAGTGCGGGTTGGTGGACGGCACATGTCTTCGAATTTTTGGTTCTAGGTCATGCCGGTTTCCTCACGATGATTTCCTTCACCGTTAAAGCAAGTGATAATTAATTTCTAATACGCACATGACTTCGAAAAGTCAGCGGTGCGTGCCTCGGGATCGAACTCGAACCATTCGCCGTGGGAGGCACATGGTTAATCCACTAGGCTATCACTGCACTCTGCACTGCACTGCACTCACTAGCGCGCAGCATTTAATTATAATTCCATTAATAGGTATAAATAAATGAAATTTCGAGGTTTATTATGTAAATAACATAATATAACACAATTATGTAAATAATGTTAATATATACCACAAAAGTTTGTATTTATCTCATTACCGCATGCAATGTTCGTAATAATATGAATAGTATTCTACAGTGCTCGTATGATGAAGTTAATCAACTAAAACTTTTAATTGTGGCTTTATCTGACCAATTTGAAAACAAAAACTCAAACAGAATCTGCACTACTTATTATATGGCAATTTATGAACCGTTTTATTCTGATGATGTCAGTTCCTGGCTAGCGCCGATTAGTGGCGGAATTTGATTCATGCCAACCACTCATTCATTACTAAAGCCAATTTACGGAATAGGTGATTGAGCTAGCCAGTCCATTTTGGGTCGCACCATTGTTTCCGAATATTGACATACTTATTCATTTTTACTAGTATTTGCCTGTGGTCGAAATTCAACCAAAAGTGTTTTTAAAGCATTTTGTATGGAAAAAATATAAATTGTAGCTTTCTGCACTTCTTCTCCTTTTAAACTTTAAACTATCACACTCCTCCGTGCGCGCAATATGCTTAAAAAGGGGTACAAAGTTTGTACCCCTTCGGCATATCTCCTTGTTTATATGATCTGAGTTTGTAGTAGGTACAAACTCAGATCATAGAAACAAGGAGATATGCCATCATAGAAAATTTGTACGGGAACTACTGTTGCCACTTTTAAAGGTGAGTATAGACTAGAGCATTTACTTGTAACAGAACAACGAGCCGCTTTATTACCTGTATTGTACCATTCATAAGAACGTTACATTACACAGAAATGCTCGAGAAAATGCTCTAGTTTATACTCATCTTTAAGCAGTGTGCGTCACAATTCAAACTCTCCATTGCGAATATAGAGATCTCCTACACATTAAAAATTCCGCACACCCTCAATCAAGTCTGTTAATTATCACTCACACTAGACTAAAACACTGTATTTCTATTTATACCTATTATCGATCACGTTTGGTCCGTGGTTGGCAGTGTAACGCTTTAATTCTTATCAATGTGATCAGAATTATAAAAATCACTTTTCGATGCTACGAAGTTAATGAAAATTCAATAATACCTACAGTTCAATTGTCGTTTTATTATCTTTTGACAACACGAAAAGTTTCCATAAATAATATAATGTTTGCACATAAAATACATTAAAATAAAGTATTTCCTCGCTTGGTCCCTTTTAAATTAATTGCTGAATACGTGGAAACAACTAAATGAATCGTTATAGGTATTTCATGAAAGTTTATAGTTCAACGAATACAAAAGAATGCAGCATGTTACATGTAAGTACCTACGGCATTTAAAATTGTTGGCACGCTCCTTTATTTTTTAGCACGTGAATCACGTAGAACACTTAACAGAATTTGATACTATTTCAACATTTACACCGAAATTTATGTTCAACAAAAATGGAATACTGCGCAGTATCAAGATCGGTCGCTAGTATAACTTTTTTATGTCGAAACTAGCGGTGCCCCGCGGTTTCACTCGCTGTTTAATTTAAAAGAAATCGGATTACTCACCCGCGCCATTACCTACTTCGTTTTCGCCTAGGGTTCTTTCTGACTTTTGTTCTTTTTGCTCGCCTCCTAAGGGTCATATTGTGATGTTAAATAGTACCTATCTATACTATTCCTCGTGAATCTGGCCATCATATACCTACAACAATATTTTTTCGAATCCGATTGGTGGTTCCAGAGATTAGCGTGTTCAAACTAACAAACAAACTCTTCAGCTTTATAATATTAGTATAGATAGATAGATATTTAAGTCTGTCGGGAGATCATCCATAAATCTAACAGTAATGTTTTATCACAGCTTTTCGTGAACCAGTAAAGATTCCGATAGTGTCTGGATATACTGTCTTTTCAAAAGATGACATCCATATTATTTATGTTGACGACCCCGTTTGCCGATAAAGCCAGCCCTAAGCTGGATCCCTGGATGGAGATATCTATTGTCTGTACCTCTGAATATGTAATAGAATATCTAAGTGATCAGTTAAAGGAAAATATAGACATTCGTATGGACCAAAATATTTTTACATCTAGTCTAATAACACAAGCGGAACCCTAATATTGCATTCCTACCGGTTGATTGACTTTGACTTAGCTTTGTGGAACAGATAGGCAGGTACTGAAGATTTTGAAGACAGAATTTTCTTTAAATAATCTTTTCATAATAAGCAAGTTAATTAAAATACTTAAACCTATAAAAGCACAAGATCTAAAAAAATTGTTAACATTAAATCAGTTTTGTCTACTAATTATAAATTAATGTTAATACAACCATATATGTATACCAATATTCATAATTTTCAATGAAGGACTAATTAGTTTTATATTTTGTTTTCTTGTTTAGATAAAATCATCTGTATTTTCATAATAATGTACTTACAGCTAACGCTGTAACCTCAGATCATAGAAACAAGGAGATGTGCCAAGGCGCTATCGAGCTTGATGCCTGTTCTTGAGCAAATTGCTCATATTAAAAACGTACGCGCTGAGGACGAACCGAACACGATCGATGGTATAAATACAGTGTTTTAGTTTAGTGCTAGTATTGAGTGACGATTAACAGTGTTAGATTGAGGGTGTGCGGAATGTTTAATGCGTGGGAGATCTTTTTATTCACAAGGTGCGCGTAATTGTGTCCAAAAATGTACTAAAAGTGGCATCAGTTGTTCCGGTACTAATTTGCTATGATGGCATATCTCCTAGTTTCTATGATCTGAGGCTGTAAATTTAATACTTTCAACTTTGAATAGTAGCGGAAAGCGAAGCGCGCTTTAGTAACATGAAATTAGCACAAACACGAACTAACATTAGCGTTTCGCTAAACACGATGCATTTAGATTTTACACACTAATTTTGTATGCTAGTCACTTCCTAAGCTGCATAAATCATATAATTCTTGTCGCCTCGCGTTTGGGAAGTTGGAGCGCCAGAAGTTAGTGCTTGTCGCGAATTAATTTACAGTACAGATCCGGCCCTGGTTTTAGATTTATTGTTGTCGCTATTTCGGAAGCCGAGCACTCACTAGGTAACGATCGAGTGGTCTGTAAATAGGGGCTGTGGATTTTGCTTTCGCCTCTACTGACAAATGGCTATACCAATCCGAACCGATTCGCATTCCGCCAAGTTTACTAAGGCTTAATCCCATTGATTAAAAGCTTACAGTTTCGGATGTCGGTAAGCTTGAACTTCGTATCAGAGTTTATTGGTGTTCGCTGAGTGACCTTTTAAATGTTGTAGTGTCTACACTTTGGAGTCTAGTTCTGACTGCGTAAAGTTTGGGGTAAAGGATATTGGCGATCTCTGTAGGCGGGATTACCAATAATTGAATTGTTATTCTAATTGTTATTGTATTCTAATTCTATTTCTAGGTGCTATATGTACATTTGAATACCACTTACGCTAAACCTAACGTATGTATATCTAAAGTATTCATTTTGTTTGTAAAGCATACCTGTCAATGCTACGCAGGTGCTACGAATATTGCTACGCAGATTTCATTCAGATGCTACGCATACTGCTACGCTGATGCTACGTTTATGCTACGCCGATGCTTATAATGATTACAAGTTGGCTACTGATTAGATAATGAAATACAAATAACCATCTTGTCAATTAATTCCATATAATTTATTATCCCCACATTATACGGTTTACGTAGCAAAATATCAATATAAAAGCAGGAAACTGGTAATTGGGCATCGTTATAATTTTCCCGCCGCCGCCACACCGCCAAAGCAACGTTGAAAGCAAAAAGGCGAACTCTTGTAAACTTCGAGTTCCACTAACAGTGTTTCATAGCCCAGTGAACTAGTGAATCTGAAACTGAAAAGTTGATAGAAGTGACGATCCACCTTTCAGGTAGACGAAAGTTGTAACAAAATTATATCGAGATCGCTACTCGAAGGTGCTACCGTGTGACAAAAAAGTGAAATTAACGCAATATAAAAAGATAGACGCCATGCTGGTCATATAACAAAAAAATCGGACAAGTGCGAGTATGCCTCGCGCCCTAAGGGTTCCGCTAAATGATCATAGATGGCGTTACTGCATACTTCTAGTGGCGTCATCTATGAGCACATGGCTCCACTTATGGTCCGGTGACTGACGGCGGACAACAAAGTGATCCTATAAAGGTTCCGTTTTTCCTTTTGAGGTACGGAACCCTAAAAATAGTTTTTAGGGTTCCGTATTAAAAACCTAGGAACCTAGGTACCCTTATAGTTTCGTCATGTCCGTGTGTCTGTCTGTCTGTCCTTCTGTCACACCCTCGTAAAATCTACAGTTAATAATTATTTCTTATTTTTGTCCAAACAGCCTTAAATCATAAATTCAATTAAAAGTTTGGAGTGATTTATTATACCTACACATTTTTAAGCAAGCGTACTCTATCGTAAATCGCATCATCGCTTAACATCAGGCGAGATGGCGGTCAAACGTAAGCCTATTATTAAATAATAATAAAAAAGAAACATTCTGTACGCGACATTATTTCTGAATCCTTATTATTCCTAAACCTTAGTAGTCGTCAAAGCGCCTGTATAAGGCATCTTCATCAAAGCTTTGGACGTAGAATGCTCACAAGTTCCCACGAAAACATTCAAATACTACCATTATTCTAAATGTTATGGGGTAATACTCCTTGATTGTTAACAAAATCTTGCCTCTTTATAGGTCAATGTATTCTTTATAGGTGAATGTTTAGTATTACGGAAAAACCTAGTCCTCATTTTATACAGCCTGAAATCTACGAGGAGACTTGTAACAGCTTAAAACGTCTTGATACTTTAATACTCCATAAATTCCCCTGTGGCGTCGAGAAAAAACCTTGATCTTACTTTTAATTAAGTTTTTTTAGTATAGTAAATTACTCTTCAGTTGTCTCCCAGTCTTATCCGATAGAATTAATGATTAAAGTTTTTCAAAGTAATTTTAAATCCTTTGTGAGAGTTTAGCGTGAACATTTTGTTGACATTAGATTTGCATTATTATTTATTTATAATTTACTAACTTTGCACGGGTGCAATCTACTGACACGGCGACCCGTCAAAACATCAAGATTTCTGTGATGTATCTAATTTAAATAGTAACGTATTATACATTCAAACCTTCAAAAATATTTTCTCTAAATGGCCGTGGTCGTAAACCGCATTAAAAAACATTGTGTAGTTTAGAAGAAGTAACAACCGGCGGACAAACAGACAGACACAAAAACGAATTTGTTTTATACTATTTATAGTTTCTACTGTGATTTATATCAACGTTGAAATGTAAACAAAACATATAAATGCAATTTTGTTTCCTCTTGTAAAAGGCTGTAGCACAGCAATCTTGATACAATTTGTTGTTAATGTTTATGGTTTCGAATTGTGCCAACATCTCTTAATGACCCGCACGGAAATGTTTCCTCCGGGGGAAATGAAAGACTACTATCTACTATCTTTGAAATAGTCACTAATTTTTAACATCGTCTAGGCAAGAACTTGTGTACGAAGAAACAGTTCTAGATTAAGCACTAAAGTTTGGATTATTATTATTTAAGATAATGTGTATTATATCGTTGGCAATAACATTAAACATTTGTCAGCATAATTACATCGTTTATTTCGAAACAAAACCAATTCTAAGTTATAATTACTTAATCAATGATATGATCTCCATCATGACAATGTTGCAATAACTGTAACAAATGTACAAACAATCAAAGAACACAGCAACTAGTGTTTAAAACTTTTATTGTTACTTATTTGTACAATATTAAAGAGTTTCGCCTTTATTGGGTCAGCTAATACAAACGGGAAGTTTCTTTATTACTCTATTAGTTCTATACAAAAGTTTTAAAATCCCTACACAGTTACCGTAACTTTAACAGAAAATATTAAATGACTGGAAAATGTAGCAGAAAATTTCTACGATACTACACTGCCATGTTAGTTTGTTTTTGCTGAACAATCAATCATTTATAAAATAACATTTTTGAAACGCAACAGAAATTGCTGATCGTTTAAAGCTTAGTTTTCAAGCTAGAATATTCAGCGTGCAACACTTTGTAAGGGAAGTTTTCGCCGTACATTAGGAACTTTGCTTCAATGTACAATCCACCTAAACATAGTTCAACGATTTGAAAAACGACACTAATCTCTTTCTTTGCGACGTTAAAAAAACGGTACACGATAAAACAGTTACGAAGAAAAGGTTTCAGTTAATTCGAGCTACTATTTCGCCATTAAAATATGAAGTGAATCTTCTCTCATTCTCCTTCGTGAAATATTCCGGTAAAAAGTTAATAATGGTTGGTACATCCTTTCTTCCTAGTCTAATCTGAGACATCTTAAAGTACTTACAAAAAGTAGAAATGCCAAGAGAATATTAAAGGCTTTAGGAGAAAAAGGTCCTATTTGAAAACAAAGAAGTTGGAGGAACGAAAGTAAGGTACCGTAGTCGGTTAGACGCTCGAATAAAGGGTTCAGTAGGTAATTTTAGGGTTATAGCAATCTTATTTCATAACACATAGTAAAAAGATTATGTTAAAAGGCCAAAATTTATTAAGTGTTTTCAGACTTTGCTCAGAATTGAGTTATGAAAATTAGCTATCAATAATGCTATCTTTATTTCAATGCGTGCTTAGTAAAGATTTTCGTAAGTCGTCGATATAGTGAACTAGGCTTCGCTAAGCACGCAAATAGAGGGACTGAAAGATAGCATTATGAATAGCGACTTTTCAAGTATAGTTTGAGCAGCCTAAGTACACTCTAAAGATCTCATTCCAGAACCTAACTCAAGACTCAAGCATTACTTGAGCCTAGTTTCAACCAATGTAATGGCTTGAAACTAGTCTCAAACTCTCAAGTAATACTTGAGTCTTGAGTTAGGTTCTGTAATACGACCCTAAACAACAGCTTAACAATGTATGACCAAACAAGTCAACAACACCAAACTAACTGCAGGGTCTCTGTACATACTTAGATAATTATGTCCTTGCAACCTTCTACTCATCAACGCAACGTTTGTGCACACGTATGGCAGCTCTGCCCATTCTCCTTTATGTCAAGGCTTGAGGATAATATGTGTTAAAATTCGAAACTAGAGTTATAGCGGGACGTGCTTAAGTGGTGAGAACGGGACCCGGTAACTTTTAACGATGTGCTGTCTGCTGTAAAATATGCTATGTTTGCCCGCCATATTCATTTCAATGATTCTCAGATCATAGAAACAAGTGAGATATGCCAAGGCGCTTTTGAGCTTGCCGCTTTAGTTTGATCACATTGAACATAATTAAAACATACACGCTGGCGACGGACCGAACGCGATCGATGGTATAAATACTGTGTTTTAGTTTAGTGCTAGTGATGAGTGACGAATAACAGTGTTAGATTGAGGGTGTGCAGATTTTTTAATGTGCGGGAGATCTTTATATTTACAAGAAGCGCTTGTAATTGTGTCGCAAACTGTTCTAAAAGTGGAGGCAGTGGTTTCCGTACTAATTTTGTTATGATGGCATATCTCCGTTTTCCTATGATCTGAGGATTCTTGCTTTGAAGCTGTAACTATATCTCGTGTAGCAATCTGTTGAGGAAGTTGATAGTGTTATTTGGCTAATCCATTAGGAAATTCTCAGTTACAGCTTGGAATCTGGATTTGTGCCCGGTTGATGCCATTAGGCTCGCCCCCTATTACATGGGACTTAAAAACATAGCTAGCGAAATGTGGTTGTACGATAACGCCTCTTAGTCGAATACATGCGTGAATATTACGAGACGGCTGTCGCTGAAAACCAGCGCTCTGTCACAGCATCATGCTGAGCGATGGCCGTTTTGCGCGGATGTAACGCCTATTTTCCCTTTTATTTTGTATATTTAATATTTTTATTTTTGTGCGTCATATCGAGGCAAATAAATGCATTTACTTTTTTTCTTTCTAGATGATATTGGAAGATTTTTATTTATATAAACCAGATTACAGGCAGGTACTTATAAAACGTCAAAACTATGTCCACGCAAAAGGATACTTCATTTTCAACCGTTGAAATCAGTCGTTCTTTTCATACAACGTGTAGGTATAGAATTCTGTATTCAAAATTGTTTGTGAGACGGTCCTAAAATTTCGTAATAGAATAAAAACATCAACCCATTTCCACCCGTCCCATTACACGGGCACTAACAAAAATAAACTCCAATTAAGCACAACGAAATTATTAAAACATACCTACCTACTCAAATTAATCAAATTATAATTACACAACTCGTACAAACAAATAAAACGGAAAGTATTCGTTTATACAAATTATTTCATCAAGCAAAAAGCGCCCTCGTGTCGAGTACAATGCGAGATGACCTTGTTACGTGGGACCCAAATTGGCTGAATATTCGCTTTTGCCAGACAAATATCTCGCCGTAGTCATAAAAAGAGTGGTTTATAGGGCTTACCACTCTTTTATTCTCCGCCAGGTAAGCAGAAATTATCTAATCAGTTTATATACCTACCAGAAATTGTTGCGGTAATGCCAAACCGCTGCTACAAACCAAAACTTTGCATTGGTCCCATGTAACTAACCGACTTATGGGAAGGGTTGAGGGTACTTAATTCTTGGCTCGTTAATCTTGGTGATTATCCCACGTCATTAAAACAATTGGCACCTAATCTTTATAGTTTGTCCACTGTTTTCGCGGAAACTTCCTGTGGTAGTTATTTCTATTGGCTTTCCGGAAGCTGAACATCATATAATTAACCCACGCAAGCCTTGTTGTATAAATTAAGCGCTAATTGTTTAATCCTGTAATTCGAGGATAAAGCAATTGTAGGTAATATTTCAGAAGCAGTTACGTATTCCAAATGTACACATAACGTACCTATGTATGAGTTTTTATAGTGTAGCTGTAGAGTACGGATGTTACGAATATTCGCATTCGCATTCGCTTATGCGAATGATTCACGTCATTTTAAACATTCGCATCGACATTCGCATTCGCATCAAGCGATGCGAATGTTTTGCGAATGCGAATGTGTAGATACAAGTCGTGTTGTGTCTCGCCCTGCGGCCGCACGGTTGGACGGTCCTCGCACGCGCAGAAGGCGCAGGCAGGTATCACGTGTTTCATTCGACCAATAGAAAGCGTTTCTTTCTCGCTGCTAACAAGACAAACTAACTAAGCAAGTTAGTTTGCCTTGTTAGTGTTGTCAGTCAGTTTAAGTAAATAAAAAAGTAGGTAGTTTGTGAGTTTAGAATTGTATTGAGCTATTTTGACAGCTTTTCCCATGGCACCGGGAAAGAAAAGTGAAATATAGCGATTTTTTTATGGTCGATATTGATCGAGACCACGCGAAATGCAATGTTTCTGAGAAAAATTACTTTAAAAAAAATACTTAATTTTTTTTAAATGTTATTCCCAAACATTCGCATTCGCACATTCGCATCCCGAACATTCGCATTCGCATTCGCGAAAGTGAAAAATATGGCATTCGTAACATCCCTGCTGTAGAGTATACTACAAAAAAAATGTCGCTAAATAAAAAATCCCTTGCGACTATGACTTTGTCTTTGTTCAGTCGTCCTTACTTTTAGGAAAAGATAAAAATAATTTAATTTGCTCTTTCAAAACAAAATAGGGTCTCATAAAAATGCTTTTGAAGTAGCCTCGAAAATATGCTGAAACAAAAGCCTATAAAATGTGAAGAAAAGAAAAAACGTAATAATAACATTAGGGAAGAACCCACTCACCCAGTTTTAAAAGCTGTGAGGGAACAGTGAGGAGAACTGTCCCTCTTTTTGTTATTTAGCGAGTTTATAGAGGATACCCACATCAAGAACCCTTTTTCAACAATGTGTCACATTAAAGGGTTATATTAGATGTAGACCTAACTGTACGGAAGTTGCTTGCTTAGTTTTTGTATGATTTATTCAGTCATGGCTTCGTAAATCATTGAATTGACGATGGACAACTTGTGCACTTTCGTCGTAATCCCACCTCTAGTGTAGGTAATCATATTTTTCGTCTAGGAAAGTGCTTCGATTTTATCGTATTTGTGTAAATATTGCTCCATAAATGATTGAACGACGTAGTGACAGGGTTGAACCATATCAAAGAGAAACTGAGACACTCGATATCGATGCTTGAATGTCGGACGTTCACAATGTGATATTCAAAATATCACTAGTCTTGAATGCCTTTTGAACTTTTATATAGAACGTCTGCTACGTAACTATAAGTAGTGGTTTCTTGATTATGAATTGGTTTTCCTAAATCTGTGTTCATATCATTAGGAAAGTAATAATATTGCTTATAACGTTCCTTCCTTTCATCTAACAACGAAAAAAAAAATAGATTAAGAATTGTAGATTATACGAGTGTGTGACAGACGGACAGACAGACAGATAGACAGACGGACATGACGAAACTATAAGGGTTCCTAGTTTTACTACGGAACCCTAAAAAAGAAACCAAGTTACCTTTATTTACCCTTTCGTTAAACTACTACACTACACAATCACTATGTTATATTATATAGCTTAGGAAATAATATTATCATTTACGATACTATCATCCGTGGTCATCCATCGATAAAACTTATAACACAAACATCGATGACTCATGTCCGTTTATTTACTTGTAAATCACCGCACTTTAGTATCTGCACTAACGCTATCCATTAAAAGCACTCATCCATCAATGTAATGTGATACCGCTTATAAATAAGCCGCAAAAGCTTGGGGACAAAATAAATCCAACCTCATACCGTTGGGAACCAAAATCTTCCAATATATCAAATAACCTTTTTTTCGGCAAATATTTTCGTGGTCCATTGCGCGGTTCGCACGATTCGGTAGTCTTCACACGAATGAAAGTCGTTATAGGAACCTGAACTGTTTGTCAAGTGTAATATAGATATTTGTCTTTACTTCCTCTTTGGTGTAGGTACATGTAGGAAGCATCGACAGAAGTTGTACCTTTTATTGGTTCTTTTATTTGTAATATGATGTGACTAAAAATATGTGGTAAGCAACCTCTTGCTATCTACCGCTACTTAATCAAATATCTGGGTTTATTGTGATTCTCCAGATTCTTACTGAACAGGCTCTATATCATAAATTAACCTTAAGTCTTCTGAATAAATAATAATCTCGCATACTGTAATGCTGTAATACAGATTTGCTAAGTCTGTATTACATTTAGATCTTCCTGATACAGCGTTTAAAAAAAGAATAAAATAACCTGAAGAATTAGGGCGTCAGCTTTGTCTACGCCGTTTTGTCAGAATCATCTACTCGCGCTCATTCATCAATAAATCTTAGACGTGCTAAGTAGTCGTATATTATTGGTTCTTGTGATAATGAATGTTCTGCCAACCATTCATTATTTGAATTGTTCGTTTTAACATAAAAGCCCTCGTAATACTCAGTCCCATTTTATGGAACTAGTCCTGTTCCCATAATTCAAGTATCAAAAGACGCTGACGATATTTCACCTTGCTGAACACAATAAATTTTTAAGAGAAAAATCGAAAAAGTGACTTTGAAATACTTATCTTTAAACAGTCGCTCATCCGGGCAATTTTCTGAAGCGGGAACTGAATTTTATCAATATGGTACGTTGAACATTTTAAAGTTCTTATATTTTCCAACCAATAAAGGCAGAGTAACTTTAATGTATATAGTCGAAGCGTTCTGTGAAACAATATTCGGTAACAATTCTGTATACACTGTTGATTGAGCGCAAATACCGCAATTTATTGTTGATTGATTTTTATTTACAATTGAAACACTTCTTGTAAGCGTAATGAAAAATTAGCAAATTGTATTCCGAAAACGACTGTTTTGAAAGCTCGGAACAAAAGCAATTGTATCGAGATTACTCTTGTTGGGTTTCAAAATGCTCTAGAAATCGACAGCAAAAATCCAAATCCGGTTACAATTCCCGCAAGTCCGTCAAACCCAGAGTATTATTAATGCCACAATTCCCCGAGCTAAACCCTTGGCCGTTTACGACACCTCAGGGAAACGACAGGATAACCCCATTAGTAGTCAGGAAGTACAATTAGGCAATAATTAATTGCTAGCATTATGCGACCAAGGTCATCCTTCACGACGATGACAGTGGCCACGTCTTGTGCTTTCACGACAAGTTTCCCGTCGCCGCCTTCACTGCAGCCACTAAATCACTCGCAGATGCTATCCATTACTGTGTCTGCTTCATGAAGTTTAAAAATGCTTTCAACCACAATGTAATATTGTTTTGAAGAAGTTGTTTCTGCTTTAAATCTGGACAGTTTTTTTAAAGACAAAGATTCGTGACGATTTTTTTTTACATTTAGCTATGAAATGCAAAAAAGTTATCCTTTGATGACTAGAATACTTTCTAGTCATCAGAGGATAACTTTTTTGCAAACTTTTTAGTAAAGACAAGCAGCATCTTGACTACTGTCAAGATGCTGCTTGTCTTTACTAAGTTTTAGTCATCTGAAGATTACTAGATTACTAAGTAAACCTTGACTAATTGATGTCAATCAAAATCCAGTTGACAGAATACAATGTGAACACACCAAATTCTAAAAAACAATATTGCTGTAGAATACAATACTGTTTGGCATCATGGTACTCAATACTCAATACTCAATTATTTATTGCATTCCTTATGTATTACAGGTGGTAGGCTTAAGTCTATAGGTTCTATAAGGACCCTGTCGGGCACAGCACAATTTAATTTGTAGGTAGGAGAGAGGAAGAGCGCTATTTATTATTATTTATAGTTATTTATAGTTATTTATAGTTATTTATATAGTTATTTAAATATTAGTTGTATTTAAGTAGGTAGGTAGGTTTTTATTATATTTCACTGTTTTTTAATACTAAAATTTATTACATTTTATAAGTATATTATATGATTATTTTATAAGTAGGTAGGTAGGTGTATCGAATTTAAATATTGAATTATTTTTGGTATTTGTCTATTGTAGTATGTAGTTATGGTTATTAATTGATATAGGTAAGTAGAATAGTAGGGGATTGTAATATTTGTACTTAATTAAGTTATTGCACTTTTATTTTTAATTATTATTACTACCTACTCAATTACTTATTTTAATAAAATATTATATTCACTTATTTAAGTATGTATATTTATATATCTATATATATTATTATTAGAATTAAACATTTGTTAATTATTTACATGTAGTGGGTATATTCAGGTTTTTGTATTAGGTACTCATAGTTTATCGTTAAAGTATTCATTTATATTATAATAGCTTTTGTTTATTAGGAAAAGTTTTAGCTTATTAATAAAACTATTAAATTTAGTTAGCTCTTTGAGAGATTCTGGTAACTTATTGTATATTTTTATGGACATGACTAAGGGACTAGAGGAGTGCATTGTTATTCGGGAAGTTGGTAGGTTTAATCTGTTTTTGTGTCTCAGTGTAAACTTTTTTTGTATATCTTCCCTTTTATTCATATTTCAACGTAGCTATTGATAACAAAAATAAATTAATATGATTGTTTTTAGGGTTCCGTACCAAAATGGTAAAAAAGGAACCCTTATGGTGCGACTTCGTCTGTCTGTCTGTCTGTCTGTCACACCTGCTTATTTCAGCAACTACTTATGCTATCGACTTGAAATTTGGAACAGTTATAAAGAATGCTTGTCCAACTTTATTGCAAATGGAAAAAAACAAAAATTATTTTTATTTTCCTTGCAAAAGGGGCCGGAGTGGGGGTCCAAAATTTTAAATTGGGGTTACTAGGTCAAGTGACATATAATATGAAAGGGCTTGATCTGCATATTTCAAAATATATTTTCATTTTATTTTATGTCTCACAGTTTTCGACGTATGATGAAAAATGTCCAAAAAAATACCATTCCCCCCCCCTTATCTCCGAAGTTTGCAGGGCGAAAAATCTGTAATAATTAGGGTTGATAGGAATTGACCCAAATATGGCACCAAAAATAAAACGATGTTCCTAACTAGTACAGTTTTTTCAAAATTATCAAAATTCCTTCACAAACAAACTTAGTTATGCGGTCCGGATTTTTTCACTTTATACGTCCAAATATGATACGGAACCCACGGTGCGCGAATCCGACTCGCACTTGGCCGGTTTTTTTGCTTTTGTCCTGAACATCGGTGTCCAAAACTAACAAGTATTTGTTTTTATGTTATTCGGTTATTCATACTATTTTGTTGGGAGCTAGTAGGTATCATGACATAACTCCCTTCGCTGTGAATATTATTAACCCGACACATTCAATAGAAAAAAGTATTTTTGCTAGTATTTTCACACGATTTTGATGGACGACTCTACATCAAAGCTTTTAGAGTATGAATTGATGCGGGGATTTTAAAGTAGGTCAGAATTAAAGAGAAACGATTCTTCTCAAATTAAGGTTTTTGAATATAACGGTGCCCTAAAGGGAGACAAATTGCTTGGCTTTATTACTCCTTAAATGGACTGAAACGCAGGTAAGTACACCTGTATTTCTTTTTTTATTACCACTCACAATTAATAAGCTTCTTCAATGCGATCACATTTAGAAGTGTTGATAAAAACTTTTTACTGAGAGGAAGTCATTTTTCTATCAATATTTGACTATAGATTCCTCTGAAAACGGTCGCCAGTGAATGGAATCGCGTCAAAGAGCTTATTACTATAAAAAGTGCAGATAACCGCCTCTGCGTTGGGAAGCGCTTTATCTGTCGTTTGAAGTTTTTGTCGTGTGGTAATTTATCCGGTAGGGACATCCGTTGTATTAAATAGGTTTCTTTCCTTTCTTCTTTATCTTCAAAATTTAATATTCTTGGATTATTAACGACTAGCTGTGCCCCACGACTCCGTCCTCGTGGAAGTCAGAAAACAATACAATGTCGTTATTTTTTCATACAAACTTTGCTACACTTTTTCACCCCTTTACGGATGAATTTCTAAAACCTTTCCTTAGTCCTTTAACCCACTCAAAGGATATTTCCTCTTTTCAAATCTCTAGTTCCATCAACTTAGGCTGTGCGTTATCTGTCAGTCAACCATGGTACTGTTTTATAGGTATAGATTTGTGATATTACAGGGATACAGATAGGATATATTTGTAATATTACAGGAATATTCACATTTCGTCAGTTACGTATAGGTCCCATAAAATAGGAAGCGAGCCTATTGCCATTAACCTGACACAAATCCAGACTCCAGGCTGCTGCTGAGAATGTCCTAATGGAAAATCCAAAACACTGCCCGACCCGGGGATCGAATCCAAGACATCACGCTTAGCAATCGCGTTTACGACCACACCAACGAGGCAGTCAAAGGAGTAGGTAAGTTATCCTGTTTCATTCGACGGCAACACAATATTATTTGGTATAGTGGTTATTCGGTAATAGCAAAGCTATCAGATAACTAAGATCTTTGGCAAAACATCTATCACTGAGCCCAGTAAACGTAATTGGATTCCGACAAAAGGATATCTAATCAAGCGCAACTAATCAGAGTTTCATCTGCCTTTGACTAGAAAAGCATAACGGGGCTTGAAGTACACACTAAAGCAATGAACAGGCGGGGAAAATGCAGCATAAGCAAAAACATCTTGTGTTCTCAAAATTCAAATTAAAAGGAGAAGAGAAGAGAGAAAATTCAAATTAAGGATTCCCAAATCAAAAATAAAGTGTTGGCTATATTTTCGTGTCCATGAAGTTATATTGACCAGTCAGCTTAATTGCTTTTAAATATAAACTTTGCTCTAGTTTTGAAAATTAATATTTAAATATAATTTTGCTTTGAGCGTAGGTATTGTTAATAAAGATTTTTTTTTTATACTGACGGCATTTTGTGAACATACTAAACAGTATTTTTCAGTAAACGTCCAAGTAATTACGAGCACAAAAAAATCTAGACTAGACTTGTTAGAACACTTAGCTCCTAGAATTAAGAAAATGCAATTTCCCTGCAAAGAGTACCTACATAATTGAAAAAACATTCAAGTTTTTCTGACTTTCCAACAATTCTGAATAACTCACTGCTGCATAGGTACCTACCTAAATATGAATTGTAAACTTTGTTTTTAGGGTTCCAAACCTCAAAAAATAAAAAAGGAACCCTTATAAGATCACTCTCTTGTCCGTCTGTCTGTCCATGTGTCACCACCGATTTTCTCAGGAACGGGTGGACCTAGCAGGTTGAAATTTATACCAGATACTGAGGTCTATACGATGTATTATGTCCCTATTAGGTGTATAAAAATCAGGGTTTGTTAAAAATCCGATATTTAAAAAAAATATCAAAATATCCGATATTTGATATATATATATTTGATATAAATATATCATGTGCACTTAAATGTCGCAAACGTCATTTTATAAGTGGTATTACCGTTTCTATATTGTTTAATAAAACGTAAAGATTATTAATAGACTTGTTTATTTTAGAAAAATTAACGAAAATGAATTTCGTATTATATAATTTAATAATTATAGGTAAGTATGTATTAACGTTTGAAAGGAGTATCCATGGAGTCCCGTGTCGGTGGTTTCTGAGGACCTGTTTTATTAAAACGACTCAATTTAGACTTAATGGGCGTTTATCCATTAGAAAGCAGCGGCAGGGCTACCGCGTACGGCGGCTAAGCAACCACCCGGCAGCCGGGCAGTGCTGCCATTTTAGCGCTTTCGGCGCTAGATCTAGCGCTTTTTTGACATGTTTAGCGCCGAATCTGAGAATTTAACGCCTAGCGCATAATCTAGCGCTTTTTCGGATCCGGCCCAAGGGGCAAGGAATAAACTCTAATAACTCTACCGAGAAACGTGAAGCTAAAATGACAGGTATTCAAACAAGAGTCTTCTTTTTTAAATCCGACGACAAAATTTCTCTTCAGTTGTCGCACATGTCACGCGTACCGACTACCGACCAATCAGCGACCATTTTTTCTTCAATTTGACGTGTTGATTTTATGAACGTTACTGATTAAAATGTATATTTCCATTTTGATAAGTTTTTTTTTTCTATTTGTAAGTCATACATTTAGCGCAGAATCTAGCGCTTTTTGACTCGTGAAAATCTGCAAATCTAGCGCTTTTTTTGACAGTTCTAACGCTCAATTCATTTTTTCATCTGGGCTGCACTGCAGCCGGGGTAAGCAAAAATGTGTCAAAATATTCATGATATTTGATACATTTTTGTATACATTTGTAAGCAAAAATGTGTCAAAATATATGATATTTTGATACGTTTTTGCTACCCCCGGCTGCCAGGCGGAGCTACACATAAATCGTATTGTGAGCTTTTGATATTTTCACGTGTTTCTATCATCTCTATAATTCAAGTGTGGCCAACCGTTGTACGTCCAAGATACCTACACTTTTTGGACCAACAGACCATTATTTTGATATAAGTAGGTACATAATTAATAGATAGATTATATTTAATTTAAGATAGAAGGTACCTCCTTTTACATATCTCCTTTTCTTAAATTCAGCTTTCAATATTTTAGGATTCTTTCATAAAAATAACTTTTAAGAGGATTTTAAATTACTTATAAAAAGACATTGAAATCTCTTAGCAGTGTTGGTTTTTATACTTTTTATGTATATTTTTATAAAAATCAAGGGTTATGTAACTTTTTTATTATTATAATAAAAATGTAAACACAATCTTCCATCATATTTAAATCAATATACCTACTTATTTTGTTGAAGGAACCATTACACATTCTATATCTTTTATCATAATAATAATATTTTCCAACCGCTCATGCCGATTGCGATTAAGCTTTGCCTGAAATTCATAGTAAAATGTAACATGAACACTAAACAATTATAAATAAAAATGAAAAAAAAAAACCACCCGAATTCGAAATCAAAAACATGAACGCAAAAGGAGAGGAAAATCAAAAACCGTTGCAATCGTACACGCCAGCAGACTCGCACAGTTGATGCAAAAAAATGTCTTTCTATTGGCACGGGACCCAGTCACAATCGCTTAATCTTCTTTTTTGTTAGCTTCATGTTTTCAGTTAAGTTTTATAGACCCGTTGGGCACACGCGGCCAACCCAATCGATCATTATTGGCTTCCCACTCAGGGCTACGTTTAATTTCGTACTCCACCAACCCGGCTACTTGAGCGTCAAATTGTTGCGAAAAATTGATAAACCCTTTCCAAGGTTGGAGACGTTCAATTCGTTTAAGGAGAAAAAACTTAAAATATCAAAGTTCGTACAATTTATTCCACACAAAGAAATGTTACAACAAAAATCTTTTTTTCGTAGTACATTAGGAGCCAAGACAGCTTTATAAGAACAACTAATAATACGTTTTGTTAAATACAGTAATATAATATCGCCAGTTAACGTACCACCTAAACACGCTATATGCTCATTCACTAAGTTGAAAAGAAAATACCTACTATAAAGAAATACAGGGGGAGGTAACAAGTCCATTAAATATTTACCAACTTAACTGACACATGACATACAACTTACCATAATGGCGGTTCACAAGTACTTTTTGCAAACTCTTTAAATATTACGCAATCAAACGCAAGAAGATAGACTTTAGGTATCCACGCGAAAAATGCATTTTCATCCGCTTTATTAATTCAAGTATTATTGCAGTCGGCGAAACAATGCTTTTGTGATGGTAAATGTAAGAAGTTAAAATACTGCAGACTACAGTATTCTTTGAAATAATACTAAGCTTTTGTATTTGCGTTGAGATGTTTCTGTATTGTATTATTAAATTCATAAAAGACAGTCCAAAGTTAGGGTACCAAATTAATAAAATGCTTTTGCTTTTGGTAATGGGCCCGACTTACGAATTAGTGGTTTCGAAACCAGGCCGGCACTATCTCTGCCACAAAATAAATATACAGGTGCACGCACACATAGATGTACGTACGTATATGGTGATCTCAAACTATCTTAAACAAATGCCAGTCGCGAGTGTGCTTATACTCGCTGTACGAAGACGCGTGTCTATGTGTGCGTGCCTTTTCGCTTTTTCGCTCCTTGAATGGAGCCGGCCCTCTGTATCTATTTACTTTGTGCCACTGCTCTTAAAACGTTGACGGAATACAGTGGGGAGAGCGGCATGTCCTAGAACAAAAAATCGAAGACATGTGACGTCCATCAACCTGCACTGGGCACGAGTGGTAGATTCAGTGGATTATGGGCCTCACAGAGAGTAGGTCTGAGTACCAGCGGTGGAGACAAAGGCTGATTATGTATGTTAAAGTGTAGTAAACTGCTTTTTCCGCAACTAAATTCTCTGTAATAACGATAAAGAATTGCAAGATCCCTGCCTCTGCTTGTATTTTGTGGTAATTGCAGTAATTTTCCGTTTGATTATTATAGTGATCCTCAACAGTTTGTATTCTCTGTGATGCTAGCCGCCACTCTGTTATCCGTGTAATGTTATGAGCTTAAACTTTTACGATTTTTCAAGTCCCAGTTTTTATAGCCATTGAAGATAATCGTGTAGGCCCATTATCCTCAGATGGTAAACATTAGGCCCATATGAGCCGCAGATCCTTATCGTCACTTAAAAAAGTACTATCAAGACTATTATGCCGATGGGTTCAGATTTGATCGGGCGCAGTTGTGTTTTAGGGGCCCTATCTCACAAAAATTTACGAGTGTACAAGTAAGTACACAAAATAGATAATAAATTGTAGACAAAATAGGTAACACAAAGATTATAAAATTTTGCCGCATAAGTATATGTTTTGTTTTACGCACTCTTGCAAGATTTAACTTGTAAATAAGTGTCTAATTGTAAAGTTTTGTGGGATAGAGCTCATGATAATTTTATTACAAATTATTCGACTAACAAGTAACTTCTATAACTTTTTTTCTCTGCGGTACCTACGAAATAGTAGATTTTTTAGACAAAAATTTTGCTAACGCATACTTAAAGCTGTCTTCAGACTACGCTATCCTACATAGTATAGCGTATGCTATATAGTATAGCGCGCCATACAAAGCCATACCTACTGTGTAGTACAAGCACAGTGTGAACGTGTCCATAACAATGTATGGTGCACGATATTTTCGTGCTATGAGCTATATGCTATAATGCTATATAGTATAGCGTAGTCTGAAATGAACTTTATGCATACTTACAAAGCTAAATTATGCACAGTTAAAAAGCTAAAAAAAATCTACAACTAAAAACGTGCGTGAAATGTACCTTTGATTAAATATTTAGATTCATTTTGAAAGCTAGTACACACATATTTTGAAAGCTATGTGCTTTTTCATTGGCTAAAAATACTTTAGAGTTGCTATACTGTAGGCACTCACGGCGTATACACGCCATCGAACACAATTTGTCAAAAACGGTTCATTAGTGCGTGCACGTTCCGGTGTTACGTGTCGTTTCTAAAACTTGATCTAAGTACCAACTAAGAAGTTCCAAACTCGCGTAGTAAACAGTCGTTAAATGACTTACACAGCTACTAAAACCGCCTGGTGTGTTACTTCTAAACTAATTAGTTAAGTATGTAGTATACATAGTGTCCCACGGCTATGCTGCTATGCCACATGGAGGGAAAGTACCTTAAATATTCGAGATAGGAAGTTTTGCTTCATGGAGACTTAACTTTATTTTTAAAATGAAGTAATACTGCATTCGGATATTTTTAAAAAGCTGCTTGTTTCATCTGGAAATCGAACCGACCAAATGTGAAGAAAAGAACATCCTGTATTTTTATTGAAAGGGTTAATAGTAAGCATCCTTCGAAGTAACTTATGCGCCAGTATTCGTTCGTGAACTTTCGCCCGCAAACATTCACGGTGGTTGTGTAAATTTTAATGCAAGCCAATTATTTGTTTGCGAACTAAGTAATGATAGTGATTCAAAAGTGTGTAACATTCCCTGAGAAACTACTTGGTCGCGAACAAAGGCTCGTAAACGAACGCGCGCAAGCAAATGCTTGCGGTGGGCACGCACCTTCTAATAAGCAACTATAAAGGTTACTAAATTAGTTTTTCAAGTAGTACCTACGTCTAGTACCAGCTTCAAAGGATATCTTGCATTTTTTTTTAGTTTTCCTGATGATTCGACCACTCGGTTTGGCCAATTTTCATGCTATGTTCATTAAAAGGTATATGAAAATAGAAAGTCCTTTAAAACTTTAAAGTCCGCTTTAGAGTTCTGTAGTACTTTCTATTTTCATTCGGCTTCAAATTTGTTCGTTCGTTCATTTTATTTCTTTATTCATCCATTCGACGTAGGCTTAGCGGGAAACGAAGAGTTATTTATGTCTTACGTATGTTTGTGACATCATGGATATTTCTTGTTAACTTTTTACCATATACTGATTTACTGCGACTGCTGACAGGCCCCTAACAACAACCGACAATTTCAGCGAACCAAACAATTTTATTTTTATTTTTTAAATACGAGTTGCCAGCGGAAATAACATAAAACAGAGTTTCGCCATATTTTAGTAGAACTGTGTGCTGACAATTCGTTTCACACTGTCATTGAAACGAAATATTATTCAAAAGCCAATAATCCAAAATTTTGCTCAATCATGTTTACACTATTCACCGCACTTCATATCCGGAATACTAGTTCTGTAATTTAAAATGTATTATTGCATTTCTGCGGCTCCATTCGCATACTGGCAAAATGTATGAAATACATTACAAAACGTATGACTCATTTTAGGTGTGGTTTCATTAGCGGGTATTTGAATTTGCTCTACTGTTGTAGCAAATATGTGGCAACAGTTAACGTGACAGACAATAATCTGTAAAATAATAAAAGTCGAACGAAACGGAGTACGGTACAGGGAATATTCAACAAAACTACAATCCTACTAATATTATAAACGTGAAAGTTTGTGAGGATGTATAGATGTACCTATGGATGAATGTTTGTTACTCTTTCACGCAAAAACAACTGAACGGATTTTGATGAAACTTTACAGTAATATAGCTTATACATCAGAATAACACATAGGCTACTTTTTATTCCAAAAACGCGGGCGAAGCCGCGGGCGGAAGCTAGTAAATTTATATAAAAGTTGTCTGTCAACCACTGTATTTCATAAAACTGAAGATTCAGTAGTGTCAATGTAAAATAGAATATCATTTACTCGAACCAAATTTTTTTTTCAATGTCGTCCATGGTTAATCAAAGATGCCGTTGCTGCCACATTATTATATGTATTCGTCGACCTTTAACTCTTCTTATTCTGACGTTCTTTCATTAAAAACAGATAACGCAGCTATAACGTTCCACTTAATGTTATTTTCTGACTTCCACGCGGACGAAGTGGCGAGCGTAGCTATTTAATAATAGTATTTTATACCTGCATTCAGAGATTCACGAGAGCCAGGTGAAGCAGCAGGCAGACACATTAAAATATTACGACGTCCATTACCCAGTGACTTACAATAGCTGTTTCTACGTGCACTACGTACGAGGAGTTGCTAAAAAATGCAATAATTCCCCCAAACAGTTACACTCCGCTGGCCTGTAGCCAACACACATTTGCCTCGAATTGAGCGTATAAGTAGCCTCCACATTATATAGGTCTTCCCTTCATTGCCAGATCAGTTTCCACATAATACGTATTTTGTATTTCGCGCCTTTGCGGCGTATATCAAGTCTAGGGTTGTTTACAATTGCCGTTGGCTACATTTGTAGACTTGGCGTTGCAAAGCACTGTTGCGACACTTAAAAGAAGTAACATTTTGACAGTATAGTTAATTGAATTGTCTATATTCGCAATACACTCATGAATAATAAAAAATATTACATACATTTTACATTTGATACTGCAAGATGTCAGAAAAACGATACCTACCGCAATAAAATATACGAGTATAATCAGAGCCATTCCAGAATCAAATAAAGCAACTACATATTATTTAGATACACGTACTTACGTAACATGGCCGTGTGTCCGACACTGATATAATAACCAATCTAAACAATTTACGACTTAGTTAATGCCTAACCATTAAGATACGGTCCATTAAAAGCAATAACGCTCTATGAACTACAATTAAACACATAAATAAAAGTGACCAAGTTCAAATAAATGAACTACAATTAAACACATAATGAAAGTGACCAAGTTCAAACAAGGTGTCATCTATATTTTACATATCAGTTAGCTATTCCATTAAAACGATTGCAAACTACATCATTCATGTTTATAAACAAATATTTACATGAATATTAGCTTTTGCATGATTGTAAATATGTTTTTATTCAAATGTTGAAACTATGTATAAATGTTAGAATGCAGTTTGTTGATTTTATTTGTTTATTCTGTTTGGGCGCTGCATACACTATCATTGATTTATCTATAGCTAAGTCATTGATCAGTCGGTGTCAACCATCGTGATAGTTTAATTCAATACGCTCGTAATCCCCTTTAACTCGTGTTTGATATGGCTAATGTGTCACAGTTGCTAAGCCACGTTGTTACTAATAAAATTTGCATAAGTCTACCTCCGCAAATGACGCCGCCGCCACCTGGAATGGCGAAGCAAGCTCTATTGCAACTTTTATCAGCCTTAACCTCAAGAGGCGACGTTTTTTGGTCGTCTCTAGCTTCGCTTTATTTCACGTTGTAAAATTTTTAGATGGGTTTTTTGCGTTGCTCTTGAGAAAAGCTTTATTACTTTAGTGCTCCTTAAAACTATGCCCAAGCTTATCTTTGGCGTCGATTCAGGTAGTTACTCAAACTAATACGTGATTTCGTGTTATCATTTATGGTCGTCCTCAACTTGTTTATCTATCCAATGTGGCGGGCTTTCGGGTAATCTACAATATACGGTTAATCAAATATAGATGTGTGCTTAATTGTGCCTCTGTCTAACTATACAAAATGCCATAAGTTTTCGCTTAAGAGTGTCGCTTGTGTTCTAATAAAATCTCACCTTTTTGTTCACGTTCTCATCTATAACTCATGCTCTCTTGCTGAAACTTTGGCAACACTTTAAAAGTTACCACCTCTATCTATTCATTTAAAATTCTACGTTGTTGAATGGCACTAAATTTTCTCTGCAGTCCCTCTGCGCAGCAAGGCTTCTAACCGAATTTACTCAAGTTTGGCAAAACAAAAAAAAACAAACCTGAATATTTTAATACCTGCAAACCCTTGCTCTGACCTCTTTGAAATTGAATTATGTCTCCTTCTAAATTGCAAATTAACTCATTTATTTTTCTTCTACTTTGGTACGAATTTCAATTCTTAGATTTATTGTTTTCTTTGCAGGCATATCGTTATTTTATTTTGTGTTCAGATCTTTTGTAATAATATTGTTACTTTCGCTCTACTAGTTACGGTATCTACCCATCGTATTTCAATTTGATTTTCTGTAAGATAGTAGTAGCTGTATCCATGATCTTGCAAATCCATTGGGAGATAGGTTTTGGATTCTTATCAACATCGACAGTCTAGTATTGTATACCTAAAAGGTTTTCTGATTTCGTATTCGCCATATTGGCTTGAATCCAAACAACGGGTTCAGTAGTAGTAGCTTCCGTGTATTTATGTCCATAACGCGTGTATGAATGGCATTTCTAGCCAATATATTTATTTTGCTGATATTTATACCGTTCCGACTCGCAAATTTGACTTCGTCTTAGTGAGTAGTTCATGTGACAGAGTGCTCCCTTTAAACTTAAATCTAGGTCATCACCAAGGTCTTGCGATGCATGCTTTGTACAGCATAGTGCATTATTTTATCATTTAAGTTTATAAATTGCGCCAACAAAATCAAACTCAAAAGCAAATTATTCAAATTAGGCTTGGAATCACTACTGAATGTTTTAGCTGGCTAACATTACCAACATTATATTGTTTAATTCTAAACACCTTAATATATATTTTTTCTGGTGAGACACATATAGGTAGTAATAATTTAACCAAAAAATTACGTACGTCAATGTAACTCAAAAAGCAATTTGGCCCATAGTTCTCTCAGACAACCACCACGGGAGGCAATTTCAAAAGATTAATGACAATGGAATGGCTCGTGACATCAAAACCACTGTTTCAGTTCAACACTTGGTTAATTAATTCTCGTCTCATTTCAATACTTATTCCAATGACTTTAAGACATAAATTAGGTTTAATAGACAGACACGCTTATCTAGTGAAACCACTCTTTTGACTTCTATATTTAGAGCAACAGAAAAATGTTGAGTGTAGCAGTTGTTTACGGCCTGGCCTATATTCACTGTCAACTGAGCTAAGTAAAGCTTTGGTTATCATCGTAGACACAGGCTTAGCAGTTAAAACTGCCTTTACGTTTGGTTGGCTACGTGGCTGCACTAGCTGTACTTTTATGAAAATCTCGTAAAACACATAGGTACTATTCATGATAAGTATCTTGGTTGTTAAGATCATCCTTTTGTGTTACCTGTTTTAATAAAGCCCTGTTTCCCTTTGGAATTCTCTATTTTCATACGAAGCAATTGTATTTAACTCTAGGAAACATTAATTTAGTTGAAGTTCATTAACTTTCATTGTTGATTTTAATTTTACTTCCTTATGTCATGTATTTTATTTGAAAATTGTTTTAAGTGAGCCCGTATCCCTTCTGATTAGTCCAGTTCAAATGTTTGTTGGAATTTCACTTAGGAAGCGAAGTTTGTCTGCCCACTATGCTCAGTTCTTCAACAGTTTCACATTTTAAGTGCCCCACATACGGGCCACGAGCAAACTCACTAGTCTAAGCTTTCGGAATAGTGCTGCTAAGTGTCCCGATCTACTTGAGACGTACGGGCTATAAAAAACAAAATATGTCTTTCGGTTCGGATCAACTATTTAGCTATATGGAACTAAACATGATGTATTTTGTCATAAATCTTCTATTTACTAATACTACACCAGCCTGTTATTTTCCCACTGCACCTATCATGGACCGATGCATAGATACCTCGAATGCCAATCATGTATCATAATGACGGGCTCGATTTAATATTTACCTTTATCTTACAAGGGTAATATCACAATTTGATTTAGGTATACCAGCAGACCCAGGACAGTCAAGTCAAAATGAAGAAAAGACAGGAATATTAATATTTCATTTATGAATTCACTATAGTCCCTATAATTTTATTGTCCTTATAAATACTCTATACAAAACTGCTCATTAACTTTTCTTCTTCCGACCCTCTGTTCGCTCGATCTTTAGCTTCATCGGGATCTATTGAAATGAAGATATCTCAAATTTACGAAGCTATAGTATGTTAAAGTCAACCCTATCTCTTTGTTTTCAAGTTATTTGCTCTCTTAAGTGATTTTATCGTTAGACTCGCCTTGAGCAGAATAATATTTCATTATTCTGCTGCCAACACTATTTCTTAGTCGGGCGCACTGAGCGTAGAAGTGTTCCTATTGTGCTGAAACCTTTGCATAGCCAAGAGAAGTGGAAAAACAAATGCTTCCATATCTGAGCCGCTATAAGTTAGATAGACACATTTCAATGCTCTGGGGGCCGGTATAAGTTGACACTTTAATGCTCTGTGAAAAAAGATAAATATACCTAGTATTTGGTTACTTATATTGAAATCATTTCACTTCACAATTGACGTGTAGGTAAATATAATTTATTGCTTTCAAATTATGAAGAAGTTTCAAGAGTTTCTGCCTTTGGAGTATTATTACACTATCAGCCTCCTATTGACCGAGAGGTAGCAATTATAGTGCTTTAATCGACCATCATGCTTAGTGTATCTTTTTGCCTTTGTAATTTGTAGTATTTTGTCTACTCATTATTCCTCACTGCTATGACTTTTAAGAAAAGTGTCGCTGGTTTATTCAGAGTCAAGACACAGCAAAATGTGGATTGCGACGATATCACATCACATCATACTTCACTTAACCCCAGGAAGGTCGTATGTGATACTATACGTGCAAGTTGGAATGCTTACATGAAAACATGTTTTGGTTACTTAAGGCACTTAGGTTATTTACTTAACGAATGCGGGTATTTTACTACCCTCGTTTTAAGACCCTGTCTCCTTTGTGCCTATTGTTTGTTCGTATAGGCCTTGTTTTCTCGAATATGAGAAATGGGCGCCATATTTCTGTTGTTCATATATTTGGGATGTCAATAGACTTGTTAATATTATATTTACTCTTGAGCTAACTTCTATTTACGATAAACCCTAAACTAATGATATATCCTATTGCTCTTTCATGTTTTAAAAACCACATATTTTGATGAATCTGTCCATTGTCTTTTTGGCTATATCTTTTGATTTCAAAGAGGGTTATCTATTCTGTAGTGCTTATAAATTTTTTTGTTCATTGCTTGTAATGTTTTTCATGACTTTGTCCAAGAAAATCTCGGTATACGGCAGTACACCGTAAGCTCCAAACAGCACTTCTGGGCATTGAAGCACTTTAAACTTAGAATCGGTTGAACTCTTGCAAAACTTCGATTGAATAATCTAATAGAACACTTTTGACAATGGGTTGACATTTATGGCGGTTCCCAATAACCGATCCATCGGCTCTTTCCCCTAGCCTACTAGATATCAACTTTTTACATTACTTCTATAAAGCTTATGTCAAAAATCGTCATTATCATAAAGCTCATTTCAGACTACGCTATACTATACAGGGTGGCAGGTTAATCACTGGAAATATTTAAGGGGTCATTGTACTCATCATTATGAAGAACTTTTACTATGGGACCAACCCTGAAATCGCGAAAAAAAAATCAGCTGTTCCATACATTTAGTTGAGTTTTGTGAACATAAATGTATGAAACAGCTGATTTTTTTTTTCGCGATTTCCGGGTTTTCCATACTGTTTGTTCGTTGTACTGGTTTGTTCATACTGTGCTATACTATGTATATAGTATGGCTTTCTTTAGGCTCAAAGGGCGTAACCACCATTTTGGCAAAACCTTTAGGCTCAAATCTCATCGTTTTCAAAATGGTGGTTACGCCCTTTGAACCTAAAGGTATCGATACTATAGCATGCGCTATACTATATAGTATAGCGTAGTCTGAAAGCAGCTTAATAGTGAACTCGATGTCACTAACAAAATTTCCAAAATTACACTTTTCCTGTAGGGCATGTCTCCATAGAAAACTTGTTAATACGTTTAACACCTTTACTGTCACACGACGAGATACAACATAAGTTTTAATTAAGTATTTAATTTCTTTGAAGTAAACATTCCGTTTGAAACTAAACCAATTACACCCTTACCACAAAAAAGATAGACACACGTTAAACGCGAATGCTACCAAAAATAATACACACTTGTTTTAGACAAGTTAGTGCTAAAACAAGTGAGTATTATTTTTGGTAGCATTCGCGTTTAACGCGTGTCTATCTTTTTTGTGGTACGGCCCTTAATGTTTTAATTATCACTAAGGACAGTTAGTTATGTAGGTTTCTCCGTGTATTTTAAAGGTATTACTATCTACTTCAATATTATGCCTCATATGAAAGAAGTGTAAAATCTACCTACAAGCCGAAGCAGGAATTCCAGGTGTTTCTGTTTGTCGCTTTTTGAATGAGTAAAAATTGCTGCAATAGTTTACAGTACCTACCCATATGAAAGGGAAATGTAAAAATTTTGGCTTTGAAACAGAGTCGAGCCGAACTTTTTCTCGTTTTGCATCGTCCGATCAAAAGAGTTATGATCCTACATCTTAAACTCTAACGGCCGTACCACAAAAAAGATAAACACGTGTTCAACACGAATGCTACCAAAAATAATACACACTTGTTTTAGACACGTGAGTGCTAAAACCACAAACCAAAAATAATACGCACTTGTTTTAGCACTCACGTGTCTAAAACAAGTGTGTATTATTTTTGGTAGCATTCGTGTTGAACACGTGTTTATCTTTTTTGTGGTAAGGGTGTAAATGTCCTACTTCAAAACACCATTCATACTTTTCACACGAAATTCACAAAAAATATCGAGTGTCTGAAAACTAATGAAACTATCTCGAAAGTTCTGACAGCGTCGTTTATATAAACTTCTGAATTTGCATGAGTTATATTCTCAGTTTTGATCTTACTCACACCCAAACTTTTGCGTGCTCCCTTCATAATTTATTTACTTGTGAAATTGACTTTGCGATCGACATCTTATATATTTGTATTAGGATACATAAACACGCCGAAACTTTTATCGTTCTCGTGACGTACGGCAAGAAATGTTCCTGTTTGTCAATTTGACATTTTCCTTGTTTCTAACTTTTCATTTTCTAAACTCGATAGTTAAGTAGATTATGTTGCTTTCAATTGTAATTGGTTAGTGTCATTCAATTATATTACAACAGTTTATTTATTTATTAGAATAAGCTAAAGCTTTAAACACTTACCCCCTTACTTATCAAAGATGATTAAATTATACAGCTCTTATGTCGATTGTCATCTCTATTAATTGTCAATCAAATGACAAGGAGAATTGTATATTTTAATCAGTGGTTAAATTATGAGGCGTTTATAAGTAGGGGGGTCATAGTCTGCACGATCTTACTTGGTCGGTCATAAGTTAGTTACAAGTGGCTAATTTAAAATGCTAACCATCCCCTGCTACATAAATCAGGAAATAACTGAAAAAGTAGGTATTTTTTTCTGAAAAAACAAAGTTTGTTGCCAACTCTTAACTGTTTTCTTAGCAACTGTACATGCACTAATGTCTCGGTGAGCCAACTTCAGCCCAGCCACAAGTTAGATCGTGTGGACTGGATTGAATGGACTATAAAATCAGGTCTCTCAAAATAACTGCTCACGACCACCGTTTTCCTGTACTTAATGAACGTGGAAAATCCTTTGAGGAAACATTTTAATGCACTTAAAAACTTGAAGACTTTTGAGTCCGAGTATTGGCTCAGGTGAGTCAGAGAAAATTTTGCTAACATTTTGACAAAAAATACATACGGTTTGTAATGTTTGTATTTTGCCATTTGTTCGAGAACTGCGCAGCAAGCACAGTAGAACATTGCACAAGTTTCTCCAAAGAAACCATTCAAAGGAGTGTTACTTTTGACGCCATTTCTTGGCTCATATAATTGGATGGGCTCGTTAAGCTTTATGTATGCAATTCAAACATCACGTATATACATATAAAAGCACTACAATAGATTCCGAAAATCAGATATTATCAGATATACCTACTTGTTACTGTAATAACCTCTACAGATGAAGTTTTATTCATAGTTAAGTACATATTTATATCAAACGTATAGGCTGTGGATTTGGATATACATTCAATCTCCGAATCCATTATCCTCCTATTTGGCTTCTTCGCAATCGATCGTCTCCTTCACATACAAATGTAATTTATACAATCCTAACCACCATCATCTTATTCCTCAAAAGGAATTTTTTCAGAAGTATTTGCCTTATATTATCAGACTTTCATCGTTAGGTAAGAAGACCAATAACGCAAGACTATTCCCAAATGAAATCTTTCCTTTATTTCGTTCTTATTACATGTCAGAGGCCTATCGCGTACCGAAAGTTGGAATTTCTAAATAAGCAACAACTAGTCATAACCCGCTTTATTGTCACGCAAATACTTGCGTAAATACTCCCCAGAGTTATATTACAACGGCACTAGCTACGAAATTATCTTTCTCAGTTAATCACCACACCGTGACAGTGGTTATTACACAAATTAGTGAGATAATGTCAAGGAATGAGGCAGTAAAAATAAACAATGGAGAAACTGGGAAGAGAGTAAGGCCATTACGTGACACAGGTGGTAAAAGCATGCTTATGAATATACGGATGTAGATATTTGTAGCTCCAACCATGATTAGAGGCACAGTGTCAAGGAAAGAACTTTTGAAAATATAAAAGGTAGCAAGAAAATGCACGAAAAATACGAGGGCTATGTCGAGGTACCACGTGGCATAACTCCTAAAAATATATGCAGAGAGGAATTGAAATCTTTATGATTTAGGGTCGTGCTCACATATTTTCTTTAGCTGTGTATCGTATGATTTACGTTTTTTTGGTCTTTGAATTTTGGCTTAGAAACAAAATGTAATAATTAGTTACTGTCACCTACATAGTGGCAACATACAAGGAATCAATATAGATGCAGAAAATTTTGAAAATGTAATTAAAACAAAATAAAATTAACCTTTTGAACTTTGAACATACATATCACTCACAGATCCCTTACTCCAATGTTGATGAGCATAACATTATATTCATCATAAAGAATGAACATAACTTGTTAACGAGTTCAAAAACTTCGTTACGAGGTTTTTGTTAAATTAACTGTATCTGCTGTAACGGCTAACAAGGAAATTTGAACTTTGAACCTTCTAATTGCTTTAATATTGGCATTCCTCTTCTCGGGCGTTTTATCATAACGCAAATGTAAATCTTATTAATTTTGGGCTTCTTGTCTTGTTATATTCTTTCACGAATCACGAATTTAATAAAAATTCGTCAGCTATCTACATCGAATCAATATTCTAGCTACATTTCTCATCTCATCAAGAATTCCAATCAGAAGTTTCAATCAATTATTGAACCCCGCAAAAAGAGCCCGTAGGCACTAGAAATCCACGCGAATTTGTAGCTGAAAACGCTTCACCACAAGGCGAATCTAAGGAAATGGCAATGGTGTACCCTTTCTGTATTGGGTCCCAAACTTCCAGTGAAAACATTAGATTGTGACCGCTTATCCTGCTTAACTGTCGTTGCGATCGCCGAAAATAAATTCGACTTAACCTTGTTAGGTGGAGCTTTTGTCCAAATATGTCGCTTGAAAGAGTTTAGGAGGTTGTTCGTTAACATATTTTCCTATTTATTTTTTACTTCCGTTAAGGTCTTGTGTGGTTCGAGTAATTAAGTGGGCAATTCATACATTTTATGGGGTCGGGTGCAGGTCATTCGAAATCTTTTTCAACAATGAAATGATTATTATTTATATAGCTATACATTTTCTGTTATTTGACCCCCTTATAAAGGCTTGTAAATTAACCACTGATTAATTATACAACTATCCTTGTCATTTGTATGACAGTGAAAAGAGATGACAATTGACTTATAAGCTGTTTAATTTAATCATCGTTTCTAAGTAAGGGGGTAAATGTTTTAAAATTATAATTATTAATATCCATAGAGAAGTTGACATTTGAGATAAGTATAAAATGACGAACAAAATGAAATAAAATAATAGTAGTATTAATATAGTTTTCATAAAATAATACTCGTAGTTTAAAAATTGTGTGAATATAGTTTCATTTTTGTAAATAAATGCGGTCCAGCTAGCTGCTGTCGTCGTCTACTAATTTGAATTAGCCACTCGTGCTTTTTCACATAAAACTCTAGATTTATCACTACCTATCCAGTTTTTAAATAAAGTCGCAGTCGTTCAGCCGTTTAGAAAACGGATTACCATACACGCTTCAGTTTTTAGCCATGCTGGTTCAACTATCGTCGAAAAAGATACGAATTCGGTGCACTATGACAATTGCTTTTACATCTAGGCTTCGAATTACCCTTTTTTTATTGTTACCGCTTCGCAACCTTTTTGTCAACTTCAAAAGGATCCACACATGTGTGCAAATCCAACTCTCAGGAACAATGTTTTTGTCTGTTATTTATGTTTTTTGTATCAAACAACGTGAAAGCTTCATCCGCGACTCGCAAACACATTAATAAATCTCCTAAATTGGTTCGGTGGCTCCGTCTACTGTCCTCTGACGGGTAATAATGTTGGATATCTTGTTTTTTTCGACAGACTTGAACAAAGTCTAGATAGAATAAACATAATGGGACCGGTTAGACACATCTAGATAACAAGGTAATTTTCTTGAAACATGATGGATCAAATAAAGCTTTCCGATCGTAATTCTTATAAAATCCTAATAAATTTTAACGCCCTCTTGAGAAATATTAGAAGGGTCATCTTTTTGGATCCACACCCTTAGGATGATTTATTAGCCATATAAAGGTAATGATCTCATTTCTCGTTTATTCCGACATCCCAGAATCGTTTCTATCATCTGGGCGTTTATTTCTGTCATGATCATCATTCAAGCATTCTTTTAAACGTGCACATTAATTTTCTTTGTTGAAACAATGGTGAATTTCATTGCTTTTATTTATGATAAAAAAGTATTACAAATGTAGCTTTTTTTTTCCTCCTTTTGCGAAACATTGCGGGGTTATATTTGGTAGAGTTATGGCAACATTTCTACTGTGCTCACGCATAATGCCATAGTGGTGTAGTTTAGCACGCTCGTGCCCTGCTCCGGAAGTGTCGTTATACGCAATATTTGTGTTGGGATCTCTCATTACTATTTCGACGACAAAAAGTGACATTGTTGCAAATTTTCGCAACCACGCTAGACAAATGAAATGGCGTCATTTGTCTAGCGTGGTTGCGAAAATTTGCAATCCCAAGACAAGACAAAGCCGGTGGTTCTAATAATAACATTGCTACGAAAAGTAAGACATTTTTATAACTCAATTAGGAAGCGTTTAGTTTTCACATTTATCAACTCTTTTTATAAGCACGAACACACGACAGGCATTAAGACATAAAAAGTAAATCGGGTCCTTATACACACACAGTGAGAAATTTAGTGTGCCACCGTCGCTACCTAAATGGCACTTTGCATTGATATACGACGAAAAAATGTTTTTTTTATTGCCAAATTTTGTGACAGCTGTTGTTTATTATGCACTTTTTGGTAACAATAAATTGAGCGAAAACCTATTTAAACGACTGTCGTATAATGTGTTGAATATGCTCCCACTTTTCCTTCTTAAGATGAAAATTATTCAAAATACCTAATGAGTCAATGGCAATGCGTTAAATAAATATTTAAGCGTTTGAGAAAAAGACACCCATTGTGAACAAAATTATTTTGCAACATTTGTTTCACATGAAATTACATCTAAGTAGTTTATACGAAAAGTCTGCTCTAACGCTATTTCAATTCCCCGTGGTCCAGTTTAGGCATATTGAATAGGCTGATGACACAAAATTGCTTTTGTTACATCATTACCGTAAATTTCCAGTGTTTCAGCCGATACATCGGCAGAATTGACCAACTAAGCTGTCTAACGGAAATTTATGACCACATTGTTTTCATGGCGAATGAACCTGGCTTAGCAATGTTTATAGATATTCCCTTTATCCCTTTGTTTTTATTCCAATGATCAAAACAACTTCATTTGTTATTCGCGCGTGATCAAACAGACCTTAACTGAAATGGAAACATATTGCAGTTGCATTTACCTACTTGTTTTATTACAAGTCACGATTTGTCTTCTGCAAAATGAAATATTCTCGTTTCTAATTTAAAAAAGAGCAACAAATTTTCTTAAAAAAAATACACTTTTTTGATAAACGACAAAATTATACATGCGCTGCACTTATATTTCATTCTTTTGGTCTTATAACTATAAATTAAATGCACGTGTGCTGGAAAACGCTTCAGTAACCACACGAAGCAATTTTTCATCCACCACGTCCAAAAAATTACATTGCTTTTTTGATCCTAGTCTTTGCGGAAGTTTATTAACATCTGACTTGTTAGTAGTTCGCTTTATACCGCTGCAGCGCTGGCGAGGCGGTATTACGCTGTCACCGACTGTCATACCGACCGACTGCATCGGGCCCGACTCAACTGTAATATCAAAAGGATTTATTGTTTAACGTAACACAACGCTGACTTTATTTATTGTTTTAACTGTCCAAAGTTTGTTGTTTATGTCATTTTATATGGTTTAAATGATTTTTATTATATTTTAGTACCTACCTTTGATTTAATTTTTTATCCTGAGGGATTTTTATAATATCTCACATTGTTCTCACATATTAGGGCATAAATGTAAACAAAGAAATTGTATATTTGAATTAGTTGAAAAAGAGTAAGCATGGAGTTTCTTGTCCGTTCTTCTCCATAGGAATCTACGTTTTGGAACGGACAACTAGCTTCAACTAACGGACAAACTGACTGACAACTATTGCTTGACTATTCAAAAGTGCCTGTAAATGGTCTAATTGAAATAAATGTTTTGACTTTGACTTTGACTTTGACTATAGTTTTTCAGCTAAAATCTCTGTCTGTAAATTTACTGTCATTTTGTTTGCTTCATTATACATAGCCTGAACTATTTCTTGTTGAATTCTATGTAGCTAAATAAATATTCGTCTTGTAGGTCGATAAATAGCTCACCAAAGGTCTATCGTTTTTGTGCGATCCCCTTAGAGGTGTACAATTGCCTTTAGGTTACACCTAATAGTATAAACACATATAACATTATTCAACAATAGAAGTTCCAAGGATCTTAATAGTTACTCGTAAAGCAGAAATCTTCATGGTATTATGGTATTTCTTGTAGGTAAATACATCCTTATAATTGATGGACACTTGCGTAAAAAACGTCAACCTCCGTTATTACATTATGTAGGCCTTTCTCGGCCACTGATTTTATCATCAACCCTCAGCGGAACATCTTTCACTACCTACTTCAGGAATTACAACATTCTACAATTGATTTCGAGAAGAAACCCGTCCCTTAAATCCAAGTGGGCACATAAAACAATAAAGTGCTTATCCGCAAGAGGATAAGATACCCTAAAACCGCAGGGTTTGCCGTTTCCAAGTTATTTATCGCTAATGTTTCAGTGGGAAACGTCCAAGATGTCGTGCGTGTAGTGACAGGTAAAGGTTTATCTCTTTTTAGATTTCTATGGGTTTTACTGGGCCAACATTTATTCCGTAATCCCTCAGCTGAAACAGAGTATAGGTACAGTTTGTTAGCTAGGGATTGGAAACGTGCTAAGAGGAGCTTTATGTCATCGACTAATATGAACACGGTAGCAAAATTCAATACGAATTTTGGGGCGACATTTTCATGAAGTTAATATTTGACATAAAAAAGAAAATCTCAATTTATGACAAGAAAAAAAACGAAAGCAAACAACATGTAAAGCTTTTAATGGTCTTCAAATAACTCTTACAAAAGGTATTAGTATTTTTAATTACTACTTGATTCATTGAATTTTTTTAGTATTTTCGCAGAGTAAAATAAGGAGAGTAGACGTCATAGGGCGCGGGTCCTTCTTAAAATATACCTACTACCTTTGCTATTTGATCTTTGTTTAAAATAAATTCAATATCCGTAGCTACTTCCTGAATCCGTTCTTAAATCATTACAGTATCAACTTTATTTTTCTTACGATTTGTTACATTTTTGCTACGATTCTTTTAAGAATATTTCCTTTGAGTTATTGAGTTCAAATTATAATACCGGGTTGTTTTTGTCATTTGATCAGATCGTACTTATTTCCTTTCGGCATATTTTGTTTTCTTGAACTGTTTCAAATCTTTTTTCGACTACGATGCTTTTTGATTTAATGTAATCGTTAGCTATTTACACAATTCTTGAAGATTAAAGAGTTGAATGAAAATGAGAAATTACTCGCTGTTTTTTTGTTGTTCCTGCGGAACATGATAAAAGTGGAAAAATGGAAGCAGCGTAAATTATATGAATTACCCACAAAAGAAAAAAGTTGACTACCACGTCGGCTTAAAACTTTAATTGAAAGTCAGATTGTTTCCATATAATCCCGTCAACTACATAAACTGATTGCACATTGAATCCTGTTACTCATGTTTAACTTTAAATACCTACTTATTATTTCCTTAATTTAATTAATTTAATTTTCTACTGCAATTACGAATTAACGAAGCATTCGATGTTAATGAATAATGAGTAGGTAATTCAATTATCTGAAAATTGTGAGATCATCCGCTTTGTTGATGAAGTGTTCATATTTTCGTAATATGGTTGCGGCTTATTTATGTTTGTTTTATAAAATTGAATGTTCAATAAAAATATTTTTCGAACTTTCGCGATAAACATAACATTAAGGCAGTATATGTAGAAATATCTACATATACTGCCTTAATGTTATGTTTATCGCGAAAGTTCGAAAAATATTTTTATTGAACATTCAATTTTATAAAACAAACATAAATAAGCCGCAACCATATTACGAAAATATGAACACTTCATCAACAAAGCGGATGATCTCACAATTTTCAGATAATTGAATTACCTACTCATTATTCATTAACATCGAATGCGTGGAGGTGTATAGTACGCCCACATTTTGCCAGTTACATTAATAGGACACAAGCCTATTGGCACTTATCGAGTACCAATCCAGAATACGGACTGCTTCTAAAATGTTTCTAATACAGAACTAAACAACGCTTAGCCCGACTGTGGGACACTATGCTTAGCCGTCGTGCTCGCAACCACACCAACCAACTCGGCAGTCAAACTCTTAGCGACTGTTTTTAATATCCTCAACCATATAATTAGCTATATTTCTACTACAGTGACGTAAGGAGATAACGTTAATCGATGTACTAGTCTCATACATAACATACATATTTGAAAGCCTTTTAGTAATTAATCAAAGCTAATGAGGTAATGATGTTATTAATACCAAGGAAAATATTAATACGGTTCCTATTAATTAATACCCATCACAATCTGAAAATCTGAATACGCGAGAAGCAGACTTTAATCTAACTACCTTGATCTTCTATTCGTCACAAGCTCTCGTGTTCTAGCAAATCTTTTAAGAATTAAGTCTCTCGGAGAGATGAAATAAAAATCTGATGCTGCAAACGTACGGAATGCTATTAGATTATACATAGTAGAAGATTTCCAACTCTGACATAACGTTTAACAATGTTTTGTGTGATTTTAATGGTCAAGACAAAATGTTTTATTTCTATAACTCTTAAAATGATTAGAACTGGCCTGACTTGTTTGTTTGTACTTACTGGCCTAGACAACTATGAGGATTTTAAGTTTAAAGGAAAAAATAAAAATTACTACAGTATTATACAATCATAAGCATGATTAAAATGTAGTCTTTCATAAATTATCCAGAGTAGCAAAAGCTACAGCAGCTAAATATAATATTCATATCGTAATAGAGACTGCCTAAGACTAAGTCCTATTCCAATCTGCAACTAATTATTGTAGCACTGTACTGAACAATCGAGTTACCAATACCTCCGGATAATATGGTCGAATAGGTATCTAATAACACGACGGAAACGTGCTTGTAATACATTAGCTCTTTGACTTTGTCTCAACAGGTAACAATTCAGCCTCCGACGTTATTATATTGCGATCGAATACCTGTTTGACAAACGGATACTGCTAACGTCTGTACATCCAGAGATATGTGGATGTCATGCTCAAATTAACATACGTTGAGTGCTGTCAAACGCGTCCGAGAGCTGAACTGATTGAATTAAAGCCGGATTGTCAATCAATTGACACGAATACCGGTAGCAATTTTAGAGAACAGGACGCCTTATTAACAAGGCAATACTAGTTTGAATGGGCAGTAGCGCTAACTCGTGTGCGCTATACAATGTGGTTCTGTTAATTTGATATAAAAAAAGGATTTCAAGGTTCGTATTACAGAACGATACTCAAGCACAAATTTCGCCTTGAGCATAGATTTAAAGCCATTTGATTGGTTGAAACTAGTTTTAGTCTTGAGTTCGGTTCTGTAATACAACCCAAGTTTTAATTATCTATTCCATAGATTTTTCCACTTCTCCATCAAATGAATAAAATAATAACTTTTTTCTATTTTTATTCTTTACTTAGAGAGCTTTGTCACTGCTCGCTAGGTCGATAGAGCGATAAGGTCGCTCTTCTTTATACATTTTATATTTATATTCTATCCATTTTGTTATAGGTAAAGATGCCAAAAATACCAGTAATCTGATATTTGTTTTACAAATTGTGTCATGAAAGAAAAGCTTGTTAAATATTAGGAGGTTATTCATATTCATACAGTATTTCTTTATCCCGATCAACTGAAGCACATTTTAAGTGGCCATCATATCGTCATTTGTATTGGAAACTCGATATTGGCTCCGGCTGGGCTCAGTGAAGCATGACATTAATCTCAAGTTTCAAATAAAAATATTGGGTCATCGCATCGCGAAATACGAATAGTATATACCTAATATCATAGTTCGCAGTCGGGTAGGTCACATGAATACAATACTAAACCCACTTTACTATCTGATTTGCATGCGAGCTTTTCAATACTCTCTAATGGTTTCGTGTATAGTGCTTGATAATATAACACACAGTTGAGATCACACATTGTAATATTTACTTAAAATATCAATCAAAATACGCTTTTAATCATACTGTCTTATTGCATGGGGTAGTCACAACCCCATATGGTGCGGTTGTCGGCAAATTGGAAATGCTTGAAGCGCACATCCGCAGCACACTGGGCTTAGGAATGGTAATACTGCATAATATAGTGTTGCAGATTAATTATATTGTGTACCAGTACCGTGAAAGCCATTACCCTGACTGTTAGCATTTATGTGAATAGCTAAACAACATGCATTGTTTTGAGGTAGGTATCTCATATTTCCAGCACATGTATTGGAAATATATTTTTGATCAAATCATTATTTACTTTGTCATTTACAGATTGTATAACAGAGCCTACAGAATTAATACTATTATAGTCAGATATTATAACTTCATCAACAATACCTTTGTTGTCACAGCAAACTGATTCTGATACAACTTTGTTTGGACCCTCGTTATTACCGAGTATTGTTCGATTTAATCGCATTATTTGTTTCCCCTCAGTATTATGCGTTACAAGTAAATCAGCGTGACTATGTTTATTTGCTATGTATTCACTACAGTTTCTTTGTCGACTACATTATTAATAACATCTTTATCAGATTTAACGGTATTTCTTTCAGTAGGAAAGAAACCTACTTTTATTTCCTGAATCCACTTTATAAATATTGATTATGATAGAACACTTCAAAAGATTTTCCTCGATGTCTTAATATTTATTTTCTTAAATCCCTTGCGATGTGTCAATGGTTGCCTCGACGGTTTATTAATGTTTAATTTAATGATTTATTATTTCGCTAGTTATAAGTGCTTCGTAATCCATTAATTCCCCATTTGCACCAGTTCGTGCCTAAATGTATGCAAATTTTCTTATCATCTTCGCACGTATTCGTCACTTTTACAGAAAGCTACTAAATCTGAAAATTAAGCGACAGAATACATTAGAGATATTCATATAAGTCTCACTTAGGCAGATTTTGCGGCAGCGCATTAGCACGTAGCTGAGGATTATCTATGTTTTATCTAAATAAACAGAATTCAGGGAACAGCTCGCCTACAACAATAGTGGCGCTGCACAGTTGCTGCATTACCATACGAATGGGCACTGCTGTTTTTGTGATAGGAATTAGTGTAGCAGTGAATAAAGAGACTTTACTTGATTGTTTTACAGTTGCATTTACAATTTCGTTTTAATTATTCAGACATTTTCCGAATAGATGTTATTTTTAAACAAATCCGCTGAGATGAAAAGGTTTCAAGGAAACTGAATAGCTGGTTTTGTTTTAGAATAAAATATGCTAGCTCTACTGTGAAAAGTCTTAACTTTGCTTTTAATTACTTAAAATACTTCAAGCTAAAAGCTATGACTTGCACCTTTCAAATTTATAGCTTGCAGAATTTGTGGAGAAATTACGCATCCAACTTTTGATCATAAAGGCATAATAATTTGAACCAAAACTAATTAAGGTTCGTTCAATTGCGACGCATAAGTTAGGAAGCTTCCGTACAATAACCAGATTATCTAAACACATGGCTGTAATTCTCAGATATTACTTGATAATGCGGTTTGCAGTCAAAATGTGCTCCATATATTGCTTCTTGATATTCAAAGGATAATATTCACGATTAAACTAACTTTAGTTCTAAAATACCTGATAGCTTTGAAGTTGAAAGCATTCCAAGCGCTACAGATTCCAGAACTATAACTACATATAAGATGTTGACATATTCGTGCCTATCTACTAACCTAAATTGTGACATTATTCAAAGTAAAATAGGTTATAGTTAAAATTCAAATTGGGTCAAGATAAAGTACCTATATTTGTTTAACTTACAAATCGAAACATGTATGTATAAAATCTAAAATCTAGAAAATATTACAGCACTTGAATATTGAATCATGCTCTATTTTTCATATTTTGTCGGTCATGCGTTAGTTTTTCTTAAATTTATGGGCTGCTGTCTGCTGAGCAATTAATACGGATTAAAAGCTTTTCAAGCTTTTCGACGGCCACGCAGCTTTTCGCCGTTCCCGATTGAAAACCAGTATATTTGCTGGATTACGGAACAGGCGCAATATCGGCATTGATTGTTGGGGATAAACCAGTAACCGTCGTCGGACGTATGCCAAAGCACTCGGACGTAAAATGAAAGAGGCTTGGAGTGAAGTGGTGTATAAAAGCAGAACACATTTGTACATACAGCACGTAGCTGCTGAATTGGTGAATCCAAAAAATAAAGTTTGAATGATTGGTCCGATTTCGGGAGCCATTGTATGTTTATCACCTACATACACTAAGCACATTCATAAAAAGATCTTCCTTTACCTGCAAGATAACTAAGCTAGACTAAACTGAATAAAAATATACGTTCAGGGAAAGGGATTCTTTAGCAGGTTCACTATCATTTGTAATTGATCGTATATTCAAGCTTTGAAGCAATTCGGATTCGCATTTGCTTTGCAGCAATTCGAATTGCTGTTTGAATATACGACCAATTATGAACGATAGTGAACCTGCTAAAGAATCGCTTTCCCTGACTGTACTGTACCTATGTCAATTTTTAGTGTTCCGTACCTCAAAGGATCTTACCTTATAGGATCACTTTGTTGTCCGTCTGTCACCGGACCATAAGTGGAGCCATCTGCTCATAGATGGCGCCTTTAGAAGTATGCAGTAGTGCCATCTATGATCAAGATATGATATATCTACCATGATGTAATAGCGGCATAGATGGCGCTATTGCATATTTCGGAACCCTTAGGGCGAGAGTTGTACTTGTACTTTTTTTTTGTCTCAGACATAATACCTATTTATACGACGCTATAACTTCGTGATGAGGATTTTCTTTCCTAATCTTAATATTTTGTTTACAGGCCTTACTCCAGGCGCACGATGTGGTCGCTCGCGAGGTTTACGGCGAGGAATCTCTACGGGCGTCGCCGCCGCCGGTCAACGGCCGCACCACCGCACCGCCGCCCGAAGATGAGGACGACACTGAGCCGGAGTTCGAGAACGTGACCAGGGTGCGCCTCGTGCAGTTCCAGAAGAATACCGATGAACCGATGGTAAGGGGTTTAATATTGTGCTCAGGGTATTTTAGAAGATGAGGACGACACCGAGCCGGAGTTCGAGAACGTGACCGGGGTGCGCCTCGTGCAGTTCCAGAAGAATACCGATGATCCGATGGTAAGGGGCTTAATATAATGCTCAGGGTATTTTAGAAGATGAGCACGATACCGAGCCGGAATTCGAGAACGTGACCAGGGTGCGCCTCGTGCAGTTCCAGAAGAATACCGATGAACCGATGGTAAGAGGTTTGAAATTAAGTGCTCAGGGTATTTTATATAAGTACAGTTATTATTTATAGATGCTCATAGAACCCATTCTATGAGCATCTATAAATAATGACTGTAGCGTCAAAGACTTCATCAAAATAGGTAAATAAGTAACGGATGGTATGATATGATAGGTTTCCTTTTTTGATGGCTAAATCTGCTAGGAAAACATTGACTCATAATAAGTGTCTTTAAGGATCTACTTACAGAAATAAATAACATTTCTTAAGGCTAGATCCAGCTTAGCCTAATCCACTAAAATATGTGGAACCTTTGTCTATAGTGGTTTGAAGGAAGGATTTACTCGGTTTTATTTTGTTACTCTGTTGAATTATAACTGACATTGAATGTGGCCAGAGAGATAAAACAGACTGAAACATTTTATACTCCCAAGGGAAAATCCAAAGAACAAACACGAAGCGAAACCAAAGGTTTCAGAAAAATAAATATTGACTCATTTCAAAGCGTTCCGTTCTGTTACCTTGGTTAGCAAACAACTGACTGTCGACTCAGCGTGGTGTAGGAACAAGTATACATAAACTCACGCAAGTTCAATCGTTGCAGATCAGTGATCAGCACCAATCCTCCGAACCGAATACACAATACATATTCTACTTTGTTCTATACAGCATGTAACAAAAACCCCGTTCGATCCCAAAGGGGGTCATTATGCTCATCATTTTGAATAACTTATACTATGGCACCAACGCTAAAATCGTGAAGAAAAACAGCTTTTCCATACATTTGTGCTCACATAAATCGATAAAATATTATGATTGATATGATTGATACCTGATTTTTTTTTGCGATTTCGGGGTTGTGTCATACAAAGTACCTATTGTTCATAATGATGATGGTAATGGCCCCCTTTGGGATCGACCAGGGTTTTTGTTACATGCTGTAGGTATGTACACTACACAAAATATTTATTTGTATGAACATAACAAGCTGATTAAAAAAGTACAAACACATTGGTAGGTGATGAAAATAATTTCAAAGACTATTATCTATCTATTTATAGAACAATTTCAATAAATCTTTAATTAATAATTCAAACATTTCAATGACAGAAATTGAGTTTTCAGTCTCTTTTGTAACTACGATGTCGCCTACGCTATTTCTATTATTGGATTATTTTAAGAAACTTAAGGAAAATTCGTTAAATGCTTTTTGAGTTATTGAGATATTTAATAAATTATTTTGTATGTTGAAATAAATCTTGAACATAATCTTGTTCTGTATTTCTGTCGTTCAATTTAATGATAAAAATATTTTTATTATATCCGGTGCATTTGCACAATGTAGTTTTTCCAAAACTTCAAAACCATCTCCAATGCTGTTTACAGGGCATAACACTGAAATTAGCAGACGACGGACGATGTATCGTAGCCCGCATCATGCACGGGGGAATGATACATAGACAGGCTACTCTGCACGTCGGCGACGAGATCAAAGAGATTAACGGCACGCCGGTCGCGAACCAGTCGGTTGCTCAGCTGCAGAGGATGCTGGTACGTGTTTTGAAAATGAATGATAAATAATTTATGAATGATAATCAAATATGATTAGATAGTATTCGAATTTAAGATAACTTTAATAGATATTTCTTTTTGAAGACTTACAATACTTTAAAATGCATTAACATTGAGTGCTTTTGTCAATCAGAAGATAATAAATTATATTACAAATTATTCCTAAACAGGAAGCCGTAAAATGATGTGAACATTCGATTTGGTTATATCATATAATTTAGCTAACTAGGTTAACACCTAGTTAGCTAAATTATCATAATCATCTCATAATAATCGTTTCAATTACTACATTGATATGATATATATGATACTATATTGATATATATGATATAAATTGTCTAATCGAAGTACCACACTTTAGAGCAATTACCATGTCGTCGATATAAAAAATGTGTTAGATAATGTAAATTTATAAGATAAAAATAAATATTTACAGCGTGAAGCTCGTGGATCGGTGACATTTAAGATCGTGCCCTCATATCGCTCAGCGCCACCACCCTGCGAGGTAACACCAACTTTATCTAATACCTATAAGGATTTGATGATATCCTTTAGTACACCCAAAGTTTTTGTCAGTGTGGTTTTAAAACAGTAGATGTAGCTAAGTTTGTATTAATACTAGTTTGAATTAAAAAGTAATTAAAAATATTTGTTTTTGCAATTAACACGATAGATAGTAGTGTGACTCTAACGCTTGTTTTTACAAAAAAAAATATAGCAAACAAAGTCGACAAGCGCACACAAATTCTTCACAAACAATGCTTGTCTTGAAGCATATAAAGCAATTGGTATTAAAATAGAAGTCATCTAAATTTTGTATTTTTGTTCTAACTAGCTTTTCCGGATAAAGCCTTCGCCCGTGCTAGTAAGTAGCGAGACCAGACACTTTGCTACTTTGTGATATGTTTATGTTGATTGTTTTATGTTGTGTTTTGTTTTGTTATGTTTTTATATTGTCACCTGGGCATGGCTGCGCGTCCCCGCGATCTCCTCCGTTTCTGTGCGCTTGTTGTTCTTTTGTCATCGCTCCACCCTCATTTCATCTCACGACACTCTTTCACTTTTTATTTGTTTCATTCGTTTCATTTGCCTTTTATTTTTAATATTACTAAATTAACTGCTACTAAATTGGCATTCATACCAATATTATTTTTCGTTCTCCAGGAATACAATTATCATAATTTTTCATTTTTGTTATAATAATGTAGCGCCATTTATCAAAATATTCATTCATCATTTTTTATCTTAATTATTGGTTTTGGCGGGAAATGAAAAACTTTGTAATTTATCTTAATTTTCCAGATTTTTGTGAGAGCGCAATTTGATTATGATCCATTAGAAGATGAATTGATTCCGTGCGCTCAAGCTGGCATCGCTTTTACCACTGGTGATATCCTGCAGGTAATAATGAAATATTCAAATTTTACCACATCTGTGTTTAGATAAAATGGATAATATTTTGTTGTAACGTATAATTAAGAACCTTCTTAATAATAAAGTTGGATCGGACTTCCAGATAATCAGCAAAGATGACTCTCATTGGTGGCAAGCACGCAAAGATGCATCCGGCGGGTCAGCCGGTCTTATACCTAGTCCTGAACTCCAAGAATGGAGAGCAGCTTGTGCTGCTGCGGAAAGATCTAACACTGATCAAGGTAATACAGTTACTAGTACCGTAAATACAAACATTAAGGTCTAATCTTTCTCATTTCGAAGGTATAAGGAACTTCAAGGTCTGAAAAATACTAGGTGCTTTAAATGTTAGAAGTGTTTTTCTTTTTGTTTTTTTGAATGGTCAGCGTATAAAAGTATATCTCATATCATGGAAATTGATGTTTTATTGTGTTTAGTTTATGCAACCTTGTGTATAGCGGTTTAATTTACCGTCAATAGTAAGTTATCAAGATTATCGTCATACAAGTCATCTGTTGCTATGTTTGTCTTAGATGCATTGTATTGTGTCGCATCTTTATGAATGTCGTATTCATGTGATTCTTCGGTTGGAATGGTTACTGGTATAAGAATCAAAATTACATTGGAACGATTACGTAATTAACCGAATTGGCAAACGTCTTGAGGACACAGAACTTCAGTAACCGTTAAACACTATTTAATACCTTACAGATACCATCGGAAATCTGTCTATATTCTTTTTTTTTTTTTTCAAATATTGTTAACAGCCTGCGATTCATACCTTAATCTGAAATAATAAGTAGCTTTATATTAATGTCATTAATCTACCTAACTTACATTAATTTCGTGTTATGCTTTCAATTTCATCATTGGACGAAGCAGTCGGTATGTAAAATTGCTTTTTCTTCCTATTTTTTATGAGTGATACAAGCTCCCATTTACCATAATATGCTAATGAAAGTGTACCTATTACTAATTCTGCATGGTACAAAACCGGGCTAATATTTCCTAAAGAAGTAGAATCATAATTTATATTTGGAATCCCTAATAATTATGTATTACCACCCATGTAATCTGATGATACGCCCACTCCAATCTTTCGTAGCAATGGTCTTTGTAGATTAACGAAAATGAATAATAATAATGTCTATCTGTATTACAAAGGGAGTTTGTGTAACCCTAATATTACTGTATTGTCATTACTGGGAAATGTTTTGTCAAAAGTTTTCTCCGGTCATTTGAAGCACATCTTATAAATTTTACAAAGCATTTATTTAGGTTATTATCATTAGAAATCATAATTTGTTCTTCAACAAATTCACGACTCTTTGATGTCCGTTATTATCTTTGGAACTGCCTCGAATGGCTAGTAGTAGATAATATCAAATGGCTTCCCGGCTACTAGAACAATTAAGTTTCTCAACTAGAAGACTTCACAGACAGTTACGTCGTAGCAATTAACAGTTACGACCTAAACTTAAGTATAAGTCGTAGATACAGCCATGAACTTTACTAAAGATAAGACCATCGACTAATGGTTTAAAAAATACTTTTACTTTAAAATCTGGTCCTGAAAAACTTTTGGAAAAATCTATGCGAAGATTTGACCAAATTCTTCGAGTAACTTATAATGAGGTTGAATCATAACTTTGCCAAAGATCAAGTCGTGTCATACTTTCTTGCGTCTTGTTATCTTTACATTTGCATAGTTCTTGCCCATGAGTTACTTCAGAATTAAGTGAACTAAGCAAAGTCCAGTCCACTGCGTTACCACAAACTTGTGTCAAAACATTTCCACTGCGTGTGACCCAAATCGAGTAGATCCGTTACTACCATCCGTTCCGTTTGCATGAACCGTGTTGTAATGTTGTGCGGCTAGGAGCCGAGGGGTGCGTGTCCCATACCGACGGTTGTGAGAACACAGGTATTACCTACGTTTATAGAAGCCCCGTATTCATAATAAACAAAATGTTAAGCAACATTGTTGATAGCAACTTCAAATGTTACCGAAAACAATGTTTATTTCAACCGTTCTTGGCTACTGAACACGTTATGTTCCATGTTTCTAGCAACGCAGAAACACGTTGCAGCAACAATGTCACGCAACATTGGTTTACCATGAATACAAGGCTTTAAATCTCTATTCGCCATTTTGCAAAGTGAAACCGGTTTTACGAAACTTCAAGAATTGCCGAAACTAACCTTCTCATGAAAATCTTGATTTTTATAAAAGCTTTGGAAATAGTCTTTTGCTTTGTCTTTTTCATATCAATACAGTGAGAGGGCAATAGATTAAGACATCATTTTAGGTGTGGAGGAATCTATTTTAACGTTATTTTTATGATTGGTGGTTTTGATGATGATTTTAAACGCGAATAAGAGTTGTCTAGAAAGGATTCTAGTTCTTCTCTAGATAGCTCTTTTACGGGTTTTCAATATTTATAGGTTTGAACATTTCGATGTTTATGTTTTCTTAGATATTTTGAGGTTAACAGCCTATTAAAATTAAATGCGCTTTCAAAAACTGGGATTTAATGTTCATAATATAGGTAGTTACAATGTGAACTGTGCAAAATGTTCCAAACACGAAATAATTCGTAAAACTGGTTTGATTTGTGTTGCCTCAAGCTTCCATTTTCTTTAAGAAATATTTGTGTTAGCTAGCTGTTGATTTGATGTTTACTCGTTGAAATTGTCTTGAGTCTGTTCTTAGATTATTTAGATTAGATATGTATCTATTTTTTGAGGGATGATGTTGAAGAAATATATTTCTTTAGAAGATGATCAAAGACTTTTTGGAACTGAATCAAACTCAAGAAATGGCTTAGTGTTGTATTAGGGATTATACTTATAATAGAGATTATAGAGTCTCGGTTTAAAAAAGGTCTGTAATCAACTTTTACTGCAGGTGTATAGTAATAATAATTATGAGTCGCTTCTTAAATATCTTTGATGACGAAAAGTGCTTCTAGGTAAAGACGCACAATAAAATGCTGTTTTTATGTCCTCTATGCATGTATACAATATTTTTAATTTTTTAAACGAAATATTATTTTCCAAAAGGCACCAAATAAAGATAATGTTAAAAAAGCATGTTTTAATACTAAAAATCTAATAACGAAAATTGGCTTTCAAATTTTTTTGAGTTGCAACACTAAAATAAAACCTATGTTACACGAATTGATTTTCGTTTACTTTTAATTTTGTTTCAGTGAACTGTTCTATATTTGGACGCAAGAAAAAGCAGTCGAAAGACAAATATTTAGCGAAACACAACGCCGTGTTCGATCAATTAGACGTGGTCACTTACGAGGAGGTCGTCAAACTACCATGTAAGTTTATCTTCAAAATAAATCACGCCTTTCTGGAATACATGAATACAGTCACAAAATAAATAGATACAGAAGGGCAGCTCTGTATACCACAAGCGATTATATACGAACGCACACATACACGCAAGAGTGCGCTTGTACTTGCTATGCGAGATGTCTATATGTGCGTGCCTTTTCGCTCGTTGAATAAGTTATTAAGTTATTTAAATAATCCGCCTAGCCTTTTCCCAAACTAGATTCGGGTCGGCTTCCAGTCTAACTAGTTGCTGAATATTAATATTTTACGTGGAGCGACTGCCATCTGACCTCCACAACCCAATTTTTGAGTGATGCCGTATTCGAATGTTAGACCAGTTATCAGACTTTTTGGCTCCTGACTACCCCGTAACGACTGTCAAAGATATTCCTATGACAACCGGGACAACTGTTAACGTGCTCTCCGAGGCACGGAGGGGTTTCGATGTGTAAAGAACGGTCACCCATCCAAGGAGTTAACGTGGCAAGCGCAGCTTAACCTCGCAGATCGATCGATCAGCGCGGCATTTAGCCACGAGCCCCTCAAGTTATTTAAATAATAATTATATTTATTTAATAATAGTTCTACTTACAGCTTTCCAAAGAAAAACCATCGTACTCCTGGGCGCGCACGGCGTCGGTCGTCGTCATATAAAGAACACGCTCATCTCGCGTCATCCGGATCAATACGCTTATCCTATACCACGTGAGTTCACTTTTTGTATGTAAGATAAGTACCTATTTTTTGTAAACTCCTGTTCTAACAGTGTGACAACGTAATACGGTAGGCATTCATATTCATATTTGTTTTATTGTTGCGAAATGGGTATGTTTTCGTTTGTTTTCTTTTCTTTAATGCTAATTTACTTATTTTATTTTGCGCTCTGTATTTCTATGCTAACACTCACATTGTATCAAAATAAACACATGCACTTATATATTATATTAATTAACAGCAATATCTATTTATTATAGTTTGTATCTATCACAATGTTCGAACTGGTTTACATCCGATACGTCCACGGAGGAAATACACAGAGGAGATGCCCTTAGCTAACACGAACCGTGATACTTTTGGAGTCGTGACGTCATCTTGCCACGCCCAGTCAGTCGGTCGCCACTGTTAGTGCGAATAAAACGTTCGCGTTCCCATCGTTTATTATTATTTTCTTTAATATTTGATAGAAAAAGATGAATGTTGTATTTGATTTTGTATGTTATCCTGCAAAAGCTACTCGGATAAACGTTCTGATGCTATGAATGGCGTCACATTTCACTTGCAAATATTTTTAAACGTAATTTATTCTAAGAAGTTCTAGAAAATACTCGGAATGACATTCGACACTGTCCCCTAGAAATACTTTTACTGCTCGACAAAAGATGGCGTCACTTTTTATCACATGAATCGGTACAAACTACGTGATAATTACTATATCGTTATGATTAGTAGTGTAGTGAAATAAATTTTAGATTACTTACAGCCTTTTTTTGCAAAAATATCGTATTATTCGCAGTAGGTATTACCTACTGTATAGTAGATTATTATTTTGAGGCGCACGCACGCCGTACGGCGTGAAGTAGCCTAAACAATTAATGTTTCCATCTTACGTTTTGATTTCACCCTAAAAGTTTTGTCACTTTGCCACTAAAATCTTTTTCGTTTTAATAATTAATAATTATAAAGTGTATTCGGATAGAACTTGCGAACAATGTAAACAAACACTTTAGTCAATATTTCTCTAATAACCATCACCATCAACGATCAAACACGGTTTAATTTACATTCTGTTCACTTTTTCTCTACCTTCAACTGTAATTAATAATGAAATAATAAATAAAAACTAGATTAATCCATAAAAATTAAAAATTCATTTTGCGGTTGAAGTTAGATGTCTAATTGACTTTCAAAGTTTTTTTCTTCGAAACTCTATTTGTTTTTGAAAATCAGTGAGGTTAGATTTTATAGAGAAATAAATTTATTCAATTATTCCATAATATTTTTTTTTTTCAAATTCTCTTACTAATTATTATGTCTAAGTAATATTATTATGTCCTATACGTACACCTAGACTGCCCAATATCTTCTATCTTTCAGTCCATCCAAAGGTTGTCTGGAAGAGATCGCCTTGAGTGATAAGACCGCACATTTTAAATTAGTAGGGAAGCTTTTTCTGTATATGATATTATGGTGTACAATAAAGAGTAAATAAAGGGTTATGTCGACGGCTGAAAATTAAACCTTCTAAATGGCCGAATTAAAGGTTTTGCTAGCCGGTTTGGCCCAAATCCGTGTAGCACATTTGAGAAAATGAGTTGTCCATGTTTTAAAAGAGGAAAATATTAAAAATATACATACATACATACCATACCGCTACAATTATTTAATAACTAGCTTCCGCCCGCGTTTTGGGGGAAAAAAGTAGCATATGTGTTATTCTGATGTATAAGCTATATTACTGTGAAGTTTCATCAAAATCTGTTTAGTAGTTATTGCATGAACGAGTAACAAACATCCATACATCCTCACAAACTTTCACATTTATAATATTAGTAGGATAGGATATAGTAGGATTTGCATTTATTTATGGTCCTACTCTTCATACTCGAAATATTTTAAGAGGCACATCTGTTGGTGGCCTAAAGATGCTATACCTACAAACGAAAAAAAAAGAGTATATATTTTTTTTAAATAAATTAATTTAAAATTATTTGATATACATAAAAATACTCGCTCTTTATTATTTTCAACATCCACTACGCTAGTTTTTAAGTAACTTATTATTATTATTCGAAATTAGCGTAATAGATGTTGAAAATAGTATTTTTTTTAATAGTATTTATATTTAGTGTCAAAATAATTTTAAAATAATTCATTTAATAAAAATAAATACTCAAATATTTTTTTTTTCATTTGTATTGCATCTTTACCACCTATAGATGTGCCCCTTAAAATATTTCGAGTATGAAGGGTAGGACCCTATATACAACCACACCGCAATGTTTTGATACACTATGTGTATCACTGTCAACAATAAATGACCAACCTTCACACAGTATACGGACACGGATACACGACATCCAGCAATCCTTCCTCCATGAGCCTCTGTCAGGACTCACAGACAGACTTGACAGACTCTGTCAAGTGCGACAACTTCACACTTGCGTTTCGTTGTCAATTTTATTGATGTTCTGAACTAATGAGCGGATGCGACATATAAATATATTTTTTTAAATAGGCCGTAGGTATTACAATGTGTGAAAAATTTTAGGAAAGAATTAACGATAATATCAGTATATCATAACGAAATCAGATTTTTATTATATGTTCGTACCACAAACAAAATAGGGAACTATTTACACAAATCTCATTTTCCACTAAACCTTAAGGGCCGTACCACAAAAAAGATAAACACGTGTTCAACACGAATGCTTCCAAATATAATACGCACTTGTTTTAGCACTAACTTGAATAAAACAAGTGTGTATTATTTTATTTTATTTTTTTATTTTAAAATAAGAGCCATCCTAAGCTACCCTTTAAATTGATCTTTTTTCCCTACAATAAGGCAAAATTCCAGAAAGTGGAAACACTAGTAGTAAAACAGTTTTGACTATTTGCCAAGGTAAAACTAGCGGAATATAGTTAAACTACGTTGTACCAATTTTTAGTCGTAGACTTGTAGGTAATGCTATTCACCACTAGATGGAGACACTTTGAAGTGGGTGGAGTCTCAGGTACCCTCCGGCCCCCGCGTCCCGCAAAATATCACGCATCGTAGTAAAGACAAATCGCTTTACAACTCTACTCTGTAATTCCTCTGTGGATACGTCCAACTCACAACTAGGTCCAGTTGAAAACCAGCGCCAGGCACTAGTGGTGCACTAGTGGCATTTCTGCTGAACTGGACCTATTTGGCAAAGCCGCTAGGCACACAGCAGCTACTATAATTTTAAGACCTTGTATTTTATTTTTTATTTATTTTATGTCTGTGTGTCTATCTGTTGTGCCAAATAAATGTTTTTTCTTTCTATTAATAGGCTATGCAAGTCCGCCTGATCCATCGTAAAAGAGCTGATGGATCGGTTATTAAGAACGGCCATAAGTAGACACTCACGGCCGTAAGATCAATCGTAGTAAACCACGGAAGAGAGTTTAATCTTCCGTCTTCGATTGTTTCCTATTGTTTCATGCTTACAAGACGGGAGTTTAAACTCTCTTCCGTGGTTTAAGCTAGGATTGATCTTACGGCCTTTGATCGTGCGATCAAACATTGAACTTGCCTTCGGGAAAAGACCGGGTTGTATTACAGTACCTAACTGAAAACTCAAGCATTACTTAATTGAGACTAAGGCCATGTTGTTAAATCTTACAGTTACGTATCTGTAACCGTCAAATATGGCGGCTTGTACGACAATTTCATACTGACTTAACGATTACGTACTGACTTACGGATACAGATGGTTTGAAGCAACCCGCCCTGAGTAGTTTTAACCAATCAAATGGCTTGATCAAGTACCTAATGCTTGAGTCTTGATCTAGGTTCTGTAATACGACCCTAAGATCTTCTATGTCACCAATCTTAGATATTGCAGAAAGATGCTAGCATGGAATGCAATCAATTTCAATATTTGTCATAATTCAGAATAATATCGTATCCTTTCCCAATGTCAGACACCACAAGACCGTCGAGAGCTGATGAAGAGAACGGCAGACACTACTACTTCGTCACACACGAGGAAATGATGGCCGACATAGCAGCTAACGAATATTTGGAATATGGTAACTAATTACTTAATCATTATTTATAGAAATAATCTAAAGTTCGTTCAGCATTGTTCATAAATTCTGTCTTTCTTTAGACAAGTTACAAAATGTTTACAAGTCTAGTCTTCTAGATCCAGTGAGCACAATCGCTTCTGTTGTAAATAGAAAAATAATATGTATTTTTATCTGATCTCCAAATATGAGACTTGCGATTCGAAGGCTAATTTACGCTTAGCATGACCAATTCTATCTCTATTCTACTAAAGAGAGTTCTTTCTATCCCAATCGTTATCTCTTCTGCCCGAGCACGTGGCGACCCGTGCTTGTTTATCACAATTTTGTCTACTGAAGAACAGAAACATTTCTTCTCTTCATTGTATGCATAAAACGGTACATTTTTTTCTACAATATTTGTCATTTTGTCTATTCTTCTGTAGACAAAAAACTTTTTTAACAAAAAATATCTGACTTCAAAAATCCACTACAAAGAAAATAATAATTTTGGTTTCGGAAGTCGGTGGCTTTGGTTTTTGTTTGCTTTTTTTTGCCACCGACTTCCGAAACCAAATTTATTATTTTCTTTGTAGTGGATTTTTGAAGTCGGTTATTTTTTGTTAAAAAAGTTTTTTTATTTTTCCCTTTTTAGTTCTTTATCCCGTGTTAGATTACTTTCACGAATTCGTTCAACAGTAAATCTTCTACGGAGTGTGTACATTTATGCCTATAACTTTGTACTTACATAGGAATGATTACATAATGTATTATATACTAAAACCTTCCTGAAAGTATGTATATTACGTTAGTGAAAACCGCATCCAAATTGAATCATTAGTTTTTGAGAAAATCGCGCACATACAAACATACATACATACATACATACTTACATACATACACACATACATACGGGACGAATACAGAACCTCCTTTTTTGAAGTCGGTTAAAAACCCGTTTCTATCGTGGTCAAGCTAGGAAGAGATCGATGAAATGTATACCTACTTATGTTTTCTTTCATACTTTTCCAGGTACTCACGAAGACGCGATGTACGGCACAAAACTGGAGACGATCCGCCGCATACACTCGGAGCGCCGCATCGCGATACTGGACGTGGAGCCGCAGGCGCTGAAGATACTGCGCACGGCCGAGTTCGCGCCCTACGTCGTGTTCATCGCCGCGCCGCCGCTCAACAACGTGGCCGACGTGAGTAGTAAACGTACAATAGTACATTGTAGCACCGAGCGCAAACTGAGTTATTCATTTATTTATTTATTCATTAAGGCAATTACAACAGGTTACAATCACAGTATGTCACTAGGGTTGAATCACAGGTTTAGTTCCGATTGTAGCCCTAGCGTAATCGCACAACATGACAAGCAAACAATAATAATATTAATAAAGACGATGCAGCAGTAACTGATATGAAAATGAAAATGAAAACAAAAACAAAAACAATTTTTAAGATTAATTTAGATCTAGGTACAAACTTTGCATGTCTGCCCTCTCACACACTTCCAGCTTAATAAATAACTCACTTCAGCAGGGTGCGTAATCTACTTTTCTTTCAACTACCTACCTACCGTGATAAAATATACCTACTCAAAATAAAAACTCAAGTTAATAAAAACAAAGGTTTTTTTCACCAAGTCGGTTTTATTTAGTCGATTATTTGTATTGTTATTGTTCCATTTGTTTATGTTTTCAGTGCCAGTGTGATTAATTTTACAGCCTATTGTGCACTTATCTCTATTCTCGAATCTAAGTCTCTCTATCGCCCTAAGGTTTACTGTAAGAAAACTCAATTTTGAGTTAAGCTCGCCTTTGTACATAAAACATTGTATTTAATATCTATGTGTACCTACAATAAACAATTCCAAAATAAAACCTTTTTATCTTTACCTTTTTCAGTACGACGGCTCCCTAGAAGTGTTGGTCCGCGAATCAGAGCAGCTCCGCCGCACTTACGGTCACTATTTCGACTTAACGATCGTCAACAACGATATCGACGACACTCTATCTCAACTCGAGTCGGCATTAGTCCGTCTCCGCTCTACGCCCCAATGGGTGCCAGTCTCCTGGGTCTACTGACAATCTGACGACGAATCCCTGTAAGATATAATAAGGAACAATGGACTTTTAATCAGTTTCAGATTAATTTTCCTACTGATATGTTTTTACTATGGACTTACGATTGGGCTTCCGAAAGGGGGGATGTTTTATTGAATCGGACATGTTGAATCGATGTTCAATTTTTTATAGGTATAAATAAAATCACGCGTTTTTCCAGCCAGAAACTATAGAACGCCACGCTACAATCCTTCTATTTTATTTACTAAGTTATCTATGTACTTACTGTAGGCATAAAGATGTTTGAAAAGACAGTTTTGTAATTTAATATTTCAACTTAAATCTTGCACTTTAAAAACATACAATGCAAAGTCCATTTTCCTTTATCTTACTCCGATGACAATGAATGAACTATCGAAACCAAAGACCAAAGTTGACATAATTGACACCAAAACATCACATAGAAGACACGCCGAGGTCAATACGATACATTTAAGATACACAACTGTGTTTAGGTACTATAAATATCACGTAACAATAGATTTAAAGTACTTTATTTTCATGTTTCATAAAAATAAGACACTGGTATGTATATTTTGCTATCCTATTTTAATTAGAGCAATATAATTAAAATTTAAAATAAAAAATTAAAATAACATCTTTGATTGTATTTGCTGTGTGAACACAGATTATGGCTCAATCGATTGAAGTTACTCTAAATTACAACGGGTTTTGTAGCAATTTTCTTAGAAGAAAGAGTATAGCATGAACTTATGCGTTAGCATCTCTAGGCTCCTCCTACGCTGATGTCGGTCGTGTGCGTTGGAAAATACACTCTTATTTTTATTGGAATAAAGTTAATTTTGCATTAGCGAAACAACGCGAATATTTAGTCACATACGCCAAGTGAAGTGCCGTCTTTATGAAGCACCGTACTGCTAGTCTGACGTCCGTGGCGCAGATATAATATAATACTACCTCATCTCATACAAAGAAACGTGACCGCCATTACTCGAGTAAAACTTAGAACAAATAGGTATTTTTCATGGTCTATTTTTTCATGTTCTGAAAATTACACAAACTTCAATAAAAAAATTGATAAACATAGCGCCATCTATTGAGATTTATTTGAACAAAATGCTCCTTTTTCCTGATGAGACCCTGTATCCGCGGCACGTATCGTTTCTGTACGCGAACGACGTAAGCGTAGGACGGCCGGCCTTACTAAACGGTGATGATGGTGAACTTACAGGCGTCTATGACACGGTAGGTTTTGCTGTCAGTTTAACCACAGTCATGGTGTGACTGACGGATAACCTACCGTGCAATTTGATGATTGATGATTGCGTGACGAAAATCTGGATACCTACTTTAGTATGTTCATCATGCAATCATCAATCATGATTGATGGTTTTGATTGAGCGTCTAATGGACGCCACACAGATCGCAGCGCATGTCATGTTCTTAAAAAACGATCGTAAAGGGATAGATTGCCATGTAGCCAGTCTATAGAGTAATTTAGATCACTTCAATCTAGACTTACAAAGTAAGCTTAAAGTATACGTCACAAAGGAGGTTAATACTTCGCGCTTGTCATTTTAGTATATCTACAATTTTATCAAAAGACCTCAATTAATATAATTTACTTAAACAAGTATTAATTTCGATTATTGTGATAAATATAATTGTTTAATTATTCTAAACTGTACTTTATTACGAGTAACACAAAGTCTAAAATTGCGCTTGCATTATTAATTTGGTGCATCTTAGCTCAATTACACGATATGTGCCAAATGTACTACAACTAAACATTTTCGAGAAAATAATTACAATTTTCGAACACACCTGCACACGACACTACAAGATTTTTGGATCAATGTACATAATTATACATTAGTACATAATTTATATTAACAAAAAAAAACTAATTCTCTAGAAATGTACCGTAGCTCAAAATGTTTACTTCAACATTTAAACTTAAGATCTATTCTACCTTTAGTAAACTATTGTAAAATCTTGTCGTTTTCCAACTAAAGAAGTCTATTTTATTGCACTGTGTGATCGTTTTATCAAAATCGTCTAAAATTTTGGCAACTGATTTAGTAAATTGTAAAAATCGACTAAAACCATTATGAGTAGCACCACTTGAACCGTCGCTTTTATTCTATCTGAATTGTAAATATGATGCAATTCCCAATGCTGTCGCCATAATATAAGTACAAAATAGACCCTGCGTAATTCCTATTGTTGCTATATTTAAAAATTTTTGGGTGACCAGTTTCTGACACCCGAAATATTAATGTTATTGATAATTTGCAAGGTGGGGTAGAAGTTTAGAAGTTTCTAGATTTTTTAAAAGAGTCTTTGCCATTTTTAGGCGTTGAAACTATCTGACACAGTGCCCTTACATTCCTTAGTTGGAAACCGGTCTATTGACTATATCACAGGATTAGAATTCACAGGGTTGCAATAATCATGATTAGTAATTTTTTTCAGTAATATAGTTTATACTTAATCTTTTGTATCCGTACTTATTGCTTTTGTTGTAAGAGTTCTTTGCGATTGTTCTAATTATAAGTGTTTGATTTGTTATGGTGCCATGGAAAACTAATTTTGTATGAAAGTCATGAAAGAATTTAAGGGTTATATACTCATTTTGATTACATTTTGTTATTATTTATAAATTTAAATTAATTTAGAGTTATGTTGCTTTGGAAACTAAGAAAAAGTTACCAATTGGCTTGATTTGAGGTGGATCTGTGTTACGAGTTACTTTTAAAAAAAACGGTTCCATAAATGTGCCTCAGGGCTCAGGTGTGGGACAGTCACAACGGTCCCATACCATGGGGCTAAGGTATGGAACTGTTTGCTCAAGTCGTCCCTGGCGCCATCTATGAATAGTTTTCATTCAGCTTGTCACCAGTACTTTTCTCGATTCTTCACATTTGATATTGGCGAATTTAGTAAAATCTTTAACTAAACGGTTAAATAAATTGTTGTTCTGATAAAGTCGTTATACAAACGGCTTGCAACATAATTAAGAACCGCCACATCAAAGTACTTCGTTTTAGTTTCTTTTCACGCCTGCACTAATACATTCCTGTATATAAATATAATGAACGAGTAGTGGAATTTTACTATAATTATAACTCTCACTGTTTCACTATTTTTACTTTTAAAATATATTTAGGCTAAATAGGGTTTGTTGTAAGGGTTGATTATTATTATTGACGGAAAATTCGTTATTATCTTTGTTAATTTATGGAATTACAAGTATAATGTGCATGATTGCTCAATAAATGCTCAGAATAAAAAAATGTAGCATCAAATAAATAAAGAAAAATTAATGAGAAATGAGTGAATGAATGAAAGTGAGTTGTTAAAAACAGCGACTAAAGTCGGTACCTAAATATTGATTATGATGAAAGTGAGGAAAAATAAAAATTATAATGGCACTCTTAATTCAGTACATTTATACTTGATATTCCATAAATATTACATTGGATTTGTTGTTTGTTTTTATATTTTCGTTTTTCATAAATTTGCAACCACTTATGGCAGACAATTAAATTATAAGATAGGTACCTATAATAATTATGTAAATTAAATAACAGGTTTGGATTTAAAGACACTTTGTTATTCATATTATTTAGAACTTACAGTTCGTCTCATCATTTTACAATTTTGTTGCTATTTATTCGTGTTTTTCTTTCTTCTCCTAATGTAAGATAATCAATCAATAGAAGATGAATGTAGTTAAATTAATCATACAATATTGAATTTGAATAGTTATTTATTGTAACGACGAGACAATGCGAAGAGACGCAAATGGCGGGTAGCACTATTGTCTGTTTTGTTAAAAATGTTTAATGTTGCCAGTTAAAATATTACAATTATTTACCTACTGAAAATACATTTATAGATCAAATTATGTTGCTATTGAATTTTGTAAATTTTATTGCATGTGTATGCGACCATTTAGATTTTCTATTTATTTCATATACCTACTTATAACAGAAAATACATTATGTAATATTGATAAATATTGCGTGCAAAATATAGAGATTTGTTAGCTAAAGTCATATTTATTATAACATAATATAAGATGTGTTTCTTTTAAAATATTTATTGTCTTAGGATTAGATTTCACATAACACTTTCTTCGAAAGAAATGTGTAACAATTACGTGAAAGATGAAGTTTAGAATCTGGTAATAATATGAATTGGGACTTTATTATGAAATTAAATTATATTGCTGGAAGCATAATACGTGCATTTTACAACTCCGTTAATAAGAAGAAGAAGAAGTTACGTCCCGTTTAATATTTGCATAAACAGTGTAAATCGAAATCGATTTACACTGTTTATGCAAATATTAAACCGAGTTTTATTAGAACAAAGTTATTGTTTAAAAAAAATATATTGTTGATTTTCTATGATAGTAAAAATGCTTTACGATTATTATTAAATCAAATTAATTGCGAATTTATTTAATTTTCTCTATTATTAGTGGCTAGTGCTGCTCTTGGTTGAATGAGTGTTCGAGATTATATCTCAAAATATTATAATTAATTCATAATATATTTATCAAAGATCAATTTTAAAGTTAAAGGCATCACAATAAGCAACACCTGATCCCAACATTCCATTTCTTTTTTGTTCATGTTTATCTTAAATTATTATAAAATTAATTTTATCACTAAAATGTTATATTAATTTTAATCATGTAATTTTTAGTTTAGAACGTGTTACTTCGTTGAATAAGTCATCTTTTTGTGTACTTATCTCAGTTATAGCACTAGGTATCCAAAGGGTTATTTTTCCTGTGGTTTTATGTTCAAACTTATATAATTTGTGTCATCAATAGGAATGGTATTCCAAAATAGTAGGTAATATTAAGCTTAATTGAAGTTTAAATGTAAAATCACATGAAATGAACAAAACTTAAACTATAGTTAAATGTAATATCTACCTACTAATTTAATTCTTAAATTGTAATGTTTGATTTAAGTCGATTTGTATTATCAATTGTTCATTTGGACTACTCAAATCGACTTAATTCATACATATCCATAAAATACAATGAATGAATTTGATGTACCGGTACGAAATCAATCAACTAGAAAAAAAAACTGTCGAAAAGTGGTTTTTATCTGAATCAAAATAAAGATGACTGACGTAAAATCTTATTATAATAACTGTTAATAATTGAATAAACGGCACAAAATATTAAACTCGTTTTATTTATTTTGACCCTTTGCTCTAAAAGTGGTGGTACATGCGTGCAAAATTTAATTTACCGGCGACCTTGGGGGCCGCCTTCCGCGCACTTTACGGTTGGTCTGCAGGCAACTTGACTAGTTACGTCCTATTTCCGCAACCGCAGTGTCTGCGTAACCACACAAACTACGGTCTCGTGAGTTTTAAAATAAAATGGCTGCCCAGTTTACGCGGCGGGCGCGGGTGAGAACTGCTCCGAGTTCTTAGGCCTTGTTTACGGAGACGCGGGGCGTCGCGCGTCGCGTGTCGCGTAGCGTCTTGCGTCTCTCTCTCTCTAATACAACGCCATAATGTTTGTATTCAGTGCGGGCCGCGCCGCTCAACGCAACGCGCAACGCCCCGCGTCTCCGTAAATGAGGCCTTAGCCACAGTAAAAATATGTACACCAGTACGGAAACTACGTACTAACGTTCGAAACGGCACACTCACACAAACACGCGAATCGACGAGACCTCTAAGCGGACATCGCGGTGCTGTCAGTCGTGAGTGCCGCGTCAAGACGAGTGGTTGCCGCGTGTTTGTGTGAGTGTGCCGTTTCGAACGTTAGTACGTAGTTTCCGTACTGTACATATTTTTACTGTGCCTTAGCCGTAGGCAGCGCCGTAACTAGGGTGGTGCCAGCGGTGCCCAGGCATAGGGCGCAGACCATGCAGGGGCGCAGAAATGACCAGACTAGGACCAAGAAGGGCGCAGTTATAGAAGCTCGCACCGGGCGCACAAAAAGCTAGTTACCTATTTATACTTACGACACTGGCCGTAGGGCCTTTTTCCTAAAACGTTAAACGCGGATCTTTTCAATACATACTTTCCCTGATATAGATTATGCGTCCTGCGTGGTAGTACCTTTAAACAAATCTTTATTGTAATCATCCTACTAATATTATAAACGTGAAAGTTTGTGAGAATGTAAAGATGTATGGATGTTTGTTACTCTTTCACGCAAAAACTATTGAACGGATTTTGATGAAACTTTACAGTAGGTAATACCTATAGCTTATACATCAGAATAACACATAGGCTACTATTTATCCCAAAGCGCGGAAGCTATTGTAATCATAATTTTAGAAGATTAAGAAGAGATTTGGTTTGGTGGCTAAATACATTTAGCAGACTTAGGCACCATCTCCAGTGTAGGTATCGCGGCGATATTCTCGCCATGCTATCAAATTTAATAGACACTACTAACAATCTCCACACGACGCTATTATCACCGCTCATCTGTTACAGCTCTGATGGTGCCCTGCCCACGTTTTATTAAGAATGCGGAGGCTGCTCTTCCTACGCGCCTCTGGTTATCCTCAACACCAAGGGTAGGGCAGACAAGTACTATGTGGAGTCGGGGGTTAAGTCGGTTCTACAACGAATCCTACAAGAATTACCCCATGCGACACATGCGCATGGGTGAAAATTATTAGGTAATCAGTTCGGCCTAGGCCAAACTAGTTAAGTTTTTAGGACACACTGGTTTATAAACAAGGTAAGATAAACTAGCTTCTTCTGACACCCTTAGGATAAACTGGTTTGGCCTAAAATATAATTTTGCCCTGAAATCGTGTTTGGCCAGTAACTTTAAGCTGTAATCCCGCCATTTTTACATTCATCATTATTTATATATTTACAGATAAATCGATTTATTGTACTATAAATTAAACTCGACTAAAAGAGCTTCAACTTCAACTCTTGATTTAATGGCCTTTGTGGAAAAGTCACCACAATTTTGCCAATATCACGTTAGTGCTAGACTGTCACATGAAGGAGGTTGTTCAGTAAAAACACTAAAAACGGTGAAAACTGAAAAGTTTGAAGGGTGAAAATTATGAGAATGACATAACAATGACAGGATATATATATATAATATATATTTTTTTTTTTTTTTTAACCCTAGAGTTATAAACAAATAGTAACATATTTAAAATACTAAATATCAAATAAGTACATACATATATACATATCAATAGATAAGTACACGAATGCTATACGTATGTATAATACACAAATACAATACACCCTACTACAACTTTATTTTATTTATTTCAATAAACTTACATAGTATATATACAAATCGAGTAAATACAAGGGGGAGAAGGCATTTAATGGAAGTAGGACGAGGGATATGAGGAGGAATGATATCATAAAGAGAGAATCGTAATTTAGGACAGCAGAAAAATAAGTGGTCCACGTTTCCTTCATCCAAACCGCATTCACACAGAGAGTTATCCCTTATCCTAAGTTTGGCCAAAAAAACAGGGGAGCAACAATGATTGAGACGTAACCGGCAGATTGTTGAAGTGGTCGATTTATTTGCTAACTGATATTTGAAGAACCAAGGTTTGTGGGGAATCTCAGGTTGGATGTCAGCATAATATTTACCCTTCATGGTGTTAGTGATTTGCCTACCTACTACCCTACTAACCTACTCCTTTTTGGAAGTCGGTTAAAAATAAAATGGACTAAAATAGAATACTCACCTCTACAAGGTTTGACGTTAGTTTAACAGTGACACTGACATGACAGACAGTGACAGATGCTTAGTGGTGTCACTGTCAGTGCTTGCTGATTGCTCGTGTTGTGTTGTGCTGTGCTTGTGTAAAATTTTATTTTTCACCCATAAAAAACCGTAATATTATTCTTGAAATAAAACATTGAACACTGAAGCAGCATAATGGATAAAAGAGAACGTCGTTCTAATGCGGGCAACCTTCTGGCTAAAGTGCTTGACGAAGAGGAAGAAGATGAATTTTATACAACAACTTACGGAGGCTTCCAAGAAACTGAGGAGGACAATGATTATTAGTATGTTATTTACATCTTAAAGTTATTATTGTAATATGTGCAAAGCTAAACATGTCCTTTAAAATGCTCGTATAAGAAAGGTTCCTATTGTTATTGTCTCTAACAAACAGGCAAAGGGCTTGGTCGTTATACTTCTGCCTTGTCAAATTATGATGTTGCCGTATAAAGCGGGAATTACACTACCTACGAAACTAGTGTCGCAGAACTATAGCCGAATAACAGCTTGAAACATGGTCCACCCGTGATAATTAATGAAAAGCTAAAACTAACAAAAAAGTGTAGCTGTGTACATAACGATTTGTTCAGTTTGTAGATTAGTACCTAGTTAATACTTTAACCAAAATTACGATCATGTAAAGGTCAGGACTATAGCTATAGTTTCACGACACTAGTCTATACTAATATTATAAAGAGGAAAGATTTTTTTGTTTGTTTGTACCGAACAGGCTCCGAAACTACTGGACCGATTTTAAAAATTCTTTCACTAATAGAAAGCTACATTATCACTGAGTAACATAGGCTACTTTTTGTCCCGATAAAATGCACAGTTCCTGTGGGACACGCGGACGAAGTTGCGGGCGAAGTGCTAGATTTGTAATATAATTCTTGCATAATATTACTGTAATTCTGTAGTTGTATTATGTGACTTTCATGAACTAACAACTGCGGCCTATGTTGCAGAGAACCTCAATATCTATTTAATCAACATTAACAGAACAAGACTACCCTCACTTTGTGTATAATTAAAACATAACCCGCTTCTTGATTAGTTGGGTAATAACATCTCACAATGATTTCTGATGTTTTTTCTGTATTTGTAGTGAAGAGAAGGAAATAGATGATGAAGTGGACTCAGATTTTAGTATTGATGAGAATGATGAACCCAAATCTGATGATGAAACTGATGAGATGCAGACAAGAAGAGCTGGTACGAAAGTATATAAGGTGAGGTTTCTTTTGAAATTGTCTATGCTGAAAAAATGAATTGTTTTTTATTTAATTATGAATTAAATAAAAAACAATTCATTTCTAAAGCGATTGGTCCACTTGCAATATAATTTGCGGTAGTTGACTTGCGCAAGTGACTTCTCGAACTACAAGTCAACTTGCGCGAGCATTTACATGTTGGAAGTCGTTTGGTCCAAAAAAATAATTTATTAACTATATTCAAAATAAATACGAAATCAGTATGGGTTTTTAACATTGTTTTGCAGACCTTAATAAATTTCTCACGGACCACCGGTGGTCCCGTAAAGTTCTGTTGGAAAAAAAAACAGTGTTGTCAAAAGTACATAATATTACGGTTTTGGTAACTGCTTTATTGTGGTATACAATGCCACAATATTACTTTGTATATTATTTTGTTGTAAAAACACGTCACGGTTCCACCTTGCTTATGAGAACTACAAGCTCTATACAAATTCTGTTTTAGGATCCTAATAGGAATAGAAAATCAGGAGTAGCCCCAGGTCCATCTTTGGGTGATAGAGTGAAAAAGGTTAATGAGAGGAAACCAAAGGAACCAAAGCCTAAACAAGAGAAGAGTGAAAAAGTTGAAAGAATCATACTTGACTCGTCTATAGGTTGGTTACATTCTTTACATAGTCATTATACCTGCAGGCAAACTTTACCTAACATGCACGCTTAGCATGACCAATTCTATCTCTATTTCACCAAAGAATAGACAAATTCTGTCTATTCAAATCGTTATCTCTTTTGCCCGAGCATGCGGCAACCCGTGCTTGGTTTATCAGAATTTTGTCTATATTGTGATATTTATGTGATTGTGTGACAGGCCCACTGGTGTGAGCTGCATTTTTTACCATTTGGTTATTAAGTGAAAAACCTTGAAAAGTCTTGTGTTTTAAGTTATTAATTTCTTTTTTTACTTAATTTTTGATAAATATAAATAACAGTGTAAATCTACTTTCATCATAGCAAAATTAACTTCTATCTTATAATTTCAGAACGTAAGTCAATTAGGCAAAGTACAGCAGTGAAATCAGCCGAAACACTACAAAGAATTAAAATCAGGTCCGCATTGAAGAAAAAGAAACCAAAAAAAGTTGAAGATCGGATGCCAACACAGGAGGAATTGTTGGAAGAAGCATTGATTACGGAAAAGGAGAATTTGAAAAGTTTAGGTATGTTACATGGGGTTAAAGATTCTTTATTTTATTCAAAAGAACAATGTTCACTTACGAATAAACATAAGGCTAAATAAGTTACAGTGCTATAGCTAAAGTAATCAATTACAGAGGTTTTTTTTTGTACGAGTCTCTAATTACAATAATGACATGTACATGTAAACAACAAAAAGAAAAAAGTTAAGTTGACCATGAATAAGCTAAGAAAACTAGAGCCAGACCGCACCCAACGGGAAGCAAGAATTCCCTGCAGAGTTGGTACTCTACAAGAATCTCCCACTCCCCGCAAGGCACATAATATTTTTTTTAAACAATAATATTGCAGTTGCAAGCAGTTTTATAAATCTTTAGTTCTGCCTTTGCTTGACACGTAACTGAAGATTAAACTATTTCTGTTTTTAGAGAGATTTGAACAAATTGAATTGGAAAGGAAAAAGATACGGCCCACAAAGAAAACAATCACTGGACCTGTTATACGGTAAGAAATCACTATATTTATTTTTCTATAAATAGTACCTACAAAACAACGTTTAGTAGTCGTTTTTATAAATTATACAATGAATTTTAATGCAGTGTAAAGTAAACCCTTAATTACATAACACTTAATAAAAAAAGTTTTATGGATTTAAGAATAGGTTTGGTATATCCCTCAAGAAACGCTTCTCATCATTTAAAATATGTTTTTCAGGTACCATTCATTTGCAGTTCCCATAATAGAAGAAGTGCCACATTCAGACGAAAAGGCCAACTTATTAGGAGATCTCAACTTAAGTGATATCATCAAAAGTGAAGAATGTAAGAGAAATTAAACAACGATAGTTATTCTAACGATAAAGTCCTGCGACATAAGTCACGGGACATTTCGGCTGTCCCATTTCAAAACCTGGTAAGGGACATTTTTTTCGGGACATCGTTTTATTGCATAATCTTGCTAATCTAGTAAAAGTAGGCAAGATTGTGCATGTCCCCTACTAAGTTTGAAATGAGTCAGTCGATTTGTCTCCTATTGAAATTGATGCATTTGTTATTCAATTAATTTATTCGCTTGATTCGTGGAATGTATATACTTACTACTGCTGCCCGCCACTTCGTTCGCGTGTAAATTTTGATGTGTATATACAGGGTGGCAGGTTAGACAGTGGAAAAATTTTAAGGGGTCATTGTACCCATCATTATAAACAACTGTAACGATGGGACCAACCCTGAATCGCGAAAAAAAATCAGCTGTTCCATACATTTATGTTCACATAACTCAACAAAATGTATGGAACAGCAGATTTTTTTTTCGCGGTTCAGGGAATCATGAAATGACCCCCGCTCTGGGTGGAGCGGAAGGGAGTGTCAGACTCTTACTGACTAAAACCCACCCGTGTTCCTTCCCTTTATGTTCCGGGTCAGCGGTATCCCTTTCGGACAATCCCGCTTTCCCGGCAGGCTTGGGCCCTATAATGGAATGCTATCATAATGTTTCAGCTGTACTAACACCAGGGGACATAGATATGCCAGATGTGAAGTCTGAGGCTTCCGACCAACCCGCTGATACAGGGGAACCTGCGTCTAAGATGAACGTGGACTTCATAGGACCTGACGAGGAGGTCAATATCGAAAGTGTGGCGTGAGTATACTTCATGTTAATTAATGAATTGGTAGTGATAGCCTAGTGGATTAACCATGTGCTTTCCACGGCGAATGGTTCGAGTTCGATCCCCATGTGCGTATTAGAAATTAATTATCACTTGCTTTAACGGTGAAGGAAAAACATCGTGAGGAAACCGGCATGTCCTAGAACCAAAAATTCGAAGACATGTGACGTTTGATGGACGTCACATGTCTTCGAATTTTTGCCGCACTGGGCCCGCGTGGTCGACTACGGCCCACTCCCTCTCACAGAGAGGAGGCCTGTGTCCCAGCAGTGGGAACATTATAGGCCGATTATGCTAATGAATTGACATATGACAGCTTCAGTAGGTATAGGTACCGGCATTAAAGATGATCACAGATCGCGCATGTACATTTTCCGTCCAGTAGACAACTAACAGTTGACAATACGTAATAGAGAATGGTCCAATTAGACGACGAGCATCGACTCACGAACCAATCGCCTGCAGCCTCGGCGCCCCCCGTCTTCTTCATTCCGCCAAAGAGACCGAAAATCAGTTAGTGCGCAAGTGACGTTTGTGATCAAGAAAGACGCCGGGACTTATATCTGTTTTTACAAGCTTTTATTTAACTTGCCGTGTGTGTATGAGGCAAGATCTTGTAACTGAATTTTAGACCAACCAATTGAGCAGAAAGGACACGGCAGACGCCCATAGAACGCTGGGCTTCAGATTGTGTATGACGGTACAGATATGAAATTAGTTTGGTGTGATCGAGTATTTCAAGAGTATTTAAATTAATTTTTCCTTTGTTTTTGTACGTAATTGGGTTGAAGAGAAATCTTCGTTTTTGCGACAGTGAGGTTAAGTATGGTGTGAATGATCCAATGAAGTACAGCGCGACTAATGAGTTCTCAATTCAAAGGTTTTAGTTACTGTCGACATGATATTCTGTGGAGGCACGCGCCAGCCAGCATGCACCCGTTTTTGTTTTATTGTTTTTTTCAAAATGTCAACGGCATAATCATTTTATTTCTTATTTATTTCGATTTTTGGTTCCAATTCTTAATCTCTAAGACAAATTAGGCAAAGAACAATTAAACTATATTTTTATTTTTGGTTAAGCTTTTATTACTGTACCATATCAAGCCCAAAACTACCAACGTCCTTTGGAACGCATGTGTCACTTCGAGGGCAATACAATAATATGGTACCATGGAGGTGGTCTCACGATAGAACTGGTAGATCGCTATAGGAACTCTGCAACTTCTTAACATAACTCCGTTGTGTTTGGGCTCGTTGGATTTGTCTTGTATTTGGATTTAAGACTATAGACCTAGATGATGTCCAAGTTTGGATCAAGTACTATAGACCTAGATGATGTCCAAGGTCTCATGATAAAGTTGGGAAGTGGTCATTATAAAAACTTGTTATGAAAAATGTTTTTCAATATAAACTTATAAAACATTTTCTTCCCCATTTTTTTGCAGTAAGGAAGAGAAACCAGCTAAGAAAAAGGATAACATAAAATACCACGAGCGTACTCTCCTGTCGTTTGAAAATGACATCAAGAACAAAGCGTTTAAGTCTTGTTTCCCAAAATCAAAGGTCAAGAGACGAAGACAACTGCTCTGTGCTGTTACTAAGTATGTGATTTAGTAAATTTATATTTCAGCTGAAATTAATCTGAATCTTTTGAATTTTCCAGAAAGTGCGGGTCCCGACTGCAATGTCATCTTGTTTTTAGGCTTCCGTACCTAAAAAAGTTTCAAAGTCACTTTGTTGTCCGTCTGTCACCGAAACATAAGTGGAGCCATCTGCTCATAGATGGTGCCACTTGAAGTATGCAGTAGCGCCATCTATTATCAAGATATATCTACTATGATGTACTAGCAGTATTGTTGGCGCTAATAGCATATTTTGGAACTCTTAGGGCGCGAGTCGTACTCGCACTTGTCCGATTTTTTTTATATTCCATACTAGCTGTTCCCCGCGGTTTCACCCCCGTTACTCGGCTCCTAAGGGTCGCAGCGTGATGTTAAATAGCCTATAGTATTCCTCATGAATCTGGCTATCATACACAAAAATAATTTTTCGAATCCGACTGGTGGTTCCAGAGATTAGCGCGTTTAAACAAACAAACAAACTCATCAGCTTTATAATATTAGTATAGACAACCGTGTTAGAAACTAAAGACCATTTAAATCTTCACAGGAGGCCAGCCCGCTACATAGACCCAATAACAAAGCTACCATACAGAAGCGTGGACGCATTCCGGATCATCCGAGAAGCATACTACCAACAGTTAGAAGCCAGAGGCGACAGGAACGACCCGCAGTTAGCGGCCTGGCTGCAATGGAGACGAGCCGACCATGCCTCCACTTACGTACAGATCCATATTAAGTAAATTGTAGCTTAGAATCCAACGATTAGTTATTGTAATTTACGTTCCGTTAAAATATGCGCAAAGGTCATCAAAAGACCAATTCTCGTAAATAGGAATGTTCAAAATTTGGTTTCGATATAATCTCAATGACTTAAGCTGGGTACTCATTTAGCAGTGTTGCATGTAACGTATCAGATACTGCATCAACCTGCAAGTGGGTACAGCTCGTCCACGGTCCACCGCGTATCTAGCTACGAGCTGCCGGATCCGCAGCGCTCGCGACGACGTCACGTCGACAACATGTCTCAAATGTTCAGTTAATTTACTTATTATATAGCACATTGTTGAATTATCGAGCCCCTGGTCCTAGATTATCATGCATAACATTTGACTGCCAAATAAAATTGATTTGTCTTTAAACTGCACTTGTAGCCTGGCACACGGCCTTCATTACCGATTAAAATTTATCATAAATCATTTTGTTGGGCGCACTTATATCTTCTTATAGATTTCTTTGATTAGGTATATTGACGGGTGTCAGGTTACATAATTATTTTGCATAGGAAATTATTTTACTGTTAAGTATTTATACTTAGTTATTTTTTGTTATCTCAGTTTTACTGTTTTGTTTTATATAATTTTTACATAAAAGTAACTGACAGACAGAATTGTGTTGCTGCGGAGTTTGTTGCGCCGTTTCTTCTTCGCAGCTAAAACACTAGGAAGCGGTGAAGGGCGGGCGTCTTATGTATATTTTGACGTTCAAAAAGTGCTAATTGACTTTAGCCCAGCCGGCCTAGCATGACCACGATAGAAACGGGTTTTGTCTACATAGAAATAGACAAAGTGACAGATTGTAGAAACATTTCTACGTTTTATGAATGAAATCTGTCACTTTGTCTATTTCTATGTAGACAAAACCCGTTTCTATCGTGGTCATGCTAGGCCGGCAGTTTGAATAAATGACTTTTGAATGGTTTGAAGCTCGCGCCTACGTACTCACTACACAAGCAGTCGTGTCGCCGTCCACGAGCACACTGCGAGCCGCTTTTGTGTTCGCAGTGATACCGCCACTCGGCGGGTCACTGCGAGCTTACAGCGCTCCACGCGCGAGCGGCTCGCAGCGGGCTCGTGCCTACGTACTCACTTGATACCGTATCTGATACATTACATGCTACACTGCTAAGTGTGTACCCAGCTTTAAATGTCACAAATGGTGCATTAATGTACTAAAGGACAACATCAAACGGATAAGAGAATACCATTTTTGACTTATATGGCATTGAGATTATGTTGAAACCAAATCGTAGCTCATTTTTATTTACGAGAATTGGGCTTCAGAAAGGCAATAAAATTCTCCTAATTTAAAATTTTCAAATGTGTGTATTTGCCACTCTCGTATCGGTCATCGTCGTAAACGGTAGTGGCGCAGGAACACTCAATTTAGTTACTTAGATGAAAAATAGGTAGGCCAATAAATTAATATAAGGCTCCAAGTCTTGGATTTGAGTGGTACCTGTAGTTTACAGGTCCATTAGTACGTATTGGCTTTTAGCAAAATAAAAAAAAAGTAAAAGCTCATTCACGATGCGATTATCGTTACGACCAGATCGTATCGACGATCCATCTTTTCATTTTATCACATCGTTCTTGTGTGGCGGACGCGATGTGGTCGAACGATTTCTCAGTGTAGCTGCTGTGTATTGCGATCTTCGATCGACCGTCTGACTAATAAATTGAATGTCACCACACTCGTACAGTACTCCGTTTGCGTTAGATGTCAACATCGAACGACGGATCGTTGCGATAGTCGCCTCGTGTATGGGCACTTTAAGAAAAAATAATAATAGAGTAATGAAATGCCAGCATTTTGCTTTGTTACATCATTGTCAGTATTTTAAATAAACCAAATGCTTTGTCGAAATTCATTTCCATTAAAAGTTATGTCGAACAATGCAGTAAAAATAATATGGAACCTTAGATTTTACTGAACTTAAATAAAATAAAATGAATTAATAAAAAATAAAATTAATTCGACACTCAATAAGTAGCCCAATACTTTGTAAATATTTATTGTTGTACTTTTTATATCAATAAAATATACCGGAGACAGCATTTTAATTTTAATTTGAATAACTTTGCTGAACAAATTATACACTTATTCAGGGACTGTACGGTCTTATTGTAATAATTATGCAAAATATTTATCAATCAACTTTGGCTGGCTGAATTGATGGATTGATTTATCAATAAAGGTAATTGAAGCCACAAATAAGAAGACGAAAGTAATAGTATCTTTTTTAATGTAGAATAAATAGTTACAGCAAAATCTTAAAACATAATAATTAGATTCAAAAACTGTACAAAATTGTACAACACTAGCGTAATACAGTAGCTAGATAAAACTTGCGAATCAAATGACAACACAGTTCCTTAAATAGAAATTGCAAATATGTATTTTAAATCCATATAATAATAAAGCACATTGTCGTTAGGCAATTCAACCATATTTGATGCCTTTGAAGGACACAAATTACATAAAAAAACTGGAATTTAGCAACGTAAAAAATACTCAATGAACACAATCTAGCCCATTCTTGATACACTTTGACTTAAAACGCCTAATTCTTACATTAAAACTGAGTATTAACTACGTTTTAGGTACTAGTAAATACTGTAATTACTACGATTATGACTATGTTTACTTCAGATGACTATGAAAGTAAAAAGACGATTCTTCTCCCTGCGATATCAAAACAACTGAATTTTGAGATATTGGTGCTGATTCTGTTGTTTACAAACTAAACTAATTTAGTCTCACTATGTCTCTTTCTAACAAAAACAAAGAGAAATAAAATGATCCTGTCTAATTAGCCCACTTGCGTATTTTCAACATGCATTTATTCGCCATTAACGTGGGTGGAAGTGTGACTAAAATTAGTTTAGTGCAATGCACAATAGAATTAGTACCATTGTCTTTAAACTTTCACAGCGGAAGAAACTCAAAATAACATAATCTAAAGGTGTACTGTGAATTTAGGATTCAATCTTAAGTCAGGCACACTGTTCCTTCGTGGTTTGCTTTCCTTCAGCTCTTTGAATGAAATGAGACCGGATGCTTTTATGTCCAACCTCGAATGATACTTCGACGGATCGGTTGTTGGCAAATATGGATATTCGCTGAGATAAGTCTGTGCATTCTTTACTGTATGCTCTTTAGCGAAATCAGTCAACTGTGACTCTGCAATTTCGTACGAATTTATATTGGTGTCAGCAACGTTTTCCATAGATCTAAATGCTTCTAGCACTGCTTTCTTATGCGGTATTCCTCTCAAACTACCCTGTCGACTCAGTTTTCCTTCGGTTACATCAGTGAATAAGTCATCGACATTGAATTTCTCCGATATTTTTACAAGTTTCGTATTTGAACTGCTTTTTTGATGTTCTTGTAATTGATTCCATATCTTTGATATTTCTGTTGACGGCATCGAATGAGACTTGATGTTTTTCTTTACCCTCTTTTGTGGTCGTTCGTTTTCGAGAGATTCGGTAGAATGTTTTCGCAAAAGTTTTTCACATTCGTTCAGTTTTCGTGGCTTTTTTACTTCCCTTAGCTCTTCAATAGATTGGAAATATTCTTTTGCTAATTTAAATCTATTTTTATACTGTATGTGGGCTGGTTCTATTTCTCGTTCAGGCGATGAATCGCTACATTTTTCTGGACTGCTTTCTATAATCTCTAGTTCGATATCAGAAAGGCTAAGATACGTTCTTTCCTTATTATCATTTGAAATTGTTTCAATGTCAAAAGAGCCAGACGTTATTGAGTCTATACTTAGATTGCTGACTGTTTCTGAATCCTTGCTTGTCCACAGATTTGTTGGAGTTACTCCAGGGGTGGTCGTTTTTGATTCACAGTTTGATACACTCCCTTGCTCGGTACTACGTCTATGCACAGCATCTGCAAACATAATGATTTTATTAAATTATTTATTTTCTGTTTACTTCAAATATAATTAATATTACCTCCTTTAACTATACCCACCTGAAGTTATGCTGTTAAATTGCGAATGTTTCTGTGAATCTGTTGAACTGGTTCTATATACCCGCTTGGCTGGTTTAGGTGCTGCAGCAGTCTTCGTAACGCTTTCATAAAGCGATATAAAGCTCTTAACATTAATCTTAGGCAATTCGTCACATGATTTGTATTTATCTAAACCGTCGTCAGTTTTGTCGTTTGGAAGTTTATTGAAAATGTCCATCTCTGATTTACTAAATGATTTCTTTCGAAGAATGCCTTTATTTTCGCTTGGAAGACTTTCTTTATTCAAATCTTCTTTAGGCATCGAAGTTTTAACTGGTTCTTGTACAGATTTTACATAAATGGTTTCATCAAAAGTCTTATTATGCGGACTATGAATCATTCTAGCTCTTTTATTTTTTAAATTTACAGATTCTGTAATATTTACATTAGTAGCTTCGTTGATAGTATTTTCCAGAATGTCGGCATGCATGCCTTTCTCTTGTTCTTTACTCAGATTTTCATCGAAAGATAATACGCTTTTATCACTTTCTCTTTTATGACTTACGTTTTGTAAAGATTGACTTTTCCTTCTGGTCCACGGTAACTCCTCCGTGTTTGACATATTATGGAATAAAGTTATTCGACTAGAAACCAGACCACTCTCATGACACACACCGGTAACATCCGCTATTGGAACATCTACAGTAGCCGGTTTCCCTAGAAATGTGTCAATTTTATTCAATATTTGTTGCCTTGATGTCCCGAAAAATCGTTTAGGACTTGTTTCAAATGCTTTGAAGACTTCTTCTGGCAATTCTTGTTTGACTGGTGGTTGGTCATCACTAGACGACGCCCGACTGTAATGAGTTTCTACTTTTATGTCTACGGGGTTTTTAACTTGGTTTGAATTTGAAGATGAGTTCAGTGTGCTCGTTTTATTTCTAAGAGATTTCATTCTTAGGGCATCAGCTTCAGCTTCTACCTGACCTGTTTCTAATTTGTCATCCCAATATTTCTTCCATCTTTCAACTAATTTTTCATCTCTATTTACTTCATCTAAAGAAAATTGTTGTCTGACAGGTTCATGTACTTTAATTTCTGACTCTTTGTCGTCAACCTGATTAATATTTTTAACTTGACTGTAATCTCCTGAACTGAGGAAATTCTTAACAATCTGTTTACTTCTTCGCTTGCTTAACGAATCATGTTTTAGTTGTTTGGAAGAAATGCGCTTTTTCTTTAGATGTACTGAAGTCTCTGCTGATTTAGCTTCTATTTGCCGAATTCTCTCATCCCAGTATTTCTTTTTTTCAAGTACTATATTACTGCGGCTAGTTTCACCGAATTGTGTCTCATCTTTATTTTCATTGCTGTATTCAAAAGGTTGGTCGTTTTCAATGTGAAGGGTTTGACTTACTAAAATAGATTCAGTGACATTTGGCTGAACCTCAGAAATCGTTCCTTCTAGTTCTTCTTCGTGTCTTTTCACATCTGATACCTCAGATGCAGAATCGACACTAGTGTCCTTGGTTTGCGTAACATATTCCACGTCCATGCTGTGAAGTCTATTGTCTTCATCTGCAATGGTTATAGAACTAGTTTCTGAATTCGGAAAGTATTCTTGGTACATGTCGTTTAGTTCAGCAAATGCCACTGACACACTATCAGTCTCTCCCTGTTTCGTACATATTTCAGTTCTGGAAAGATCTTTTGTGCCTGATGATATGCTTCTATCGCTTTCTTCAATGATAGGTGTAAACATTGGTCGTTTGATTTCCCATTTATAAGGTTTTGGTTCTTCCTGGGGTTTAGTAGATTCGGTTTTTAATTCGTTGCACGTTTGCCATATTTCTCTTTCAGCTGGTCCCATGTTTGATAATTCCTCTTGTTTTAACCCGAAATTGTCGTCACTAGGAGAAAACTTCTGTTTACTAAGTGTCTCGCACAGTGTTGTATTTTCGTTATTATTGCTATCTGGAGAACTGTTGTTATCATCGATACTTACGTACGCAGAATCCCATATATCTTTCCTGGGTGTAAGATTGCTCTCTGAATCAATCTGATAAGGTTCGAACTGATTGTCACTTGTAGTAGACGCATTCGAATTGTCCATAGTTTCTGTTAAGTTAGATTCCAAACTATGAAATGTAGATGATACTGCTGAGATATTTTCCGTTTTACCATCCTTTGGCAAGTTCAAATTATCGTGCAAAGGTTCTAAAAACACTAATTTTGGGATGTCTTCAGCTTTTATCTCTTGTTTTTTGTTAATTTGTATGTTTTTCATAGATTTTTCATTGCCGGGTAATACTAAAGATTTCATTTTTGGCTCGGGTGAACGAGCTCTTATGATAGGAGGCAAAGAAACGGGTGCTCCAATGATAAAATCTGTCATAGGTTGCAGCTGCTCAAAACTACCGGATTGGTGGTGATGCATGAAGAATGGATTCACAAATTCGTTGGCGAGAGCCTCCTCATTTATTAGCTCAGACTTTGGGTTTATGTAAACAGATTCGTCTCTGTTAACTTTTTCGCCTGAAATTATTTTAAAAACCGGTGTCTTTGGCCTTTCGAATACATTAGGGTCTGGTTTTACCAAAACTATATTGTCTGCCTCAATAAATGGGTTATTGTTGATTGGTGGTGGTGTCAGATTCGGGTCGATTATAACAGTTATTGAGCTATCTCTTGTTTCTTCATTTTGAGAGTTATTTGTTTCATATTCTGAAGCCACAAATGGTCCCAAATTCTTAGAAGAAACATAATTTACTTCAAACATTTCATTTAGAAAAGGATTGTTTGTACTTGATGGCGTCATTCTGTCAGACATGTTATCCTCTTGATCTTCGCATGACACATTATATCCGTTCAAGCTATAGGGACTATCAATTCGAGTAGATTCCATAGGTATATTTACCGTCACGTTGTCAACCTTACTCCTAGAATTGTCGAGTTCGCTATCATAATATGTTGTGGATTTTTCAGCCCTCAAAGACACTGAAATACTTTCCGGCACGATGAATTTTTCTCGCATTTCTGATATTATGTACGGTTTTAAGTTTGTTTCTGTAAGAGTTGAATTAACAATATCGGGAACATCTTGTTGGCTCCTTGATCGAATGTAACTATCTTTCGTTGCAAAATACATTTGCTTTTCAGCCATGAGATCATTAAATATTTTACAAACGCGATACATAGCTAAGATTTTAGAAGCAGCTTTATTAAATTTATTGCTTTTCACCACTGTTTGCTCTTTACTTTTTTCAACGTCAAAATATGTTTCACTGTCAAAATTCGGAATATCATTTTCGGTATCGGTCGTCATTAAAATCTTAGCTTCATCGTCACTTATCTTTTCTAAAGTGCCATTTTCTTTTAACAACATTTTTTCAGTAACAAAATCAACTATACGTAGGACAACTTTTCTATCAGTTTTGACGTCAACTATATCTATTTCTTCACCGTCTTCTAAACAGAAACTGTCTCTTTCTAAGATACTAAGGATGTTATGGGAGGCTGTTATCGCAAATGGTGAACCAGCAATGCTTTGACTTCTGCTCGTTATGGAGATTAAGTATTTCCCTTCAATGTTTACCACGTAACCTATTTTCGCGTGATCCGTTCTAGTTTCTACTTCGATATCTATATCATATTTCGTTTTAGGTATGTAATAGGTTTTGTTCATGTCGTTCTTTCCATACGATCTCAAGTACGTTGCACCTTGTGTTATTGGCAAAACATTTTCAGTAAAACTCTGTTTTGACTGCAAGCCCATCAGTTTTTGTCGGATCATCTGTGCTTTGCCCAGTACCGGTGGTAACACTGTCATGCCGTACGTATCTCGGGGACCCCTGATTAGAATAGTTATTTCTCCTGGATCTAAGGCTTGTTGTGCTGTGGGGTAAATCTTGAAGTGTGCTTTATGGTTTACTTGAGCTGCTGATAGTCCTGAACCTTTTGCAACATAGTCCAGGGTAAATTGGGTGGTTTCTGGAGAAGTTCTCTGAGAGACAGGTTTTGAAACAGGAGGCGTTAGTTTGGAAAGTGCTTGGCGTATTCGATCTACGTATGTAGCGAGTTTCCATTCTTGGTGTCTGCTTAACGAGTCGTTTGACTCCAGCTCTTGGCGGGAGAAGACCTGCAAATAAGAAATTGTAATTGAGTTGAATGTTCACGTGTTTTGGGGATTGACTTACGAAAATTGAAAAATCATATTTATAAAAAGCTATCAAGCCTTATGTAATAAGCTTAAGACTATCGAGCAGATCTATCGAGCAAATTTTAAAGGAGAACCTGTTGATATTAGATCTTGCTTGGGTCACAAATAGATGGCATAAAAATTAAGTCTAGAGGCAATAAAACTCACAGGCTCAACACCAAGGTAATGCTCAGCGATGCCCTGCGCATGCTTGAGTGAGAGGCGCGTGGGGGGGTGTCCCGCGCATGCGCCCGGCAGCGCCGCGTCCAACACCCCGCACAGGACCCAGCCGTGCCGCCACACCGTGTCCAGGTGCTCCACTCTCACGGGACCAGCTTCGCCTAGCCATTTTAGGACGGCCTGCTTCTGTTCCTCGCTGGAGAATACTACTGTGGGAGAAGACATTGATGGATTAAAAAAAAAACCGGACAAGTGCGAGTATGCCTCGCGCCCTAAGGGTTCCGAAATATGATCATAGATGGCGCTACTGCATACTTCCAATGGCGCCATCTATGAGCAGATGGCTCCACTTATGGTCCGGTGACTGACGGCGGACAACAAAGTGATCCTATAAGGGTTCCGTTTTTTTCCTTTTGAGGTACGGAACCCTAAAAATTGTACAGTCTATAATGTCAGAACTGGTAAGGTTGACAGGACAGTAGTACAGTCTATGGATAAAAGTCGGAAACAATAATTACCTACCTAGTCACAAAGATTTTGTTTAGGGATGGGGGGCAGGCAAGGAAAACATACATAGAGAAAATATGTACGAGATGATCCCCTTAGGGGGAATGCTCGTAATTTAAACGATATTTGAGTATTTTTCGCTATTTCTTATAGTTTTGGAATTAGCTATTCGCGCATTCCTACTTGTCAAATTCACTGTACCGACCTATATTTTTTTTATTAAAATTATTTATTATTTAAGAACTAGCTGTTGACCGCGACTTCGTCTACATGAAAACAAACTTTCTCATTTATAAGTAATATTAGTGTGATAAACAGTGACAACACTAGGTTTTTTCCTGTATCCAAAGTTCAATTAAATTAAATTGAATAAAGGTATATTTTAATTACCTATTGGACAAAATAAATAATTGCCCACTTCTTGCATCAAGAATTTAACTTAAAAAACAGCTTTGAACTGAAATTAAAATAAACGGCCACACTTTTATAACCACGTGAGGTGCAACTATCTCCGTTATCTTTCAAAATTACTACGCTTTGAGGCGAATACGGACGAAAGTCTTTATTTATTCGACAGTACGGATTAAACAAAGCCTGGCCATAAAGTAAGTGAAACTGAGTTATAAAAACTATTTTATGCATGCAAGATAACGATCGAGCCAAAGGTTAACGGTTGTGCATGTGAATTGTTGGTAAAAGTGCTCATAAAGCCGAGTGTACACCGAGTGATGGATGGCGGAGAAACTGACCGCTTTGAGATGTTATGAAGGAAGATAAGCGGATTAGAGAGCTGCATAGGTAAGTGAAAATTAATTGATTGGTGTAAAAGTAACGTTGCCCATTAGTACTGCTTTTTACGTATGCGTCTATTGTAAAGTTCGGAGTAACTATTACTGTCCGAGTAACTATTACTGTCCTAATAGGTAGGTAGGTACCTCCTACTACTATCATAAATGCAAAAGTTTGTGTTTGTTACTTAATTCTTTACGCTGAAACTGCTGGATGGATTTGGATGAAATTTGGCAAAGAGCCTAAAAAGGCCTGGAGAAACAAGCAAATTTTCATCAATTTTGACGCAGGCGAAGTCGCGGGAAACAGATAGTAGGTACCTATTGTATAAAGCTAAAAAAAAATAAGTTTGTAGGTATGTATGAGGTAATCTCCTGAACTATTGATACGATTCATACACTAATGAAAGCTAGATTATCCCCGAGTGCTAAGTATAGGGCTACTTTTTATTCCGAAAAAATGCACAGTACCTAGGTAGAAAGAACTAGTCCAATGATCGCAACCTTCCCCAATGGCATTTTAGAAGGTCGTAATTATGTATACGCTCATGCCGAGGTATTTTCCAGGTAAAATATTCCAGATTATTTTAGGCCGCATCTGGCTTATATCTATAAGCCTATTATGTACAAAATGAGGCAAATCCGCTTAATTAGCAGGCTCAACTATTTCAGAATAATTATAATGGCTCATTAACATTTTAAGGGTCTATTTTACTGTGCCCAGATAGGCTCTATTTATCAGATAAATTGGAATAGACGTATGAAATTAATTATCCGCCAGATAAGTTACCATTAGGTATGTACATAGTCTTTATAATTTTAGGTTTTCCATTTTATCATCCTACGAAAATGCAGAGACAAAATTAACACCAAAAAAGGGATTAAGTACCTAGTACACTTGAGGCCTATATATTATTATTATAAATATGATGGGTTTTTGTTTTTTCACTAAACTACGGTACCTAACAACAAAATACCGAAATGAAGAAAACCAAAGAAAAGTTGTTGAAAAAAACAAATTATCCAGACAGCTTACTGACTGACTGAGACATGTTTCAGACTTTGTGCTCTCTTCCTAAAATTCGCTTTCAAAAGATTCTAGGTCGAGATAAATGTTTGTACTAAATTCTTTGAACAATAAATAAACACTTGGCAACTACATATTTCGGTAAGTTAAAGTTTTTTGTATTTATGAGAACTCTGGGAATTATTCTCACGATTTTTTTTTGAATAATACAACAATGAGTGATAAAGCGATAAATGTTCGGAACGAGCTATGCTTGATATTTTCATTATATCTAATAGCAAACATTTCTTGAATAATCTTTTTTTTTTAGTTATAAGTAGGTAGGTACTTACCTGTTAATAAAAAAAATCGCGGACATACCTAATATTATAAACATACGTACCTACCCACGTACAATCGAGTAGAATTCAGAAGCTCCTTTTTTTGAAGTCGGTTAAAAATACCTTTATTTAAATGTTACATAAAAATACGAATTGAAAACTGATAAGTGCACAAACGCCCTTATATCTACCTACTTATTAAAGCTAAACCACAGTAGCTAAACCGTCTGATAATACCTATAAATAAAATTATTATTGAAGGCGTTCAATTCAAAATAAAATATGATTGAGCCTTCAATCATATTTTATTTTGAATTGAACGCCTTCGTGTCTCATTCTCATTTGTAAGTCTTTACACACTTGAGTCAGGTACCTACCTTAGGTATTACATACCTACATATCGTGATATATTTTTGTAAATAGGATCTTAGACTTTTCTATGCTAAATCAGAATGGAAAAACCGCTTGTGTGGAATAAAACCGTGCGTGGAAAAATTATCAAATCACGACAAGTTTTTTTTTTTATTCGGGCAGTTTTATTCTTAGTTCACACGTCCATGATAATGGTTTTTTTATCTCACATACCTATACATCCAATAAAGTAGACTAAAGTGACTCCTTTCTGAGTCATGGAGGACTAAGTAAAGAGCAAATAAATGTTACTCCAGATGGAGTCTCAGTTGTTGGACTGTGAACGTGAGTTTAGTTTGATTTTATTGATTTCACACCTCAACGTCATAACTGCTCGTTCGTTAAACTTAGTATACCTAGGGATAGATAAAGACCAAAAGCAAGTCAGTGATGTTAATTAATTTTGTCAGTGATGTTAATTAAATTAATTAAGCCCTACAGATTCTCGACTGACTCACTCTACCGCGAGACCGAGGTCCTCACAATTCGCCAGCTTTTTATTCTATATGCTTCCATCAAAACTCACGAAAGTATTAGGAGTCGACCCGATTACAAGTCTATTTTAAATAAAAGAGTTTACATGATCCCCAGACCTGACTACACTTCAATGCTAGCTAGACGTTTTCCAGCCTACTCACTCATCCACTCATCAACACGTACAATAAAGTTTGTAAAATAAGTGACATTAAAAATACCTCCATTTTTAGCTGTAAAAAAAGATTAAAGATATTGTTACGAAGAATCGGGTACAAAGACTCGGAAGAATTAATTTAAAAGCGCACATTTAGACAAATATATATTTCTCATGAAAAAACACGGTCTATTACACACCCAACACATACACGACATACAACACACCACACTCATACATTACACACTCTAACTCACACAATCCTTAATGTCGCATCCAAACACTTCTACTCTGGATAATCACACTCTGAGCCCCAAGATACAGACTGTCTAGTTTGGGGCTCATCAGCAACAATTGAAATTGTATCTTAGCAGTAATACTTTTATGTAACCAATTATTGTATTATTTGATTTGGACAATAAATAATTTCTAATTTCTAATTATGTTGGATAGGTATAGCACGGAGCACGTTGTCGATAATAGAGCTAAATAGCTCTAAACTAAAATATAGGTAGGTACCCAAATTGCTACAAGTAGGTAGGTACCTATCTAACGATGTAGTTAGAGTCATCTCTCTCATTAGCTTTGTACCTACGCATTAATTGCTCTAAAATGGCTGATCTACGCAAAATTTTCTCTAATGGCCGAGATATATCAACACTTCTTTACTTACAAAACACCTAGGAAATCGAACCCAGGATACGCTCAGCAATAGTGCTTGCGACAACAATGCAGTAGGTGACTGTAGGTAGGTACTTACTAGCTCTAAAAGCCGAGTCGATATGCTTCAGTATCTTGAACAAGAAGCTCTGCTGGCCCCAGAAGAGCGTGAGAAGTGTCGCCGGCGCGAGATACCGCAGCGTGGTCAATATGGCGTCCAGGGCGACAGACCACATGCCTCGGTTCGCTTCGAATTCTGGATACTCTGGTATCGTGAACAACCCTGGAAAACAAAAAAAGTAGATATATTAAAATCGGTCTAGTTTTCGAAGAGGAAACAGGAATAAGAAATTACGATTTCGTCTTTTATTTAGGTAGGTTCAGTCAGGGAAAGGGATCCTTTAACAGGTACGCTATCATTCATATTTGGTCGTTCAACTTCAAACTTCGAAGCAATTCGGATACAGATTGCTTCGAAGTTTGAATATACGACCGTTTGAGTGTACATAGGTGTAATCAGTCCGTGCTGTTGTCTCTCTCGCGTTCTACTCAATAGTTTTCTGTTAAAACTATTCTTCAAATATTTTGAGACCACGATTCCTCTTAAGGCGCTGATAACTGCCAACGGCCTTGAGTGATTTGGGTGATATAGCTTGGGTGTTCTGCGCTAAGCTCAAGCAACCCGACATACGTCCACCGAGCAATACGACTCGCCTATCAAGGAGCGCGCTGTGCCGAATTAGACGTATTATTACTTTTTAGTATCTAAAATATAAAATAAAAAAAAAGTAACAGGCAATATTTAGGTAGTAACATAGTCTTTTCACACAAAACAAATCATGAAAATTTTGATTTGAAAGTAATTACGTTTTTATATTTTGGGTAGACAGTAATTCATGAATTTATTTCATTAAGTATTTTACTACAATACTTAAATATTCACAGGTACAATTGATGTAAGTAGTTATATATGTTCTAGTTTAACATAAAAAAATTGCACAGCTAACCTGCATTATTTGACGGCGAAATAAGAGATTTAAAACTTGAGATTTACGGCCGTTACCATTTACCGTCGCCTTAAAATCACGAAAAACAATATCCTATATTTATCCACCGAAATCTAAATAATAGATAAGTCAATAGAAATGTCTGTATTCCAACAGTCTCAGTTATACTCCTTAGTTAAGAGCAGTGATGACACCTACACTACTGGCCCGACTACTAGGCTACGACTAGTAGGTCGTGGGTTCGTACCCCGGCAGGCGCACACTGTGCAATTTATTTCATCACTACTGGTCTAAAATCGTGAAGGAAAACATCTTGAAGAAACCGGTATATCCTAGAACCAATAAATCGAAGACGTGACGTCCACCAACCCGTGGACCCGCGTGGTGGACTACGGCCCACTCCTGCTCACAAAGGAGGTGTCCCACCATTGGGAATATTTTAGGCTCCTCAGTCATCTATAGGTACTAATATTATTATAAAGCTGAAGAGTTTGTTTGTTTGTTTGAAAGCGCTAATCTCCGGAACTACCACTCGGATTCGAAAAAATCTTTTGTATAAGATAGCCAGATTTATGAGGGATAGTAGGTATAGGCTATTATTCATCACGCTACGACCCTTAGGAGCCGAGCAACGGGAGTGAAACCGCTGGGAATAGCTAGTTATCATATAAACATGACTCTTCCATAAAGATAAATAAGAAAGTCCAAGTTTACCAGTAATTGGAAAGTTAGTAGGTAGGTATACAAAAGTCCTCATTTCACAAAATGCTAGTCAAAAGTTCCTTGAAGTCTTTGAAAGACCAAATAGGTACTGTTGCGCAGAAAAAAATCACTTTGATACTAACCAATGCTCCGCGGGTAGTCCTGAAAAACATTTTCTTTGTACCGTTTCACTAAGTCTTCGATGCTGTCTGACATTTTATTTCTATTTCTGTGACTCCATTATATTTGTTCCATAAATTCTAAAGACCAGATTTTTTGATAAATATTTATTGAGTTTTTTTAAAGTTCGTGTGTTGATTTTTGATCGCATATTAGTAAGTATTTTTATATTATATAGTAATCAAGATAATTAGTATTGCAGGCTGTTGTGTAAAAACCTATTCGGTAAAGATAGCGTAGACGATTTTGTATTTATGTGTAACAAAGTGTTTTGATCAATATTATCTTTCACTGAACGAAACGCAAATTTGGACAATCGTAGATTATCTTGCTGGTATTAATTCTTTATTTTTTTACATCAACTCATAGTGACTTCATAACCATTAATTCATTATTTATGTAATCACTAGCTTCCGCCCGCGGCTTCGCCCGCGTTTTTCGAGATAAAGGTAGCCTATGTGTTATTCGAGACTATAATCTATTTGTGTGCCAAATTTCATCGAAATCCGCACAGCCGTTTCAGCGTGAAGAAGTAACAAACATACACACACACCCACACACAAACTTTCGAATTTATAATATTAGTGTGATTTTTAATGTATCATTTTTATGAAAATAGTAATGACCACTTAAGTATTGATAACATAATTATTACGTTATTAACGGAATCTCCATCAATTTTCGGCAATTAGAAATGTATTTAAAAATAAATAATCGGAGTAATCAGACCAATCAGTTTATCTATTATGTAAATTCAGTAGTTAATTGCATTGATTGATTGATCCCTTATCGAATTCCAATCTTTTTCACTTAGTCATTTTTTTTTACAATGATTGATCTGTTTGAATACAATAAACAAGACCTCGGTTTTTAGGGTTCCGTTAAAAACCTTAATAAATTCGTCATGCCTCCGTCCCTCTATCTGTCCGTATGTCACTGCCATTTGTAGAGTACCAATAAGTAGGGAAACCAGAATCTCAAGGTATAAAAAAAACCGGACAAGTGCGAGTACGCCTCGCGCCCTAAGGGTTCCGAAATATAATCATAGATGGCGCTACTGCATACTTCCAATGGCGCCATCTATGAGCAAATGGCTCCACTTATGGTCCGGTGACTGACGGCGACAACAAAGTGATCCTATAAGGGTTCCGTTTTTCCTTTTGAGGTACGGAACCCCTTAAAATAAAATTAAATACGGTACCTAATGATTTGGCCCGGCAATGCATATACCTACACTAGTAAGTATAGTAGTAAGTATGCATTGCTGGGCCAAAACGAAGTAGGTACAAGTTGTGTAAAATTCTAAAAATTGCTAGTGGTAGCTAAAACTCTTTCATCCATTCACACCAGTGCAGCAACAAAATTTAATCTCTACTTTTGCCATCAGATTCTGCCTGTCGATTCTGGGGGTCTACTCTCTAAGCCCGAAATCCGTAGTTTCGACCTTAGTTACGGGCGTTTCTTACTCCGTAACACCTACGGACTTAAGATTAGTTCGGGGCCCGAACTAAGAATGAATGATAGCACGATATGACAGTTGTCCCTACTCCCGATGTGTTTATATCCGTCCGAAAATTTGAATTTGACACTTGTTTTGACGGAATCTTATGTCTATTGTATTTTCGGACGGGCCCGTTCTTCGCATCTTCGTTGACGGACTTACAGAGTAGACCCCCTGTCCCCGCGAGAACTGCCAATTTGTTTGCGACGTTCGAAGGAGAATCTCACCGTGACATTCTCCCTCAAACGTTCGCGAACAAATTGGCAGATCTCGCGGTGATATCACCCGGCGTGTCAGTAGTTCGGTATAGAATAAAGAGACTAGTCGACCTAGGTATATGACTGGTTCCAAGTGAACTCTTCTTGTTCTTACCTACATGCTACGGAACCCTACACTGTGCGTGGTCCAACACGTAGATAATTAACCGGTATTTTTAACAATGATTCGTTTGTTTTAATATAAGTAGTTTTGTTATACAAATAGACGAGTCCTCGCCTTTGTTTGTTCACGAAAGAGTTTCGTTATCAAGATGAGGTGTGGAATGAAGTCAGGTTTAGCGATAACGTGGACTTAGATTGTAGTAAGTGGAAGATGAATAATAGATACCTACCTACTCAGTATCTTGTGGAAAATTCGCATTTTGCCGATAAAGTAACATAGGAAGGTAATTTTTGTTAATTTTAAACCATGCCAAAACCATGTTTTGCTTATCTTATTCCTACTTATAATTTTATTAGCTGACCCGCCCCGGCTTCGCACAGGTAAAGTATAGTTTATCCTTAAGAATCGAGTCACGCGAAATTCGCTCCTATGAATCAATCTCATAAATTTTAAATCACTCTGTCGCGCATTGATTATATCGTGTTATTTCTTAAACTATACCTCCAAATAAAATACTGTAAACGGTAAAAAATCATCTCCATTAAATACCTAAGTACTTATGACGATGAAACTTTAAAATCTTTTTGATAAGGATTAATAGATACTTTATGGATAATGTGTCCAGTTAAACTTATCTACGTATTGCTAACTGTATAAATAGTAGGTAATCGATGCTAGAATAAACTTAATGGATTATACCTAATCGTGTTACAGTCATTAAGGTCATGGCTATATAATAACAATGCAATTCTAATCGCGTTGATAAAATATTTGCCATTAATCATTTAAATTATGCAGTGATTTGTTTTTGTTATTATCGTTATGTCTTTACATGTAAGTAGATATATAGTATTGTAGACTGACCTCAGAGACTAACTAACAGACAACACACTCAACATAAAAAGTTAAAAACATGAACACAAGAAAAAAATACGTAAGATTAGATAAATATTCCATAACGACTTAGAGCTGCAAAGTATTTTTCTAAAATCAACCTAAATAAAGAGTTGCAACCACAACTAAGTTCGTTTCAAGAGTTAAATAATTTAATTATTTTAAAATAAAAAACATTTAGGTACTTATTCAAAAAATTTCCTATTTCAAAGAGTCAAATAGTTACAAAATACAGCTTCCAAAACCTGTTTCCACTTCTAGTGTTTAAGTTGAGAAGTGACGTAATAATCGCTCCAGCATCAATTCATAAGGCATAAATTGTTTTTCTTTTGGGTCTAATACAATAATCGCCACTTCCGAAACAAATCGCCCACCACGTCCAAACTACGCGATCCGATAAAAACAAATTAATATAATTAACACAATACTGTTATCTACTTACTAATAATTTGTTTCACTATTTGCATTTTATCACCCTCAATATCACAGACAATGTACGGTCCGCATCAAACGCGCGGTGACCATTAGATACCATCAAGTATCCGTTTTTTATTAGCCATCTCTGTAAATATCATCTTATCTTATCTAAGCCATGACTGTATGTCTAGTGATTTGTCATCTATGCTGATATAAAAAAATTGAGTGTGAGTTTGTAAGTTGACAACATTGAAACTGCTGGACCGATTTTGAAAAAAAAAAAGCAACACCAGAATGAGTGATTCCCGGGTGGTTTGATTCGGACCTAAAGTCGACATGAGCAGTGATAGGTACTTTATAAATATATTTTTAATGTTACCGCAACACTGTGGGTCCACTATTATAACTTTCCTAATCCTTACTAATATTAAAAATGCGAGTTTGTTTATTTGTTACCTTTTCACGCCTCAACCACAGAACCGATAATTTTTTGGAATGGAATTTTGCGTACGTACGTATACGTTGTCAGGGCTACAGACAAGGACATAAGGTACCTTTCATCCAAAAAAAAGTACTGTTCCCGAGGGAAACAATAACTTTTGACGGTCAGGACGCTAGATGGCGCTACCTGTTTGTCACACGGATGAAGTCGCGGGCAAATTGCTTTATAGCGAATAAACCAAAGCATATAAATGAATCAGTGATAATGTGATAATGGTGTATTTTGAATCAGTAAATAAATATTGCACAAGTACCTACGTAGGTACATTGTTGTATATAATGAGAGATAGGATACCTAATCTAAAGAATTTATCGCTTTATAATTTTAGAAATTAGTTGTAGATATTTATAATCGGTGTTGTAAAAATATAGTAACATTGTGAGTCAATGGACATCGTAGTCATAATAATTGGTAATTTTTTTTTAAAAGCTACGTTTTTAAAACGGACTAAAAAGTATATAAAATAAGATAACCACACAAAAGAGATCTAATAGTAATTAAGGAAGTAGACAAAAGAGGTGTAATAGTATATAAGGAAGTGGGTACTACTTAACTCTAAATATTTTCCATTATTTACATAAACTAAGTATTCATAGAAATTAAAGTAACGACCCGTGACGGTTCTCGGCACAGATATTCTCATACAGGGCCAGTACCCCTATCATGAGATTTTTTGACGTATAGTTTCGTTAACGTAAGCATAATTTGAATTTAAAATACAGCAGTCCTGGAACATTTTGATAAAATTTTATACAATTTGCACATTTTAAAAAATACAGAGAAAATAATTAAGTAGGTATTTAATTTTTATAAATATTGTGTAACAAACGTGTATTTTCAATTCAAAATATGCTTACGTTAACGATACTACACGTCAAAAAAACTCATGATCGGGGTACTGAAATGCCACAGATAGGTAGGTACCTATTTAAATAACTATTGCGAAGTAATTTGAAAGTGTTAGCTATTCTAAAAGAAAATAATGAAAACTTCCAGAAAAAACAGTTGGTATAGGGTACCGAGTAACTATGGCTAAAAATATTTTTGGATTTTATGTCCGTTTGTGCGCGCATCACGCAAAAGGACTGAACAGACTTTTTTACTCAAAATCTAAGCCACATTTAATCTAATCCCAGTGGGATGAACCACAGACACAGCTTGATCTCTTGACACAGCGGCCGACTGAGTTTGCCTATTGGGGACACAGCCTAAATTGACCATTTTAAATGACTTCCTTAGTGTAGGTGTAATGCTACGAAGATGCCAATACGCAAACTAGCAAACTGTGGATACTCCATTTCAAATATTAAGGAAGGGCGTACTAAACTGATACGCCCGCGCCGCATTACTCCTAAACTATAAGTTTAATCTCAAAAACGTTGTTTATATAATCGATTGCGCTTTAATAGAGGAATCAATTGGCGTATTTAGTTTTTTGAAATTACGACTTTGATTTTTTAAATAGCCTACGTCCGACCTCTTGTATGGAGACGAACCACTGTGCGCCGCAAACTCAGTTGGCCGTTCAGTTTGCCTATTGGGGGCACAGCCTTATGTACCTACTTAGTCTACGCGGACGGAGTCGTGGCCAAAAGTCTAGTTATTTATTATGTAATGTTCATATTTGTTTACTCAGTTTCCTTGAGTTCGTTACTTGAAGGAATTTAGCGAGAATCACAAGCGTACGATAACCATCCTAATTGTGTAAGTAAACCACTCGCATCGATATTGTTCACTTTGTATCTTTTTATTTTTATTTTTTCTGTAGGTTCTTATAAAACAGTCCCGTGACAGACTCACAGCCTAAACACACTACATCTGAACTTGGTCCAATGTCTAAATGAATTGTGATTAGCAGAGTTCGGTATAGGTAGAGTAGGTATATTTACCTAAACTCCGAGGAAGTAGGTAAGTACCATAGAGTGAATAATACCTCCCTCTGAAATCCCAGAATAATAATTATTACGTTTTCATCCCGGGATTTATTGCCTTTAAATATATTGACAACAAATTATTGCAATAATGCTATGTGCAACATAACATTATTATCCTTTATCTTTTGTTATGTTATGATATTGGTATGCACTCATTTCGTTTCTTTATTACTTATCTACTGATTACAATGACTCATTGGGAAATGGCATCTATTCATGACGGTCACTTATGCTTTTCTTTCCTTGATATGCTTACTAAAACTACCTAAGCACTAATTAAAACGACGTAACCGACAGTTTAAACAAGATACCAATTTCCATGCACATTATCCAAACTGATGTAGTATGTGATAGTGATATTAGCTGATAGTGTATTATCTCGCCGACAAAAACCTAGTGAGGTACCTGTCAGATAAGATTATGCTATTCATTAAAGGTTACTCTTGTATTATTTTTGGTTAATTAGGTAATATCTGTACCCCTATCATGAGTTTTTTGACGTATGGTTTCGTTAACGTAAGCATATTTTGAATTTAAAATACAGAAGTCCTGGAACATTTTGATTATATTTTATACAATTTGCACATTTTAAAAAATACAGAGAAATTAATTAAGTACCTATTTAATTTATATAAATATTGTGTAACAAACGTGTATTTTCAATTCAAAATATGCTTACGTTAATGATACTACACGTCAAAAAAACTCATGATCGGGGTACTGTTAGGTAGGTATTTAGTAGGCGGAAGCTAGTCTTAACTAATATGATAAAGAGGAAAGATTTGATTGATTGTATGTTTGTAATGGATGAACTCAAAATCTACTAGACCGATTTTTAAAATTCTTACACCAGTCGAAAGCTAGATTATTACTTTGAAATATAGGCTACTTTTTATCCCGAAAAAATTCACAGTACCCGTGGGCCACGCGGACGAAATCATGGGCAAAGTGCTAGTTTATCATAATTTGACACATTATTAGGTAATCAATTCAATTATTTCATTAACTGATGTTTAACTTTGTTCAATTTAGACCATTTTTCAGGACAATGAACATTATTTTATGTTCAATGAGGCTGTTTTACTTCCATTGTGAGAATGATAACAAAATATTTACAGTGACAAATATGTAAACGGAACCTACTTTTTTATCACGACTAGCCGTACCCGTAATCTATACATTGATATCATAAGATAATGATGTTTGAATGGATTTATGAATATTATATAGGGCCCTACCCTTGATACTCGAAATATTTTAAGAGGCACATCTATAGGTGGTAAAGAAGCCATACAAACGAAAAAAAAAATCTGAGTTTTTTTTTTAATAAATAAATAAAATTATTTTAAATAAATTATTTGACACATAAAAATACTATTTTCGACATCCATTACGCTTGTTTCTAATATAGTAAGGAACGTAAAAACTAGCGTTATGGATGTTGAAAATAATATTTCTTATGTGTGTCAAATAATTTTAAATTAATTTATTAAAAAAAAAAATACTTAGATCATTTTTTTTTCGAGTATGAAGGGTAAGACCTTATATTTTGCAGAGTTGAAAACAAGACTCTAAGGCCGAGATAAATAGTCGTTACTAAGCAAAGGCTTAGCCAAAGTAAGTGCTAAGCCACGTTCTAAGTATCTAATTCGAATAAATAGACAGTACTTTAGCATTTACTTTCGATGAAAGCCAACCTAACACTAAGCCAATGCTTTGCTTAGGCATAGTATAGATTTTTGAAGACTTAGCACGTTCTAAGTATGGATTTGATATTTGTTTTGAGGTTCTTTGCTTATCCTCTTAGGCTTCGTATTACAAAAATACAATAAAACATATGTTTTATTGGATTAGATGAGATTATAATTTTTATTATTATTAGAAATTAATTATCACTTGCTTTAACGGTGAAGGAAAACATCGTGAGGAAACCGGCATGTCCTAGAACCAAAAATTCGAAGACATGTGACGTCCACCAACCCGCACTGGGCCCGCGTGGTGGACTACGGCCCACTCCCTCTCACAGAGAGGAGGCCTGTGTCCCAGCAGTGGGAACATTATAGGCCGATAATGCTAAAATGCTAATGCTACAATTTTTTTTGAGGAGGTCGTTAATTTAGTATCAGAAGATGTCGACCAGATGCCCAATATTCCAAGATTTCCCAAATGTTACTTATGAAATAAAATTAATCCATTCCACTTTTTTTCTGATCAAGAATTTATAGACAGCTATACAGATACGTTTGTCAGTATCTGTCAGTAATTTCAGCAAAGCGTAAGCGTAGACCGCGTCATTTTGATGCGTTCAAATTTATACTTATTTTAATTCTGGATTAAAATATTTTTCAGCTGTTTAAATGTAATTATTATTATTAATTGTATTAATTGTTCAATTTGGATTAATTTAAAATTAAATTCATTAAGGAAATAAAGCAAATTCAGTTGTTTATGAAATTAACATTATCGAGTATACTATGAACGCTTCTGAAGCATTAAAGAAAAGTAGTACTTTCGCTTGAACTATGACTTAGCTCGTGCTAAGCAAAGGTATGGCCATAGTAACGTCTATTTATGTCATATCGGATACTTTGCTAAGCTAAGTCAAAGCAGTACTTCCCGGAGTAATACTTTTGACTGATGCTTAGCAACGACCTTATCATTTATCTCGGCCTAAGATTTTCAAGCGCTGATACAGGATCTCGTTTAGGGGGAGGGAACATTTTGTATGATTTAACTTAGCATTTTGCTGTTTTTAGGGTTTCGGACTTTAACGGCGTTACATCCGAATTTTAGTAAAATATAAAATACAAAAAAAAATTAGGCCTTTTTCCTGTCATCGCTAAAATACTATTTTTCTTTTCATTCTAAAAAAATATTAGGTATATAAACGTCATTATGCGGATGAAGCCACAGGCATAACATATTTTTTTATCTAACTACGGAAGACAAAGGTTTACAATACGAAGTTCACACATCTTCGACACACATCCCACATTAACATAACCATCAAAATATTAGAATGTGACACCGCCCTTGATCCAGAAATCCACTTCACAGCGTATTATACTCAGACAGAATTCTGAGAAACTCTCAAACATTGTGGATTGTGGCTGAAACGCAATATTACTGTTATCTATTCAAAATTATTATGTATTGTTTCGACAGAGACGATCGACGCGGCGCGACGTGTCGCGGATTCGATTCCCGCACAAATCCGCTTTTGTTTCGGGTCTGGGTGAATTTGTGTTTGAAAACGCACTCACGATACAGGAGAAATTTCTAGGTTAGGGCAGTGTCTTTTTTTTTCAGATAACATTTTGTATAAAGACAGCTTAGCTGTAATCTGTTGAAGTATATAGATATAGATACTAGGAGACATTACTAAAGTGAGGAAACGTTTAAAAAAAAGCATTGTAAGAAATACCACATCTACCGAAATAACGTCGCTGGCACCGAAATTCAGTAGCTGAATTAACGCTTCAGCCGTCAGCGTATTTCATTGCTATGATGATGCACAAATGGACAGACGTTTGGGTGGATTATGATTTGTCACGAATTAATTTATACCTTTATTAAGAATACTTAAGTGAATACAGAATACCCAAAGCATCCAAATATCTTCATTAATTAGGCATCGTATTGCTCAAAATACACAATCATTAATATTAATTAATATTTTTTTCTACAGATAAGGTTGTCTTAGAAATCTTATTTAAGTAGAATTCAAAAAATATTCCAGCATCTTTACCTTGTACATTCACCTTGAAGGCCGTAGAGCAAACAATCATGAGATACATTTTTTATGGAGTTATTTTGAACTTTATAATCAATAGTATAAGAATCATGGTGTTTCTGTTGATTCAGAAACGATAAAATCTTGAGATAGTGTCGAAAAATGAATGATTGTTTTTTTTTTACATAATATTAGAAATCACATGTTTTTCAATCTCGTTTGTTTGAATTCACATGACAATCAAATCGTAGATTATTTTCTAGATTGATTTTTATAAGATTAATTTCTAGATTATTTTTTATATTAATATGAGAGAGAGTACGAATTTTGTGAGTGTGTGTATGTGCGGAGGGTAATCTCCGGAACCCCTGAACCTATTTGAAAAATTATTTCATCATTTTGAAAGATACATTATTCCAGATGATATTGGCTATACTTATAATAGGTCTTTACCTATGAAATTGCCGTTTTGTATGAAAAAATTTAAACTATTTTTTTTCATGTATTTTTTATTTGTATTAATCGAAGTAATCACCCATGCAATCAATGCATCTTTGCCAATGCAATGGCAGTTTATTGATGCCCTTCTTAAGGAAATCAGCTGGACGGGAGGCAACAAAAGCTTCAAAGGCATTTTGTAATGCCTCTCGGGTATTGAATTTTTTTCCCGCCAAGAAGTTATCCAAATTCTGGAAAAAGTAGTAGTCTGTAGGCGCAAGGTCTGGTGAGTAGGGCGGATGACGGAGAGCTTCCAACCCCAGTTCTTGCAACTTGGAGACCGTCTGCTGTGCAGTATCAGGTCGCGCGTTGTCGTGCAGGAGCAGTGGAGACGAGCGATTGACCAATGCTGGTTGGAGATGTGCCAGCTTCTTCATCATTGTGTTCAGTTCTTCACAGTACACATCTGCAGTAATGCTCACCCCGTTTGGTAAGAAGCTGTGATGAATCACACCGGCGCTAGACCACCAAACAGTGACCATCACTTTTCTAGGGGTAAGTTTTCGTTTAGGGCATTGTTTAGGTGCTGAAGCAGGATCCAACCAACTTGCTGAGCGCTTGCGGTTATCAAACAGAATCCATTTCTCTTCGCAGGTAACAATGTGGTTCAAAATTCCTTCATTTGTGTGTCTGTTGAGCAGTGCAAGGCACGTCTCGACGCGTACTTCGCGCTGGCGATCATTGAGTTCGTGGGGCACCCATTTGTCAAGCTTTTTTACCTTGCCAATTTGACGCAAATGGACCAATATTGTTTTGACGCTAACGTCGAAAGCTGCTGCTAATTCAGCCGTAGATTGTGTATCATCAGCTTCCACAATCACCTTTAATTCGTCATTGTCAACCAAAGTCTTCGGACGACCGCGAGGTTCATTTTTCAGGTCGAAATTTCCAGAACGGAAGCGAGCAAACCAATAACAGGTGGTGCGTTGGTTTGTAGTGTTAGCTCCGTAAACGTCGTTGATGTTGCGTGCCGCTTGTGCGCGTTGCTGCCACGACGGTACTCGTATTCCATAATTACTCGAATTTTTAACGTATCCATGATGACGAAAAAGATTGAAATGCGATGAAAATGTAACACTAATCAATAAACAAATGACTACTTTTGGAAAAAAAAAACCATGTTTTTAAAATAAAATTAATTTGAAATTAGAATTCTTAGCCAAACAAAAATTATTTTGATTTGAAATGGCCAGTACTGCAGAACGGCAATTTCATAGGTAAAGACCTAATATATTACACATGCACAAGCACATACGGGGGTGAAAAGCTAGTTCTTTAATAAGAAGACAATGGGTATTTTTATTTAAGACTTAAAATATTAAACGATTAGTAGATAGATAATTAGCAAGCCTCCCTGGAGATCTCTTTTTACCCGACTGCGAGACGCAAAGGAGGGTAATGTGTTTATTTACGATTAACTATAAATTTCCAGAGGTTGAAGTTTAAAAAGGTTTTATTAAAAGCAAGTTTTACAGGCATAATTAATTATAATGATAATAATAATCCTTCTTTTAATTATCTCTCTTTTTAAGGAAGGTAGCGCACTGCGGGATATCTCGCAAAAATCTAGAGCAGCCAAATGGGGAAGTACCTCTACCTTACAGAGAACCACAGCCAATTAAATAAAGTTACTCTTCAGTGGTATTGTGTATGGGACTGTACGACGTACCTAGGTATATATAATTACTAGCTTCCACCCGCGGCTTCGCCCGCGTTTTCCGGGATAAAAAGTAGCCTATGTATTTTTCCAGACTATAACCTATCTGTGTACTAAATTTCATCCAAATCCGTCCAGCCGTTTCAGCGTGAAGAAGTAACAAACATACACACACACCCACACACACACATACACACGCACAAACATTCGCATTTATAATATTATAGTGTGATAGTGTGATATTTATGTTTTAATTAAAATTACCTTATTGATTTAGCATTTGTTATTGTTATTATAACCTTGATACTAATTTAATTATTACATTTATTTATAAATAAGCCCTCTTATCAGAAAATTGAAACTAAGTCATTATCGTTTTTTTGATAAAATGCCATTTTTGTTTCATGTGTGTAGTTATTGTATTTTTTTCCCAAAAGATTTGAAAGTTTTTTGTTTATCAACAATAGGATAATATCCAGTTAAAAGAAAATTGTGTCGTGTGACATTAGTGAAAGTAAAAAAGTAACAATACAACTCACTTGGGTCATCAAAACATTCAAGTTTTTAATTGTAATCCTTTTTTTTTCAATATACTACATGTTATGGGTGTTATGGGTTAAAGCTAATCTATTTATAATAATAAACTATTGTTAAATATTATTTTGCGAATAGAAATTAGTAGAAACGTGAGCATAATTTTCTATTTACATGTAAAATAAGTAATTAATTACAATTGCCTACTGTAGTTACTTTGCGTAAAATCAGATAATAATTAATTCTCCTTCACGAAAGAACGAGGCGCGAGGCTGTTAATGAGTGCATGACTATTTTAAGTAGACCGGATTCAGGTTGGTTGGACCAACGTTGGGTTGGAGAAGAATGCAGAACGGAGAAGAATTTATTATTAGGTCTCTCTTTTCTCTGTATACTTAGTTTATTAAATTACCTTTATACTGGTTGTGAATATTATATGACACTTAAAATTTTGTCAAGTATAGTATTTATGTACCCATGTAGTCAAAGGAACATCGAAGGGACCACCCATATATGGTTATAAAAACCGATAGCCGTAAAAACCGTATTCTTTCCTTTTTAGTAGGTACCTACTTTATATCGAGTTCGAATACTTTTATTCACGAATTCGTTTATCGTTAAATTTTCTACGTATTGTGGACATTTTGGCATAGAACTGCGTATATAAGAATTGTTAGGTAGGTACCTAATGTACAACCTTCCTGAAAGTACGTAGATTACGTTAATGATAGAATCATTAAAATTGGTTCAGGAGATTTTAAGAAAATCGCGGATATACAATTACATACATACGGGTCGAATACAGAACCTCCTTTTTTAAGACGGTTAATAAGAAATTGTTTATAAAATTAATGTGCCGTCGCATTGTTTACTGTGACCATAATTCACACATTTATTTTGAAGTGAGCCGTTTCGCTACATAAACGTTTATAATAACGATTTACATAATTAAAGCCCTGGTATGCACCAATTAAACTTTACGCTCTTTTTACGTAACACACACTATTTATTTAACACGTATAATATGCAAATACTTTCACTGTAACAAAATGTTTAAATTTTTGCTACAATAGGAGCAATATTGCGGAATATGCAATCAAAATTCAACACACAACAACACGTATTATTGTTTTTTTTGTAAAAATACTTTTTTTTATATAATTAGGTACTGTACTGCACTGTACACCTTTTCACGCAAGTAGAAAGAGCACTGAGTGAAGTATTCTAAAGTTATCCACTATCAATTGTTTTATATCAGTAGGCCGAGCTCAGACTGTACGACACTTGAACAATAAGATAACGTGACGTGTTTTTTTTTTCAAGAAATTAAACAAGGCCGATTATGTTATAAATGGGGTGTGTTAATTGAGTCTTAGTAGGGCTGCCATAAATGCTGAAACGCCGACCGGGACATTTGGAATAGAAAAAAAAAAGTGAAATCAGACTCAATATTAGCCTACCTAGACCTAGATTTTAGAAACTTTTTAGTTCAATTTTTGGTGAATATTTATTAAACTAAATAAAATGCAAAAAATCGATGATAATATATCGAAAAATTGGTTAAGAACTGTAGATTTTACGAGGCTGTGACAGACGGACAGACAGACAGACGAACATGACGAAACTATAAGGGTTCCTAGTTTTACTACGGAACCCTAAAAGCGACATCCTAATTTTATTAGACTTGCTCTAAGTTCTCAGTGTAACTTTTCTTTGCCCATTCATTTTTTTTAAGTTCCGACTTTTTTAAATAACCCCTTTTCACCCTTTTCGTTTTTTCGTCCTTTATTAGCATTTACCTATAACTGGTCCGATTTTGGAAGAGAGCTTGGGTTAAAGAAATATAGGTAGGTACATTTCGAATAAAAATTTAAACTTTTTCTCTAGTATTTTTAATAAGTTAAGGGTTACTCGTTCTTATAATCATTTGTTTTTGAAATGCTGTAACTACTTAATTATTAACACAATGACTATTGCGAATTTAAATAACCAAAACATTACATATGTTTGAAACACGGAACAAATTAAATTCGTGTCTGGTTCTCTTACTAATATTAAGATGAATAGCGTCATTAAACAGATGAGGTTACACATTGTTGCAAAAGTAAATTGCTTTATTTTTTTTTAATTGTGAGAGATTATAATTTTTTAAGCGAGAGATAGTGAACACGTTACGGTTGTCCACAAATTCAAAGTCGCTCAGCGAGCCATGGTAAGGGCCAATGCTTGAAGTCTTTCTGAAGGATCGAACCCAAAATGACGTGTGATTTGATAGAGATACTTGACAATATCATAGAATAAGCAACCTTTGTGGAGACCGTGAATTTGTGTTCGATTCTTGGGTCAATCAGCCGGCCTAGCATGACCACGATAGAAACGGGTTTTGTCTACATAGAAATAGACAAAGTGACAGATTGTAGAAACATTTCTACCGTTTCATTCATAAAACGTAGACATGTTTCTACAATCTGTCACTTTGTCTATTTCTATGTAGACAAAACCCGTTTCTATCGTGGTCATGCTAGGCCCGGCAGTTATTAATTAGGTTTTTTTTCTATTAGAAACTTAGAGCAGCCTGGAGTCCGAATTTGATCCGAGTAAGTGGCAGTAGACTCGCAAAGTATTAAATTTATTTTTATAATATTATTAGAGAAATGTTAGCGTAGGTACCATAAAGCCCTGCCTACCTCTTCAGGGTAGACAGCCATGATGTTTTAAAAAGAAGGTACGTAAAGTACCATGAATATAATTATTTCGGCTTAGGCATTATTTTATTATTCATCGTCTCATTTAAGTTTGTGGGTACCTACATACCTACTTGACTTAATTAATTAAATAACCTCCAGTCGTTCCAGACATGTCTTCAATACCATGTATACGTAGTAGTTAATTAGTGTCTACTAAATGATCAAGAAACTTAGTACAGAATAAACGTAAGATATTCAGGCTATTCAAAATATTCTCGGAATAACAAGCATCTAAGAAATTACCATATACATTTATCTATGTACATGTTAATTTCTCAGATGTTTTTTTAAAATGATAAACTGATACTTATAGCTGCAAGATCATAATCATCATCTGAGTTGTATACCTAATGCACTCATTTTTCGCCAGCTATAGGCCCCAAGTGATAAAGGGCGAGGTTATTGTCATTAAGAGCATTGGTAGCCTGATGAGAGCAGTGGTGGCTCAGTAAGGGCAGTGATGGTTCAGTAAGAGCAGTGATGGTTCAGTAAGAGCAGTGGTGGCTCAATGAGAGCAGTGGTGGCTCAGTAAGAGCAGTGGTAGTTCAGTGGTTATTGTCATTAAGAGCATTGGTAGCCTGATGAGAGCAGTGGTGGCTCAGTAAAGGCAGTGATGGTTCAGTAAGAACAGTGATGGTTCAGTAAGAGCAGTGGTGGCTCAATGAGAGCAGTGGTGGCTCAGTAAGAGCAGTGGTAGTTCAGTGAGAGCAGTGGTGGTTCAGTGAAAGCAGTGGTGGCTCAGTAAGAGCAGTGGTGGCCCAATGCGAGCAGTGGTGGGTCAGTAAGAGTAGTGGTGGCTGAATGAAACCAGTGGTAGCTCAATAAGAGCAGTGGTGGCTCAATGAGAGTAGTGGTGGCTCAGTAAGAGCAGTGGTGGCTCAGTAAGAGCAGTGGTGGCTCAGTAAGAGCAGTGGTTGACCAATGAGAGCAGTGGTGGCTCAGTAAGATCAGTGGTGGCTCAATGAGAGCAGTGATGGCTCAGTAAGAGCAGTGGTGGCTCAATTAGAGCAGTGGCGGTTCAGTAAGAGTAGTGGTGGCTCAATGAAAGCAGTGGTGGCTCAGTAAGAGCAGTGGTGGCTCAATGAGAGCAGTGGTGGCTCAGTAAGAGCAGTGGTGGCTCAATGAGAGTAGTGGTGGCTCAGTAAGAGCAGTGGTGACTCAGTGAGAGCAGTGATGGTTCAGTGAGAGCAGTGGTGGTTCAGTAAGAGCAGTGGTGGCTCAATAAGAGCAGTGGTGGCTTAGTGAGAGCAGTGATGGTTCAGTGAGAGCAGTCAAGTGATGGTTCATGGTAAAAGCAAAGATGAGCCAACGAGAGCAGTGGTAGCAGGCTCAGTTAGAGCAGTGATAGCTCAGTGAGAACAGTGGTGGCTCAGCGAGAGTGGTGATGGCCAGTGGTAGCGGCCGCTATAAACAAACTGTACATTTTTATAATAGTCGCATTTTTATAATATAAACTTTAAAAATAATCTATTATTTCTATTTTACAAACAGACACTTAATTTTTTTTTATTTGCCTTTATGTAGATTCCTTTGTCAAAATATTAAGCACATCCAAGATATGAATCCGACGATAGGTGCGACATACTGTCGCAACGTGTGTACACAGCCTTAGCTACTGTAATGAGACATAGATCAATCACTGTGCAAGACCCGACACGCCTCTTGAATGTTATTAAAGATTACTTAATACCTATTAATAGAAAATATTTTATGTATGCCTCGTTGGTCTAGTGGTCACAAGCGTGACTGTTGAGCGTGTTCCTAGGTTCGAACCTCAGGTTGGGCAAAGTGTAATTGGCTTTTTCTATTAGGAAGAAATTCTCAGTATATGCCCGGAGTCTAGATTTGTACCCGATTAATGGCAATAGGCTTGCTCCCTATTACATTAGACTTAAACATAGGTAGGCACCTCGGATCATAGAAACAAGGAGATGTGCCAAGGTGCTATCGAGTTTGATGCCTGATCTTGAGCAAATTGCTCATATTAAAACGTACGCGCTGGCGACGAACCGAACACGATCGATGGTATAAATACAGTGTTTTAGTTTAGTGCTAGTGTTGAGTGACGATTAACATTGTTAGATTGAGGGTGTGCGGAATGTGCAATGCGTGGGAGATCTTTTTATTCATAAGGAGCGCTTAATTATGCGCGTAATTGTGTCGAAAAATGTACTAAAAGTGGCATCAGTTGTTCCCGTACTAATTTGCTATGATGGCATATCTCCTTGTTTCTATGATCTGAGGTAGGCACTATACAGTTAGTATATTCTGTTCCGACACGCCGCATGATATCACCGTGAGAACTGCCAATTTGTTTGCGAACGCTCGAGGGAGAATCTCATCGTAACATTCTCACTTCGGTTTTCGGCAACGCGCGCGCGTCACGGCTTCCTCCAATTTCTTTGGTAACGTTCGAGAGAGAATCTCATCGTGAGCTCATCGGATTCAGCCGTTATGAGAAAGTATTCTCACGCATGATTTTAAATACTATCGATTATGATTGTATCTTTGTCAATCCCTAAGCTAAACGCGCGATGACATGCCTCGGACTTGCCACGGACAGATCATGGACGTCAAAGATTTTCGTTTTTTTAAAAATGGAGTCGAGGTTGTGTATTCGTCAAGTTTTTATATAAAAGTGTTTGTGATATTGAAGTTAGCTTTTAAAATATTGTAAATTTTTATTTCATTTCATTTTTCATCCCTAAAAGAATCTAAAAAAAAATTATCGAGTTTCATTTCAAATTGCATTATTTTTTTCTGCATATTTTTTTTCTGTTTTCGGTGCACCGTCCTTTTAACCTAGAACTACTAAAAAATCTAAATAGGCCTAGTGACCTTGAACTACTAAAGAATCACACTTGAAATAGGCTAGAATAATCTACAATCCAGCTACCTACTGTCAGACAAATTAACTGAGGTTGTATTCCGAGTGACAAATGGCGCTAGTTACAACTGAAGCGCCTAATCCTGGCTGAATAAGCTTTGTATACATGTGACTAGTAATCTAGACTACTAAGGGCTAAGTTCACCGACAAGATAACAGTCCGATAAATTGTAAACGGTCGTTTAACATGACGTTTTGTATGGAAAAAGATGTGATAAACAGCCGTTTTCAATTTAATGGACTGTTAGCTTGTCGGTGAACTAGGCCCTAACCCTTACAGTGTTTACTGGCAAAGAATAACCCATAAGGGTAATTTCACTGTCGCGCTTAGGCCGGCGCGGATCGTAAGCGGTGCGGACCACGGGATAGACGTGTCTTGTACCGTTTCATAGTGAGACGCCTACGAAACGCGTACGATTGTATGGCTTAACAGCCACGCTGGTCACCCGCGCTGTCGTTCAGCAAGACTATGAAATCACCCTAAGGGCCCGATTCCACTGGCGTCTGTCGGGTGTGCGTGTTCAACGTTTGACTAGCACCTCAGATCATAGAAAAAAGGAGATATGCCATCATAGCAAATTAGTACGGGAACAACTGATGCCACTTTTAGTACATTTTTCGATACAATTACGTGCATAATTAAGCGCTCCTTGTGAATAAAAAGATCACCCACGCATTGAACATTCCGCACACCCTCAATCTAACACTGTTAATCGTCACTCAACAATAGCACTAAACTAAAACACTGTATTTATGTGTTCGGTTCGTCGCCAGCGCGTACGTTTTTAATATGAGCAATTTGCTCAAGATCAGGCATCAAGCTCGATAGCGCCTTGGCACATCTCCTTGTTCTATGATCTGACACTAGCACCGATGTATCGCAGCGCTCGCGTCCACGTCGCGTGGCTCCTAAACGCCACGCTAGCGTCGCGGAGGCGTGGTGCAAGCGCGGCATTTTTTTACTCTCCCGACTCAAGAGGTCTTGCTTGCCGCCTCTCCGCGACTTTACTGTCTTATGAGGAATTCATCTATTAATCGAAGTTCGTCTCCTTTTGAGCACAAAACGCGGTAATAAAATATTGCAAACTGCCTGGTGATTGCATCAAATGTTACTTTTTTTGTCACAGTCGCAGAAATCATTAACCTGCAGTAAACTGACATCGCGAAAACGGTAATGCTACTTACATAGATGTAAAGTGTTACCTATGTATAATATTTCAAATTGACGAAAAAATTAAACTTTGACGAATCAAAACTATAGTTGCAATTCGTCATAAGAAACGCGGAAATATTAGTCACAGCATCAAAATATCGCTTACAAAGATTTTGTATTTTACCCGTAGGAAAATAATTTTGGATTCGCCTACACTAAACTGTTTTGAAATTCGAATAAAATAAATGAATGAGTCGAATCAACGTCGTTTTCATTGATTTTCGAAAACGACTCGTTCCACTTTCTCTGGAATAAAAATTTTATGCATGACTGCAACGCGATGCTGTTTTGCTATAAACTGTTTGATTGCTTCGATAAAAAATTGATGCCCAGAGGGTTCCGTACAAAATGTAAGTTTTTAATCACAAAAAAATATTTTTATGTGATTTCCCTACATATTATATTAAGGATTTTCGGATTTATTCTTTTACTTACTTGTGCTGTGAGACCTTGCTTCTTGCCAACATGATTCTAGGTCAACGAAAAGTATCAAGTTTTGATTTATTAATTGCGAGTGTCATGAATTCATGATAGGTAGGTGGCCTACTATGCCACATAAATGGCCATATTTTCTATTGCGTTGACTTAGATAAAAATATTGACTTTACAGCTCCAAGGGACCGTAAACGTTAGTAAACTATTTGATATTACTTTCAACTTGATACCTTTACCCGTTCCGGAGAAAAAAGGACAGACAGACAACAAAGTGATCTTATAAACGTTCCGTTTTTTCTTTTCAAGGTAACGGAACCCTAAAAAAATCCTTATTAGGGTCACAGGTAACATCACAGTTCCTTGAAATTCTGACTATAACAATTTTATGATCAGGCAACCTCCTAATTAATGAGGCACCATTGTTTTTAAATAGGTATTTAGCTACTCAAACTAAAAAAGAAAATAACCAATCTGTTTTGCCTGTAAAATGACAACGATTTTAAATTATATCTGGACGTTTTCGCGTACGGTACAAATCACCTCGACGTTTCGACCTTGGAGAATATCACGGTGAGATTCTCCCTCGAACGTTCGCAAACAAATAGTTGTCGTGGTGATATCACGGGGTGTATCGGTAGCGGTACAAAATAAACAGGCAGGCTTCTCGTGACCACGATCGATCACTTGCTCGAAACGTTGAGGTTTGTCAAAATATGGATATTTTGATTATGTTTGCGCGCAAAAAAGTCCTAATAATATAATTAAAAATCATGTATTATTGATACAATTTGCGAAAATACTAAAATGACAATGGTTTAGCAGCTTAATTTGATTTTAAAATTTAATTACCAAACAAAACCTCAATCAGCAACATACCTACTCGCTGAAAATGTCATCTCATCTTTATTTTACACATCAGGTGCAAATTACAAAGGTATTGTGGTTATATAAATACAAAGAGAGCAAACCGAAATGTGCACAGATAATTGATGTGTCAGGAGCACTGGGGATGCATCGTATTCACCGCGGACTGTGCCTTTACAATGGCCTGTAGTGTACGAGTAATATGCGAGTTACATGTGGGGACAAATTAATTGCACTTTGTTTTTGCGGATCGGGCTTTTTTTTGTTTTTATTTTTGCTTACTCGTGTCAATTTACTGAATATAATTGCATTTTAAGTCATTCTTAAGGACAATTAGTTATGTGTAACTGGAAATGCAACTCTAAGAGTTTGTAAATGTCTACGAATAGGTTATTAATAAGATGTTCTGTCAGATAAATGGTTGATTTCAAAGAATATCAGTGGGCAGCGCTACTATCTACAGAAGATTTTAAAAGCAATGATAATACCAGAGACTAACAATTGCCTCTAAATTTTGAGAGAACTGGCCTTGTCTCTGTGAACATTATGATGACCTAGAACTTATAAGTAAAGCTTTCTGGATTTCTCGGTAAGGGTATAACAATACTAAACCTTTCAAAGACATTATTAATTCAGTGAAACCTTTATCATCGAACAAGCCTTGTCGTTTCTGCGATCTTTTTGTACCTTAAGCCCGTCACAGACGTAGCTATAATATATATTAATATGAATCATAGCAAGGTATATTACGACATATTTTCTATATAAATTTTCGAGTGACCACAGACGCAGCTATAATATATATTTCGATGACGTCACCGTTTCTATAGGTACGTTTCTACTTCTAAATCTCGATATATTAATATATAGCTATGTCTGTGACGGGCTTTACGGTCGGTTGCAGAAAGATTATAAAATTTTAAAAGAGGCATTAACCATACAATATCTATCGTTAAAATCTCATTTAAAACTTAATGACCTTTTGTGCAACTCAGCGTTAGTCCTATAATTAACTGCCTTCATTAAACTTCTTAACATGTATGAGAAATTTAAGCGACGAGCTTCATACATATTCCAATACCGCGAATAAACGATAGCTTATTAACGTTCCAATGGCGAGTAAATTACGGGTAATGAGTTAATTGTAATCATCATTACCGCGATTTTAATTCGGTTGGATTTTAAAGAGACATGATTAAGTGTCGGCTGTTACTGATTCAGATCGATTAAGTTAATCCAAGTGTTTGGATGTTTGCTATTTACAGCCATTCGTTCAACTTAAATTGTATCAAGAATTTACTTGTGAAGCTTTTTTTGCGTTCTCTAAACTGAGGTGGGTCAATTATTTTGCACGTAGCTATACAAATTGTGTAAAATATAAAAAAATATATAATGCCGTTACTACGAATTATATTTATTTTGTTATGTGCTATTAAATTATAATCTTTTCAATAGTTTCTTTACACATCTACACTATGTAAAAGTAGATTTAACAAATTGCTGAATTTTTCACCTTGAATTCAAAATTCAAACTAATATTATAAATGCCAAAGTATAATGTCTATCTGTTACATTTTCACAGTTAAATCGCTGAATCGATTTTGATGAAATTTCGTACGGAGATAGCTTGAACTCTGGAAATAACATAGATTACTTTTTATCCGGGTACATAAAGTTTCCCTAGTAGGTATGCGAGTGAAACCGTGAGGAATTGTTTGCTAATATCTTTATTTAACTAAGCAATCGTATAGTTTGTATAACTGTAGGTGATAATCGGTTGTATAGGAGACGAGGGTAAAGCCAATATTCAGGTGTTCATCTTAACAAAACACTTTATTGAGAAACTCTTGTATATTTATATGTCCCAGTCAAAACTACTTTTACCAGGGTCCGACCACGTGCAGTCGCTGTGCATTCATTTGGATTATCATACGTATATTTCTCTGCTTGAATTTTTTTTGTAACTGTACATTGCCTAACCATGATATCTACTATATTATGTATTGCATTGTCACCGAAGTTAAGTGTTCCAAACTGTAGCTTAAACGGTTGGGGGGAATTAGTCTAAAATTCTGTTGCAAGATTTGGCCCCATACTAACAGGGCAAGTTAAATAAGAGCTTGTAATTATGCCCTCAAATTAATTAGCGAGTTAGCTATCTACTAAGTAAGCCTGCCATGCATGCTCTAACTACACTCGAAGTCAATTAACCGAACTTAATCGATAATAGTTAGTGTACATTACGCTAATGTAAGTCACTTAGCTTGATGTAACGTAAGTGAGCTAGTGTAAATACGCTAATGCTGCTTGATACGAAGTCTAATGAGCTAGAAGGGTTAACCCTCAGAAGATCTGCCTGTCCAATTTGTTTGCAAACGTTGGAGGGAGAATCTCAACGTGACATACTCCCTGGAACGTTCGCAAACAAATTGGCAGTTCTCGCAGTGCAGTGATATCACGCGGCGAGTCGGTACTTACTCACTACAGGAACACATCACCGAAGACTTGCGTTATTAGGCTGTTTTATTTTGTAAGATGGAGGTACTTTTCCAGTCAGGCTGCTAAAATTTGAGCGAGATATCCAGTTGGGAAGTGTTGTCGTTCGATAGTATTGATTAGTTCAATACTAACGATTGCTTTGGACTGTCGATAGTATCAATAGTTTTTAAAGTAATACTATCGATAGTATGGCTATCAATAGTACCTATAGTGGCACTTTCTTTATCTTTTCATTGTCATGTTATCATGTATCATCATCGTCATAATATTATTATCAGTCTTATTATGTCCAGTAATGAATTATTGCTACAAAATGATTGTCAAGCTTCGCTTACCGCCGTTATTCCTTAGATGGGTGACCATCGAGGCTTGATTAGGTAAATGGAGTATGAACGTAACTAACTCAAAGTGATTATCGTAACATCACAAGCGACAGTTGCGTTATGTGCTGGTTTATGTGAATCGCATGGACCACTGATCATGAGATTAAAATTACGTTGCTTGATCTTTGATGTTGGTACATCCGCGCACGTAACTGTTACGTCTTTAAGTACCTATTTCTAAGGAAATGAAGTACCTACTCGCCGGTATTTCTTCAGGTAGGTACTTATTGCATTTGCTACAGTGATAGCCTAGTGCTTTAACCATGTGCCTCCCACGGCGAATGGTTGGAGTTCGATCCCTAGGCACACACCGCTGGCTTTTCGAAGACATGTGCGTATTAGAAATTAATTATCACTTGTCTTGCTTTAACGGTAAGAAACCTGCATGTCTGAGAGTTCTCCATGAAGTTCTTGAAGGTGTGTGAAGTCTCTCAACCCGCACTAGGCTAATGTGGTAGACTATTTCCTATCCCCTCTCATTTTGAGAGGAGGCCCGTGCAAAAAGTATTTTTCAAATCCGACTGGTAGTTCCAGATATTAGTGCGCTCAAACAAACAAAAAACTCTTCAGCTTTATTACATTAGTACAGGGCCCCAAGTCTGCTAATGCAATTGTTATAATCGTGTCAGAATAGTGTCTCAATGGCATCGTTTTGACCAATGACGAAAGAGTTAGTCTTGCTCTAAGCCAATGACCGCTTAGGTTTTGATAGTAATGGTGTCATTATGACACCATTCGTACACTATTCAAATAGCAGAATTGGGGCCCAGATAGTATGGATTCCATGTCATTCCACTATTATCTCCACAAACTCTTAAAAAAGACACAAACGCATCATGATTGCTACCAGCCCATTTATTTACAACTATAAAAAAAAAACTAAGCTTTACACAAAATGTGTACTTTTCCTCGGCCGCCACATCACGTTCATAACCTAAATACGTGAGGGTTTAAACATGGATGTCCAAAGCAGTTTGTGAGCGAGTAAAACGTGTTTAGACGTTCTAGTAATTTACTAGAACTGGCCTAGATAGGGCTACCTATTGTGTGAACGGGATTGGATTCTTTTGTGGGGTTTTTAAACCTGTTCTTTCTTTAATGTAAATCATAACCACAGATATAAATATAAAACTACGTACAGATGCCTCATCTCATACAAACAGGGACCGATTAATCGGGTTAAAAGGTTACCGGTTACATCTCTAACCCATATTTTTGGTTAATCTTAATGCAGGGTAACCGGTTAACCCTTTAATATGGATACCGTTACCGGTTCATATAGCTGATTAACCCGAATGTAATAGAACAAAAACGAACTCTATGCGTGAACCGGTTATTATTAGGCTGATTAACCCAGAATACGGGTTAACCTTTATGCAAGGTTTTTTACCTAACCCAAAAAAAAATTACTCGTGTTAACTTCTATAAGTACGGGTGACCTTTTCGGTCCCTGCATACAAAGAAACGTGATCGCCGTAACTTGGGCTATCCTCCTAGATCAGATACTATACTGACTAGACTCGTTGATCTAGTTGTCATAGGCGCGACTTCCAAAACTAGGGTCTTGAGTTCAATCTCCAAAGTGTTCTTGAGTTTTTGCAGTAGGAAATGCTTAGTAGTAACTCGGAGAGTGGATTTATTTCTGATTAATAGGAAAAGGCTATCTCTCTATTGCATGGAACGCAGGTGTGAGTTAAAATATTTCATGTGTCTGTACATATAGATACACCGACACTCATACCTACCGTTTAAACCGCAACACAGTAATATTAACTTAGAGGCAGTAAATAGACATATGGTGGAGTTACTTCCATGGATGAGCCCTTTCACATCTCTCTTATAGTCTGTTTCAATGGCAGGCGTAAAAACGGACAATGAACTTTGAGCATACCGTAGGAATTTTGCCATTTACCTATCCAGTTCTATTTTAGATCTGCTGTTTCACCTTCTGTCTAACTTTATGAAAAAAATTGAAGACATAATTATGAATAGAGTAGGTACCTATACACTCTATCTATATTAAGATCTATGTAGATTTTGTTTAGGAAATAAAAGCAGTGGATTAAATTACATTTTTAGCGTGTCTGTTTGTTACGATCCTTCGGTATGTTGCAAATAAAACTAATAGACTGTATGAAATTATAACAATGTAATGCTGTAGCAATAATAATTCGGAATATTACAAGACAAAGAGAAAATGACCGTTCGCTGTGAAGCTTGTTGAGAAGTGAAGTTTTGTTGCGCCGTCAGCAAGACGGCGCCTGATTGGCTCCCGCTGGTTTTACTACAGCAGCGCGGCGCCTGATTGGCTACCGCTGGTTTGGCGTCCTGCGCGTCTCACGCGCCCCTCTGTCGTCTTCAGCATCGGAACTATGTCCGTGCGTGGACAGTGTCACTTACCCCACCACGTACTATGAAACTCGGTAAGAAATGTGAGCGATAAAGAAGTGAATGGAGACCGATACTAATCGATTTTTGTAGACGCTAACATAATACTTAGTGTCATTGTCAGTTTTTCCGCCTGTCCTACAAACATACTATAGATTTCTTTTAAAGCAAGATAACTTTAAAATAAATTAGAAAAAAATATCATTATATAGGTTTATACTAGCACTTCGCCCGCGACTTCGCCCGCGTCGCTCAAAGGAACTGTGCATTTTTTCGGGATAAAAAGTAGCCTGCGTTACTCAATGATAATGTAACTTTCTATTAATGAAAGAATTTTTAAAATCGGTCCATTAGTTTCGGAGCCTATTCGGTACAAACAAACAAACAAACAAAAAAAACATCCTCTTTATAATATTAGTATAGATAGGTTTACTTCTAACTTAACCTATAACGAAAATATATACCTACATACATACTAACATACTATACCCTCCTTTTAGGCTTTGCCACAGTCAGGTAAAGAGTATCAACCCTATGTTTACAGGTTTATTTAGCGCAACAGTAAGCCCACAATTATTTAGAGCAGGCATTAAGGTGTTACTCTACTTTATTACGTTCGTTTCTTCACGACTATTAGGGTAAGATCTATAGAGAGTAAGGTACTTAGAGTAGGTACTCAGACTTAACTTTAACCACCCAAATAAAGAAGCGAATCTAAAGTGGCGGCACTAATCATTCTCTCTCGCTCGCAAAGTCCCTAATCATAATGCAATCTTTGAGTTCCTCTAAGTGTGTGCTTAGCAAAGTATCTATAAGTTCATAAAATCGACAACTTACGAAAGACTTCGCTAAACAGGCACTCAGACGGACTCAAAAATTAATACCGAAATTCCCATAACTCGATAGTTAAGTCTGAGTAAAGTCCCTGTTGGCGACACAGGTTAAATAGTGGTTTAACCTTATTTTAATAGTTATTTATTAAAAAAATAAATGGTTTTTACGTCTTTGGTTGTTCTCTAAAAAAGAAATTAATATATTATGTCAAGATTTTTCTTTGCTACATGGTCTATTTTTTTTGTTCGCAATTATTTTTCCAAAGTTTCCCGAAACGTAGCCGTATGCATACATCACCAACAGTCCCCATCCCCAGGCCCTCTCAATAGCCAAGAAAGGATATTAATTATTATATGTATTAGCTTAATAGTTTTCCTATGAAGTATAGTGGTTATTTTATCTAAATACGTCACGTACACAAGAGATTTATGCCATAAAGTAAAAACTTGGTCAACTATCCCCGGTCTGTACTTTGTGATATTTTTAACCGTAACTATGAAGGCACTAAGGCTGAGATAGAGCGTATTTAGTGTGATTTCTTAGCCGCGCTGGCCGCCCACGCTGACGCTCAGCAAGACTAGGAAATACGATCTATAGATCTCAGCCTTAGTGCCTTCATAGTTACGGTTAAAAATATCACGAAGTAATATGATATACCGTGGTACATAAAAAAAACAAAACTACGAGTAGGTACATAACAATTCTAAAAATGACTAACTCCCAGTTTCGACGGCATGTGCCTTCCCACAAAGTTTCTTTTCCGATACGAATCTGCAACAATTATGTAAGTGATCAGAGCACGAACTACATGTCTCATAATTATGACCATTATCTCAACGTAATAAAGAGTTCCAGGAAAATATACAGTGAAAACAGCATCCACGAACAATTACAACATAATTAATACAAGATTAATCATCAGATCCAATCAGGGATAAGTGATTACCAATTAATCCGTTCTCTATACAATTACTTAATGTTATATCATGTTGTTAGATGTGGCCTTATTTACAAGTCAATAAGGTTCAGAATACATTAGCAATTGCTTTCGGTTTTAGACCATCGCGTGCGCTGTCAAACTTGTTTGATAAAAACTGATTCTGTTTACGATTGTTGTTGTTTGTTTTTTGTTTTGTTTTGTTTACATAATTGTGTTTAAGTTCTTTGTTGTAACACGCTATGGACATTAACCCCTTTATTTATAAACGATTATTAAATTAAATGGCTCCTCAGTTAATTACCATCTCTATTCATTGTCATAGAAATGACAAGTTTTATAATTTAATCAGTGGTTATATTTAAGTGGCATCTATAAGTAAGGGGGTTTGTGTTTGAGTTATTTTTATATTGTTATAACAGTTTCCTTAATAGGCAAGAATTGAATATAGAAAGAAGCATAAAGATTTATATTTAGATTATATAATATATATAAAAATTAAGTTATTATTAAAGTGGATCAATAAGATGTCTTCCTATAATTATTTTCTATTTTATTATAACACTATAATTATCTTATGGTGGATATTATCTGAATAAATCTTGCTAAAAGCAGCATATTCTCAAATAAATAAGTATGGGTACACTTGTATGGTACCTACACTTAATAGATAACTATCTAGGTCAGCATTTCCCAAACTATAGGTCGTGACTAGGGTTGCCAATTTTTTTTTCAGCCTATAAGGAACAAATACTTAAAAAAAAACCACGAATTTCCGTTTTTTTCCCGAGACATTTTTTTTAAGAAACAAAATTACTTAGAAAAAATAAAAAAATTGCTTAGGCAACATAACCAGTACCAATACCAACTGACAGCGCCCGTTCACGAACATGACGTGCGTCAGCACCGTTCAACTCAACCATTTTGGAGGGAATCCAACGACACAATACACACGCCACCATAAGCGGTACCTTCGAGCGAGCATGACATTTAAATTAGTTAAGGGACCCAGGAAATAATGTTTAAATAACTTTTACTATTATGTACGTACAAAACTTAGCACAGTCATAAAGTATTGCAACTATTCATACCTTGTTGTTGTAACGTAATTGCAATACTTGGTAGGCGGGTTTCAGTGACAACTTAATTACAAATTATTAAAAGCAGTACAGTCGGCGATAGTCGGGGTACGTAAAATACTGGGACTCAGGCCACCTCAGGCCTCGTGCACTTTGTGAGATGGAGTAGGCCATAATTCACCACGCGGGCCCAGTGTGGGTTGGTGGCCGTCACGTCTTCGATATTTTGGTTCTAGGTCATGGCGTTTTCCTTAGTATAAAGGTCGATTTTAACCAAACGAACTAAGAACTAGAGTAGAACAAGAGAATTCTTTCTCGGTCTAAATCTATCGTAAACGAAAGCTCGTTTTCAGCGTTTACACCAAAATATCAACGAGCAAAATGAAAACCAAAAACTAGAATAAAATTCTTGCACATAGATAAACGTAAGAGTGCTCTACCTCTGTTTACACAACAATAATTTGATAGTGGGGATAGAAAGAGCATTCGCTCCTCTGATGTAAATCGAGAAGGACTCTGGCTGTCTTATTTTATTATTATTATGTTTTTCGAAATCGTTCGAACTTTTTAGGTAGGTACATACCATTTGCATACCATAATATAATTATTTTAATTTGACAATAATGTTTAAAACGATCTCTAAATTTTATTTTAAAAATTTGACTGGTCATTGAAAAATAACGCTGTATGAAATGAAAAGTAGTGTCTTGATTATTTTTTTGTGACAAATTAGTTAGATGTTATATAAATAAAAGTAACTGCGTTTATTTTATTTTTTTTATTATTTATTTTTTTATTTGTAAATAGGCTTGCGTTTATTACCTATCTTATATTGCTGAGTGTACCTACAAAGTAGATGGAGAGATATATATGTAAATACATACATAACTAGGCAAGCTCCGTAAACGTAGGTGCATTCACTCTCAGAGGCAGTGACGTCATCACGTCCACGTTCATACCTGAAACCAATGAAACATAGGGTTTATTTTTATAATTTACTCGTAAGACTTTAGTAAGACTCGTTGGTATATAACTGTCGTTAGATACTGAGAAAAAATCTAAACTCTCAACGCAGGCATAGAACCCACAACATAGAGTCCTCAGATCATAGAAACAAGGAGATATGCCATCATAGCAAATTAGTACCGGAACAACTGATGCCACTTTTAGTACATTTTTCGACACAATTACGCGCATAATTAAGCGCTCCTTGTGAATAAAAAGATCTCCCACGCATTAAATATTCCGCACACCCTCAATCTAACACTGTTAATCGTCACTCAACACTAGCTCTAAACTAAAACACTGTATTTATACCATCGATCGTGTTCGGGTCGCCGCCAGCGCGTACGTTTTTAATATGAGCAATTTGCTCAAAATCAGGCATCATGCTCGATAGCGCCTTGGCACATCTCCCTTGTTTCTATGATCTGAGATAGAGTCCAAGTTTCCAAAAATGCAAACAACTATAGTTCCACCAATTAACATGCTAAATTACGAAAATCCGTGAACTATTGACGGGTACTTATCGTACTTTATTTATGTTCAGCTGTCAAGCCTCACTAAGTAGAGGTCATTACACTCAGTGACAAGAATTTCTCTCATTTAAATTGTCAGGTAAATACACCAGGTATTTAGGTACAAGATTACAAATCCTAAGTCTAACTAGTTGCGGCTGAATATCAATATTTTACGTGGAGCGACGACATCTGACCTCCACAACCTAATAACTGGGTAGGTAATACTGGCATTCTAATGTTAGACCAGCGTGTCTATTTTGTACCGACATTCCGCGTGATATCACCGCGAGCACTGCCAATTTGTTTGCGAACCTTTGAGGGAGAATCTCACCGTGACATTCTCCCTCGAACCTTCTTACGTTCGTGTTTATTTCCCTCATTGTACGCGTCGGATGTGTATGTTCTCTTTTGTTTTTAGGGCCCGTACCTACCTACCTTAAAAGGAAAAAAACGGAACCCTTATAGAATCACTTTGTTGTCTGTCTATCTGTCCGTTTGTCAAAACTCTTTTTCTTAGGAACAGGTAGAAATTATAAAGTTGAAATTAGTACAAAACAAAAGGCGTATTTTTTAGAGTTCCGTGCCAAAAGGTATAAAGGGAATCCTAGATATTACTAAGCTTAAGCCTATTTTGTCTGTTTGTGTGTCACATGTATTTATTACTCATAATATTCAAGCTAATATTTTTTTTCTAAAATTACAATAATAAAGCTGTATGAGTACATTATTTTATCGCTCGACTTATTCTTTTCAAATCATGTTGTTTCGTAATCTTCTAATCCCAATTAATCTGGCCAGTCCATAATGCTTTTGTTCTTATATTTATATTTTAACAATTTAATTTCAACTGTATATTGTTCAGTATACAGGTCAGTTTCCCTTACCATTTTTTTATAGGAAACGGTAATTACAACGGTATTGGTCGCTCATCGTCTCTTGACTTCGGGACAAACTTGAGAGTTAAGTACGTAGACGCAGAAGTTTGTTTGCGATTGTAGGTAGGTACCTCAGATCATAGAAACAAGGAGATGTGCCATGGCGCTATCGAGCTTGATGCCTGATCTTGAGCAAATTGCTCATATCAAAAACGTACGCGCTGGCGACGAACCGAACACGATCGATGGTATAAATACAGTGTTTTAGTTTAGTGTTAGTGTTGAGTGACGATTAACAGTGTTAGATTGAGGGTGTGCGGAATTTTCAATGCGTGGGAGATCTTTTTATTCACAAGGAGCGCTTAATTATGCGCGTAATTGTGTCGAAAAATGTACTAAAAGTGGCATCAGTTGTTCCCGTACTAATTTGCTATGATGGCATATCTCCTTGTTTCTATGATCTGAGCACTGGCCAGTGGTCAGCTAAAAGGGCCCATGTTCCGTGTGTTACGTGTTGATTTCTTTTATGCAATAGGTCTATGTACTTAGGTAGACACGGTGCCGGTGCCTATGTTGTTATTAGCAGAAAAACATTCACAATAATGTTGTGTGAGAATTGCCTTTGATTTTTGATTTGGTTTGATTCAGCACCAACTTCCGAAACTATTTCACATAGTGTTGCCCAAAATCGGTCTTGCAACAATCATTTTCGCAAGATCAAGACCACCTAATTACAGCAAGACTAAGACCAAGACCAAGAATGAATGTACAATACTAAAACTAAGACCACGACTATGGGTATTGACGCAGAACCGAGACCAAAGACGGGGTTAGACTCGTCTCGGTCTTGCATTTGGGCAACACTAATTTCACACAACATTAAGTGCAGGCCACACCACCAGCTAGCGAGCTAGCTGGTGGTGTGGCCTGCACATTAGTGTGATCTCTTTAAAGGCGGTTTTAACTTTTTTTTTCAATTTTTTTATTTTCTATTTTTAGCGAGGTAAACACACGCGATTACGGCAATAATGTGAATTCATTACCGCTAACCGAAACTACATACCTACCACTTTTTGCTGTTAATAATTACATTATCATACCGTTTACTGAAGCTGGTTAAAAAACTGCTCAACCAAAATTAATAAAATTGAAATGGGGCTGCTGTTGCCCCTATCAAGTTTTATGAAAAAAAAAAACTATCTTTAAAGTCGATTCATAATAGACGAAATCATCGCGTTTTTTGCATCTTTGCAAAAAACACATTAAGTCGATCGTAAACCTCCTTTTTGAAGAGGACGAGAGAAAAGAGGACGTTGTTGCCTATATCCTCTTCAAGTACATAATTCCTTCAGGAATCACAGGGCCAGAAATGACAGAGCTCAGCTTTGTAATAAAATTAGTAGAAAAAAATATAAACAGAAGAATATTGCTCTCGCGAAAATGATTTTTTTGTAAGTATAGGAAACAAATAGCAAGGCTAATATAAAACAAAACTAAGTATATATGTATACCAAATAAGATAACACAGACAGTGATGTTAATGTTGTTATTTATTTTTAGTTTTTTTATGTCAAAACATAGGAAGCAAAAAATACAAGATATCCCAAAAAGTTTGATTAAAAACTAGTAACTGAATCATGAAAAATAATAATTATATAATTACTTAGGTATAACTTGTTATTATAATTCTTCGCTTCGCTTATTTTATGTGCCAATCAACGGAGTCAAATAATAAACAAAAGGTGTAAACTAAACATACCTAATCTGAACATTTGTACGATACCATTCTTTAAAAGAACTTGTCTAGACAAACACGGTACATCCATAGGAATTTGCGTAAATAAATAAAGGATTGATCGAAGGGAAATACACTTAAGTTACTTTAACTGTCGCTAGATTTGATGTTATTGTCGACATCTCAGATCATAGAAACAAGGAGATGTGCCAAGGCGCTTGATGATCTTGAGCAAATTGCTCATATTAAAAACGTACGCGCTGGCGACGAACCGAACACGATCAATGGTATAAATACAGTGTTTTAGTTTAGTGCTAGTGTTGAGTGACGATTAACAGTGTTAGATTGAGGGTGTGCGGAATGTTCAATGCGTGGGAGATCTTTTTATTCACAAGGAGCGCTTAATTATGCGCGTAATTGTGTCGAAAAATGTACCTAGGTACTAAAAGTGGCATCAGTTGTTCCCGTACTAATTTGCTATGATGGCATATCTCCTTATTTCTATGATCTGAGGTCGACATCGATCGGTGCAATATTACAGCAGAATTATTTTGTTTAAGGGTGTAAGTAGGTACACCACGTAAATAGAGGCTTAATGATGTTTTAAAATAAAATATTTTGGTTTGATTCCCGGCTAAAGGGTGGTATTTTTTGCAAAAACCCTGTAAATGATAATGATATTTATTTTGTAAATAGGTTAAAACTTTTACACGTCAAAACATTTTTTTAAGCTAGATGAGTTCGGTGTTTCATATATGAGAAGACCTTTGAGAAGAAACACCGAAACAAACTCAAAGGTTGATGTCTCTTTTAAAGTCCAGACAATTAAGATAATTAATTGTGTTAGAACCATGCAGGTTAGTCTGAAATGGCCTTTAGAGGAAAGAGCCATACAGATTTGAGTGGACCTGACCTGACTGTGCACGCATGTGCCGGGTATCGTGGTAGCTCAACCTAGACTTAGGAAGCTCAACGACCCGACGAACATTACCATCAGAAAGGACATTTGGGTAGGCCCCCTAAAGTACTCAAACTGTCAGACTGACCTTGAGATCTATAACAGTAACATAATAACCCACATAGTACTCACATTTACAATAATTATATTCAATATATTGCATAATTATTAACACATTCAATGTCATTTTGTATATAAATTGTTGTAAAAGGAAAGGTACCTACGTACTATGTAGGTATGTAGGTAGGTACTATTGTACCAATCGATTATGGAGCTGATAAAATATCAAAACGTGGAAAGAAAATAATGTTATGTATTTGGGTACCTATGGCAAATTATGTTTTTGGAAATTTTATATAATTTTCAATCTTTTTAAAATATTTTATACTTAATTATTTTTCTCAAAACTGTCGAGTCAGGATAAAAATGTTCATGTACGTACATATTTATGTATTCTAAAACAATATTAACACAGGTCTCTATTGGTTTAAACTGTTCAAAGATACCGCTATCGTTGGTTGAACGTAACGTAAATTCTTCGACAAATTTTGAACGATGCAATGGTCACGCTCATGTGGGCTCACACTTATGTTCTATGAGAAAAATGGCGGAAAAAAATCTCAATTATGTATGTTATAATAATGTATAATCGTTTTTTTTTAAGTCTCGCATTTCGACGATGCACATAGCGTAGCAATTGAAATTATAACCTCTCGTTTGAATAAAATCTATGTTGGTATTCTCGAGAAATGCATTATGGTATTTGGAAAATGAAATCATTATGTAATACCTACTTACCAACATTTTTTTAACTATTATGCATCTGAATGTAATGCGTAAATTAAAAACACGAAGTTTTTGGGGTTCTGCAGCCGAATGGCAAAAACCGAACCCAATTTCGTCCTGTACCCCTATCATGAGTTTTTTTGACGTATAGTTTCGTTAACGTAAGCATATTTTAAATTTAAAATACAGCAGTCCTGGAACATTTTGATAAAATTTTATACAGTATGCACATTTTAAAAAATACAGAGAAATTAATTAAGTATTTAATTTATATAAATATTGTGTAACAAGCGTGTATTTTCAATTCAAAATATGCTTACGTGAACGATACTACACGTCAAAAAAACTCATGATCGGTACCCTGTTCGTCTGTCCATTCGTATGTCACAGCTATTTTACTTGGAGACTGTTGCCACTTTATAGATGAAGCTTCGTAGGTAAATTAGGTATGTGATCTGTGGACTGCCTTAGAGGAGTGTAGTAAAATTACGAATAACGACGCAGATATTGTATACTGTAGATCGGGGATATCCCCAATTGGCAATCATATCGTGTTACAGGTAAATAAACTTATACCAACCTAGGCGAACATTGCGTGTCTGTGTAAAAAAGGAAAACTGCAATGTCTTCACAGCCAAAGAGTATAACAATAATTTAAACTGTCTTACTTAACACTTGCTACACTCACAAGAGTTACAAGTTGTCCACATTACATATCGTGACGGATATAAGTTATTACTTTTTGTCGATGTTACAACCACTTACAACGCAACATTTAAACGATCAGGCAGATCTTGTTGCTTACAAATAATGTGTTATTTGTAACGCTAAAATGTTACAATAGCTTGAGGCGATCAATCATGGTTTTGATTGTAGGCTTTGTTGCTTCTCTATTTGTATTTATTAGGACCACGAAATAGATAAAAGAGGTTTTATCTATTCCGTGATTAGGGCAATAACAATATAAATAAAGTTTTTGGACCTTTTAATTGAAGTTTGAACTGTCATTTGTTGGAATATTTTTTATCAAAGAAAGAAAAATGATTTATTGCATGCTACAACAACGTGACAAAAAATTACCGTAAATGATATCATTTACCTAAGTTATTATTATGTCATTTAAAACAAAGTACCTACATAGTTATTTAACTATGGAACAGCCAAAAACATAGATTATTTTATGTAAGCATTTCCAAATCCGTTTCCATGGAAATTAAGCTTCCCTTAATTAGACATTTCTTAATTAGGAGTTGGATAGTATGCTATCAGTTCTAACGGGCATAAGCCTTATATGACACTACAACACCCACGTCAGCAGCCGGCCTAGCATGACCACGATAGAAACGGGTTTTGTCTACATAGAAATAGACAAAGTGACAGATTGTAGAAACATTTCTACGTTTTATTAATGAAACGGCAGAAATGTTTCTACAATCTGTCACTTTGTCTATTTCTATGTAGACAAAACCCGTTTCTATCGTGGTCATGCTAGGCCGGCAGACGTAGTGGCTGTTTAGTTGCCAAAAACGGCCATCAGCTACATTGTATTATATTGATTTTTAGGGTTTCGTACCCAAAAGGTAAAAACGGAACCATATTACTGAGACTTTACTGTCCGTCCGTCTGTCTGTCTTTCTGTGTGTCTCCAGGCTGTATCTCATGAACCGTGATAGCTAGACAGTTGAAATTTTTACAGATGATGTATGTCTGTTGCTGCTATAACAATAAATACTAAAAACAGAATAAAATCAATATTTAGGGGGGGCTCCCGTACAACAAACGTCATTTTTTTGCTCGATATTGATAACGGCAAAAGGTAGACGCTTGAAATATTCACAGAATATTAAATTATATATTCACTTAAAAAATAAATAATTAAATTAAAATAAAACAAATATTTAAGGGGGCTCCCATACAACAGACATGATTTTTTTGCTGTTTTTATAGATAATGGTACGAAACCCTTCGTGCGCGAGTCCGACTCGTACTTGGCCGGTTTTTATAATTATTAAAGGCGAATCATACACCGCCCCGCGCTACGCTGCGGGGTGCGTGGCGACGTAACAAAAGCCCCGCGCGTGAATGCGTTTTCAGTGCACTACGCGTGTTTTCTATACAAATACAGGTACTTGCAAACAACGTAAGATCACGCACTCCCGCGCTACGCTGCGTGATGCGGTGCGGTGTGCGAATCGCCAAAGTCATCAACTCACTTTTCATTAATTAGAAGACCGACTAGTCTTGTAATTAAATATCTTCTGTATAAAAAGTTCATTCATAAAAGATTGGGTCTTTAAAGGTGTCAGCGCTATTACATCTGGCCTTTATTAAGTTTTTGTCATCTTCATTTCACTGGGTGACCTCAAAAAGCAGTGGCTTAATTATTTGCTGACGAATTTCTTTTAGAGGTGGGCCGATCAACTTTGAGTAAATTATCGATAGAATTTATTTGACTGGAACTTTTCTGACTGTAACTGGTTCATTACGAATTGAAATTATTATTATAACTTTTAATATAATAAAATTATTTTGAAATTTGTGGTATTTGTTTGTGTAATTATTAGTGTTATCTATTATTTACTAAGGCACAATATGTCTTTAATTATTTTGATTGCTATAATACCGTTATTAATAAACCCCCTTACTTATAGATGCCTCTTAACCACTGATTAATATACAACTATTCTTGTCATTTGTATGATTATGTATAGAGATGACAATTGACTTAAGAGCTGTTTAATTTAATCATCGTCTATAATTAAGGGGGAAAGTAAATAAATAAGCTCAACTTGCATTATACCTATATGTATGTATAATATAACTATATTGTGGTGAAGAAATCTATTCCGAATCTGTCATGATTTTTGACAATTTACTGAAGCATAAAGACCAATTGTTTTACGGTTATGCCATAAATAAATCTCACTTACATGCTGGTAGAAATCAATAGGATAACGAAATGAAACCATACAAAACAAATTGCTTTTTTAATTAACAGCTATCGCAATGATAAAGTCACGTCGACACAAAATAAACTATGGTACGTAATAAATATGCGAAACAACAGACACTAACAATTTCCTATAAAAGCTATACGTAACTCGATTTTCGATGCATAGAGTCGGGTCTACTCAATTTGCATTATCGATTTGCATCTGCGTTAGTCGACCCCTAATTTATATTTTTAATCTACGTTCGAGTTTGGATTGATTTTCAATCGATTCATCAAGTATTATTCGATTTCGAATTAGAGCAAATCGAATGAGACAAATAAAATGTTTTGAATAAAGATTATGATTGGAAAGGGAAATTTTATATTGTTGTTCGTAGTGGGTCAGCTTTATTGGCCTAAGACATTGTATTCTCTTAAAGTTTTTCCTCACTTTGATGGTTTTTCTACGTCTTCAAGGCGTATTGTATTAGCACGTACAACGAATATGGAGAATCATCATTATCTTAATTAGGTACGTACTTATAGGACTGGCTCGCTGGTCTCAAGCATTAGGTACTTAAAACTAGTTTCAACCACTCAAATGGCTTTAAATCTATGCTCATGGCGAGATTTGTGATTGAGTATCGTTTCGTAATACCGGCCTATGTGTCGCTAGCGCAACTGCTGAGTGTAGGGTCCTAGATTCGGTTACCAAGTTGGGCAGTCTTATTGGGTTTCCATCGAGATATTTTCTTTAATAGGACAATATTTTTTCCTTACAAAAAATGTTAACAAACAACAGGCGATACTAGTTACAATGAATACTCTAGTAATCATATTTTGTCCATAAATCCATCGGTCCCTCTTTGTTCCAATCGATCACATTAATACAGATTGGCGTATAATGCGCAGGATTAATTAATAATACTAATTAGTTAATTGAATTATTCATTGTAATATCTCACGCATGGCACCTCACATTACCATCGAAGTAATAAATTATAATTAATTTGAATTGATGGTTTTTGCAGAGAAAAATAAATGGTATTTATTCTTCGAAATTGTTGGTGGAGGTTTGTTGCACTGTTCAACATTCATTAATGTCTTATCATGGGGTAATAGACCTTATTATATGGGATTTATTGTATGGATGATCCTTTGGCCCACATTGGGTAGGTTTCAGGTCATTACAGTAATGTGTAATTAATTAGTAAGTTTAATATCTTTACTAATTAAAAACAAGGTAGGTACCTAACTTTAAATCATACATTGCTGTACTTCATCTCTCCCGAAATTTAAAAGAGTTCTCCATAATTATTATTAAAGCCATTTATTATTTTTTTCTTAATAATGATTTTCGATTCAATAGGTATTAATTTTATTCATTCTGAATTGGTTACAAACAGTGATCATTATTTTATATTAATATTCATGCATTACATAGTAAAAAAAAAAAAAAAAAACAACCGAATGCAGAACCTCCTCCTTTTTGGAAGTCGGTTAAAAAACAGTTTAAATAAGTAAATCAATCAATGTAAAAAAAAACCCTTTTGTTCCCCATAATATCCACTTTAAAATTTTAGGTCTATTTTATATAAGTACAATATTGCTTACAGTTTTAAGTTAATATTTTGGCTGATTTTGTAAAACATACAACATTAATTTTAATATTAGACAAATAACGGCAAAATAAGGATAATTGTATCATGTTGTTGAAATGACTGCATTTTTGTGTTTAAATTTACATACAAATGGTAAATATGTAGATTACATTACATAGCTTTGTATTTATGGTGAAATAACGAAGTTTAATTGACGCCAATATCTAAATAACAAAACAGGTATAACCGTTTTTTGTCTAATGCTGTAATGTGAGTATATATTTATAGATGGCAAAGAAAATGTTGGTAGATTTAGACCATTTATTTCTTAAACACTATTTGCAAAAAATAGGACGGTAGCCGTCAGGTAACGGGTTAATAACCGGTCAATGTCTAGACGTACTTCTATACAAGTAAATAGCATCCCACACACCTTTTTGTTCGATTAAATGCGGATTTCTTTCTTGATTGTCGTGTATTTACTTAGTAACTAAGTACAGTCTGGAATCTGACGTAGAGTAAACACTTTTGTATAAGATTTAAAACTACGATGTTCTTGAATAAATGTCTATGTAAATATTATGATAAATACCTGATAAAATGATGCAGATAATAAATTGCGAAACTCGATTTCCATTTTTCATAGCTTTCTTTTTCTATAGCTCCTGTTCTAATTTTATTATGTACGTGATTCGTTTTGGTCTAAAAACACTCGCTGGAACGAGCTCTATCATTTGAGCTTTTGCACACTTAAATTGGTTGAGTTGGAGGGAAGCTAAGTATGAACATTTAACTTGACTTTCAATATACGTTTCGAATAGGTTACAATTAGTCATCATAAGAGCGTTATTTTTGAATTATATCATCAACACAAAGCTGCGGAGCAGCACGGGTCTCCGGCTAATACTAATTAATCCGACGATCTGATTAAAAATCAAATTAAAACGTGCAGCTAATTAATATTCAAGTAGGTCTGACGCTCAATACAGATTTGCTAAAGACGTTAAGAGGTTACTCCACTCAGCGATCCCGTTAGTTCGCACTCCGGTACAATATGGCTGACGATCAGCGCAAATATTATACATTACTTTGAAATCAATTTACTTACTGCTTGATACATAATAATTATATTTTAATGATAGTTGAGGGTCATAATCTAAAACTGAGATCTATAGGAGCTTACTAATGGTCGTTTTCAATAATGTATCTATCAGTCATTTTGCTTACTACAGATAGAAGTCTGACTTTACTTTTATACAGGATGGCAGGTTATACAGTGGAAATGTTAAAAGGGGTCATTGTACGCATCATTATGAACAACTTTTACTATGGGACCAACCATGAAATCGCGAAAAAAAATTCAGCTGTTCCATACATTTATGTTCACATAACTTAACAAAATGTATGGAACAGCTGATATTTTTTTCGCGATTTCAGGGTTGGTTCCATAGTAAAAGTTGTTCATACTGATGAGTAAAATGACCCCTTTAAATATTTCTATTGTCTAACCTGCCACCCTGTATAGCTTACAGCGACCCGCACGCGTGCAGTCTATTGTAGGCCGATCACGAGTTATTTTGACGTATGTTTTAGTGTGCGTGTAATTTTCACAAGACGAATGATGATAATGACTGACACCACAGAGTAAATTAAAGGACACAATATTTTTAATAATGGCGCAATGATGTCTTTACATTTCATAATATGGTAGTAGCAGTTCCAAGCTGTACCTATATTCTGACGTCAGACTAATAAAACTTTAGTATCCACCACATGCTGTGAAGGCCTATTGTTGCCTTTGACACAAAGGGGTTAAGGTTTAAAAGGAATGTGGTTTATTTATTTATTTATATACTCTTTATTGTACACTATGAGTATCATAATACAAAACAGGTTTACTAATTTAAAGTGGTTCTACTCGATACAGGAACAGTTTGTGGAAAATGCGTGTGGTACCGTCAAAGGCCACTATGTCTCTTTCGGTGGGTCAAACGAGGTGTATATAGGCATATTGGAGGATAGTACGTTTTGAAGGACTTTTGTACCCTTTGACTCAAAGGGGGTAAGGTTTTAAAAAGCGTGTGAGTGTGGTATACTGTTTGTACCTACTAGAAATAAAGTCCGTTTAGTTCTGGCTATAGAAAAGAAGATTTCACACAAAATATGACCAAGTTCACATTATTCTTGCTGCATATTTTGCGTACTTTAAATCTGTGTATTAAAGTCTAAAGTTCTTTAATAATACTGTTCATTTCATAAATAGATAGTTTAATCTAAATCAAGCTAGTATTTTGTCTCTGCTTAAGATGACTATTACTTTCGCATTTATATTATTAGTTTGGATTTAGTAATCGGATTTGTGTATTGAAACCCAATTTTTAAAACAATGAAAAGTGGAACATCGTTTAAGCAATATTCAATTGTTCTTTCATTGTAATGGTTTCAATGTGATGATCATTATTTATTTCTTTTGATGTCTCACATGACACACAATATAATTGAATTAGCCGATGCAACGAAGGTGATGTGTTCCGAGCATTGTCTTCAAGTCTTCAACGATCTAGTGAGCTAGTAACCTAAAAACAGTGTGACATTCAGTCATATTATTCAGTTTTGAATGCGAATGAAAGATGACTAGTGGAAGGAAAGGCTTATCTATAAGCACTTCATCTATACTAATATTATAAAGAGGTAGTTTGTTTGTCATGTAGGGGATAATCTCCGGAACCACTGATCCGATTCTGAAAATTCTTCCACTAATAAGAAGCTACATTATCTTTGAGTGCTATAGGCTACTTTTTATCCCGAAAATATGCATAATTCTTTTAGGTTACGCGGATAAAGTCGTCGGCAAAGTGCTAGTGAAATATAAGCGGCAGTAGCTTAAAGCGCGGATTGGAAAGTGAAAAGTCGTGGTTTCGAATCCCATACGTTGCACTATTGATGTGGAGCCACTTCTAGCTCAAGTAGGTATTTAGGACCGTCAACCTTTTAATGCCTCATCATCAGATCAGCATGGCTACGCCTCATAATAGAGTTGTTTTCACTTATGTATATGATTAAAATACTCCGTGATCTGCACAGTTGAAAGTCCGTTTATAGGGTGCCGTAGAAGGTACAACTAAGAACCCTTATAAGTTCGTCATGTCCGTCTGTTTGTCTATCCATCTGTACCTACGTCTGTCACACCCTCGTAAAATCTATAGTTCTACCAATTTTCATGCAACGTCTCAGGTTGATGTCTTCTACGAACCGTCATAAAGGCATATAGTGAAATTACAAAAAATATGAAACAGGGATGACAAGAAATACTTTCACGCGTCATAAGCCGATACCGATTTCCGATTCCGATTTTACACAACATAATATTGTAATCTTTTGAAAGCGGTTTTAACTTTTATTTAAGTAAGTTTTTTTAATTCTCTATTTTGATTGACATATAAACACACGCGATTACAGCAATAACATAAATTCATTACCACTCACCGAACCTACAGACAACTTTTTGTTGTGAATAATATCGTCAACGTACACACATCAAAAAAAGTATGCGACCACTTTGAAAAATCGAAATCTTTTTTTAGGGTAGATAATTATAATCTACCGTAACAAAAAAGATTTCGAGTTTTCAAAGTGATCGCAAACTTTTTTTGATGAGTGTAGGCAAAGTTCCTAAACTAAGTAGGTAGGTACCGTTTATTGAATTACGAACATACAATTTAAAAATAGTCGACTTGATAGCCGCCTCCTTTTTAAAATCGGTTGAAAAGTAACTTATTATTTTCGAATATTCTTACAGTTAAAGTGAGAGTTGTACTGGATACTTAATTCTTACTTTCCTTTCTGTGATTTAAAAATCAAGTTGTTATTTGATACTGATCTTGATACTGATCTGAGTTTACGACTGAAGCGAAACGAGGTGGCAAGTAGTTTGATTGAGAAATGACTTAAAAAGAAATCATTATACAGAGCCTGAAAAAAAAATCTATCCAATAAAAATACTTATGCCTAGTTCTAGTTGTTTCTCTTTAGTCTATTTTGCCGTCTGCACTTTGCTAAAAATAGAAAGAAATCGGAGGGAAAATTGCTCTAAGCTGCCTGCCTGTGCTTAAACTAGTAACGTTAATTGCTAAAGCTTGTAAATATTAAATATCAATTATTTTTTTAAGCACATTCATTAAGAAAGGATGTTGAATTATACGCAAAAATATGTTCAACGACGTGCGTAGACGTTTATGGACGTAAAAATGATATGATTAACAAAAGTGCAAAATAAACATAGTAATTGAAAACGATTATAATTCCGTAATAAGAAAATAATAATTTTGGAACAACTTATTTTATCAAATAAATGCTCTTAAATTGTTTCTGGTAATTTAAAAATTTAAAAATAGTCATGTTTAGAAAAAGCGCGTTATGCTTGTTTCATTTCTTATTAGACGTGTGAAGTGAGGTGTTAATTTACCTTAAAAAAATGTTTGAATCAAGAGCGAAGGGCTGTTTCTCTACCCTAAAAAAATTCTAGTGTTCATCAATATAACGATTACAACCAACGCCCATGGTTCTACAACACCTCACAGTTCTATTCACCAAAATAAAATTGGTAATCTGTTTTTCACTCAAAAGATTATTCAATTACATTTTACAGACGTAACAAACAGCGATACAAATAGATCGACAATGTGATAATTCAAAGATTTCGACAATGCAATAAACGTAATTGCACCTTCATTCATTGAATTCAATCTGACAATGTCATTATTCATTGAATGTAAGAACGGATTGATTTTGTGAAATCCATAAAATTAGTATTGCGTTGTGTGAAATTATTTTATGTAAAAAATCTAGACTGAAATTATTGCGGATGTATTCGTGACTAAGTGGCCCGAGTTTTTTAAATGGTCAAGTCGCGGTATGCAGCAGTGATTTGTATAAAATGTTTTTGTAATATTTTTGTAATACAGTTCTATGTTAAATTACATAACGTAGAACGTAGAACATAGAATTACAAAAATATTTTAACTAAGAAACAAAAGAAAGAGCGGGTTGAACATCTCTATGACAGTGTTACGGGTAATCAGAAGTCCGAACATTTATCAACTGGTCTTATCTAGTATTATGCAGTAGTTAGGGTTGTGGAGGTAAAAAAAAAGGTCTCTCAATCACAATCAGCTGTGAGGTCAAAAAGTCACCCAGATTCAGAAAACCTGTTCAATTTAATCTGTTGTCAAATCTTATGTCAAGTAATACGATTGGCCAATGATACCTATTTCGGTAAACCAATAACAACAGCTGACCTGAGATTGACAGCAGATTTACTAATCAATTGCTTGATCAAGCTTTTAGATATTGCAGGGGTTAAATGGGAATTTGCTAATCCGTTTTGTCGTATATTTAAGCACGAGAATAATTATACTTCTTTATTATTTACTAGCACTTCGCCCGCGACTTCATCCGCGTGTCCCACAGGAACTGTGCATTTTTTCGGGATAAAAAGAAGCCTATGTTACTCAGTGATAATGTAGCTTTCTATTAGTGAAAGAATTTTTAAAATCGGTCCAGTTGTTTCGGAGCCTATTCGGTACAAACAAACAAACAAAAAAATCTTTCCTCTTTATAATATTAGTATAGATGTGCCTATTTAGAATGTTAGCATATTACCACTTTGGTTTTGATCAACTTTTAGTCAATTTTCGATTTCATTGCGATATAAGTTCACGTTTGTCGTTGTTTGTCAGAATAATATCATTTATGACGTTGGTGATACAGATACTAAATCGGAACTATATTTAGAACATTTTAATTAGGAGAATTGCCCTTTGGATTGCAGTCGTTTCATGTCAACATGTCACGACCCCAACCTAATAAGAATAGGCTAGGATAGGTGGACAGTGAAACCTTTGGAAAAATTCAAAGCATAGTTACTTGAAATAGTTACACCTTGAGACGATCAATGTGATCATGTTTCCGACGAATCGAACGCGATCGATGTTTTATATTATATCTGTGTTTTAGTTTAGTATGAGTGACAAGTGATGAATAACAATGTTAGATTGAGGGTGTGCGGCATTTTGAATGTGTGGGAGATCTCTGTGTTTACAAAGGAGCGTTTGTAGTTATGACGCACACTGCTTTAAAAGTGGCGACAGCGGTTCCCGTACTAATTTGTTATGATACATATTTATAATCTAAGGTTCAAGCTAACCGAACATCTCCGTATTCGACGTAAACAATACAAATAGTAATGGCTACCTAATTTTTACGACTATTTCGACCTATCCAGTCGAATATAGATGTAGTATCGACAAAAAAGGAGGAAGACATGAAAAAATATTACGATATAACAATAGAGATTTTCTTTTACGATTGTGAGATTTTCTCTAAGAATAAACAGTGATTTCATTTGGATTTTCCGCTGTTTTGTTTGCGAAAACAGATTTGTATGTAAATATTTTGTTATAAGACGATTTCTGAAAGATAATTTAGTAAGTCTCTGGAATCAGGAATTCTGTTGACATAATCTCATGTTAGCCGCATTAGTTATTAGTTGACCGAATTAAGAATAGCCAATTAAATCATTTAACAGCGGATGAATATAAATAAGGCATTCATAAGAGGCTGGATCTTAATGTTGTTGATAATTAGCAATCACAGGCAGGTAGGCACAGCGGGATATTTCAGCCCAACTGGGGAAGTACCTCCACCTTACAGAATAATACAGCCATATAACTCTAGGTACTCTTCGGTAGTGCTGTGTTTCTGTGGTGAGTAAGGTCGCCAGAGATCCTGAGCATGCGCTGTGTAGACAGAGGGAGACCTGCTTGTCCCCTAAGCTGTCGGCACAGCCTCAGTCCTCATTTTAAAGGGTCGGTTATACCAATGTGATACTCTTACCCTCAGGCGAGCGGTACCTTGCTACCAGAAGACTGCTATGTAGGTATACCGGCCTGCTTCGTGCGGTCGTGCCAAAAAATTACTCGATTTAAAAATGTTTTGTCTATGTTTGCAATAGATTAAGTATCTACATAATTCATTCAAAACACCTTAGATAATACATTTTTCTTTATTTGGATACGAACATAATTGTACCTATGGTTTACAGTATAATAATTATTATTTAAATACGAACACAATTCTTTCTCTTGTTATGGTTTCAACATTCAACCCACTTTCGCGATCAGTTTTCACGGACGCCATTTTAATAAATAAATAGATACATTTATTTCACTTTGAGTCGTTATTAACGATATTTGCGTGTCGTACGCACATAAACTGCATTTATTGTTACATAAAACGAGTCCCGATTCCGATATCAATTTATTTGTATCGAAAATTCGGGCCGTTAATCGCTTCGATATTTTACTACTTTTGACATGTAAATTAGTTGGAATTGTTTTTGGGCAGAAAAAATGTAGATATATGTGTCAATTATTACGGTATTATTATGTAGGTATGTATCAAGTATTAATAGTTTTTAGTAGAAAACAAAATCTTGAATTTAACACGGCTTTGTAATTATATAAATTGTATGTTTAAGTTTTATAATTTGTTTTGTTTATTTTTTTATAATAATGTGTAGTCAACCTCCAATCTTCATTAAAACAGAAAAACAAACAAAAACATTATCAACTTGTTTTTCAAACAGTTTATCATTTATTTACAATTTTTTTCACACTCCGTTATTTTATAAACATAATGAGGTTTTTCAAGCCGCTATCGTATGATTATACTATATATATACCTATACCTAGTAATTTATGTAGTTATCACAATTTAACATGAATACCCATAATGACGTGTGATGTATGTAACTACGTATATTTTTTGTTGCTGACTATTTCTGCAGATAAAACAGGTAATAATTACGTAATAAATACCTAGTAAGTGTTCGTAAAAAGAATAAGTATATTTTACTAGTAGTAAAGACATAATTGATTTTATAAAGTACGCTAGCAAAAACGACATAGATAAAGACAAGTATAATAACCTAAAATTGTACACCTCAAAGGCGTACAATTTAAGGTGCGAAAACACTTTTCACGAGATCACGAGATCTAAATTCCGAACATGTATGAAAAACGTATGATGTCAATTTGAAACATAAAATTAATAAATAACGGAATGTACCTACTAAACAGTGTTTTTAATTAACAGGGGGTTTAATTAAGTTGTTTGAAGTATTTTCTTACTGACCAAGATTAAATACTGGGTGTAATTTTGTCAGTCGAAATACGAAAAGGGGTCATGTACACGAGTACAATGACCTCTTTGACTATGAAAACGCGAAAAAAAAAATCTGCTGCTCCATACATTTTGTGGAGTTATGTGAACATAAATATGGAATAGATGATTTTTTTGCTCCAGTTGTCAAGTTAGGTACAGCAAATAATTATGGGTCAAAGAATAGTTGCATTATTGCAAGTGCAAACGCACTTGCCTTAACGTAACGGTAGTAACGTTTTATCGGTAGATAACCTCAACGTTACAAAGTATGTTAATGCAACCAACTGTAAATTGTTTATGGAGTTGCGAAATTAAATACGCACAAGTAATATTTATTGATTTTGTAACCGGTTTGCTATTTTTAATTATAAATTGGGTTTTTTCATTACGCTGCGCTCCAAAACGGGAATAATTACTGACGCAAAAAGGCTGCCAGACTCAAATGGGACTGACTGATGTAATAAATGCTCGAATCTGAGCGAATAGCACGAATAATTTGACGTATGGTATCGTAAACCTAAGCGAATTTTGAATTAATACAGTTTGCTACATGTTATACAGGGTGGCAGGTTAAACAGTGGAAATATTTTAAGGGGTAATTGTACTCATCATTATGAACAACTTTTACTATGGAACCAACCCTGAAATCGCGAAAAAAAAATCTGCTATTCCATACATTTTGTTGAGTTATGTGAACATAAATGTATGGTAACAGCTGATTTTTTTTCGCGATTTCAGGTTTGGTCCCATAGTAAAAGTTGTTCATAATGACGAGTACAATAACCACTTAAAATATTTCCACTGTTTAACCTGCCACCCTGTATAAATAAATTATAAACTTTATTCATATACCTGTATGTAGAAAAGTGCGTAAATTGTATTAAACCAAAATTTAATAGGACTGTTGTATTTTAGATTCAAAATTCACTTACGTTTACGATACCATACGTCAAAACTATTGGTGCTAGGCCCACTGAACTGTTACATTACACGTAAATGTTCCTGGTGCGTGCCCACCTTTAAAGCCCGTCACAAACGTAGCTATAATATTAGTAGCTATAATATACAGGGTGGAATTTTGTAATGCCACCTGAAGGGAAAGTACTCTCAATACGGTAGATAGAAAATTTTACTCAAAGAAAACATTCATTTATTTTTGAATAGAAAGAGAACTGCATTCAAAGATTTTCGAAAATTTTAAATTTTTCATAGCTTTAACTTGACTCATTGAATTTATAAGTCCAGAATTCACGGTGTTCCTTTCATTTAATTTATTTTACTGCAATGTAAAATGCATTCCGCCGCATGCCGATAGATGTAAATTGAACTCCAAAAGTCTATAACAACTGGTATTACTTTAGAATACCGGTATTACCCTATTATTTTATTTTTTAATATAAAGATTCATGTCTTTATTTTGCTCATCTGAAACAAATTGATTTTAATACGGAAACAATATTTTACAACACTTTCAAATAGATTTGCCGTGCATTTTATCTTTATGCGCGATAGTATCAATATTAAACGAAGTTGCTAATAAAAGCTATATCCGTAAGTCCGTAACTAAACTATAACAGTTACATAACATAAATTACAGATGGATTAATGTTAAACATTTTTATCATTTATTGTTTTGGTTACAAAAGGTTTTTGTAATCTTGGTTGAGGTGAATGACACTGTACCTACTAACGAAATGATTGGAGCAGAATTGGAAAATAATTGTACTATTGATAAAAAACTGATGTAACACCTGAATTACACCACTAGGTAGGTACCTACCTACAACGATTGGCCCAATTTTTTTCTTATAAGTAGGTTCTTATGTCACGAAAAATATGTGATGTTCAACTAAATAACATAAGATCATAATAATGATTAATTATTTTGCCAAAACTTATTACTATGTATTGTTTTATAATATTTTTTAATAAAGCTTTTATTATTTATTTATTTCCATGGAATTTATAAAACATTGATATAATGTGATGAATTGGTATTCAATTACTATGTTTAAATCGTAGGCATTTAGGTTAGAAATAGTCTAGCCTGGCCTTAGCCATAAGCCACGTTTCATCGTTTACTTTCGTATTCCTAAAAAAATCAACGATTAAAATAATACTGATCAAGTGATCAGTGTAAGTTAAAATAATGTGCCAATTATAAATTTATTAAAAGGCGTGCTTTAACCTTGTTCGGGTTCCATTCGATTCGGCAGTATTTGTGAACAACAAAGCGGACGCGAAGTAATTACTACAATTATATTCGGCGTTCATTCGGCTCGTGCCGATCGACAAACTCTGTTCGGCATTTACCTTCGCTGAATTAACATATTCGAGTCGACTGCGGCTCGGCCGCACGTGTAATTATCTACACAAATATTCGATTTTACCGCCCGACTGTGCCGATTAATGCCGAACAAGTGTATAGCAGGCCTAACTGGCCAACACAAAAATTGCAGCATAAAAAAAATTGCAACAACTTTTTGGCATAAAGTCTGTCGATCTATATTTCTCATAACAGTTCAGTGACACAACAGCGTTTCTAAAACAGACTGACCTTGATGTCATAAATCGATCTCTAGTTAGGGAAAGAGCCGATAGATTGGTTATTGGAAATGGCAAAAAATCGGTAACTTCCGCTGTTACAAACGAAGAACATTGTTTTTGTAATTTTTTTATTTTATAATGATTATCGAACGTCTGATTCAAATCCGCCACAGCAGATCAGTTGACTTTAATCTCATGACCACATCATTGTTAGATCATAGATTTCCGAATATGATTGTGACATTACAGTGTTAAAATCATTTTTTTATTACTAACAGCTAGTCCAGCTACAGCCAGTGATTGAACTACTGCATAATTTTCCTAATTTAAAATATCTTAAGAGTGAACTGAGTGGCTGTGGACTCCTGGCAATCACGTCATGGACCCCCAAGGGGTCCGTGGACTCCACTTTAAGAAATCCTGAGCTACACTGATAATTAATGACTTAGGTACTTATGCTAAAAATCCTAGTTAGAAAAATATTTACCCAACGACATTGTAAGTTCATTGACACAATACATGTTTCTAAAATATAGTTCAGAACTCGCAAAAAACCGAGTTACTTCACGAATCGTGACTATACCTGCCATGGCATCTATTGTAATGACAATCATCTTATTTTTGTTATCTATGTGTTTCAAGATGGATGGAAAAGATTCGGGAAGCGGTGTGACCTTACCATCTACATACATTAATGTGTGGTATTATAATTATGTCTATGATGTGTCTTACACTTAAATCTCATCAAAAACATCAAAAGTTGTTGATGAAATGTAAGAGCGTTAGCTAACTTTATAGAATTACCTACCCCCTTTACTATAAACGATGATCAAATTAAACAGCTCTTATTCAATTGCCATCTCTATTCATTGACATAGAAATGACAAGGATAGTTGTATCAATCAGTGGTTAAAATTAAGAAGCGTTTATAATTACCTATTAGTAAAGGGGTTAGAGCACAGTGAGATATCTCGCTCATATCTGGGGCAGACTAGGGAAGTACCTCCACCTTACAGAATACCACATCTAAATAACGCTACTCTTCGGTAGTGTTGTGTTCCTGTGGTGAGTAAGGTCGTCAGAGCTCCTGAAGATGTGTTAGTTCGACAGCTAGGGACTTGTTTGTTCCCGCGCATGTGGCACTCGGTGTTGCATGCGCGCTTTACATCGGGCGGGCCGTACGCCTGTTTATCTGCACGTTTAGCATGGTCAATTCTATCTCTATTCTACCAAAGAATAATAATACAGGGTGGCAGGTTAGACAGTGGAAATATTTTAAGGGGTCATTGTACTCATCATTATGAACAACTTTTACTATGGGAACAACCCTGAAATCGCGAAAAAAAAATCAGCTGTTAAGTGAACATAAATGTATGGAACAGATGTTTTTTTTTACGCGATTTCAGGGTTGGTCCCATAGTAAAAGTTGCTCATAATGATGAGTATAATGACCTCTTAAAATATTTCCACTGTCTAACCTGCCACCCTGTATAATAATAATAATATCAGCCCTGTATAGAAACTGTCCCACTGTTGGGCACGGGCCTCCTCTCAGAATGAGAGGGGATAGGCCATAGTCCACCACGCTGGCCAAATGCGGGTTGGCAGACTTCACACACCTTCAAAAACTTTATGGAGAACTCTCAGTCATGCAGGTTTCCTCACGATGTTTTCCTTCACCGTTAAAGCAAGTGATAATTAATTTTTAATACGCACATGACTTCGAAAAGTCAGCGGTGCGTGCCTCGGGATCGAACTCGAACCATTCGCCGTGGCAGGCACATGGTTAAACCCCTAGGCTATCACTGCACCAAAGAATAGACAAAGATTTTTCTATAAATCACTTAGCCGTACACGCGGCGACCCGTGCTTGGTTTATCAGAATTTTGTCTACTGAAGAATAGAGACATTTCTTCTCTTCATTGTACGCATAAAATGGTAGAAATCTTTCTACAATCTGTCACTTTGTCTATTCTTTTGTAGACAAAACTCATTTCTATCGTCGTCATGCTTTATTTTGTGTCCCGATATAATTAAAATTCATGGGTTACATTGGCTTATGGATGGTTGGTGAGGCCGTAAAGTTATTGAGTGGTGACCGCGTTACAGTTGCCAACTTTTTGAACAAGAAACAAAGTTTAATGGTCGGAGAAGGAAAATAAACAACATTTTGAAAAAAAAATATTTTTTTTGTTTATACTAGGTACATAAGTAGATATTATATTCTTAGTGCTTCACGCAACTTATCAATTTAGTATCGTATTTATAAGCTTTGTAAGTCTCTGTTTTTTATGTATACTAAGAGAGGAGAGTTTGTTTGTTTGAACGCCATAATCTCTAGAACCACGAAAAAAAATGTATTTTTATGATAGCCAGATTCATGAGGAATAGTATAGGCTATTGAACATCACGTTATGACCCTTGGGAGCCGAGCAACGGGGTGAAACCGGGGGGCAAGCTCCTCGCAGGTTTTATCCATGGCTCTGGATAACAGAAATTATGAAAAACAGTATTTTGTCTACTTTACTGAAACTTACTTTATTTGGCTATGGTATTCCGTAAGGTGGAGGTATTTCCCCAGTCGAGCTGGTCTAGATTTGAGTGCTCGCTGTTCTCTACCTCTGCCTTGTTTCTATGATCTGAGTCACATTTTAGGTATTTGATACTTCAAACATTGTTAATGTCATTCTTCACGGTTGGGGTATCACCATAAACATAACAAAAATGGGTTGGATTGTTAAACATCATTCGATCACGTTGTTTTCCATGCGGATTGTACGTAATAACGTAAATCGTTCGCGGTACAACATCGGATATTTACATTACGAAGTGACGTCACGACAGCACGATTATACTAATCGGTGTTTACTATACGATCAAAATTATCAAATGTTTTGATAGTAGATATACAGGGTAAAATTAAAACCAGTGCGGATATTTTAGGAGGAAAAAGTACTCATGAATATGATCAACTTTTATTATGGGACCGACCATGAAACATGAAAAAAAAAATCAGCTGTTCCCTATAAAAATGCACTACAACACGATCAAAATGTATGGAACATCGGTTTTTTTTTTTCATTATTCAGTGTCGGTCCCATAGTAAAAGTTGATCATATTCATGAGTACTTCCACCTCCTAAAATATCCGCACTGGTTTTAATTTAACCCTGTATTTAAAAAAACCGGACAAGTGCGAGTAGGACTCGCGCCCTGACGGTTCCGTAGGTACAAATATATGTTTGTAAACACATTTCATTATGATTTATAACTACTCGCGCAAATTAACGATGTTCGGATTTTTTCATTTATTTCTGCTGTGACACCTTGCGTCTAGCCAAATTTCATGATTCGTCAACGGGAAGTACCAACCCTATAGGTCATATTATGTTCTGTTGAGTGACTTTACGAGTGTCACAATTATGTGACATAAATATCCGTATCCTTTGTTTACGTTTAAATAAAATTTGTTTAAATTTATAGCGCTATTCGAATAAATGCGTAAGCGTCTGTAAGTTAAAATTTGTTCCATCTCGTTCTGACACACAAAAAAGTCAAAATGACAGATAATGATGAATAAAAATAGGGTATATTACTTAATTTATGACTTACTACTTACTATATTACTTAATTTATGACTATATTACTTATTAATAATTTAAATGGTTAAATAAAATATTACACTGTAACAGTTTTCTTCATCACTGCCCGCGAATGTGATTTCGTGCATAGCGAAACTTTTTAGTAGGTATTTTATGAGTCGAGTCTTCGAAACTAGAGCATAGTGGACTAACCGTCTATTTCAACTTGGTCCCTTTACCCATTCCTGAGAAAAAGGGTCTTGATAGACGGACAGACAAGATCGTGTACGGTTCCATTTTTACCCGACTGCGCGACGCAAAGGAGGGTAATGTGTTTATCAGTCTATGTATGTATGTATGTATGTATGTTTGTTTCTATGTGGCGTTCTAGAGACCAAATGCGTAAGCCGATTTTGATAATTCTTACGTCAATCGATTCGTCTTAACCTTGCGAGTGTCACTAAAGGCATAACAGTAACCAAAATTCACCACAGCGACAACCAGACGCCATATTGTCAAAATGAAAAAAAAAAAAGTTGATGAACTATGTCAAGTGGGGTGTCGTTGAATAGGTATTTTAAAACCATCTTTAGGTTCCTTTTATCATTTTTCATTTTAAATAATAGTTTAGGATATATAACGATTTAAAGTTGTTTAACAAAGCAATCATTCTCGCTAATTCTTACTTATTGATTTAAGTTTTTATTGTATTAACGATATACAAACAAAAAAGAAGATTACGAAAACATACATTAAAAACTAAAAAGTGAAAAATAAAAATAGTAAATTAAAAATTAAAAAAACCCGACTGCCAAAAAACAACTAAAAAGTTCAAAACAAGTGCACTTTTCAAGCAGTCTGATGCAGTTGGTGGCATAAAATCTAAGATTTAACACAAATAATTGCCACCAACTGCATCAGACTGCTTGAAAAGTGCACTTGTTTTGAACTTTTTAGTTGTTTTTTGGCAGTCGGGTTTTTTTAATTTTTAATTTACTATTTACCGTGGGCTGCTAGTGTTATAGAAAAGTTTTGTATCACAATGAAAGTTTTGTATCCATTTTGATAAAACCTTTTATACCTACCGTAAATAAAATTTAAACAAAAACAAATTGTTAGAAACGGGCACTTGAATTTTATTTTGCAGTATGAGATTTCATGTTAAAATAATAACAAAACAACCATTTTACAGAAACACGAAACTGTATTTTCAGCAGTAAAATGAATAAAGCTAACATTATTTTGATATTTCCCAGAGATTTAGCAAAATTATTGCATGTTTAGCTCGATTATTAGGTATAATAATAGAGCTAAGCAAATTGTACCGGAACAACTGATGCCACTTTTAGTACATTTTTCGACACAATTACGCGCATAATTAAGCGCTCCTTGTGAATAAAAAGTTCTCCCACACATTCCGCAAACCCCTTAATCTAACACTGTTAATCGTCACTCAACACTAGCACTAAACTAAAACACTGTATTTATACCACCGATCGTGTTCGGTTCGTCGCCAGCGCGTACGTTTTTAATATGAGCAACTTGCTCAAAATCAGGCATCAAGCTCGATAGCGCCTTGGCACATCTTGTTTCTATGATCTGAGATACCTACCTAAGGGTATAGAGAAAAGTTATAAACTTGTAATCAAGTCCTATTATTACCAAATGAAGTGAATAAAGGATTCCTATGTAGTCGTCCAGCAGATTATTGTTATGATGATAATGTTTCAAAAATATGATAGACCATTTCATTTTCTATACAAACTACCTATAATGTACCTATAATTATGAAAACCACCAAAATATACAGGCTGTTGATTTGTTGTCGTTAAGTAGGTACTTACCTATCTATCGGCGATTTCTATCACTAGAGATTGAATTTTGACAGAAGTAATATCAAAATTCGATCTCTAGTAGGGGAAAAAGCCGTTGGATAGGTAGGTTATTGAAAATGGTCATTAGTCACCTGCATCAATTAAGGGGTCATTTTACCCGTCATACTGAATAACTTTCCTATGTCCCATATCCAATTCGTGAAAAAATTAAATCAATATATACCTACCAACATCTATACAAATAGGTACCGTACTTAAATAAATAAAAGTATCTGCTTGTAATGTCAATAACAGCGTTTTACTAAATGCATATTGAAAGTACATACCTAGTACCTACGGTAACACAAGAAAATAAATAAATTATTAAGAAATAATTCTGTCTTCTTGTTTGTTCTGGCTAACTAATAAGTCGGGCTACTTTTAATTTAGAAAAAGAATAAGAGTACTGCGCAAGAAAATTAAAACCCATGAAATCTAATGGTATTTAATAAACTAAACTTTATCCATGCGAAGCCGCGGTGGGGCAGCTAGTTTTTCATAAATTCTGGCTACATTTGTAGCCAGAATTTTTCCGAATAGTCAATTGATTTTTTTTACGAATAGGATATGGGTCCCCTAAGGAAAATATTTCAGTATGACGGGGACAATCACCTCAACGCATTTGCATGCAGGTGATTAAATGAACAGCCTGTATATTATAAATTGATTTTTAACCGACTTCATTATTAACCGACTTCAAAAAAGGAGGTTCTGTATTCGTCCCGTATATATGTATGTATGTATGTATATATGTATGTATGTATATATGTATGTATGTATGCATATATGTATGTATGTATGTTTGTATCTGCGCGATTTTCTCAAAAACTACTGATTCGATTTGGATGGGGTTTTCACTCACGTAATCTACATACTTTGAGAAAGGTTTTAGTATATTATCATTAGGTAATCATTCCTATGTACAAAGTTATATGCATAAATGTACACACAAGATTTACTGTTGAACGAAGTCGTCAAAGTAATCTAACGCGAGATAAAGAACTAAAAAGGGAAAAATAAAAAACTTTTTTAACAAAAAATAACCGACTTCAGAAAGCCACTACAAAGAAAATAATAATTTTGGTTTCGGAAGTCGGTGGCAAAAAAATCAAACAAAAACCAAAGCCACCGACTTCCGAAACCAAAATTATTATTTTCTTTGTAGTGGCTTTTTGAAGTCGGTTATTTTTTGTTAAAAAAGTTTTTTATTAAACACGTTATAGCCATGTTAAGCTCATTGTTAGTATTTAAAAAAAATTACAGGCTTGAGAACGAGTTTTAAAAACTTTTTATACCTATTTAATTGGCATAACACGTTTGAATAAAGAGGATATGCGTTTGATAATGATAGCATACCTATTGTAACTATCCCAGTATGTATTAGGATAATGGAAGCCACTTTTCATAAAATTATAAAAAAGTGGCTTTGATCATCTCATAACACTCTTTGCGTGTTGGTGATCATTGATGACAATAGGTTAAGTTTTCTCACGTTGTTTGCCTTCATTATAAATACTGACTCTATTACTTACAAAAATGTTTTATAATTTTTATACAGGAATACCTCAAAAAAAAAAAATTAAGTGATTTAAAAACAAATGTCACGAGCAGGGTTCAAACGCGCGACCTGTGCCGAACCATGACATTGCCTTGACTACTGAGCTATCGTATTCCCTTCAGTGGAATTTTGACATTTAAAAAAATTCAATGTGTAGGTACCTACCATTTATAAATTATAAGTATCTGAACTGAATACTTTGACGACGACGTCTCATGATATTTCATTATTTACGAGCGTTTGCGTAATTCACCTCCCGTCAAAAATAACTAAGCATGCTCTTCCAATGATGTCGGTTAAATTCCTGGGAAAGATAACGACAAGGAATGCGGTATGGACCCTTGTGACGTACCCTTTGGTTAAAAGGGCCTTTTAAAGGTCCAAGATGGTTATTCTCAGTTATAGGCCAATAATAATATGTAGGTACCTACTAAGTACCAAGTTATTAAGTCGAAAAATCGTGTTTTGAGATAATGAGAGTTAAAGCTTAACTTTAACTCTCATTTTCTCAAAACACAATTTTTCGACTTAATGATTGTTCGCTCTACGAGGACGCTATGTAATAATTTTATTGACCCAGTTTGAAGAAATAATTTTAGTAGATTATGAGATTATTAAAATTTTAGTTTATAAGAATTTAATCTATAGCATCATTATTTTCATAAAAAAATACGTTCTAAAATACTTATAAGTTCAGTGATTCCAACCACAAAAAAAAATACCTAAGTTAAAAATATTTTTAAACAAACTTTAGAAATAATTCTAAAAATTTTCAAAGATAAACTGTTCGAAGTTCAAAAGGTATAGCTTTAAAAGTTTTATTTATAGTTTATGTCACTCTATAACTAACTGTAATTGTTATTCAAGACACGAATAAAACTTTTACAAGACTTTAACAAGAAAATACATCGCTCGCACTTAAGAGTAGGTGTTGGAAGCTTCGATACCGCCAAATGGCTGCTTGTTTTACCAACGATCTTTTTCTTACAAAACAAAAACAAACATTAATAAGAAACAAAAACGTTCTCAACTTACCTTCTACTCTAATGACACTCCATTTTCTCCGAACGCCACAAATTCCTCTCACAATCCGCCATCAGTCACAACAGAAAAACGTTAAAACAAATCCCTTATCAACAACCGGCCGAAACGATAACGAAACCAGAACGTGCGCGTTAACGTTACAACGTTTGCGTAAATACCGTGGAGTTTTTCGCGTAACGCAGCGAACGCGCACTTAGCTGTTATGGTATTGTGGTGAACGGCGAATGCGGCCGCATTGGTCTCATGTTAGAACGCAAATGGCCGTCGGCATCGAAGCAGTACAATCGCCGTGACGTCATTTCAAATGAAATTAAAAATGGAAGAAAAAATCAGAAGAAGCTCTACTAGAATGAATCTATAGAGCATTATTGGTAACATGTCCAAGTCGGAGAGAAAGTTTTACAGACTTAGTCATTCGCGTCGATTCGAAAGTGCAAGTACCATTCGGTTTGTCGGAATGAGCATAATAAATGCTTGTAAACAAGCAAAGAAAACGCGGCGATCTCTCATGAAAGCAAAACCGTCTACCTCAGATCATAGAAACAAGGGAGATGTGCCAAGACGCTATTGAGCTTAACGCTTTGATATGGTCACATCGACCGTAATTAAAACGTACACGCCGGCAAAGAACCGAACGCGGTCAATGATATAAATACAGTGTTTTAGTTTATTGCTAGTGTTGAGTGACGATTAACAGTGTTAGATTGAGGGTGTGACGAATTTTTAATATGTGGGAGATCTTTTTATTCACAAGGAGCGCTTGTAATTGTGTCGAAAACTATTCTAAAAGTGGCGACAGTTGTTCCCGTACTAATTTGCTATTTTGCTATGATGGCATATCTCCTTGTTTCTATGATCTGAGCCGTCTAACTAACACAGTTACAGTGTGACTTCCGAATTTTTGCGTAACTGGCTCCCACATTGCTTTTGTGTACGTTCCGTAACATTCTTGCATAATTAATGTTTAGCGTAAACGGTATAGTTTTGCCGTTTGCTCCCATTTTGACAATGTTTACGTGTTTAAAGTTACGTAAGTAGAGTAGGTACCTACCTATTACAAAACAGAGGAGCCCATTTTCTAGTACCACAATTAGTGTAGAAACTATAATAAGACCACAATAGTAATGTGTTAAAAATAGCACTTATGTATCAGTAGTGTATCTTTATTATAGTTGTTTTTACCTGTTACTAAAACTGTGATGGTTTAATAGTAGAGTTATTATGTTTTCATTCCTTCAAAGCACATGTGGTATTTGTGTGTGAATATTTTATACAACATAAACATAATAGCAGAGAGGGATATAATATCCACATTTAGCTAGTTATGTTTAGGCCGTAGGTAATAGGGAGCGAGCCTATTGTCATCAACCGGGCACCTCCTCTGGCCTGTTACAGAATATTTCCCAACTAGTTTTTCCCTGCGGTTTCACCTCCGCTGCGCGGCTCCTAAGAGTGGTAGCGTGATGTTATTTAACCTATACCATTCTTCATGAATTCGGCTATCATATACAAAAATAAGTTTTCGAATCCGACAGGTAGTTCTAGAGATTAGCGCGTTCAAACAAACACACTCTTCAGCTTTATAATATTGGTAGGTAAGTAGGTACAGATGTTACTGAAAATCGGATATGGATCTAGAAAGAAAGAAAGAAAGAAAAAACATTTATTTGGCACAACAGATAGACACACAGACATAAAATAAATAAAAAATAAAATACAAGGTCTTAAAATTAAAGTAGCTGCTGTGTGCCTAGCGGCTTTGCCAAATAGGTCCAGTTCAGCATAAATGCCAGACCACTAGTGCCTGATGGTTTTCAACTGGACCTAATCCCATAAGGAAAGTTGTTCAGTATGACGAGTAGAATCACCTCTTAGCGAATGTAGGTGACCAAATCAACAACCTTTTTACCGACCTTCACCTAGATAATTTATTAGATTTGTCATTATTAAACCTCAGTATATTATATCCGATAACGCAACCGATAAGAAAGGAAATTCCAATATGTATGAGAAATTACTTTTACCATTGTATTACTATGTATGTATATGTATATACTTGTATATAATTTATGGGCAAGTTGACCTCTTGATTTGTTTAAATATATCTAATAATTATGCAGACCATGTCAATTTTCATCAATTTAGAACTTTATTTAAATACTGACATTATTTCGTCTCATCCAATTATTGACATTATTACTTTTTATTAAACTATTGACATTATTAATAAAACTATTGACATAACTGCATTTTATTAAAGTATTTGGACATAAATAATTCAAACTCAATTACTATGTACATTACATTTATTTGTTACGACTAGGCTAGGAAATGGTGTTTAATTTTGATGGAATGTATAATTTGAAACAATGTCAAGATTAACTGTCTTTTTTTTTTTTTTTTTTTCTCCTTGTATGTTTAATTGTCTAGTGAGTATACCTACTTAATAATTATTGTAAAATGCGCCAGGAATCATAATGATAAAACAATGAATAATACCTAATAATCAGATATTTGTACGCCATATGGCAAAACATAGAGAACATTATAATAATTTTAACATCTTCCACACTGTTGTAACCTATGTTTACAAATAAAAATTTTTGATTGATTGATTACCGATAAAGTAAAAGCAAATTACGTCAATAAAGGTAAGGCACAGCATGATATCCCGCTCAAATCTGGAGTAGCCCCACTGTGGAAGTACCTCCAGCTCCACATTACGGAATACCAGTCCATTGCACAGCCAAATAACGCTACTCTTCGGTAGAATTCTGTTCCTGTGGTGAGTAAGGTCGTCAGAGCTCCTGAGGATGCGCTGTGTCCACTGCGGAGTAGGTACCTACCTCAGATCATAGAAACAAGGAGATATGCCATCATAGCAAATTAGTACGGGAACAACTGATGCCACTTTTAGTACATTTTTCGACACAATTACGCGCATAATTAAGCGCTCCTTGTGAATAAAAAGATCTCCCACTCATTGAACATTCCGCACACCCTCAATCTAACACTGTTAATCGTCACTCAACACTAGCACTAAACTAAAACATTGTATTTATACCATCGATCGTGTTCGGTTCGTCGCCAGCGCGTACGTTTTTAATATGAGCAATTTGCTCAAGATCAGGCATCAAGCTCGATAGCGCCTTGGCACATCTCCTTGTTTCTATGATCTGAGGTACCTACCTATTTGTCCCTTAAGCTGTCGGCATAGCGAATCCTTATTTTAAAGGATCGACAACGTGTATGTGATGCTCAGTGTTGCGAGCGTTTCCTGGGCTACAGTAACTGCTTACCATCAGGCGGGTCGTACGCATGTTTGCCACCATTGTCATATGAAAAAGAAATCATTAAAAAGTTAAAAGAAAACGCTTTTTAATGTAGAAAGCTGTAATAATAAATATGTATGAAATATAGCTTGGTATGTAATCATTATAAAGAAAGTACATACCTATATGAATTATATGGTTCATATCTGCGATTTCATACCATTAACAGTTGGTATGCCCACATAAAAGTTTGATTAAATTATTATATGTAAGTACATCAAATATCCATAAAACATTGTATTTAATATTTGTGTGTATAATAAAGAATATGAATATTATCTATAATACTAGCTGTGCCCCGCGGTTTCACTCCCGTTGCTCGGATCATAAGGGTCGTAGCCAGTCGTAGCGTGATCTAAAATAGACTAGGTACTAGGTATACAGTGTGTCCCACGGCTATGCCACATGGAGGGAAAGTACTTTAAATATTAAAGATAGGAAGTTTTGGTTCATGGAGACCTCACTTTATATTTAAAATCAAATAATACTGCATTCAAAGGTTTTTAAAAAGTTGCTTGCTTGAGCTGGGAATCGAACCGACCAAATGTGAAAAAAAGAACATCCTGTATTTTTATGATGCCGATCGAAAGGGTTAATTGTGAGCACTAATTCCTTCTAAGTAACATGAATCTGGCTATCATGTAGGTATAATAGGGATGTATAAATTGGGAAAACCTGAGTTGTTCTAAATAAACGTTTTTATTTAGGTAATTCACTATGCTTTCATTTTTCATATTACTTACTTTAGTTTTTAATCTGATCTTATATTTTCTTTATTATCTAAAGACTTTTAAAACTGCAGTTTCTATTTCTACAAATCAACTTAAAGAATGAAAACTATTGGTTTTTTACAAGTTTGTACAAGTAAACATTGGTCTTCATTTCTTCTTTGGCTTATTTTATTTGTAATAGAAATCTAAACTCATTGCTTGTGTTTTTATCTGACATCATTAGATAGAAGTTGTCTCGAATACAAATCATACACCATAGCTTTCAATTTACAGGGTTCCGTAGTAAAAATAGGAACCCTTATAATATTTGCGGTAGGAAAACTGGAGTACTTCTTCACTTCTTGCTACTCAACCCTAAACTGTGCGTGGTGTCCAACACTTTCTTGCTCGGTATTTTTATCGTATCTTCACTTATGGCGCGGCAGCACTCATCGGGCTACGGGGAATATTCGCCCTAGACCGATGTGTATGGGCAGTACTACGCATAAATTTTTGTTTTGTAAAATTATCTATTTTGTATACGCACGAATGTATACCTACGCCATATATGTAGGTCGTAGGAAAATTATGATGCCAGGGATTTCATGAAATCCCTAGAGATACCACGAATATTCTTGTTTACGTCTTCTCTCTAAAAATAGGCAATGATATGGCAAAATGCAATTATAATGTCAGTAATATGTCGTTTCACTCATTTAAGTCTATTAAAATGAGGAAAGTGTTGATGTATAAAATAGTAAAACAAAATTAATAAAATATTTAAGAGATTTCAAAACAACCGTTGTGATCTATAAATTGTCAATAGTTTCCGAATAGAATGACTATAATATACGGACGGACAGACGGACAGGAAGAAATTGTAAAAGGTTGAATACATTTCAAAAGCGTTATTTTCCTCATTATAACTCAAGACAGTTAAACGGTAGTAACAAGACTATGATCAGACTATCATTCCCGCAGACATAAAAAACCCGCATTGTTTTATTCTCGACTTTTCTCATCGGTCTGCAATTAGACTCGATAATTGTAACTAATCGTTCGTAACGGAACAACTGTCACTATAAAAAAAAAAAAAAAAGGTCTACTTTGTAAGGTCAATGACAAAAATTGGTTAAGACTTCAGTTTCAAATAATGTCTGAACAGAAAAATATTATTTAAATAAAAATTTGAAAAAATGTGACCTATCAACATTTTTGTTTGTTTGTTGGTTTGTTCGCCACCTATGCGTTCGTGCATCGTTCATCCGATTGACTTGAAACTTTGTACTTGTTGTTGACAGGCCTGTGAAGGTTTCTGACCAAAGAAGTGGCATTGCCATGCATGCCAGGCATTCCCAGTATTAAATAAAAATCCGGAAACGAGAAAGAAACTCATGGCTATTACAGGAAATGGCGAATAACAAACAGTCTAGGTATGGAATAATAATTATTCTGTAAATTTTAGATGCTATATAAAAGTGGAGTGTTAGTTGACTTCATTATGTTGCTGACCGTACAATAAAAAGTTTATGTAGACATGGCGCCAAACGGAGAAAAATATGAACGGTTTTGCTGAATGCACTGATTCGGTTCATTACGGTATGAACGAAGGTCTAGGTTTTTTTTGGATATTTTCAGACTGTTCGAATCAAATAGCTGGTAAATTTTTTTGGGTGTCTATTGTAATCTCGACTGCCAAAAATATAGTCGGAAGATGAAAGGTGTGAGTATAGTATAATAAGTTTTAATTTCATTAATCTATGTGACGTATTCTGGCAGAATTAGTTTACAAAAATTTTTTACCGATCTGTTAGAAACCTTTGTTGATATCTACAAGTTAAAATGCACCTTCTGCTTTTCTTATTACATGTAATGAATCCGGACACGCGACGATGTATGCAAAACGCAAGATTCACTATCGAGATAAAATCGATATGAATCTATAAAACAAGAGCAATCAATGTTACATAGTAATTAATTTTGCTGTTCCGCTCGTGTAAAGAAGATGTTCAGAGCGTTGTTGTGAATTCGTGACGTAATGCTTGACACAGATACCTACGCTAGTTTGTATAGAAAATGAAATGGTCTATCATATTTTTGAAACATTATCATCATAACAATAATCTGCTGGACGACTACATAGGAATCCTTTATTCACTTCATTTGGTAATAATAGGACTTGATTACAAGTTTATAACTTTTCTCTATACCCTTAGGTAGGTATCTCAGATCATAGAAACAAGATGTGCCAAGGCCCTATCGAGCTTGATGCCTGATTTTGAGCAAATTGCTCATAATAAAAACTTACGCGCTGGCGGCGAACCGAACACGATCGATGGTATAAATACAGTGTTTTAGTTTAGTGCTAGTGTTGAGTGACGATTAACAGTGTTAGATTGAGGGTGTGCGGAATGTTCAATGCGTGGGAAATCTTTTTATTCACAAAGAGCGCTTAATTATGCGCGTAATTGTGTCGAAAAATGTACTAAAAGTGGCATCAGTTGTTCCCGTACTAATTTGCTATGATGGCATATCTCCTTGTTTCTATGATCTGATCTAGGTATATAGTTTTAGTTTAGTTAGTAACTAATCCCTAGTACCTATTAAATTATTTAAAAGTGTTACAGTAACATAACAGCTCATTCATAAAATAACTTCAATGCAATATCCATTAAATTGCGTATATAAGTAGACTACATGAGCAAACTCTAAAACTACCACTTATGTGGTTTCGGTATGGTTTCGCCGGTGCGTAATTGCGTATGTTACAAAAACCAATCTATATTTCAACAGTCACGATGGCTAAGTAAAAACTTTAGTAAGTAATGTACAGTCAATTAAACAGATAAGTATACAGCTGAGTACAACAATATTTTATCCGTATGCGTGCTGAATAGACAACTTTGAATCTTAGGTCTGGCTCCGTCTCATGCTTATAAAGTTTTTCGTCTGCCTAGCTGTTTTCCAACGAGGTTTGATTGAATTCCAGTTTAATCAAATGGAGCTTAATATTACAACAACAATAAATAGGTTTTGTATTTTTTTTAAATCGTTGCCCCACACTAGGATTTCTCCTGTGTCGTGGGTGCGTTTACAAACACAAAGGGCACTGGCAGATGCCTATAGAACGCTGGGCTTCAGATTGTGTATGTCGGTACAGATATGAAATTAGTTTGGTGTGGTCGAGTATTTCAAGAGTATTTAAATTCATTTTTTATTTGTTTTTGTACGTAATTGGGTTAAAGAGAAATCTTCGTATTTGTGACAGTGAGGTTAAGTATGGTGTGAATGATCCAGTGAAGTACAGCCCGACTAATGAGTTCTCAATTCAAAGGTTTTAGTTGCTGTCACCATGATATTCTGTGGAGGTCCAATGAAGTACAGCCCGACTAATGAGTAATTCAAAGGTTTTAGTTGCTGTTGACATGATATTCTGTGGAAGCACGCGCCAGCCAGCATGCACCCGTTTATGTTTTATTGGTTTTTTCAAAATGTCAACGGCATAATCATTTTATTTCTTATTTATTTCGATTTTTGATTCCAATTCTGAATCTCTAAGATAAATTAGGCAAAGAACAATTAAAATATATTTTTATTTTTGGTTAAGCTTTTATTACTGTACCTTATCAAGCCCAAAACTGCCGACGTCCTTTCACATACACAAACAGCCTGCATTGTACGATGTTTATTTCTGTCCTGCATACCAAACTATTTTGTTGATTGTACAGTGTATGCTGTATGAATACCTACATGTCTGAATTTCGTCAAATCATTCTAACAATGATTTGCGTTTTATATCTTCAAATTGACATTTGTTTAGTATGTTACTTATGAATAACTTTCATATTTTCTCCTGATGTATAGTTTTTAGGGTTCCGTAGTAAAACTAGGAACCCTTATAGTTTCGTCATGTCTGTCTGTCTGTCTGCCTGTCCGTCCGTATGTCACAGCCATTTTTTTCCGAAACTATAAGAGCTATAGGTACTGTTGAAACTTGGTAAGTAGATGTATTCTGTAAACCGCATTAAGATTTTTACACAAAAATAAAAAAAAAACAATTAATTTTTGGGGTTCCCCATACTTTGACTTGAAACTCAAATTTTTTTTTTCATGTAACCCATACGTTTGGGGTATCTATGGATAGGTCTTCAAAAATGATATTGAGGTTTCTAAGAAACTTTTTTTCTAAACTGAATAGTTTGCGTGAGAGACACTTCCAAAGTGGTAAAATGTGTCCCCCCCCCTGTAACTTCTAAAAGTACATTATTATGTAAGTTTCTACCGAAAATTGGTTTGAACGAGATCTAGTTAGTAGTTTTTTCAAAATCATCAAAATTCCTTCAAAATCAACGTTTGTTATGCGGTCCGGTTTTTTTCACTTTATACGTCCAAAACTGATACGGAACCCTCGGTGCGCGAGTACGACTCGCACTTGGCCGGTTTTATTTTATTGATTCGATACAAGTGTCTAGTGTTACGTAAATAATACAATACAGTTCAACAATGAATTGCTTGTTAGGTGGATAATCTGACATGACAGTATATCTCTCATTTGTCTTCTTTACATTATTTGACAATACCGTGTCTGACAGACAACGCTAACAATAAATACAATAGAAGAAAAAACCGGCCAAGTGCGAGTAGGACTTGCGCGCTGGGGGTTCTGTACGAACTTAATTGTGTGTAGAATTGTAGATATTTAAATAAAATAAATTAATCCACTAGAAATATACTTACATTTAGCGCCATCTATGAGCAAGATGCCATCTATTGCATACTTCTTCTAGTGGCGCCATTTATGAGCAGATGCCTCCTGCCTCGGACAGACGGACAACAAAGTGCTCTTATAAGGGTTCCATTTTTACCATTTTGTACGGAACCCTAAAAGAAGAGTTAAGGCACAGCGAGATACTTTGCTCAAACTGGAGCAGCCCGACCGTCACAGCCAAATAACGCTAGTAGCTCGGTAGTGTTGTGTTCCTGTAGTGAGTAAGGTCGCCAGAGCTGAGGATACGCAGTTTTGACAGAGCGTTTCATACGTGTACGGTACGGTAGCTTATTTTCTCAGAAAAGGTACGCACACTAACATTTCGTCAGTTAGGTATGTTATAGGCGCATGTAATTGGGGGTGTGGGTACAAATCCAGACTCCGCGTTGTTACTGAGAATTTCTCAATTAAGACTGCCGACCCGGGGATCCAACCCAGGATCCCACGCTCAGCTGTCCTGCTTGCGACCACTAGACCAAAGAGGCAAAGTCTAAAGATGCAGTTTACAGACAAATGTATAATATAGATTATACATTTGTCTGAATGGTAATTGCAACTTTTCTTAATGGTTGACCATTTAATCCTATATTGTGCAGCTTTCTTTAAATATAGATAATATATCGTCTCATGACATACAATTAACATAATATCTAATATATAAACGTAAATCCGTAATTTTATTAGAAAAACAATAATTTGCGAATTAGAAAAGTGAAAAGCGTAGAATAAAGTGAATAATGATATCGGTTTCTTTAACAATTACATACCATGGTCGCATTATTAGATGTCATTTAGTTCGAGTATGGATTTTCTTCATAGAGTGTAATATAGCATAATCAGCCTATAATGTTCCCAGTTCCCAGCCTATAATGTTGAATGTTGCTCGTGGCTAAATGACGGCCGCGCTGATCGGTCGATCTGCGAGGTTAAGCTGCGCTTGCCGCGGTCAGTCCTTGGATGGGTTCCGTTACCGTTCTTTACACATCGAGACCCCTCCGTGCCTCGGAGAGCACGTTAAGCAGTCGGTCCCGGTTGTCATAGGAATATCTTTGACAATCGTTACGGGTAGTCAGAAGCCCTAAAGTCTGACAGCTGGTCTAACATTCGAATACCGGTATTACCCATTAATTGGGTTGTGGAGGTCAAATGGCAGTCGCTCCATGTAAAATATTGATATTCAGCCAAAACTAGTTAGACTGGATGCCGACCCCAATATAATTTGGGAAAAGGCTAGGCAGATGATGAGCCTATAATGTTCCCACTGCTGGGACACAGGCCTCCTCTCTGTAAGAGGAAGTGGCCCGTAGTCCAACCGTAGGCGCAAGTCCGTAATAGTATTGTTTTTTGTTTGTTTGTGCGCGCATCTCGCAAAAAGTACTGAACGGATTTTGATGTGGTTTTCACAGTTCGGTAGCTTTGGTAGGCGTGGTACTATCAGGCGAGACAAAGGCAAACCTACGCCTCAGTATTTGTCACTATCATGGTGTATAAAAACATAGCGCCGTTTCAATTTTTAGTAAAAAAAGTGATGTTGATGTCTGAAATTGCCAACCAGAAATGGGTTGGCAATCTCAGACCATTGTTAGTCCAGCGGGCAGAAAAAAAAAATGAAAGCGCTTGTTAACAAAGGTGTGCTACGCAATTAGTCCACAGGTTTCCTCACGATGTTTCTCTTCACCGTAAGTCAATGATGTAATAAAGTAGATACCTATACCTACCTCCCGATTTCGTGCTTTAGAAGGGCCATCACTACCACCTAATAAATTAACCTACTAAATAATTATGTAGCTGTTATTTGTTGATAAGTACATAACATTAACGCATAACGTGCATTAATTACACTTTACGCAACATTAATTGGGTAATTTGTTAGCACTTGATGTATGGGTAGTGGATACCGATTTAATATAGATAGCTGTTTCCACACCGGTCTATAATATATATACCTACTAATATAATAAATCTGAAGAGTTTTTTTGAACGCGTTAATCAGTTGGATCCGAAAAGTCATTTTTGCTATTTAACATCACGCAGAACTGAGCAAAAGAAAAAAGTCAGAAGGAACGCTAAGCGTAAAAGAAGTAATACGCGGGCAAAACTGCTGGCAAAAGCTAGTACAGTCGTAAACTTAGTAACATTGTAACAAATGCAAGTAGAGCAGTATTTCTAAGGCTTGCATGCAATGATGACACGTGAACGTGAACAGTAATGCAATTATAGAGGAATCTCTTCAGTTGCACTCACTTAGAAACCATAGGAAAGAAGTATGTGCTTAGAACATGCTTCAATGCAAACACAAAACCAAGACGTACGATGTGAACATTATACCCCTTAGGCTAGCTGCACACCGGGCACGCCGCAATAGCGGCGGTAAAGCCCGTGATGAGGGAGTGGCTCGGGAGACGGCATGGCGCCCTTAGCTTCCGGCTTACACAGGTGCTTTCTGGACACGGGTGCTTCGGAAAGTACCTGTGCCGTATAGGCCGGGAGCCGACGTCCGGTTGCCACCATTGCAGTGACTGCCCCGACGACACGGCGCAGCACACGTTGGAGGAGTGCCCAGCGTGGGCAGTGCAGCGCCGTGACCTCGTCGCGGCGGTCGGTGCTGCGGGTGGCCTCTCGCTCCCGGCCGTGGTTGAGGCCATGGTCGGCAGCGAGAGCGCTTGGAACGCCGTCGCCTCCTTCCTCTGCGAGGAGGTGATGGATGCCAAGGAGGCGGCGGAAAGGGAGAGGGAGGCGGTGTCCTCTCTCCCCATCCGCAGCAGACGCACCGGGCGCCGTAGGGCGGCCGACGACCTCCGGCCACGGAGCGAGCGAACGGAACGGAAACAGGCCCGAGACGGTGGTGCCGTGTTCCGCGCGCGCCTCTCAAGAGGAATTGCGGCCGTATGTAACGGCCGCATAGGGTGACGGGACCCGCCATTACCATTTGGCGGGCCAAGACCTGCCGGGGGTGTGGACGAATGCGTTAGTGACTCCCGTGCCCCCGGCGTAAGGTAGTTGAAGGAACACCGGGGTGGTTTTAGTCAGTAAGAGTCTGATAGACCCCTCCGCCCTCCCCAGAGCGGGGGACATCCACAGGATTTCCACCTCGAAAAAAAAAAAAAAAGGCTAGCTGCACACACACAATATTATTGTCAATAATGTGAATATTGACAATAATATTGCATGTGTGCGGGTCTAAAAATTTACAATAATACCTATTGCGCAGTGTAGGTACGGGTCTAAATATTGTTCAATATTATTGACAAACTTGTATTGACAATATTATTGTGTGTGTGCGGCTAGCCTTACTTATAGACAATGATTAAATTAACAGCTCTTAAATCAATTGTCTTAAATCAATCTGTATTCATTGTCATACAAATGACAAGGATGGTTGTATATTTAATCAGTGGTTAAAGTTAAGAGGCGTTTATAAATAAGGGGGTACCTATAGGTACGTATTTGTTTTGTGTTTAGATATAATTTATAGGTTAATAGTGTTATCTTACTTTCACATTTTATTATAAGACACTAGCTGATTGCCCCGGTTTTGCACGGGTAAAGTTTAGTCTACACAAATATTGGATCTCATGGGTTTAAATTTTTTTGCGCGGAACTCCGAGCGTTTTTGCGTGTGTCATTAATTGCGTTTGCCAGGTTTTTTGTCATTAATTGCGATTCAGGGGCCATTTTCTGGTGTGTGGCGCACATAGATAAACAAAAAAAAATCAAGTCAATACATTTTTTTTTTTAAATAGTAGTAACATAATATATGCTACTTCTAATAACATTGGCAATCTGCCAGTGAAAGTCCAGTCAAAATCGGTGAAGCCGTTTCGAAGACAAAATTTTTAACAATTGTTTATTTGTTATACATAAGCCAAAGCACATGCTAAGTAACGTTTATCAGTCTCGTCCTGAGGAATTTGTGAACATCTTCAATGACCTTGATAATAAACTGTGAACAATGCGAAGACAAACTTGTGTTTTATTGGAACAATTTCAAACGGAGCTTGATAATTTAAAGACCCTGTTACTAATTAGGTTCTTGCCTACCTATATTCTAAGAATAACTAAGAAACGGTCCATTTTCTCATTTTAAAATTTCTGTGTACCTACTTTCCCGGAACTTGTGACGGCATCAGCGTTCCAAGTTTTCCGTTCCCAGATTCATCTTGAAAACTTGACTCCTTGACTCATTGGCCATTGCATTTTCCACAAAAAGTCTCAAGTCATTATTTTGGCGGCTATTCATTCAAGCACACCCAATACCCGAAAAGTACCCTTTAGAACTTTCTTACAAACTTCAAAGCATTGACATCGCGAAATAAACCGTGCCGTACTGACGTTTGCTTTTAAAAATACAACAGATAAAATTTTATAGTGGGACGAAACATTTTCATTATTCTAAATTGAACTTTAACATGTCTCAGTTAAGGTTACAAATCAGGTTAAAGAAAAACGGGAGCAAAGGACTGAGAAAAAAGAGAATAAGCAAAATAACTTTCCTAATTAAAATTTCACTGCCCACTGGCAACCGTACTGAAAGAATAAAACAAAAAAGTATTTCTTTTTTTGAACTGGCAGAATGGAGTTAATTCCCTTTGCCTGATAAAGTTTGTCTGGTAATTTTAAATACTTGCATAAAATTGTGTTTTTTTTTGTGCCGGCCGCTAGGATTATGACACGTTGCCGGGGGCGTGTTTAAAAAAAAACGCTGATTTTCAATATCATTCCCGTTCCAAAATCAATTAGGTATATTTTTTATTGTAAGTGCCTCAATTTTTCTGTTATGTTCCTGATCCACCTGAGTTAATGTTAATGTTAAGGCCTATGTTAAAATGCGCCTTGGTTAGGTCGTTAAGAAATAACTGCCTACATTATTGTAGTTCGTAGAGTTACCTACCGCCTAATGTCGTTAGTAAATTGAGTTCGGTTTGACAATAAAAAATGCTTTCACACAAGAATTATAAGCAAAAGGAAAGCATAACTATCAACGAATTTTCTGGTGACGTAGTTTCACACCATACCTTTTATTCCTCAGCAGCAATGCTAAATTAAAATGTAACATATGCTGGTACCTACCGTAGCATGTGTTACATTCAAACTTTTTTTTATTTTGGCTAACCAGCACTAGCGTCCTGTTGTAACCGCTTCAAAAAGGCTGAAAATTAAAATACATACCCGTATCCGTTGCGAATTTCATGCCTTGTGAGCGAAAACTTAGAAATGTTCCAACATATTTTGGCGGTTATGCGGCTAAACTATGAATAACTTGAGGTCTTTGACAACATTATTTTTAGAAAAGAGAGTAAATAACGTAACAGATGTACCTATTTTTGTAGCAGTAGTCGATGGTGACTGCTGGCGAACAAGATACAACCACGAGCTTTACGACCTGTTCCAAGAATATTGTAAAACACGTAGAGTTGAGCTGAGTCGTCTGCGATGGGCGGGCCATGATGAGCGTGTGGGAGATACCAGACTACCTAAGCATCTCCTACACGGAAAGCCTGATGGCCATAGGCCCAGAGATGGCTGGATGGCATTGAAAAGGACACAAAGGCTATTGGAGTCAACGGCTGGAGAGAGAAAGCCAAAAATAGAGACGTCTGGAGATGCTTACTCGACTAGGCTAAAGCTTATCCGCGACTGTAACGCCTAGGATGATGATGATGATGAGATAACGTAACATTACGCCTGTATCTAACCTCGAAGGGTTAGGCAGAGATGTTAGTTTCCCTTGGACCACTCAGAACGGGACATCCTGAATATTTTTAATAACTATGCCGTTATTGGGATTATTTTCACTTAAAAATTCTCATTAGCAGCCCGGAGTCTGGATTTGTGCGCGGTTGACGGCAATAGGCTCACCCCTAATACATGGGACTAAGGCCGCGGATGCACCGGAACGCGACAGCGACGCGACGGCGATTTCCTGAACAAATAAATTTCGCTTGTCGTTGCTGCAATGCGGCTACCGACAATTATGATATGAGTTTGTTTTCACGAAATCGCCGTCGCGTCGCTGTTGCCCCTACCAGTGCGGCCGCGGCCTTAGACATAGCTGGCGAAATGTGGGAGTAGCTCTGCCTACCCCTTCAGGGATTACAGGCGTAGTGTTATGTGTAGATACATTTTTCCACTCTGTACTCACAAAGTTGTAATCTCAGTATATACCGGCAATATTCTGCCGTAGCCTCGAGCATTGCCTTTGTTTCGTCTTTGATTATCCTATGAAAGATACAGCGAGGAATATCTTCCTATGTAAATGTACTCATATGTAAACCTTTATACATTGTGTTGGTTACGTATAGATACGACTAGCACGGCAATGTTTTTCCTAGGTACAACTAAACTGTTGTCTGCTTGCCTGATTTTCAGGACAAAGAAAGATATTTTGGTTTTTTGTTATTCTATTTACCAAAATCCCTTCAGATGTCAAAGGCGTGACCACACCAAATCTGGTCCATGCGTAATACATGATATTGATCAGTGCAGTCCATGTAAGATGTCGCACGACCCGCACCGCACGCGCATTGCTACTGCACATATGTGCGATGCGTTCGGTGTGACGTCTGACATAGATTTTCATACATTACAGATCCTTCTGTTTGGCACAAGGACCACGCACAGACTGCGCATGGATTGAGCAAGGACTGCACATATTTTGCGCACGGACTGCGCATGAATTGCGCATGGACTGCACCCTTATTTGACGTGGTCCGGCCTTTTAGTGATGATTCGGTCGACGATGATGCACGCTTGCCTTGAAGTAGGTAATCTATTCACAATTGACTTGAAAACTCTATCGATAAGCATAGACTTCCAATCTAGCGGTACCAACCAATATTAAAGAGTGCCTTAGCAATTCCAATAAATGGAAACTGAAATACTTTTTGTTTTTCCTCCGCACCAATAGATGGGAAGACTAATCGAAAAACACATTTTTTTATTAAACCTCGCAATTTACGGTTGAAGTTTCTAAAGTGGCAGAGTGATCCCCTATTCGTGCTCTGATTGTTTCTAGCGAACTAAAGTTTGGATCGATTAGGACTGAGTGTAAGGTTTACATAGTTGGCGAGTATATAGAGAGACCATTATTAATATTTTTTATCGCCTAGCAATGGTAAGGAGTCTTCGCCGCCTACGGACGCCATCGCAGGTGCGTTGTCTATTCGTATTACTGTAAAGTTTCATCAAAATCCGTTCAGTAGTTTTTGCGTGAAAGAGTAATAAACATCCATCCATCCATCCTCACAAACTTTCACATTTATAAAGGATAGGATAGGAAGTAGGATATTATAGTAGAAATACGAGTATGTTGTAAAAGCTTATGTCACATTGCGCTCCACAATTCCACATTCCCATGTTGACCTGTCCCTTCGAGGATCTGTAGGTACCTAATTTTGTTAAAATGGGTTTTTATTATAAGTCAGTATGGTCATAACTTCAGTTTCACGAGTCTAATCTAACCAACTACAGCTGTGGTGCTAATAAATTGACGTACGACCTCATTAAGTTAATTAGAGTTTAGATTTTTAATTAAGTAAGGTAGTGTAGGTATTTACTGAGTATACACAGTACATACCTACATTACTACCTATAACTATTACATATAACTACCCTATTACCTATAAATACCTACCTACTAGTTATTACCTAAAAATTTTTTTTTGACAATAAATTTATATTTTTATTCTCTTTTAAAAATCCCACTAAACTACTAAAGTATTTATCAATTTTAATATATTTTTCTATCATCCGTCTCACCTCTCACAGCTGGAGTTGAAAGTTGGACTTGAACTCCATTCATAACCCCAAAAATGTCCAGCCCGTCTGTTAGGTACCGACCACAGAGGAATTTTGTTTGCGAATATTCGAGTGAGAATGTCACCGTGAGATTCTCCCTCGAACATTCGCAAAAAAATTGGCAGTTCTCGCGGTGATATCACGCGGCGTGTCGGTACAGAATAAATAAGCAGGAAATTATAAACTTGTATCTGACAATCCTACACGTAACACATGCGAGACAAGTGTGACGAAGCAATATAGAAAATTATCTTCAGAGAAACCGACAATCATCGATTACTGGTATAACCTCAGATCATAGAAACAAGGAGATGTGCCAAGGCGCTATCGAGCTTGATGCCTGGGCCCCAATTCTGCTATTTGAATAGTGTAAGAATGGTGTCATAATGACACCATTACTATCAAAACCTAAGCGGTCATTGGCTTAGAGCAAGACTAACTCTTTCGTCATTGGTCAAAACGATGCCATTGAGACACTATTCTGACACGATTATTACAATTAGCATTAGCAGACTTGGGGTCCAGATCTTGAGCAAATTGCTCATATTAAAAACGTACGCGCTGGTGACGAACCGAACACGATCGATGGTATAAATACAGTGTTTTAGTTTAGTGCTAGTGTTGAGTGACGATCAACAGTGTTAGATTGAGGGTGTGCGGAATGTTTAATGCGTGGGAGATCATTTTATTCATAAGGAGCTCTTAATTATGCGCGTAATTGTGTCGAAAAATGTACTAAAAGTGGCATCAGTTGTTCCCGTACTAATTTGCTGTGATGGCATATCTCCTTGTTTCTATGATCTGAGGGTATAACATAGATACTTCAAAGTTATTACTTGCTCGCGTAAAATCTGCAATTAGTTTCTTATATTTGTTCATAGATGCTTTCTCCTTTTGTCATAATCCTTACTAATATTATAAATGCAAAAGTAACTCTGTCTGTCTGTCTGTGTGTTACGCAATCACGCCTAAACTACTGAACCGATTCAAATGAAATTTGGTACAGAGATAGTCTAAAGCCTGAGAAAGGACATAGGCTACTTTTTAATGCGAAAAAAGGGCTGTAAAAGGGTTGAAATAGAGGATGAATGTTTATATGGAAATTACGTCATTTTTAAAGCTAGAAGCTTGAAACTTATTTTTGAGGTTTGGGGTGTAGGGTAGGTGTAGGGTAGATGTAGGGTAGGTGTAGGGTAGGTGTAGGGTAGGTGTAGGGTAGGTGTAGGGTAGGTGTAGGGTAGGTGTAGGGTAGGTGTACTAAACTTTACCCGTGCGAAGCCCGGGCGGGTCAGCTAGTAGGCTTAGGTATATTGAACAAACTCCAGAATAGGGATGTTGAATATATTTTTTTTATTGTGAATCTGTTAACTATTTAAAAAAGATAATTAACACCAAAAAAACCGATGAAACATCTACAAAATTGTCAAAGTTAAAAGCGTTTTAAAATGTTTTGCTAGACACGGACTGCATGCATGATAAGTGACGTAACACCACCTATGTCCGCTTCGCGCGACAAAGACGGAGTGATACTCCCTCCAAAAACTTTAAAAGCGTCTATGTTTTCCATTTTGTGATAAATTATTCTTATTTTTTTTACTTTTTTGTTATTCCTATTCCTTCTTTGGAATAAAATAATTTATTTGTAGTTTTTTAATAGTAGTCCACTACCGTATGGAACGACATATCCCGCTGTGCCCTGAGATGAGTTCAAATAATGTGGTTTTATAAATTTTTGAGTTTATAATATTAAAATTTTATTATTGTCATTTTGTAGTTCGCTATCAGATTAAATTTTTCGAAAATTCATCTTTTGATTTAACATTTTTATAAAAAATGGTTCCGTGCGAGCGAGAGAGGTGACAAATGCGAGAGCCCTCTTAAGCTTTACTTAAACACATTTTCCTTACACTACGAAGAGACCTAGTATCTATATCCTAGTTACTTTACCTAACTCCCACTGTTGCGGTCCAAATTCCTATTCAAATCTTCCTTGTCCATTACACGGGATGTTACCAGCGTTTAATTCCAACAAATATATTTCCCTAGACAGATTCACACTACAGCTAAAGCGCTCTTGGTTTATTTCTAAAATGTCCGACGGAATTCTAAATGAGACAATTTTGTTGTATTTTTAGGGATCCGTATGATAAATGGAATATTGGAACTATCGACGAGCCAATCGCTATTTATGATAGAATAAATTAAGACCGCATTTTACCGTCTGGTCAGTTCACTTCCTGTCAATGGTATAATACTATCGGGTTACCGCTGAACTTTGTAATTATGTTTGTAACTGGTAAATTTAAGAAATATGTGTTATTCATGCAAAACATTTAAAATATAAATAGCCATTTAAACAAACCTACAAATATTAAAAAGTACTTAATTTACAATGACTCATACATATTATTTTAACAGCATAATTGGTGTAGGTATCAATAAGTAGGTACATAATTCATAAAACCAAACTACCTATTCTAAAATTCGTCATAAAAGTTGTAGTAGGTATGCAAAAAAAATCATTATACTTATCAAAACAACTTCCAGCCGGCCTAGCATGACCACGATAGAAACGGGTTTTGTCTACATAGAAATAGACAAAGTGACAGATTGTAGAAACATTTCTACTGTTTCATTCATTAAACGTAGAAATGTTTCTACAATCTGTCACTTTGTCTATTTCTATGTAGACAAAACCCGTTTCTATCGTGGTCATGCTAGGCCGGCTGGAAATTAAATTATCCATATTTTTTTCAAAAATGTTCTCTGTATTCTCTTAATCACGGCCGCCAGTGTTTGCTATCACGCGTCGGGATTAACACTTGAAATGCAAATAAGGCCACGTAAAATACACACGCGCGATACGCCAGAATTAATTCTGTCTAATTTCGCATAATTGTCCGACCGAAGGATTTTAACCCCGCTTTGTACGAATAATCTGCATGGAATTGTTTTATTCTTATCTTTAAATGGACTAATAGAGACGGGCTTATGGGAGAAGATAGTGCGGTTTTCTTGGACATTAAACTGGAAACTACGTAAATTATATATTAACTAGCTTCCGCCCGCGGCTTCGCCCGCATTTTTGGGATAAAAAGTAGCCTATGTGTTATTCTGATGTATAAGCTACCTATATTACTGTAAAGTTTCGTTGAAAGTTTCGTATTGATATTCAGCCGCAACCAGTTAGACTGGAAGCCGACCCCAATCTAGTTTGGGAAAAGGCTAGGCGGATGATTACTGTAAAGTTTCGTCGAAATCCGTTCAGTACTTTTTGCGTGAAAGAGTAACCAACATCCATACATTTATAATATTAGTAAGATTTAAATGATATTATGTACCTACGTAAGGCTTTTGCCCACGACCATCCGCGTGGACAAAAATAAATTGACCATTTTATATAAACTCCGCCGAGAGCTCAAGTTAAACTTAGTTAACTAGTTAAACGGTAACTATAGGTGGATTTACGACGCTAAGATTGCCAGTCAATAAAAAAAATATATAATTAGACACGCTTCAACAACAAACACAACACTGTTACATTGTATAAGAAAAGGTTGATTTTTAATGTATTTTTTATGAGTAGGTACATAAATATAGTTACATAGTATAAGTTTACTACCAAACAAGTTACAAGAGTTACAAGAGTACCTACTTATTTATAATATTTTGTAGTAGACAATACTTTTTATTTTTCTCAGGAAATAAGAGAAGATATCGAATTATGTGCTGGTATAATTAAAATAAACTTCTATCGAACATTATATTGTAGCTTAGGTATAACATAGCGTAATATAGTAACTATTCATAAAAGTTCTTTTACCAATGTAGGCTTAGTTTCTATACTAACGCAAACTGTTCAATATAATATACAGGTGTACCTCAGATCATAGAAACAAGGAGATATGCCATCATAGCAAATTAGTACCGGAACAACTGATGCCAGTTTTAGTACATTTTTCGACACAATCACGCGCATAATTAAGCGCTCCTTGTGAATAAAAAGATCTCCCACGCATTAAACATTCCGCACACCCTCAATTTAACACTGTTAATCGTCACTCAACACTAGCACCAAACTAAAACACTGTATTTATACCATCGATCGTGTACGGTTCGTCGCCAGCGCAAGCGTTTTAATATGAGCAATTTGCTCAAGATCAGGCATCAAGCTCGATAGCGCCTTGGCACATCTCCCTTGTTTCTATGATCTGAGAGGTGTACCTAACTAAAGTTAAATGAGGGACGTACTTTTTGAAGTTCATTATTCGATACGAGTTCGATTAACTACGGGACCAAACTTGATATCAAATTTAATGTTCCATACAAAAATATTCACAGGTATCACTCGACGGCAGATTTTTTAGACCAGTTGTCAGACTTTCGGGCCTCTGACTACTCGTAACAACTGTCATAGATATTCATAATTATGACAACCGGGACCGACTGTTTAACATGCTCTCTGAGGCACGGAGGGGTCTTGATGTGCAAAGAACGGTCACCCATCAATGGACTAACCGTGGTTATCGCTGTTATTTAGCTACGAACCCCTTGAGAAGAAACATCAGTAATTATGAACAGATAATTATAACATTTGCGATTTCAAGATAAAAATCATTGTGATGTCTGGCTGATTACGTATAATTGGCACGCATTTGCATTATTTTTAGGATTCCGTACCTTAAAAAAGGAGAAACGAAACCCTTATAAGATTATTCCCGTGTCCGTCTGTCTGTCACAAAGGCTTTTTTCTAAAACGAATTAAAAAAGCAAACTGAAAGGATTCTACAAATATTTTTTTTGTAATTTCAAGTTCAGTGATGTTAATATAATAATAGCTAAAATTACCAAAAACTATTTCCCGTCGACGTCCCCTCCTGTTTTCCTAGATTTCTAAAGCTATAATTTTGATTTTAATAAGGTTAGTTTACTGTGCCATACACTACAGGAAAACTGCAGACTTTTTCGACAATGTAGTAATATAGTTGGCAGGGGGAAAAAAAACTTAGAAGGCCTTGTAACCTATACATCAATCCTTATCAAATAAAAAACAAGTTAATTTAGTACGGAACCTTAATTATCCAAGCTTGACTCGCTCTTGACCGTTTTTTTTAAACGGCAATTAATTTTATTGGTATGTTAGATATTTAATTATGTGTCGAATCGATGTATTGCTCATTTACATTAATTGTTGTGCGTGATGGAACTTCCACATTGACTTGAGTGAAATAATTGTAGCTGCCTTTTAAATGGATTTATCTGCCTATACTTACAATTATTACTGAATTGACACCTACGAGTATTTAAATTAATGGTTATTTAGGGAACAGTGTCGTATGATATGTCAGTGTAGTAACTTTACTTTAAAATTTCGGACCCCCACTCCGGCCCCTTTGGCAATGAAAATAAAAATAATTTATGACTTTTTTCATTTGCTATAAAGTTGGGCAAGCATTCTTTATAACTGCACCAAATTTCAAGTCGATAGCATTAGTAGTTGCTGAAATAAGCAGGTGTGACAGACAGACAGACAGACAGACGAAGTCGCACCATAAGGGTTCCTTTTTTACCATTTTGGTACGGAACCCTAAAAACATCTGTGGGACACCCGGTTTGTAATGAAGTTCCTTTTGCTATAATTATATTATGTATTAAGTAACAGGTAGGTACAGTGAAATTAATTAACAACGTTTCAGAGTAATTCAATGAAAATTAAAAAGTGTCGTGACGGTTGAAGTCTTAGGCCGCGACCGCACTGAAACGGCGACAGCGACGCGACGGCGATTTCGTGAACAAATAAATTTCGCTTGTCGTTTCTGCAGTGCGGCCACCGACATGAATGTTTATATGATATTTTTTCACAAAATCGCCGTCGCGTCGCTGTCACCGTTACAATGCGGCCGCAGCCTTATACTTTTTACGGTGTCTGCAGTGTTACGTGCGACAAGGAACTTTTTTTTAAACATTCTTACGGAAAATTCAAGGTGAAAAGCAACTTAGTTGCTTCTAGTGCATGATGATCTACAATCACCACACAGAAACAATTACACCTCCCATAGAATGACTAAAGCGGCCTTCAATTCAACTAAACTCTTTCTTCTAAAGCATAACGCAATAGAAGATTTGAAAGCGTGTCATGGTTAGCACGCTACGTAGAAAGACGTGGCGTGATGGAAACTTAACCATAAAAATTAACAGACAACGTTTATGAACCGTAGCAATGATCTTAAAGTCACGTTTGGTTATTGTTGGTTATAAAGATATGACAAAACGATTATTTACGAGTCCATAAACGTTAACTACGTAACGTGAGCCTTCTAAATATCGCTTTGGTAAATGTATCGTTTAGTACATGGATCGGCGAAGGCAGTTCGAAACCAGAAGGCCAATTCTCTTAAATAAAAATACCATATAATAATATACCATATATTATAAGAGTAGGTATGTTGTCGCAGTGTCTGAGCAACTGGCTGCTGCGCAACGTATCTCAAGTTCGATTCCCACACGGAACAAATGTTTGTTGCGGATCTGACTTTTTGTGTTAGTAAACGCACCTACCGACACAGCAGAAATTCCTAGTGTAAGGCAACGTATTTTTTTTAAAAGAAGTAGTATTCATAAGTATCGAACAAGTTCGTTACTAAACTAGGCCACCATTGCTTCTACCAAAGCAGCAGATACCTAGGTATATTGTTATCAGAAAAAAGATGAACGCCGCAGTGGTTCCCCACAAGACCTAAGTCTTTTCCATCTACAGTATCATGAACAATCTCTGCGTAGATTATTTAGGTGTAAGTGTAGTAGGTATCTAGCAGACTCAGATTAACCTAGTAGATGATGCAAAATTTATTAGAAAAGAGAAATCATATGGAAATCAGGAGGTATTATAACGAATTCTCCTTACACATACAAAATCGTTACAGCTGTCCAAGTCGACAGACAAAAGTTGTAATAGTCATAATTTAACAAACCACTTATCTTTCTTCCCATACGAAATTCAACTTTATGTTATATGGAATAGCGATCGTGGAAATCGCAGAATTTCAATAGGAATTTCACAAAGTTGTTTTGCACTTCACACGATCGATTTTGGATTCTATTATCTTAATCTTAAGGTGGAAGGTAATGGCAAATTAAGAACAATAAGTTTAGGAAATCTCGCGTCAGGCTTACCTCAAACCGTAGGCACCTGCTGGAGGGCTGACACCTTCAGTTATATGAGATATTGTTGTTATACGGGATTTCAAATACTTTTGTAACTGTTATTATGCGATTTGTTAGATCGTTTATTAATTTAACTCTCCTGTCATCTTTGACAGCTGTCATTTTCATTTTACGGATTATACTTACAAGCTGTCGGTTGGTCCATCTGAGTGCTTAGTGAGTGTTAAAAACCATCACCTCGTGACGTGATCGAACAACCAATGACGTGCGTTAGCGTCTTTATTTTCGAGCACGAGCCGAGGTTCGATTGGTCGTTGACTATGTACCTATGTCCTGATAAATATACTTTAGGTACATCTTTATACTTTGTAACTAGAGTCAACACAGAAAAAACAGCAATAATTCTCGTAACAGAAAACATAATTATGAGCTAGACTACTTAGTCAAGAATACTGATTTCATGAAGCGTGTAATACGTGTAGCTCTTGCTACCAGAAATCTAAACGGTCTCAACCTCAGATCATAGAAACAAGGGAGATGTGCCATGGTGCTATCAAGCTCGCGAACGACACGCTGGCAATGGACCGAACGCCATCGATGATACAGTGTTTTAGTTTAGTGCTAATGCTGAGTGACAAATAACAGTGTTAGAGAGTGTGCGAATTTTTTAATGTGTGGGAGATCTTTATATTCACAAGGATCGCTTGTAGTTGTGTCGCAAACTGTTCTAAAAGTGGCGACAGTGGTTCCTGTACTAATTTGCTATGATGGCGTATCTCCTTTTTTCTATGATCTGAGGTCTCAACAATGTATGACAAGCGTGCAAGCATTTAGAGTAAACTTTAGTGCCTACTTATACGATGTTGGACAGGACACGCATACAGGACTTGTCACAGTCACAGTGACATAAGGAGTTCGAATACTTAATATTGGTTAAATGCACGCAAGTGTTGCGGGACATGCTACTAATTGAATGAGTATTTTGGCACCTAGTTTGCTAACTAAAAATTGATGACTAACAACGCTTGGTTAACGAATTACTAGTGTCGCGGAGTGCCTCCCTCCCTCTATCCACAGTGTGTTAAGAACCCGATTTTTGTGTCATCATGTTTTTATTCCAGTAATCGATAGTTTATATCATTTCTAGTACTAGAGTTCAACTCCCGCTTCGCTACGACTTGTAGATTATTTTTAAAAAAATGTCAAAGTTTCGTAATATCCGCGTCACGATAAATGAAAAAAAAATCTTATTTAAAAAACGGAACTACGTATTCCAGTTTCTATGTATTCCGTTAATTGTACGTACAATAACCTACCCTTCCACCATTTTTTATTGCTTTAGTATGAATGGGACGCGGGATATGATTTTTTTTCTCTTTTTTCGTTTTTATTTTTTTATTCACCTATAACACCGTATTAGTTCGTGATTTCTACATCAAACTATAGCTTATACTTTCTTTTATGTATAGTATTAAAACCACAACCTAATTCCGTGTTATGCTGCAGTTATTGTTAATTTTATATTTTCTTCAGGGCTGTCACTTCCGCGTATCCGAAAAATATTAACTATAATAAAAATTTTATCCGACAAAAAAACAATTTCTTTCGAATTTATATTAAGTAGTTAACTGTGTTATAACTATAGATCGGATAATCGGATGCATATTTACCCAAAGTTAATTTTTGGCTAAGAAATTATGGAAGTGGCTTCTTAAAATATATATTTTTTTTAATAAATCCCGGGATGCCAGGAAATCCGGGTATAGGTACCTACATAACCAAATATATTTCATAATAATATTATGAAATTATTAAAAAATTCGCGGTCAGAAGACTGAAATACTTCTTGCTACGAATATTAATTTTACAGATAAATAATTGAAACACATTTCTACTGTACTACTACAAACTGTACTATGTATGTATGTACTACAAACAAACAAACTTCAGCTTTTTAAAAGTATAGATATATTAGCTACAACTTATTTATGTCCTTCGGATAAGAATTTATTGACAGTTGCCCAAGAAGGTGTACCAGCCCAACATGATACCATTTCCTCCGCACATATCCAAAAAGGGCCAGTAGCCGTTGAGCAGTCGTGGAAGAAGTCGACCTAGAATTCTACCGCCACTAGAACTAAGTAATAGGGGCATCTTGTTTATAGTAGTAACATCTTGCTCATAGATGGCGCTATTGCATATTTGTAGTGGAATATTTTATTTTATTTAGCCACCAGCCGGCTTAGCATGACCAAAGAATAGACAAAGTTCTTTCTATCCAACTCGTTATCTCTTCTGCCCGAGCATGGGGTGACCCGTGCTTGGCTTATCAGAATTTTGTCTACTGAAGAATAGAGACACTTCTTCTCTTCATTGTATGCATAAAACGGTAGAAATCTTTCTAAAATCTGTCACTTTGTTTATTCTTCTGTAGACAAAACCTGTTTCTATCGTGGTCCTGCTAGGCCGGCAGATAAATTTATTCCTAGGAAAAACTATATCGATCTCATAAAACAATAGGTGTTAGAGTGAAACATACATAATATTATTATTAATTCATATAGTTATCATAATAAACTTTTCATGGCGATTGAAACATTCACCCTTACATAAGAGAATAGAAATTATATTTAAATATATCTCTAGTCGAAAAACCATGAGATGATGTAAAAAAAACAGAAAATCTTAAAAAAAAAGAAAAGTAGTTGGAGTGCTGCTTGCGTGGGGGGAGGGGGGGGGGGGCGGTTATAAAGAGTAATAAAAATTTGGTTAATTTTTTTCTAGGATGCATAGCTTTCGAGATATTTGAATTTATTTATTTTTTTAATCCAGAGAAAAATGGGAAAAAAAATAAAATAATGATGTGGGAGTACTGCTTGCGTGGGAGGGGGGGTTTTATAAAGGGTAGTAAAATTTTGGTTATTTTTTGCCTAGGATGCACCGTTTTCGAGATATTTGAATTTCAATTTTTTATTTACCCCAAATACTCACTTTTTCTGAATCGCGGTGTTACAATTCTCCGTGACTTAATGACTCTCCTGAGAACATAGCAGTTTTTAACCGACTTCAATAAAAGAAGGAAGTTATGCAATCGGTTTTTTTTTCCATGTAAGTATGTAGACAAATTTCTCTATGATTTATGAGCGATTTCGATTTACGTGAATCTTTTATGAGGAAACTCGCGCGGTGGTCCCATATTTTATTACTTTGGTCGAGTAGTTTTTTACAATATCACTAGCTATTCCAGCTTGTAGTAAGGTGCATCGGCAGACCTCCTACCTCGTACCTCGTTCTATTTAAAAAACTCACACTAACAGAACACCACTGCTATAAGCGAATCGGCGCAGAGACAAGTAGCTTTTCTGTTAGCGTTTATGCCAAACGATAACCACAAAATGTCTGGCAATGACATTACCTGCGGAAAAGTCACGTGACTCGGAAAAGTCACGTGACTCACAAAAGTCACTTCCATACATTTTATCCGCAGCGTTTGGCGTTAACCACCACTGAGGTACTGATCTTTGATTCAGCTAACTCAATCGGTGATTTGGCGTTGCTAATTCGCATAGCATGATAAATAGTAATAATATAATTCCCAAATGAATTAAATAAGTAAGAAATTATATTATACCGAATACGAATTTATACAAAATATTTAAACTTAAATATCGGATTCTGAAAGACCGATAGTTTGCCAGCATCGGTTTTAGAAACAGGCAAAAACCGTTGAGAGTCAATTCCCGGGATAGATGAACTATCTAATATTTTACACGCGCTTGTCCGGTTTTTTAAATTTTCGTTTAACATTGACACAATATTAGCCAATATTAGCCAACTAACAACAACAAGCGACAACGTAACGATATCTAGTCATCGGCGTGATAAATAAACAAAAATATTAAATAATAAAAAAAATATTTACATTTTAGTTGAAGTGACAGCCCTAAGTGCGGATATTTCGGATTTTACAAAAATTTGCAATAAGTCCAGCATAACAAGGAATTAGGTTGTGGTTTTAATACTATACATAATAGAATGTATAAGCTATAGTTTGATGTAGAAGTCATGAACTAATACGGTGTTATAGGTGAATAAAAAAATAAAAACGAAAAATGAGAAAAAAAATCATATCACGCGTCCCATTCATGCTAAAGCAATAAAAAATGGTGGAAGGGTAGGTTATTGTACGTACAATTAATGGAATACATAGAAACTGGAATACGTGGTTCCGTTTTTTAAATAAGATTTTTTTTTCATTTTTCATGACGCGAATATTACGAAACTTTGACATTTTTTAAAAAAATAATCTACAAGTCGTAGCAAAGCGAGAGTTGAACTCTAGTACTAGAAATGATATAAACTATCGATTACTGGAATAAAAACATGATGACACAAAATTCGGGTTCTTAACACACTGTGCTATCCTCTCAAGCCTCGGCTAGCTTGTGAGGGAGTCTCCGGACACAAATCTTGATGGAATAAAACACTAGGATGGTTGGGAGATGTGTAATTGAGACGTAGTTGTTATAATTGCACTTTAGAACTGTTAACATCCATTACAACTGGTATAAAAACAGTACTTTATAAAAGACGTTTTACTTATTAAATTGCACACTTGTAATAGGTTATAATTTGTAGGTAATAAATATAACAGAACAGCGGTTCAGCGGTCCACGACCGATGTCTTCGGAGACCAGACAAAGAGTGATGAAACAATGAAATAAATGCATAAAAATATGAGATGTTCTAATTTTGAAATTTAAAGTTCCAATCTGGAAGGATGGAGTGAATGAAGTGGCCAGTAATGGAAGATTGCCAGCACAAAATGATGAAAGAGGATGACTCCGTCACACCGGGATCGCAGAATGTTTAACTGTTGCCCAATCTATTTAAATGATATATTATATCAATTTTTTTTTTTTTTTTTTTTAAATATGCTGGTATTCAGACCATTAATTTATTAATGTGTTATGTTATTTGCTGGAACTCCAGCAACCACACACGTTGCATAACGGATAATTTGATCTAAACATCTACGATAAGCCTTCGCATTTTTGATAACAAAATACCAAATGTTTGCTTACTCCTGTACATTTTAATGCACCATACCAAGGTCCAAGGGTTAGGCCTAGGTCAACCTCTGATAATATTTGAAGCCTATCCTGGCCGTAGTTCAAGTAAATGAGTATGTAATAAACCAAGTGAAACGTGCACAATTTAAAACTACATCCACTCCACCATATTGAAACCGTCGCATTAAAACGTTATATACTAAGCTTAAAGTTTTGCCAGTTAATTTCGACAGATGGGTCATATTTTGCATAACTTTAGCCGGTGAACTTTTAGCTGTCCCACCACCGCAGGTTAGTGGTATAATGAGGCTGGGCACCTGATGTTGATCGTCGATTTTATGTAGTTTTACAGTGAAATAAAGTTGGGGAAATTATGTGACGTCAGTATTTTAGGGTTACGTCCAGACAGGTTTTTTAATAAACGATGCCACAGGATCTCATCCGGAAGAAAGCAACATTTGTTCTAATAAATCTCAATTGATTGACATGCGTAGAATATACCGGTTTGGCCTAGGACCTAGGACAAACTAGTTCGGCCTAAAATCGGGTTTGGCCGGTAATATAATAATACATTGTCGTCTGATGACTAAAATTCTCAGCCTCGGGTGATTTCGCATGCAGATGACTCGGACTCATCATCATCATTTCATTTCATTACGGTGTAAATAGCGCTTTAATTGCGTCAACCGACTGTCATTAGATCGTAGAATGCGTTGTCTCAGGCATTATTGTAAATCATCTATTATTAGCTCAAAGCATTAGATTCTTACTAATAGCATGCATTGCATCTATTGTCAAACTAACTCGCAACTCTATTTACTTCATTCACTCACTTCGACCACAGATAATATAATACTACGCGTACAGATGCCTCATCTCATACAAAAAAACGTGTTCGCCGCCGTACGCTATCGCCGCGGGCTATCGGGCTAAACATTTTTCCGTAACTAAATGTTTTTTTTAAATTTAATGAACAAATATTTATATTTGTCTATTTATTCATGTGGAAATCCTTGGAGGAGGCCTTTGTCGTAGGACAATCTGTTAAAGAAGAAGAACCGATTGCCGATAATTTATGTAAATGAATAAAAACCCGTAGAGATCCTTGTTAGAGATAAGTTCAACTATTATATATTATTATACAACTATAACCTAAGTTAAATTTATAAGTGTAGTAAAGTGTAATAATTTTGCAATTAGTATTAAAGCACCTATTGTAGAAAATTAACAGCAATAAAGGCTTATTTTATTTTATTTATTTATTCATGTTCTAAATTTTACACAAACTTCAATAACAAATCGATACGTATAACGCCATCTATTAAGAGTTATTTGAACAAATGTTCCTTTGTTCCTGATGAGACCCCGTGTTTCGACCTATTAGAGTGAAAATCAATGCCACCAAATCGAAAGGTGGAGTCAACGAGCATTTAAATCGACTCCACAAATATTTGTTGGCCAAAGCGGTGATAAATTTTGTGAAGTAATACCTGCCAGTAGTGGCAATACATTTGAAGGAGGAAGGCGTGTCGATAGCTTTCCATGGATTTATGTCAAATTACCTATCCCGTAGCACCGCCATAGCCCATTGACCTCGTTTGTTTTGGGTGAGGCGTAAGTTAGGAACTTATGGTACCCACCTATTACTATTTTAAAATTTACAAAAAATAAAAAGAAATTCAAAAAAGATCAAAAATCGCTACACAGGCCTCTAATACTGAAAAAATTATAAAATCTCTTGTTACCTTATCAGGTATCATATTGCACACCATATTGCATGCAATATGCACTGAGTCAACATGTTGCATCTTGTCATTGACCAGGCGCTTAAAAATAAAAAATAAATGTAAGTAGGTACTTAGCTACTTTACGTTTTTTAAAAGTTTGTAACAACATACATTCAGATATTACTTTGATAAGTACCTATGCACAATTTATTATACCTGCTTTAAAATAATATTGACATAAAACCCGCTATCCGCTTACTGTCTAAAGTAGTTCAAACAAGTCGATTCCACTTTTTCATTTATTGTTACGAAGGACGATGATTTATGTAATACCTACCCTAGATTTTATTGGCTAAATTTAAGGCAATTCTTCAAGAGGATCTCGTAAACTTTTTTTATTATTATCATTTCCACCACCGGCGGTCTACGTAATAAAATAGCGGGAATATTATTATGTGTTCATTTAGCCAGTAATGTATTCTAGATGTACAATTTGTACCTAGTTATTTGTAAGTTCATAAATAAATAAGTAGGGCATTTAAATATCATTTAAATAGAGCGTTAATTCCAAAAAAATCATAAAAAGCCTAGAAAATATTAAAATTCGAATATGCCAAAAGCAAAAAAAAAGAAAAAAATGCAAGCCTTCCGAACAAATTAAACAAGTATTTGCATAGCCGTAACGGAATACATCATAAACCCCATTATCTCTGTAATATTAAAGCCACCGTAAAATGGTACCGGAACACCACGAATATGGCGCGTCTGATAATATACGAAAAAATCCCCTTTCATTCGAAATAAAACAGCGCCTGAAGGTAGGATGCGAGCAATTTGCTATAAATCTACCGCGGATGAAAATCATTTTAGGCGTTTTCAGGTTGCCTTTGTTTTCGTCTTAAAAAGTGGTGGAGAGGTCACAATCTAATATGTTTTAGTATTCAAGCAAATCTTCGGTTAGCATCTGAGATAAGCCTCGTATATTTTCCTATCTGAGAAAGGGTTTCGACGAAGAAAAATGTGGTTGGTGAAGATCAAGGAGTTTCGTAAGGATCTAATTTATTATGCCTTTGTTTTGAACATGTTTAGGTAGTAGACAGTAAGCAATATAAAGCTGAAATAAGTGATACATCACAACTGATATCCTCTCTGTAGGTTTGGAAAGTATTACGATATTTATTAGAAAATCTCTATAATATGCTTAGGTAGTTAGGTACTCTTTAAATTCCTGTTAAAAGGGTAATTATTAACGTTTCCAAGTATTACATTTTCTTGTACAAATTGCCTTAAACCTCAGAAATTTTGGAAGCATAAAATTAAGATTAAAGAAAATAATTCACAAAATAAACTAGAGCCTGTTTAAGGTTAAACATTAAAATAATTAACCCTACAATTTGGCAAGCGACAAGTTTTCCCCGAAGTGAACATCTGCCGGGGTCACAGTAACCACGGGGTCGACCCGACCGTACATTTTGGGGTGACAATAACTCCCCATGTTTTAATGTTATAAATCTTGATTAAATATGAGTTAGGTGGTTCATATGACCTTTGAGGCTGTTACCATTATGACAATTACTGTGTTTATTGAAATAGTAGGTACCATGTTTGTAGTCGATATTTAATTGGAGGCTAAGTGGGGCAAATTACCCTTTCCCCATAAATCTGTAGGTACGCAGACCAAGAACAACAGCTGTGTTTTAGTATTAGCTATAAATCTTTACTGAGTAACTAGATGCAAATCTGTAGCTTGTAATTAATTGATTGGCTTTCAGCGCCAGGGTTCGATCCTGCACCCATATTGCTCCTCATTTCAGGGCCCCCAATTCTGCTATTTGAATAGTGTAAGAATGGTGTCATAACGACACCATTACTATCAAAACCTAAGCGGTCATTGGCTTAGAGTAAGACTAACTCTTTCGTCATTGGTCAAAACGATGCCATTGAGACACTATTCTGACACGATTATAACAATTGCATTAGCAGACTTGGGGCCCAGTGTACCTGTCAAATTGTCTGATAAAAATATGTAAATTGTGCAACTTACTGGAAGACGCTGACATCCGTGATACAGTTAATATTAAAGAGCGTTTCACATAAAAAACCCTTCGACGCTATCTTGGTTGCCTTGAATGTCAATATACGTTTTTAATGGTGTTGGAAGTTTTCTTTCAGTACCGATTCTCGTTCACTACTTTTTAGTGTCCCAAGCATTACTTCAACATATAAATCTACAAAAAACTTTAAACATTAGGACCTATACAGCCGGCCTAGCATGACCACGATAGAAACGGGTTTTGTCTACATAGTCTGGCTTAGGCGCAAAATGTCTATTTTGCAAAATGTCAACCGTGCGCAAAATGTCTCTTTCTCAGGATGTCACTTTCGCAAAATGTCGCTTTCTCACAATGTCTCTTTCGCAGAATGTCTGTTTCGCAAAATGTCGCGATAGTAACTTACGCCTGTTTCTAGAAAAATGCTAAAAAATTTTTGATAATTTTTAGAATGTATGTCTGTCTGTCTGTATGTTGCTAAAGATCTCGAAAATGGCGCAATGGATTTCAATAAAACTTACATTCTTATCCTTTCCTTAGGGCCGGCAACGTGCGAGCGATACTCCCGGTATCCAAAATTGTATTTCTTTATACTACTAAAGTGGCAAACGAGCATACGGCCCGCCTGATGGTAAGCGGTTACCGTAGCCTATGATGGCTCGCGATATCGGGAGTATCGCCGCACGTTGCCGGCCCTAAGGAAAAGGATTAATTTAAGATTTATTGAAATCCATTGCGCCACTTTCGAGATCTTTGACAACATACAGACAGACAGACAGACATACATTCTAAGACAGACAGACAGACAGACATACATTCTAAAAATTATCAAATATTTTTTTAAGCATTTTTTAGAAACAGGCGTAAGTTACTATCGCGACATTTTGCGAAAGTGACATTCTGAGAAAAAGACATTATGAGAAAGAGACATTTTGCGCACGGTTGACATTTTGCGAAATAGACATTTTGCGCCTAAGCCAGAAATAATAGACAAAGTGACAGATTGTAGAAACATTTCTACCGTTTCATTCATAAAACGTAGAAATGTTTCTACAATCTGTGACTTTGTCTATTTCTATGTAGACAAAACCCGTTTCTATCGTGGTCATGCTAGGCCGGCAGGAGTGACAGACAGGGGAGCCAACATAGCGTCGAAGAGAATTCTTACGTGAAACGCTCTATAGAGTAGGTACAGTTGTCATCGTTTAACCTTATTGTCTAATAACTAAAATTACTTTTGTTTTGTTACTTTAATTTTTGGTTAAATAATTATTTACTCACATAGGTAAATATACAAAAAACATTAACGTTATGACCTAGACATCACAGGAGTGACAAAAGGTTACATAAAAAAGTGCAGCCTATAGAAGTGACAGGTGACAGAGCCAACATAGCGTCGACTTCATACGTGATACGCTCAATAATTGAAGGACCAAAACAAAATAGACCAATCATGTCACTTGACATGAGATTTAACTACAGATTAAATTGAACAGACTCTCAAAAACTGGCGGCTGCCTTGTTTTTGCAACCATGCTTAGAATAATAAAGCTTCTTTTTGCTTGTTGTGTTTTTCATTTCACAGTGTTGGTACTCCACGTCACACCCATTAGTTTGGTAATGGATGTTCCCTGTTCGTTGTCATAGGCGTGATTCGTTAGTGTACACTTACCTTAAGAAGTCTGACAAGTTTTTAGTGATTTATAGGTTAGTGTCTGATGAAAAGTTATCACCTATAGGCATCCACCTACATCACCAACTAGACGATCCGTTGAATAATTCAGAGACTCAGTTTAAACGTCTCACATAATAATTATGCTTATCGCTAAAGAGAAAAGTTACAATAAATTAGAAATACAAGTCTTTGTATCCTTTCTGTAACAAGCAATACGATAATTAGAAATAGGAAATACAAACAATTTCAAAAACATGATTTTTTTTTCGCAGTTTTCGTCTTCGTCTCGTTTCTTTCGTTTTCGTTTAATTTTGTCGACCACCATTTTACCGAAAATATTTTCATTCACAAACGGTGTTCCCCATCGATTCCTTTGATCACAAAGACTCGTCAATAACCAGTCAAATTAAGCCCCTCATTTTATTTTCCAACCCCATAATGCGTAAGCAAATCCCACAGCTACTATGGGCTTAAAACGCAGCTAAACGTGTGACATAAAAGGGTTTGGTGCAAACGATGTTCCCTGACTACCCCGTTTTCCCCGACTACCCCGTATTCCCCCAGTCCCAGTAAGTCCCAAGTTTTAAGCAGAGTTTACGGCTTAAATGCGACACCCGGATAGCTGGGTAATGCCGTTATACCCGTATGTCTTGGACATTTTTGGACATAAAGTTTTATTTGGTTTGTAGTTTTCGTAACAATTTTTTAGTAAATAACAAAGTTGCGGCTTAGGTTTTTGTATGGTTTGCAAATGTCATCGTAATGACTTCCTTTATTTGGTGGATATTTAAATACAGAGTGTTTGTTGGTAATTTCAATTTAGTATCAATACTATTTCGGTGTTATTTGTAGGTGGTAGAATACACTTTGCAGAATACATTTGAAATGCAACCATTTTATTTAGAGGATGGTATATTTTACAGTTATGTAGCGTTTGTTGAAAAAGTCACAGTTTATTCGATGTAGGTACCTACGTAAAGTCAGCAATGAATTTCGTTTAACATTTCAGTTTTTTAAATCAAACAAAAATGAGACCAGATTTTAGTACCCAACATTAAATCGACGGTCCCTACGTACAATCCTCTAACTACAAATGATAAATTTTACAGGCGAGAGCTTCAAAGATTTGAACGCGCGTAGTCGGTATACAGGGTGGCAGGTTAGACAGAGGTCATAGTACTCATCATTATGAACAACTTTTACTATGGGACCAACGCTGAAATCGCGAAAAAAAAATCAGCTGTTCCATATATTTATGTTCACATAACTCAACAAAATGTATGGAACAGCTGATTTTTTTTTCGCGATTTAAGGATTGCTCCCATAATAAAAGTTGTTCATAATGATGAGTACAATGACTCCGTTAAATATTTCCACTGTTTAACCTGCCACCCTGTATAATGTTCTACAAGAGAAATGTTGTGTGTTGTTTCAATGTTCAATTGGCAAACTTAGAATTATTTTTATTTAGCTAAACGATAGTTTAGGGTAGCCTGAAGGCCACTAAAACAAAAATCACAAATCACGTATCCTACCACTGAGGGGATTGTACGTAGGGACCGTCCAAATAACACTCACACTCAACTCGTCTTGACTTTACTTAAAATATTGAAAAGTTATCAAATAACTTTGGGTCAATTTAAATATGTATATTACAGCAAAAGTAACCAACTTTAGTTGCTGAACGTACCTTCATCATCAAAAGCATAGGGATTTCAAAGCGAACCAATCACGCCAGCCATCAAGTAACCCTTTCATGGCGCGTCCAGACACTATAAACAATGGTGTTTCCCACAATACATTGTCCTTGACGCCTTTCATTGAACATTTCTGTCACCCTTGTCACTTGTGGTTGAAAGCACATATTATCGATAACATCATGTCACGTCACTTTATTCACCGATAACGTTGCCTTGACATGACAGAAACACTCTGTTTCATATCCATTAGCGGCTTGCGACGAGTCGGTGATATCATACACCATGGTACGCAAGCAATGGTGTGGATATTTCTTTGTGACGGAATTTGTGGTGGGGTTTATCGGTAAGGGGGAAATAGATAGGGAAGCTTAGGGTGCATATTTGATCATTTTTGTTGGAGATATAGTCTGTATTGAGGTGTTTTGATGAAGAAAAGTATGTTTGGTATTTCCGTTTTGAAGATGTTGTCCTGGCTTGGGGTGATATTTTTGATATATCTACTGGGGTGGTATGGAATCTTACTTTTCGCGTTTTGAATAATTTATGGATTCGTGTGACTGTCTTGTCTTGTATAGGGATCACAAATCCTATAAAGCTATAGTACAGATGCATCAATTATTTTCTTCTTTTACTAACTCCGGATATATAAATATATAACTCCGGACCACAATACATGCAGCTGAAGGCATAGCGGTGCCATATCGAACTTGAACTTTATTGAACTTGAAACTCGAAACTGAACTCGAAATTGAACTGGTTTTGTAGGAGTCAACAATAAAAAATATTATAAAGAAATGCATTACATATTTTTTCATATGAAGGCATCTTTCTATTCACAAATGAGTGTAAGCGTGCAGTATCGTCAACCACATCATTTCTTAACATGAAGTGAAATAGTGGTCAAATGAAACTATCCGTATCCAATAAAAAACAAATGAAATCGCCTTTAAAAAAACGAAGAAATAATTTCATAAGTCACAGTCCCAGTTTTCTTATCCAATTACTTACGATAATGGGCCTAATAAACAAGGGTATTTTGTTTTAACGACCTTCCTATTATCGGCCAAGATGGTGATTAGTCTTCCCGAATATAGGACAGGCCACAAATTTATTGGACCCAATCGAACACTATTTATGTATCTTTAATTGTATGCGCCTGAAGAATTGTATGCGTGTTATAAGGTAGGTATACAGGGTGGCAGGTTAAACAGTGGAAATATTTTAAGGGGTCATTGTACTCATCATTATGAACAACTTTTACTATGCGACCAACCCTGAAATCGCGAAAAAAAAAATCAGCTGTTCCATACATTTTGTTGAGTTATGTGAACAAAAATGTATGGAACAGCTGATTTTTTTTTCGCGATTTCAGGGTTGGTCCCATAAAAGTTGTTCATAATGATGAGTACAATGACCCCTTAAAATATTTCCACTGTTTAACCTGCCACCCTGTATAATAATAATAATATCAGCCCTGTTTATAAACTGTCCCACTGCTGAGCATGGGCCTCCTCTCGGAGTGAGAGGGAACACACTAGCCATAGTCCACAATGCTGGCCAAGTGCGGGTTGGCAGACTTCACACACCTTCAAGAACTTCATAGTGAACTCTTAGATGCGATGTTTTCTTTTACGACAAATAATTTTAAAAATATCGAAAATAATATCAGCTGTTTAATACAAAAATGCAATATTTTTTACCTGATCAAAATATATGAATCAGCATTTTTTTTTATATTTCAGGGTTGATCTCATAGAATCTAACGACACCTCTTAAGTTGAAATCCATCAAGCAGTTCAAGCTACAGAGCGTGCCAAAGAAATAGTCATACAAATAGGATCGATGCATACAAACTACACTTAAATCATTACTTCTGGGGCAGTCGGGTAAAAGAAATGTGTCACGAAACTGACTCATGTCTATAAAAAAGAAGCAGGTGAGAACCATGAGCAGTGCAATAAGCATTTCAATAAATAAACAAGTTGGTTGCATATAAAATGTCTGATGGAGCGGTATTCTGCGAACTCGCACTCTCTCGGCGATAATAAACCGTTTCCTTAGGCGCTAGCAACTACTGTGCCGTAAATTACTAGGGTTTTCTGGGTTGTCGCCGCAACCCTAAGGTGTGGCGCCTCTGTTGGCGGCGACACGCTTGATAGAATTAAGATTATGTTGGCTAAAGGATTCATCAAATAAAGGCATTATATAAAACGATAGAAATAAATAAAAAATGTCCTAGCTATGTGATAATAAACTGACGTTATTTGGTCACCCAAAACATTGCTTAGATACACGAGTCCCGTACGGAATATTTCACTTGTTGTCTAAAGACAAGCGGATTGTGGAATTCCACCTCGATACTTCGCAGATCATTATGAAATAAAATCACGCCTGATGGCAATATTGGCAACACAGCTATAGCGGTAATCTTGCATATTTTTGAGAGGGTGTCCAAGTAATTATGCAGCAATTATTTCTGTATAATAGTAGCTATCCATGAGTCTGACCAAATCCCCTGCTGAATATGAGATAGATATAGGTCTAATCTTAGTTGCCACAATACTGCATCATGCATGCCGCACTCATAAGCTACTAAAACTCTGAACACAGTTTTAAACTTTCACGGTTTTTAACTGCACTTAACAATTCACTTACGGGATAACTTCCGTGATTCTTGTTTGAATTGAGTTCCCGATATTTCGACGCTGTTGCAAGCGCCATGATCGCGGGTAAACTGGAGAATGCGGGTGGATGAACACTTAAAATAAAATAATTGTTAGGAGCAGACAAATCTGTCTACCCTCTTTCTTAGTCTTTTACTACGCTCACTACTCGATTGAAAGTCACGGCAAAACGGTATTAATAAGTTTTTCGGAGTCTTTGTTACGAGGTTTTTTATTGCGTTTTAGTTGACATAATACTGGATTCCATACACTAGACAATTTAAAACTATCGGATACTCAATCCAAACAAAAATCACAGAAGTTATCCCTTATGTGAATTGTTAAAATTTTTTACATACTTCTTTCCAAATCGCTTGAACTCAGACCACGATTGCAGCCTTTTCCCTTACAACCCTTAAGTGGAATAGCAGTAAAAGGATCCTGTTTACTTGCTCGCTGTTTCAGTGGTTTGTACGTAATACCGTTTCTAAGTAATTGTCGGCGATATACTGACCCTAACACCTGGACCCCGCGAATAATGAATGAATTGTTCCGCCATATACTTGATGGCAGTGGGTTGATCGTGTGGACTTTATGACTTGGATGGGTTGACGAATTGTTGATGTGGTGTTTCGCTGCTGATAGAATAGGGGAAATAAAAGAGGTTACAGCGTAGGGGTATAAATAAATGGTTCTGTTTAGAAGGAAAATTCGGCTGTTAATTTAAGTTAAGCTACTTTATATCATGTTATCAAGACTAGATGGAGATTAGTGTGAGATGCAGAATTTTTTTTTTGCCAATTCAAAATCTAATCTTTGTTTGGTAAACTTTAGGTCAAAATGACAATTTATTAATTACAACGATAAATTTGTCTTCAGATTAATGCAGCCAGTGGCTTTTTCATCAAGATCATGATCAGCTTTCCTTATCTATTCTTCTACAAGTGAAAGTTCATTTTTAATCAGATTTTTAAGATTCACTTTTTTGGCTGTCGTTCTCTTACGCCTCTCAACTGTATTATAACCAATGCTTGTCGTGGTGGCAAAGGGAGATAAAGGAATATCTAAATGAATAAAAAAAAATGTAAAGCTTCAAATATTATATTCGATTTATTTAATATTTGTAGTTAGGTCGGTTGCTAATGTAGGTGTCAATAGCTGGGATCTCATGGACGTGCGTGTAGATCCTGTGCAGCATTGGGTACTGCTTCTCGAGAATCTTGGAGCCCCACATGCCTTCAACCGACTCAATGATGCCCACGAAGTACAGATCGGCCCAGCTTATTTTCTGGGAGAAATGAGATTATTAGACTTCGTTTTAGAGGATTTAAAGTTAAATATTTACTTTAATATTATTCACTGTTGTAAACTTGTAAAACTAAGCCTGAAAAATAAGATTTAATTTTCTTTTCTAAAAAATAGTTTATGCCCCGTTTTTGACTATTTTAATTTTCTTGAGGCAATTCAGATAAACATCCAGTATTTGTACAAAAAATAACAACCTAGATTTTTTCTTCTCTACTTACATTTTAGAAGACACTAGCAACAAGATGGGTGAATGGCGGAAAGTCAATTAAGCCATCAAATAGTACTAACCTGGCCACCGAAGTAGCTTCCTTTCTTCTGAACAATCTCTTCGAACTCACGAAGGTACCTCGGGAAGTATTGCTCCTCCAGCAGCTTCTGTAAGTATACCTTCCTCTCCTTGTTCGTCTCATGATACCATTCGTGGACCTCTGTAAATTATAACGCCATTTTAGTTAGCATTTGTACAACAACCAGCTGTTTCATACATTTTGTCGAGTACTTACTTACATTAGTACTTACTTACTTACATACTTCTGTCTTCCCTGGAAGGGTAGATAGAGGTCTAATGTTGTACATTTCTACAGTGATAGTAGGTACCTATGCATTTTTGTGTGGAAGGTGAGATAAATTCTACTAGCACGCTCCTAAGCTTTGAACTGCTACTTTTAATCTAACTCAATGACACTTTATTCTACCAAGGAATTAAACTGAACAACTGGCTACTAAAATAAGCAGGAAGTATTTCTTTAAACATCTTTTTGTTGACGTCTAATCTGATGTAGTATTTTAGTGTAAAATAAAAAAGAAAACAGACTTACTTGTGCCATAATCGAAGACGGTCAATGCTATAGCATCAAGCTCAGCAGCTTCCAAGTCATCAGTAGGCAGTAAGCCCACCAACTTTCCGAGGTAGCGGCTGATGGCCACAGATTGGTAGATCACCTTCTTGTCTACCTCTAAAACCGGCAGTTTGCCGAAAGGAACAGCTGAAAAAAATATAGTGTATTTTAATTCTGTTTATGTCAAAATGTTTGTGAGATCTGAGATGTTAGGTGCTCACGGGATATTGGTAATATAATGGTTATAACCAATGGTCAAATTAATCAGTTTAGATACTTTACAGTCAAAAATTCAGAACTAGAATGCAATAAGATTCACGAGTTATTTTAATTAATATGGGCACTATTATTTGACAAATGAAACAATGACAAAGATTAAAAAAAAAAAGTGTATGGCCGACCCCCGACAGAAAAGAAGTTTATTACGCCTTGTATATAGAATATTGAAAGAGACAGACAAAGAGAAAGTCCATGGAAGGGGTATAACGCTTTTTCCTTACGTGACGATTTCTACCATCTCCAACTGCAAGTCGCGTTAAGAAACTTCGTTACAAAAGGTTTAGTGCATACTTTCTTGGCGACGGCATTAAGTGATGAAATATCCTCAATGATTGGCCATGATAAACATATTGCAAGAAACATAACTTTTTTTTAACTCACTTTTCTGCACCTCGGGCCAGTCAGCGTCTACGTTGATTTCCACATTTTTGTAACTGATACCACCATAGGCAAACAGGTACCTAATGGGTTCAGAAACTCCCATAAAATTGAAGAACTTCAGCTTGTAGACCGGTGCCATTTTGTACTTCGTCGGATGATTACTAATAATTGAGAAAGAAAGTAAGCCGTTTTTATACTTTTCTTTTATCAATTTAAGCTTATCTATGTGAATTTTTAATTATTCTTTTAACCTTAACTATGTTTGAGAGATAAATACGAAATTGTTTACATTTTGTATTCACCTTTATCGAGTTTAAAAAGGTGATCTTTGCAGGTCATGTACCTAGAATTGTTTATGAAATAATTGAATCATACAAAGTTAGATGCACTTGTATTTGTAAATGTTTTTTCTTGGTCAAAGTTTGTGTTTATGTGTGTGTTTGTTACTTCTTCACGCTGAAACGGCTAGATGGATTTAGATGAAAGTTAACAAAAAGGTAGCCTAGGACCTGAAAAAGTTCATTGGTTACTTTTCATTAATACCTACACGTAAACTAAGTCGCGGGCAATATCTAGTAGGTACGGCAATAAAAAAAACGCACTAAGTAGGTATATTGCTTTTCTGATTGTCTATTAATGCTTCCAACACTGGGACTTAGGCGATTCGCACACTGCCCCGCATCACGCAGCGTAGTGCGGGAGTGCGTGATGTTACGTTGTTTGCAAGTACCTATGTTTGTATAGGAATCACGCATAGTGCAACACACTGAAAACGCATTCACACGCAGTGTTGCAGATCACGCGCCTACATGCGGAGAAACACGCATCCCCGCGCGTGGGTGCGGGGCAAGACGCAAGGTATGGCACTGGCGTAATTCCTCTGTGGCACTGGCACACTGAAATCGTTTACTTTGCAAAAATGCAATTGAAGCGATTGTCAAAACATTTTAACAGTGTAATCACGTAAACATTGATCAATTGCAATTGATCGTTTCTAGGATCCTTTAGGCTATACATTATAATTCTATTGTCATAGAATAATGACATCATTCTATCATTGTATCGCAATGTAATAGCGGCCGCACGTTAAGAATGAACTATCATACAAGCGCCTTTATGGAGTGGGACAACAAATTATCCATATTATGTAGTGGAAAAGGGATGGTGCTATTTGTCTGGTTCAGCTCTATCTCTCTCTTACACCTAAACAATTATAGTATTAACACATCATACAAGCCCAGTATTTAATTTTCCAATTGAAAAGCAGATCTCAGCATGAGAAGGAATTATGATTGTACCACAAAATAAATAGATACAGAAGGCAAACTCCGTACAGCGACTGATAACAGGAACAAGCACACATAGACGTGAGCTGTCAAACTGTCTTTGACAGCTCACGTCTATGTGTGCTTGTTCCTGTGTACGTGCCTTTTCGCTCGTTGAATGGGGCCAACTCTCTGTATTTACTTTGAGATTTTACTGCACTTGTATATTGCATAATTATTGACAATTTATTAGGTTTCTTCACGATATTTTCCTCTACCGTGAGTCATCAGTAATTATAAAACTAGGTAGGTACAACCTACTACATTGAAAAAAACACATCAGTCACACACAAGTTTTAAATTCGCAAACATATTGATAAAGTCACATCTGTTTTATAAACACACATGTATGTTAGGTAGGTCTAGCCATCAAGGTCATTTCAATTGGTTCGTGGAGGTCCATGGAAACATACCGATGTTATAAGTAAACACGATATCTAATAATACTAGTGGTCATTATCTCGAACTCCATAATACATTATGTAGGTACGTTATGACATTTATTGTACTGATAATAGTTCACCTGGTGGACGGCGGGCCTCCGCCCCGCCGCCTGCGGCGCTTGGAAATTAATACCTACACGAATGGAATGAAATGACTTTTGTTTCATGATCTAGACAATATTCCCTATCGGATTCCTTATTCATATCACTTACGGAATTTTTTTTCGGAAAATGTAAAGGGAAATTCGCGATTTGCAAAAAAAAAACACTTTTTTGATAAAAATGGTTGAATAGCATCGACATCTACCGAAATAGTTCAGTGGTCCATATTACAAGAGTGGTCCACATATAGGGATTTACTTTATGATGAGACAACAGCACAAAATATCTATAAGCAAAATAGGAAAAAACATAAGTAGATACAAAAACTACCTCAAGAAATGCTGTGTCATAATCATAACACGTTGTATATTAGTACATAATTTATATAATATGATGATTTTCAACGTGAGGCGTTAGTACACAAACTGTATCCGTTGTAAATAGCTGTGTCTATAGTTACAAAGTCCAAATGCCGAAAAAACTTCAATACTTTAATTTAAATGGTCGTGCTGAGCTAATAAGGTATATTTTACACTACACTAAGCAGGAGTTCGAGGATGTGAGGCATGACCTCAATTCTTGGCCAGACCCTAAGATAAAAGCAAGTGAGTAAAAGTGTTTTTTTTTAAATATTTGTTGTCAAGAACCCAAGTGAAATAGTATCGTGTACCATCGAGACCTTTTGTCTAGGAATTATTACAGTGAGCATTCAAATTTATTTGGCACTAAACACGTAACTTGTCTTCAAATAATAATTGAGAGAAGCAACGATAATGTTACGTAGCTACCTATATTTATATTGACACCCGCATGCCGCATCGGAAACGGTTTTATTTAACTAGTGATAGGTACGTCTGATTTTAGCTATTAGATACCATTGGCACATACCGGCCGTAAAAATAAAAAAAAACCTCGACACATTAAACTGGGATGGTTTAATGTGTTGAGGTTTTTTAAATTTTTTAAAAGGTAAAAAATGAGAGTTTCAAATTATTGTCGGGGCGATCCCAAACTATCTCAAACAAATGCCAGTCACGATACGAGTGCGCTTGCCCTCGCTGTACGAAGACGCGTGTCTATGTGTGCGTGCCTTTTCGCTCGTTGAATGAAGTTGGCCTTCTTTTTGTGTGATCTGACTGTAAAACAATTATAGATACTTATTACAAGTATTAGTTCGCTATCTATAGATACCTAGTGATACTTATACTTGTAAACAAACAAACTCCTCAGCTTTCTATTATTAGCATACTAATATTATAAAGCTAAAGAGTTTGTTTGTTTGTTTGAACGCGCTAACCTCTTGAACTATCAGTCGAATTTAAAAAAAATCTTTTTGTGTATGATAACCAAAGTTTAGGATGTATAACATCACGCTACAATCCTTAGGAGCCGAGCCGTTGCTCGGCTCCTAAGGATTGTAGCTGTTCATGTTCAAGGATGGTTGCTGTTCACCACGGTTTCACCTCGTTAGGTGAAACCGTGGTGAACAGCAACCGTAGCGTGGAAGTTGATCACTCAATCGCTGTGCAATGAATGATGATGATGAGTAAAAAAATCTTTTTGTTTTCAGCTCTCCCCTTTGGTCAGATGCCGATATACGAAGAAGATGGCCGCGTGCTCACCCAGACCCTGGCTATTGCCAAATATGTGGCGAGGGGTACCGACCTGATACCAGCTGATCCCTGGCAACAAGCTCGTGTGGAGTCCGCCGTGTATACTCTGTTCGATTATTGGCAGGGTGAGTATTAGTCGAAACATGATATTATGCCTTTAGGTTAGGCAATAGTGTATTGTAAGCCCACGTTTGTAAAGTCCTATGTACCTATCACGGCGTGAATAGTCAAAAGTACCTACTTACATACAGGAAAACAGGTGATTAGACCTATTCCTTAAAAGGGCTTACACTAAAGCTTATTTGCAACAAATTCAGACCCCTGAATTTGGGGTCGATACAGGGTGGTTTCCGAGTTCTTGCACTTTTTAAATTTTTTTGGAAGTTTTCCTCCTCTCGACCAAAAACTGCTAATTGTAAGAAATCCATTCCACCCTCGGCATTTAATTGATGTTTTTCTGATAGCTGATAAGCCAATGAATCTTTTGAAATACAATTTGTCCCAAAACTATCCAAAACTTTGGAAAAAGCTTTCTAGATCATGTTATGAATATTTCTAAAAACTACCCCATTTTTCAATAAAGTTTGCCCAAAAAATTTTGTATCACATTTAGCGTAAAAATTACAGAAAATAATTCCTTGTTTAATAAGTCTTTTAAAATGGTATAATACTGGTAAACTTTCTCACAGGCCTAAATAAAAAATGCACTCATTCAAAAGTAGGTAGTATTTTGATTGCAACAGACTGTAGTACAGGTTTTTAATTGCACGTTTGGTCTGGTGCGGGTTTCCTTGTCACTTATTCTTTGGCCAAATGAAAAGCTAGCCTTTGGGTCACGGAAAGTGTCAACTAAATAGCCTGATATTTTTGTTTTCAGCTCTCGGGTTGAGTGTACATGAAAAAGATCCAGTAAGGAAAACAGAAATGTTAAAGAAACTGCTGGACGAAACCAATGATTTCTTCTTCTCAAGATTTAATAAAATGTTGAATGAAAACGGTGGATATTTTATTGGAAAGGTAACTATTGGTAATATTGTTGGGCAAGATTATAGGTAACCAGTACAAATTTACATATTTTGAATAGGTGGATACTGAATATAGGTATGAGATGAGCAAAACAAAATTATTTATAATTTTGTGTAAATAATTTCGCTCAGGGATTGCGGTGCGTATGGTGCGGATAAGTGTGCGTCCAGTTTTACGACACTATAGTATCATAATGCAATTCTCGCTTTAGATCAACGAGGCCTTTGGAATTTATAACTATTTTCTTTTTCAGCTATCCTGGGGAGAATTTATACTAATCGGTGTTGTGGAGTCATGTAATTTTTTCCTGGGTATAGAACTCGAAAAGAAATATCCTGCAGTAGAAGCTGTGGTACAAAAAATCAGAAATCTACCAGGAGTCAAGGAATATATTAAGGCTAGAGGTCCTTATAAATTTGAAACTGTTGCAAAATTTTATAATAAAAAGTAAAAGCTTTTTTTGTGATTTGTTTTTGTTTATTATGCAATTCTTGATCTTGATATTTTAAGGCTCGATGTGAAAATAATGGTTAAGATCACGTCTATCGATTTACGATATAAACGTGAAAGGTATGGATGTATGGATGTTTGTTACTCTTTCACGCAAAAACTACTGAATGGATTTTGAAACTTTACAGTAATATAGCTTATACATCAGAATAACACATAGGCTACCTACTTTTTATCCCAAAAACGCCGGCTAAGCCGCGGGCGGAAGCTAGTCAATAAATAAATGTAGAAAATCTGGCAACAACAGACCACCTTCCCTCTCCTGTAATCAAATTAGATAAGATAAATGTTATTTTTATTATTATTATCTATCTATCTATAATAAAATTGTAAAAAAGCCTTGTCTGTTCATTGAAGATATTCCAGAAAAAAACAATTGGGATATGGTACTGGGACGTAACTATACCCAAAAAGATTTTATTTTTTATTTTTGCCTGTTTGTCTGTTTGTGCGCGCAACACGCAAAAAATACTGAACGAATTTTGATATGGTTTTGACTGTTCGATAGCTTGGGGTTCAACTTAAAATATAAGCCATGTTTGATCTAATTTCGGTGGGATAAACCAGAGATACATTCATTATAATAGGTAGTCCACGCGGACGGAGTCGCGGGCGAAAGTCTAGTGATACAATATTATACACTATTGTCTATTATCTATTATATCTACTACATACTACTTCAAAAAACGCTCTGTCATTACACGTTGTCTATTATTAAATAATTTATATACGGTGATTTTCCACGTAAGGCGTTAGTTTGCAAACTATAACCGTTGTAGATAGCTGCTAAGAATGCCGAAAAAACTTCAATACTTTAATATAAATGGTCTTGCTGAGCCAATAAGGTATATTTTACACTACACTAAGCAGGAGTTCGAGGATGTGAGGCATGATGTCAATACTTGGCCGGACCCTAAGATAAAAGCGAGTGAGTAAAAGTGTTATTTTTTTACAATTTTATTCTCATCAACACAAGCGAAATAGTATCGTGTCACCATCTAGAACTTTTGTCTAGGAAATGATAAACGTGGGGAGCATGCAATACTCAATAATAAGATGCGCCCCACGTTTTTCATTTAATTAGAATTTATTTTATCCTTTTTTGGCCGTTTTAAAAAAGTGGTATTAAAAAAAAAACAATAAGTAGGTACTTAATTATTGTTTTCAGATCTCCCCTTCGGTCAGTTGCCCATATACGAAGAAGATGGCCGCGTGCTCACCCAGTCCTTGGCTATCGCTAAGTATGTAGCGAGGGGTACCGACCTAATACCAGCTGATCCCTGGCAGCAAGCTCGTGTGGAGTCAGCTGTGTATACTCTGTTTGATTATATGAAAAGTGAGTAGTAGTCGGAACGTAATATTTTACGCCTATAATCCTATATTCTCCGAGGGGTTAAGCAGCGATGTATAGTACCTACATCCACGTTTTGCTACTTAAGTCCTGTGTAATAATCCAATAATCAGAAGATATTTATTTTGCTCCTAAGCTGCATTGCTTAGAATATTTTCTTTATATTATTTTTTCTTTACTTTATATTATTCTCACCAATAGCCCGATGTTTTTGTTTCAGCTGTTGGGCCGAGTGTTCGAGAAAAAGATCCAGTAAAGAAAGCAGAAGCATTAAAGAAATTATTAGAAGAAACCATTGACTTCTTCTTCTCAAGATTTAATACAATGTTGAATGAAAACGGTGGATATTTTATTGGAAAGGTAACTATTGGGATTTGGGAGTATCAATAGCGATGAGTGATGGGAAGCCGGTACAGTAAATTTGAACAAAATTCACTGTATTTCCCCCTTATCTTCGAAGTTCGCTGGCCAAAAAATCTGAAATAATTTGAATTGATAAAAAATTACCTGAATATTGCACCAAAAATAAATCAATGTTCCTAACTAGTACAGTTTTTTCAAAATTATTTAATAAATAAACTTAGTTATGCGGTCCGGTTTTTTTTTAACTTTTATTATACGTCCAAGGATGGTACGGGATCCCTGGTGGGCGAGTACAACTCGCACTTGGCCGGTTTTTCTTTAGTTTCAGCCCTCCACTAAAATCATTATCATAGCTGGACCATGTTTCAAACTATTGTTGGGCCATCGTTTTACGACACTAGTTTAATTATGTAATCTCACTTTAGATCGACGTGTCCGTCGAATGTATAACATTTTTGTTTTCAGTTGTCCTGGGGAGAACTTATACTAATCGGTGTTGTGGAGTCGAGTAATTTTTTCCTGGGTATAGAACTCGAAAAGAAATATCCTGCAGTAGAGGCTGTGGTACAAAAAATCAGGAATCTACCTGGAGTCAAGGAATATATTGTGGCTAGAGGTCCTTATAAATTTGAAACAGTTGCAAAATTTTATAATAAATAAAAGTTTTTTTTTGTGATCTGTTTTTGTTTATTTTAAGGTTTTGAAAATAATGCTTCATTCAGTACACAATCTAGATATCAATTTACGGGGAGCGCCGTGGGCCTATAGATAAATCCGTGTTGCTCATAGTCTATTTTGGGATAAAAAGATAGTAGATAGTATCAAGGGTACACACTACACTGACTTATAGTGTCTGCCATCTATTGCCAAATAATGAGGCAGCAAGTAAAACACTGCGTAATCTAAAAAAAAAACATTAACATTTTTGTTGTTTTTATTTTAATAATAAATAGGTACGCCGATTAGAACACCGCACAATGATAATAAATTGCTAATGATAACAGTCCTGCATGATGGAAATCTCGTGAAAGCTGAAAAATATAAGGAAATCATATAAGATAAATTCATCATATACAGGGTAAAATTAAAACCAGTGCAGATATTTTAGGAGGTGAAAGTACTCATGATTATGATCAACTTTTATTATGGGACCTACACTGAAATATGAAAAACAAAACAGCTTTTCCCTACAAAAATGCACTACAACACGATCAAAATGTATGGAACAGCTGATTTTTTTCTTCATATTTCAGTGTCGGTCCCATAATAAAAGTTCATCACATTCATGAGTACTTTCACCTCCTAAAATATCCGCACTGGTTTTAATTTTACCTTGTATATCATATAAATCAAATCATATAAGATAAATACGAGTATAATATAACACCATAATGGAGACCTATAATTGGCTATATAGTGCATAAGTTAGTTTTTAATGTTTGTTATAGCTGTTGGTCTTCATATTAACTATCTAAATAAATAAATAAAATTGCGTAAATATACAGAGACGATACGTGTCATACGTACCCACTAACTTAATAATACAACATTATACAGGGTGGCAGGTTAAACAGTGGAAATATTCTAAGGGGTCATTGTACTCATCATTATGAACAACTTTTACTACGGAGCCAACCCTGAAATCGCGAAAAAAAAATCAGCTGTTCCATACATTTATGTTCACAAAACTCAACAAAATGTATGGAACAGCTGATTTTTTTTTCGCGATTTTAGGGTTGGTCCCATAGTAAAAGTTGTTCATAATGGTGAGTACAATGACCCCTTAAAATATTTCCACTGTTTAACCTGCCACCCTGTATAACTTATACTTATCTATACGCAGAACGGAAAATAAATATACAAAAACTGGTTCACAAGTTGCTGTGTCATTGAACGATGTATATTATTACATAATATGATTTTAGATGCGATGCGAGGCCGGGCGTTAGTTCACAAACTGTATCCGTTGTAGATAGCTGTGTCCAATAGTTACAAGGTCAAAATGCCGAAAAAACTTCAATACTTTAATATAAATGGTCTTGCTGAGCCAATAAGGTATATTTTACATTACACTAAGCAGGAGTTCGAGGATGTGAGGCATGACATCAATACTTGGCCGGACCCTAAGATAAAAGCGAGTGAGTAAAAGTGTTATTTTACTAGAAAAAAAGTATTTTGTCACCATCGACAATTACTTTTGTCTAGGAATTGTTAAAGTGTCATGTGAGCATTTGTTTGGAACTAATGTAACATGTCAATTTTATTGGCGTGACAAGCGAGACCAGTTATTACTGTAACGTTAAGTACCTATAGGTATTCGATAACTTTGTCCTAGGGATTCACAATTTATCTAACCTATCATGAGTTTTTTTGACGTATCTACCTATAGTTTCGTTAATGTAAGCATAATTTGAATCTAAAATACAACAGTCCTAGAACATTTTTATAAAATTTTGTACAGTTTAAAAAATACAGAGAAATTAATTAAGTATTTAATTTATATAAATATTGTGTAACTTGAATGTATATTTTAAATTCAAAATATGCTTACATTAACGAAACTATACGTCAAAAAAAACTCATGATAGGGTACTGATAACGATTTATCTATAGGTACTAATATTACGAGTATAAAGCTGAAGAGTTTGTTAGTTTGAACGCGCTAATCTATGGAACTACCAGTCGGATTTTGAAAGAAAAAAAATTATATTATAGTCAGATTCATGAGAAATAGTATAAGCTATTTAACATTACGCTACAACCATTAGGAGCCGAGTAATGAGGGTGAAACCGCGGGGTACAGCAGTACAATATTAAGGAAGATTAGGCGCAGGCCCGAAGCGTGAGGGGAAACTGGTACAATTAAATAGTAACAAAATTATAAATGCCCTTTTACCTCAGATCATAGAAACAAGGAGATATGCCATCATAGCAAATTAGTACGAGAACAACTGATGCCACTTTTAGTACATTTTTCGACACAATTACGCGCATAATGTGAATAATAAGATTTCCCACGCATTGAACATTCCGCACACCCTCAATCTAACACTGTTAATCGTCACTCAACACTAGCACTAAACTAAAACACTGTATTTATACCATCGATCGTGTTCGGTTCGTTGCCAGCGCGTACGTTTTTAATATGAGCAATTTGCTCAAGATCAGGCATCAAGCTCGATAGCGCCTTGGCACATCTCCTTGTTTCTATGATCTGAGCCTTTTACTTATTTCATTCATATAGGTCTGTTTAAAATATGTAAATACAGTGAATAAACGAATAGGTATGACAAAGTGAAACACAATCATTTTTAATTTTGTTTCTATTTTACTGTATCGGCTTCCCCTCACCCTTCGCTACTGGTGGTTATATCTTACATAAAACAAAAAAAAAAAACTATAAAAAATAAGTTATTCTTAATTATTCATAAAGTATTTCTGTACTAGGAATTTAAATAGCACAAAAACAATCAGCCATTAAATCAGGTGATTTTTAGGGTTCCGTACCAAAATGGTAAAAAAGGAATCATTATGGTGCGACTTCGTCTGTCTGTATGTCTGTCTGTCACACCTGCTTATTTCAGCAACTACTTATGCTATCGACTTGAAATTTGAAACAGTTATAATGAATGCCTGTTCAACTTTATTGCAAATGAAAAAAGTCCAAAAATATTTTTATTTTCATTGCAAAAGGGGCCGGAGTGGGGGTCCGAAATTTTAAAGTGGGGTTACTAGGTCAAATGACATATCATATGAAAGGGCTTGATCTGCACATTTCAAAATATATTTTTATTTTATTTTATGTCTCACAGTTTTCGACATATGATGAAAAATGTTCAAAAAAATACCATCCCCCCCCCCCTTATCTTCGAAGTATGCGGGGCGAAAAATCTGAAATAATTAGAGTTGATAGAAATTGACCCAAATATGGCACCAAAAATAAAACGATATTCCTAACTAGTAGGTACAGTTTTTTCAAAATCATCAAAATTCCTTCACAGACAAACTTAGTTATGCGGTCCGGATTTTTTCACTTTATACGTCCAAAACTGATACGAAACCCTCAGTGCGCGAATACGACTCGCACTTGGCCGGTTTTTTTAATAATAGATAGTGGTTGCCTGTGGAAATTAAAAAAAAACAATCCTCGTCTTAGAAACCGATCACTCGACCGCTGCGCATAAAGTTTTCAAACAATTTATTATTTGTTTTCAGCTCTTCCCTTCGGCCAGTTCCCCTTGTACGAAGAAGATGGCCGCGTGCTCACCCAGACCCTGGCTATCGCCAAGTATGTGGCGAGGGGTACCGACCTGATACCAGCTGATCCCTGGCAACAAGCTCGTGTGGAGTCCGCCGTGTATACTCTGTTCGATTATTGGAAAAGTGAGTTGTCAGAAGTACCTACTTAGAAAAAGAAAAGAAGTAATCTATTTTGCATCTAAGCAGTATTCCGTTTGGTTAGTGTTAAAATGATGAGTAGGTACTAGCTAACTACATTTCAAATAATTGCGGAATATGTTTAGGCACAGATTATATAATACTATACGTACAGATGCCTCATCTCATACAAAGAAATGTGACCGATTTAGCGCGGGCTATCTTCGGGCTATACATTTTTCCGTGCTTAAATGATTTTTCAAAATTTTAACAAATATTTTTCATGATGTATTTTTTCATGTTCTCAATTTTACACATACTTCAATAACAAATCGATACATATAACGCCATCTATTATGAGTTATTTCAACAAATGTTCCTTTGTTCCTGATGAGACCCCGTGGTTTAGGGAAGTATTTTGATAAAAATAAGAAATAAACTTTTACCGGTTTAAAAATTCCCATATTCAACTCATATTCAACGTTAGTACGCTGTAGGCAGTAGAACAAATTATTTATTTACTTGATTTAAAGTAAATTTATTTTTTTATTATTTACTATAAAGAAAAATACATAGTTTATAAGGATTTTAGTAGATTCGTCACAACTGTAGTTTCTTCACAGAAAATCGTTGTTTATAATCGTTACAGGTACATTTATCCTATGTAAAATGGTCACAACTTTTTTGATTTGAGAAATCTTTGAAAAGTACAGTCAACAAGAAAAGGTAGCTCTTTATAAAATAGATGAATATATTTACATCTTTCTTATTAAAAAGAAAATCAGCTGTTCCCTACAAAATTGCACCACAACACGATCAAAATGTATGGAACAGCAGATTTTTTTTTCATATTTCAGTGTCGGTCCCATAATAAAAGTTAATAATATTCATGAGTAGGTACTTTCACTTCCTAAAATATCCGCACTGGTTATAATTTTATCCTGTATTATCTTCTTCATGAATATGTTCTCCTAGTACTTTTGCCATTCTATTCATAATCTCATCATTTATCGAACGATTTTGTTGCAGTCTGTACAAAAAGTAGATGTTTATAGGTACCTATCTATAGTACCTGTGACGAATCTACACGAAACTTTTGTTAAATAAAAGCACCTGTGACCATTTTACATTTAATGTATGGAGTTTTAAAAAGTGTGTCGATAATACACTGTGGCGAAACCATACTAAAACCCGTTTATAAGTATTCTGAAATATGATATCTTTCACGTTAGATGGCAAAACTTTGTCCAAAGTAAAAGCCACCCACCAAGTTGGATTTCGTGTAGACCACCAATGTCAACCAGCCCGATGTTTTTGTTTCAGATGTCTTGCCGTATGTTCTAGAAAAAGATCCAGTAAAGAAAACAGAACTGAAAAAGATACTGCTTGACGAAACCATTGACTTTTTCTTCTCAAGATTTAATAAGATATTGAATGAAAACGGTGGATATTTTAATGGAAAGGTAACTATAACTAGGTATTGTACTACTATCAGAAAAGCGCCTACAGCGCTTTTTTAGCAAGCGTTGATAAAGCGCCTGTAAAAATGACGGCTTAAGGCGCTGTCCAAACGTAGACACCGTAAAACGTCCAGTTTTTTGTCGCACAGTTAGCCGTATCTATACTTATTACAAGTTAGAAAAAAATACAGTCAAGAGTTTAAAGAAAACCGGACAGTAGCGAGAAGGACCCGCGCCCTGAGGGTTCTCTACAAACTTAATTATGTATGTAGATATACCTATTAAATAAAATAAAATATTCCACTAGAAATAGATATGCAATAGCGCCATCTATGAGCGTGTGCCGCTATTAAATACTTCTTCAAGTGGCGCCGTCTATGAGCAAATGCCTCAACTCGTTAAGGGTCTTGCCTCGGAGAGACGGACAACAAAGTGAGCCTATAAGAGTTCCGTTCAAATCCAGATTCCAGGTAGCTACTAAGAGTTTTTTAAGGGAAAACTGGATACCACACTCACTGATCGCGCTTGCAACTATCAGGTGAACGAGGCAGTCAGAATTTTATCATAACTTTTTTTTCAGCTGTCCTGGGGAGAATTTCTACTAATCGGTGTTGTGGAGGCAAGTAATTTGTTCCTGAGTATAGAACTCGAGAAGAAATATCCTGCAGTAGAGGCTGTGGTACAAAAAATCAGGAATTTACCTGGAATCAAGGAATATATTGTGGCTAGAGGACCTTATAAACTTGAAAATTTTGCAAAATTTACTAATAAATAAAGTTTTTTTTAGTTATCTGTTTTTGTTTTTCTTGATTTACCTGCCTATATTATTTGAAGGCTCGATGTGAAACATATCTACCATAAATAATAAGTAGGTATGTGCATTTGTGCACCCCTGATATATCAGGGTACACAAATGCACATACTTATAGTGTTAGCGATCTACTACCAAACAATGAGGCAGCAAGTCATCGACTGCCTACTCTAAAGAAAAAACACCAACATTTTTGAAATATGTTTTTAATGCACTTTAATAAAAAATAGGTTCAAAACCAACATAGTTACGAGTATTTGAACATAACACGGTCTCACAATGGACTCGAAAAGCTTTCGCGTTCGATCGATTGATCGGGATCGACAGTGACATCCATAGAAATCTCTGTGATCTGAGGTGACATCCATGGATAGCCTTTACAAACTCACTCACTATTATAATGTATCTAGCGTTGTTTAATGTAAATTGCTGCATGTCAGTGGCGTGCAGTGCATATAGGCAAGTAGGCAGTGCCTACTTCATATGATTCAATACAACAATTTTAACTGTTACTACATAAATAAAATATATCAATCATGACTAATTATTTGATATATAATGATGTATATTGACATAGTAATAGTTAAAACGGATTTATTGAACCCTAAGAGGTAGTCACTGCCTACTTGCCTACATGCAATGCACGCGCCTGCTGCATGTGTAATAAAAAACCGGCCAAGTGCGAGTCGTACTCGCGCACCGAGGGTTCCGTATCATTTTTGGACGTATAAAGTGAAAAAAACCGGACCGCATAACTAAGTTTGTTTGACAAGGAATTTTGATGATTTTTAAAAAACTGTAATAGTTAGGAACATCGTTTTATTTTTAGTGCAATATTTGGGTCAACTCCTATCAGCTCTAATTATTTCAGATTTTTCGCTCCGCAAAATTCGGAGATAAGGGGGGGGAATGGTATTTTTTCGGACATTTTTCATCATATGACGAAAACTGTGAGACATAAAATAAATTGAAAATATATTTTGAATTGTGCAAATCAAGCCCTTTCATATGATATGTCATTTGACCTAGTAACCCCACTTTAAAATTTCGGATCCCCACTCCGACCCCTTTTGCAATGAAAATAAAAATTAGTTTTGACTTTTTTCATTTGCAATAAAATTGGGCAAGCATTTTTTATAACTATTCCAAATTTCAAGTCGATAGCATTAGTAGTTGCTAAAATAAGCAGGTGTGACAGACAAACAGACAGACAGACGAAGTCGCACCATAATTCCTTTTTTACCATTTTGGTACGGAACCCTAAAAAGAAGAAAAAAAAAATTGTATAATAAATGTATATGACTCACTCATCATATATTTTTATCGTCAAAGTCGAGGTCAAAAGTCACCAAAATACCTGCACATCACAATTATTAACCTGGTAATATGATACTGGTTTCCAGTATAACTGATGATTGAATTCTGAATTAATCACGGGTTTGATTGTGCTCGAAACAAATTCTGGATCTCAGTTTAAACACCCCAGATACAATGGAAATTATAGTGAGGGGCAAAGTTAAAAACAAACAGATAAAAAAATGCATTTTATTTTGGTATCATGTTATGCTCAATTAATTGTTATCAAATTGATAACACAGAACATTCAATGATATGAGGTCGAAAACCGATAATTATCATACTCATTAAAATATAAATATTTTCGTACACTTGTTTAAATAATATTATTTTACTTTATAACCGACTGCAAAAGAGGAGGTTCTGTATTTGCACGTATATAGGTACATGATTATGTAGGTATGTCCATAATTTTCTCAAAAACGACTTAACCTATTTGATGTTTTTTTCTTTCATTAACATAATCTACACACTTTCACGAAGGTTTTAGTATAGGTACATAATATTAGGTAATCATTCTTATCTACGAAGTTGTATGCATAAAATATATAAACAATACGTACAAAATTTAGTGATAAATGAATTCGGATTCGAATTCAAAAAAAGCAAACATTAACCAAAACTACCAACTTCCGGCTACTAGACACCTTCCTGAAAGTATATAATTATGTAGATTACGTTCGTGAAAAAAACAACAAAGCTACTGAACCAGTATTTTTTGAGAAAACTGGACATATAAACATACTAATATACATTCCAGCGCATAGAATAAAATACCTTTTTTGAAGTCGGTTAAAAAAAAGTAAAAGGAACAGCGAGCGTAAATGGCAAGCAAATCCGCAAAATAAACTATGTAGATTTTTTATCAATAACATGAGTAATATAATCGATACTGTTCTGTGGTGAATTTGCAAACATTTACACAGTTGCAGATAGTTATTGCTCATCACATCGTCAACTCGTTCACAATGACAAAGAAACTTCATTATTTCAATTTGAACGCTCTCGCTGAGCCAATAAGATATATTCTGCATTATACTAAACAGGAGTTCGAGGATATCAGACATGATGTCGAAAGCTGGCCTAAACAAGAAATTAAAGACAGTAAGTGGATATAAACATGTTCTTAAAACATCATCATCATCACCGACATTTTTCTCATCATCATCTGCTAATGGTAGCTTGACAGAAGCATCTCCTAAGTTTCTATTAGTCTGGGAGAACCTATACCTCATCTGCCTAGCCTTTTCCCAAATTATATTGGGGTGCCGACCCCAATATAATTAGTCTAACTAGTTTTTGGCTGAATATCAATATTTTACGTGGAGCGACTGCCATCTGACCTCCACAACCTAATTAATGGGTAATACCGGTATTCGAATGTTAGACCAGCTGTCAGACTTTTAGGGCTTCTGACTACCCGTAACGATTGTCAAAGATATTCCTATGACAACCGGGACCGACTGCTTAACGTGCTCTCCGAGGCACCTATACCTACCTATAGGTAATTATAATATTTATGTATCCTGTGACCTGTGGGCCAAGAACTTAAATTATATGATCAGCTAATAGTTAGATAGATTTTTTTACATTAGCTGATCCACCTCAACTTCGCACGGGTATTTTTGTTCTTGTTTTATTTTTGCAATACATAAAAACAATATAATAGACGTACCTATACAACATCATACATAAACATAAATTCATGACAGTGGGTATTTTCCAAAAGGTTAGGTAGAGGTGCGTGCATAGAGCACCTCAGTGGCGTAGCTAAGTGTGGGCGAAGTGGGCCCTCACCCACGGCCTCGCATTTAAAGGGGCCTCGCGAGGCCCAATGAATGCGATGCCTCCAGACTTTACCACAGATGATTACCGTCAACTGTGGCATCTTTACTTTCCATGAGCATCTTTACCCAAGCACACCCTTTATTAGTTTCCATTAAATATTTTTGCAATTCAATCACAATTTATTATAGAATCTACCAGTATATCTAAAATTGCGTCAACTGCCACTGAAAAAAAATGAAAACTAGTATAGGGTACCCTTTTGTAAAGATGCTCACGGAAAGTAAAGATGTCACAGTTGACGGCGACTGCGAGGCTGTTGTAATTACCGTGTGTGTAGAGATGTCATGTCAAAGCATGTTTGGTAGGATAGATCTATTAGGTAGATCTTGGGAACGAAAGAATAGGGGCCTCGCTGATGCGACTTCGCCCACGTCTAAATTAGTCCACGCTACACCGCTGGAGCACCTAGTAGCATAGTGCACATTTGGGCAAGCCTATTGCCACTAACCGGGCACAAATCCAGACTCCAGGTTACTACTGAGAAAAAACCTAATAACACTTTAACGTAGACGTAAGTGAATAGAGTTAATAGATTGGTGAAGAAATCTAAAACATAATTTCTATTTTGTTCTCTGTGCATCATTAGAATGAGCCGAGTGAAACTTATCAAAATAAAACCGCGGAGAAATGTTTGAAACAACCCGAAACGTGTCCGTACTTCTAATGGCGATGAGCGCCAAATTTTAGGAAAGTTCATTTCGTTTCGTACGTTTTTGTTTCCGCTGTTGCGTATTTTCCTGTTGTTAATTGTGTGTATTGTTTTCGCGGTGATGACGATGAAATATAGCAAGTAAAGCATTAAAACTATACAAGAAAGAAACGGGTTCATTTGTAAGTTTACTAAAAATTATTTTTGGTTGCGAAATTATCATTAGAGATTATCAATAACTATGATATTAAATAGGAAAAACCTAACCTTTTATTTATCAGATGCCAGATCCACTAGAAAAATAATTTCTTTATATAAAAAGATTTATATTATTATCGCGCCTGCCTACAATGCAAAGAGTAGGATAATATATAATGGCTCACATACAATGGTTGTAACTATAAGTTGAAAATTGCTTTTCAAATTACAGAACTCCCATATGGCCAGTTTCCTTTATACGAAGAAGGCGAACGCATCCTCACTCAGTCTCTGGCCATCGCCAAGTATGTGGCTAGGGACACGGACCTAATACCACTGGACCCTTGGCTGCAAGCTGTTGTGGAAGGCGCTGTTTACACCATCTACGATTACTGGTCAAGTGAGTTGTTCCTTTGGTATATTATCTCCTTCTTAAGGTGCTGTTAAACGGGCTAGTTTTTTGACGATTTCTTGCTGCAATTGTATAGCCGTGAGTTGAGATCTATATCGTACAATAGTTATTGTGATGTACCATCATTTAATTTCATTAAAATATCGCCGGGCTATACTGCAAAATTGCGGCAATTGTAATACTGAGATGCACTATATGTATTTATCAATTCACGGCAATACAATTGCAGCAAGAAATTGTCAAAAAACTAGCCCGTTTAACCGCACCTTTAGCGAGTCGATGACAAATTAAGTTAACTCAACAATTGAAAGAAAACGCAACTAAAGAATGTAGCAAGCTAGTGGTGAATAAAATCTTAGCTAACTCAATAATTAAAAAAAAATCTAACAAAGCAAAAGTATCATCTCATTATGATTCCCATTATTGAAAAGGGAGCTTTACAATGAAACAAAGGACTTTTTGGAACATTCACGGATAAAGGGCTTTCCATGAATGTTGCGAAAAATGACTGATCGATTAGACAATAAGTCAGTAGTATCTACCTGAATTTAAATATAGGAAATAATGCGGATCTACCAATCTGTTTGTCAATTAGTTTATGGCGTATCGATCGATTCATTAATACTTCTATCCTTTAAGAACATTCATCTGTCTTGTGAAAATACGAGGCATGGAAAGAAGAAAAGCCAAATTTTTACTGCCTCTGATCCCTGTGATCTAGCTCCGTTAGATTTTACAGTAAAATATATTCTTCTTTTAGAGGTTGTACCTTACATCAAAGAAAAAGATCCACAAAAGAAGAAGGAAATGAGAGAGGAATTACTCGAAGAAACTATCGATTATTTCTTTACAAGACTTGAAAAACATCTGAAGGAGAATGGTGGATATTTTGGTGGAAAGGTAGGTAGAAACAAACATAAAGATAGAATTTTAATAGGAATGTGTAAAGTTGCAATGAAAGGTTTTTACTTAAAGGAGGATGCTCTTAGTAACCCGTGAAATACGTTTCTTACGTTTTTAGCTATTGATAAAAACGTAAGAAACGTTAAGAAAACCTGATACTATCAGGTTGTATATTGATCAAAATATGATTCGCGACAGTTGACAAATATGGATTTATCAAATAAATATCATCAATATACAATTCTCTAATTTCCACTCAATTATTGTTATGATAGACTATTGATATGATTTTTTTAAATTATTATTCAGTAAATACTCATATATCATCGTATTTTGATCAACATAACTATGACGTAAAACAGAATAGGTGGAGGGATCTGTCAAACAGTTACCGACTAAAAACCGACGGTGTTCTTCAAACCACCTTTGGGAGTCACTCGTGCATTCATTTGCGCAGACTTGTTCACTAAATTATGTTATCACTGCTGGTGCTAAGGAAATAGGTTCAGCACCTTTAGAATTCAAAACCCTATTTTTATCGTCCAAAACCCTAGAGTTAGCAAATTGGTAGCGACAGTTAATCAGGAAATTCACGTCAAACAGTTCATTGTTTCGACAGCTCTGTAAACTGATAACCGTTGAGGAGAATTTCCAGTTTAATTAGGTTATGAAAGTACGTCGTATATGTCAAGACGAGTATTTAGTAATATAATAATATCAGCCTTGTTTATAAACTGTCCCACTGCTGGGCACGGGCCTCCTCTCAGAATGAGAGGGGATAGGCCATAGTCCACCACGCTGGCCAAGTGTGGGTTGGCAGACTTCACACACCGTCAAAAACTTTATGGAGATCTCTCAGGCATGCAGGTTTCCTTACGATGTTTTCCTTCACCGTTAAAGCAAGTGATAATTAAATTATAATACGCACATGACTTCGAAATCGATCGAACTCGAACCATTCACCGTGGGAGGCACGTGGTTAAACCACGTGAAGCAGTGATAGCCTAGTATTAAGTAAAAAATGTTTTGTAATAAGTAGGTACCTGTAAAATGTTGACATAATGTAAATTATTCGAAAGTATGTTTTTTTTTTGTTGTTTTTGGGCAACTGATAGGCGATATCCTTGCACAAGACCTGGCAGAATTTTCCATAAAATTTTAGTTACTAACATCATTCTACGATCTTTTGTTTACGACCAGTCTATTTATTCGCCATATTGGTTGATTAAATTGTAAAACCTCCTCTCACAACCTCACATAAAAAATTGGAGTAGGCTTACTAGGATTTTATATGAGGTGGTCGGTCATGTTTCTCCGCACTCTTCCTCAAACTTGCTTGCTTCGATGTGTGAGTATGCATAGAGCATGTAACAAAAACCCTGTACGTCCTAAATGGGTCCATTATGCTCATCATTATGAGTAATTTTTACTATGAGATCAACCCTAAAATAGCGAAAAATCATTGCTGTGTGTTTTGTGTTCACTGTTCACATAAATCGATAAAATGTATGGAACGGCAGATTTTTCTTTTGCGATTTCGGGGTTGTGTCATACAAAATATTATTCATTATGATGAGTACAATGGCCTCCTTTGGGATCAAACAGGGTTTTTGTTACATAGGTACTGTAGATTTCGGTTTCTTAATAAACGTATCCAACTGAACTGTTTGATGGTTTCTGCAATAGAAGCAGCATCTTCACTCTCCATATTTAGTAAATTATACGCTTTTATCATTTCAGCTATCGTGGGCAGAGTTTGTGCTATGCGGTATAGTTGAGGCGAGCAATCTCTTCTTGGATACGGAACTGGAGAAGAAATATCCTGCAGTCAAAGCTGTTGTGGAGAAGATAAGGAATCTGCCTGGTGTAAAAGAATACATTGCTGCTAGAGGACCTTATGTAATTAAAAAGTAAATTGACATTATCTGCTTGAAAGTTAAACTGAGTTATGAAATTTTGATTTTAATTTAATTAATAAGGTTGTAACAAAGTAATCTTTCTTCATTTCTTTACTTAGTACTGGTGATCTTTCATCACTGGCCATTTCATGCTTCCAAACAATTTCAATTTAGAACGTTAGTCGCACAGATTCATCACTTATTTTCGATACCGATATCCATAATAGCGGTCACAAGTCGTGGCACCGCTGTTGTCCTATGGCGTTCACAATAACCGATCTATTATGAAAAAACTATCTCTATTAGGGTAAAGAGCCGATGGATTGGTTATTGGGGACGGCCGCCGATCAATCAAAGTTAAGTAACAATATACCTATTCCCCTTCTCAAGTCTTTTTATTTCATCAAATTGTTCTTGGAGGCTCCCTTAGAGCTAGCTTAGGACTAAGAGGGAGATATTCCAGAACAAGTTACCTAATACGTACCTAATATCAGCAAAATGGCTTGTATTTCGTCGAACAAATCGTTATGTTCTGTACCAACTACAGTAGTTCTATATTTAGACTCTTGAGGTCCACGGTGGCCAGTGGTAAAAGTATAATGCAATCCGCTCATTGTTTCAACATTACTAACAATGAATAAATGATTTTCTCTTAAAGACTTTATTATATTATCCGTTCAAACCCGTGACCAAAGTTAAAGAGGTAAGTATCAGACAGACAGCACTCTCAATTATTTCGAGATAAAGTTTATCCAACAAACATTAGAACTCTTTGTCGGAGCGACAACCGTTCAAGACTCCAAAATTAGTTTTGTTCTAATTACTTCTGGAAAGTTCCATTCCTTTGCTTTTCAATTCGTAAAGATTTTACGAGAAATCGGTGGAAAAAAAATTATGTAATAGATATTGCGTTGGATTGGTTGCGTATTCGATCTGTCGATCGATCTGATCGATGATTGTAACTATCCGTCGTTTTGCTTACTACAGATTATACAAGGTAAAATTAAAACCAGTGTGGATATTTTAGGAGGTGAAAGTACTCATGAATATGATCAACTTTTATTATAGGACCGACATTGAATTATGAAAAAAAAAGTCAGCGCTGTTCCCTACAAAATTGCACTACAACACGATCAAAATGTATGGAACAACTGACTTTTTTTCATATTTCAGTGTCGATCCCATAATAAAAGTTGGTCATATTCATGAGTACTTTCACCTCCTAAAATATCCGCACTGGTTTTAATTTTACCCTGTAGATAGAATTCTGACATTACTTCTATATGTATGTCAAAATTCGATTTCTCTATAAGCAGTCCCTTCAACACTACATATTATATTGGCTGCCCTGAATGTCAATGTTACAACGTCCTTCACGGTGTTGGAAGTTTTTTTTCAGTACCAATTCTCGTTTACCACTTTTTAGGTCCCACAGTATCCCAGGCATTACTTCACATTAATATTATAAAAGCGAAAGTTTGTGCGTGTGTGTGTGTGTGTGTGTATGTTTGTTACTTCTTCACGCTGAAACGGCTGGACGGATTTGGATGAAATTTGGCACACAGATAGATTATAGTCTGGAATAACACATAGGCTACCTTTTATCCCAAAAAACGCGGGCGAAGCCGCGGGTGGAAGCTAGTTAACACATAAATCTACAAAAAAACATAAAAAGTTAAGACCTAGACAGGCGTGATCGACAGGGGAGCTAGCATCGCCCCGAAGAAACTTCTTACGTGAAACGCTCTATAGTAGAGCCGCTATACAGGGTGGCAGGTTAGACAGCGGAAATATTTTAAGGGGTCATTGTACTCATCATTATGAACAACTTTTACTAAGAGACCAACCCTGAAATCGCGAAAAAAAAATCACCTGTTCCATACATTTTGTTGAGTTATGTGAACATAAATGTATGGAACAGCTGTTTTTTTTTGCGATTTCAGGGTTGGTCCCATAGTAAAAGTTGTTCATATTGATGAGTACAATGACCCCTTAAAATATTTCCACTGTCTTACCTGCCACCCTGTATAGTTATTGAAAACGTCCATAATGCTCGTGCCACTCGATTTGATTCATATGAAAGACAGCTACGATATCAGACAAGCTATTTATAACTATGTACGGAGACATTTAGCTACAGGAAAAAAACCATAATCCAAGGCTATATTAAAGTTCTAATCGTCAGCCAGAACTAGAATCACATCGTTTCCAAGCAGTTCCTATAGAACAAGATTTAGGAAAAGAACGTGCATAATAACAACAACTATGTGGATTGCTATACCATACATTTTACTTTTAGCAAAGCCTGAACTCAATTTAGTAGCTCCCTCGGGCTTAAAAATGTTTTCCACAGGTTTTATGGAAACAATTTCTTGGTGAGATGACTGTTTTAATAAGCTCCTTTGTTAAGGGGCATAACAGTACGAGAGACAGTTTTTGTGGTTAAGTTTCGTGAAACTAATAAGTACATTGTATCTCATAGTTTTGTATTATGGACGAAACAAAATAATGTATTCCAATCAATTTTTGGAAGTAAAAATACGGATACAAAAATATATATTGAGTAAAAAAACACATTGGCACATTTATACATGTAACGGCTTCAATTACCGAGAAATGAAATATAAATTAAGTTTGACAGCACATAATTATACCTAAGTGTTAAACCTAGACCTAGATCTCGCACCACAGAACAGAAGAATCTTATTCTTATATTCCGTGATGCGCACAGTATGTTTCTTAGTTTAAGAAAATTATAATAATTTGTCTGAAATAGGAATCGAACAATAAAATTATGCCACACACAGTCACACACCATGCATGACACTTGCTCGTCTGATCAATTAAAACTTGACAATTAGATCAAGCCTCATGCAAATTAGGTAATTAACTCGATTGTGTGTGGCTAGGGTTGCTATACGTCCGGAATTTTCCGGACACATCTGGAAATTGGGTTCTTTGGAATGTGGCAATTCTTTGACAAATAAAGGAAGAAAAATTATAATTCAAATACTATACTTAAATGTTGCACGCAAGAAACCAGCATGCTGCAAAATTTGAAATTCCTAAGAAAAAGTCCAGATTTTTCTGCAAATGTGCAGAATTTTCTCCAGATTTTTTTTTATCTGGTAACTCTATGTGTGGAATCATCACGAAAATTCGTCATATTTGCTTTTTATCCTGCAACATAAAAAATCCTGAACTTTGCCTTAAGTAAGTCCCTTATTAAAATAACAGCATTCTACATAAGGGATGCAATATTTCAGCCCCCTTCTGAGATTATGAACAGGTGTGTTAACCTCGTCGGGTGGTCGCTTGGTCATCAAGTTGGTTGTTATTTAGAAATATTAATTTGGTTTATTGACTATCTTTCTCAACCTTTATGAGGGTAGGAACACAATTATATTGATAGGAACTTTGTTGTTTTTATTATGACTGAATGATTGTGTGACCTGTGTTCACCTGCACCGGGCATTTTAGCTTAATAACACTTTGCCCGACTCGGGGATTAAACCCAAAACCTTACCGATATATTCAGTGGTCGCGGATGTGACTATTATAAAAGCTACCAAGCAGTTGTAAAAAAGCCACTACAGTATGAGCAATTTTCGAAAGTTAGAAATCACGAGAATTTTCAGCAATTATTAGTAGGGAACGCCCCTCCACTGTGTTTGCGCCTACATTGTTAAGACGTAAGGGCCGTTACACATTACGCCGCAGCGGCAGCGGCGCCGCAGTATTTTCATACACGCGGAACCATGACTCACCGCTACCGCCGCGGCTTGTGTGTGAAAGTACGTATACAAACTGCAAGGATGACTACAACTGCGGCGACGCAGCGGTGACGGCGTCGCTGCCGCTACGGCGTAATGTGTAAACGCCCTTTTACATACAATTGGTCTTCATCACTGGCGAGTTCAAGTTCACAGTAACATCGCTACACGTACGTCGCACACAAGTAAAGTGTTGTAATAAGTATTTGCTCTCACACATTGAAACAATCACGATTAGTGGAGGGGCGGTTTTCGATTAGACAATCTCTCCGATAAAGTGCGTTTGAACGCTCGCTAATCCAAGAGGTTAGTCGATCGAGTAAGAATAAAGAACGCTAGTGGCACTCATCAACAAATAAAATGCAGTAGATTTATACCACATCACTTAATCATATAAAAAAGCTGGAGGAATGTTAACGCTCGGCTCCAGTGGACTAGTTCAGAACTTCTGGAACAGTTTACAGGGAGAGTTCATTAAGAACGTCGTTACTTTGTTGCGTGGCGCGATTTAGAAGAGGAAGCGGAATATTCTAATTAAACCAAGTTATAAAGAGATTTAAAAAATGGTAGGGCACAGCGGAATATCTCGCTCCAAATTAGAATAGCCCCATTGATTCTTCAGTGGGTATTTTAATTCAGGTGGAGAAACTTCTGTTTCTCCTCCTTACAGAATACCACAGCCAAATAACGCTACTCTTCAGTAGTGATGTGTGCCTGTGGTGATCAAAGTCGCCAGAGTTCCTGAAGATACGCTGTGTTGACAGCGGGGGACATGATTATCCCCTTCTAAACTCTCTCTCTCTAAAACTTCTAACACCGTTAAAAAAGTTGTAACATAATTGACATTCAGGGCAGCCAACATAGTGTCAAAGATACTACTTATATAAAACGCTCTATAGCTGTGCGTTGTTTGTCAGTCAGTGTTTAGATTGTGATTTTATTAGGTAGGTAGGTACCTATGTAGATTTTCAAACCGCCTATCTCTTCCATGAGTACCATCAATATCACAGAAGAAAATACTTCACTTTCTATAAGTAAGGAAATGAAGTTTCACCCACTCGGGACTCGTTTAGACTTTGCTGTAATTGGACTTAACTTGGCATTGTTTGATGCCAGTTTTGAAGCACTCCTGCTTAGACTTCGGACAGTTTGTCGCTGATTTATACGACTTTCTAATTGGTTTGAACCGCGATTGATTCTATCAAGGATGTAGTGGAATTTACTTGAATTTCTAGAAAGATCTTCGTGGTTACTTGTAATTGAAAGTACCTATATAACCCAATCCAAGAATATATTTTATAGTATTGCATTGGGTTGTGGCTTTTATGCTTTAGTATAAACAAATTACAAGAACGATGTATTTAATTCCATAAAAAATAGAAAAACGTGGTATTGGTTACGCGTACCACGTTCTTACGTCTGAAATCACGTATTTTTAGGCTTTTTTCTTAAAATAAAATTGCGGTTACTATAGCTAACAGTTTACGATCAGATCTTCCCAAATCGTTGACCATTCGTGCAGAACAGAAGGCATTGCATCACTCGTCGACCATTCGTGCAGAAGGTATTGCATCACAAAAATTTTGCGCAGTATTGTCAAATACCCAATCAAAATATTCTAGGCGTACAACTACAAACCAATATTTTTTGGATGGTCCTTATATAAAATGAATAAGATCCAAGTGTCATCTTGTGTTTTGATCTTGTCACGTGCAAGATGACCTTTGTCTGTCGAATGTTCGAGATGCTGTGACCTCGATGTCCTCGACCGGTGCTCGGTTACGTTACGTGACCCACACGTACTGAATATTGCCAAGGATAAAAGCCAGGCCATCCAGTTATAAGACCCACTTATTGAGTCTATCGTCCGATGATTATTTACGGTCATTTTCCTCTTAATCATACTTTCAGTTATAATATTGGCCTGTAAATTGTTCTATTTTAGGACAAATGCCTCTTTTCATACAGTGATGGTACCAACATTGATAATAATCATACTTGCTCATTGCGTGTTGGTGATTTTTTTATACCTTAGGTTTTATCACGATTTGTTTCTTTACCGTAAGGCGTGTGTCAAAGATAAATAAATAATGTTATTGAAAAGTCTCAGTACTTACTAGGTTTTAAACCGACATCATGGAGAAGTTAGATAGATAGATAAGTAGAATATACTTTATTGTACACCAAATTGTAACACAGCTTATTAAGGTTAATTCTAAGGGTAGAATGGCGGTTTTATCGCTGATAGCGATATATAGCTAGTTAGTCTCTTAACCTCCAGGCCAGAGCCCTACCAGGTCCGCCTCATGTAGAATGCATTTTAATGTTGGACACCCATGTGCCCGGCTATCGCGCGGAGCGTTCATTAGTTGGCCAGAAGAATTGAATGTAAACTGATTATAGTGATTATCAATAAAGGTATGAGCCAAAAACTTTTGCTCTGGATGTGATCATCGTCAGATTTTATGGCAACTTTATTAATGAGGTACTGCAGTACAGCACCCTCTACCACAGATAGCCAGAGGAACACCGTGTGAAAAGTTGGTAAGAGTTCAACTTCAGATCTCCCGGGTGGAACATGAATCCATCCATGAGGATATTTATTTATTTTTATGTGTTATAGCAACTAGACAGCAATTGAATTTCAATATGTAATTGGGTCCATGAACAATGAACAATTAGTATTCATCTTGATGGCGCTACTTGTGCATCGTCTAACTTGTTGTGCCAACAATTTTATTATACAGGGTGGCAGGTTACACAGTGGAAATATTTTAAGAGGTCATTGTACTCATCATTATGAACAACTTTTACTATGGGACCATCTCTGAAATCGCGAAAAAAAAATCAGCTGTTCCATACAATTATGTTCACATAACTCTACAAAATATATGGATCAGCTGATTTTTTTACTTACTATATAAATATTTTTTGTTTGAAGGGATGGACAATTCTTCTTTTGAGAAATAAATGTCTTAAACCGTATATCGACACAATAAAGTGCTATTTATATGAGTATTATAGTGTAAATTCTAAAAACAGAAAGCTAAATCTGAAGAATCGCTATAAATACAACACGTCCAAAGGCTTGAAGGACTTATTATCAGCTGGAGATATTTTTCGATCATCTTCACTCTTTCTATTACGTACAGTATGTACTGTACCTACATGTTCACAATCTTACTGGAATAATAAATCTAGTTAAGATAACAGGTATCGCATAACCAATTCCTTTGTAAATCTTGAGGAAGTGTAAAATCAATTACTTATCTTATTTCACGAAGACCATTCTTCATTAAGTTGGTGTGCCTGTTATTTAAACCATGTCTCTTAGATATGTGTATAGTTTACTTTTTTTTCTAGTAATTAATGCAGGCAAGTAAAGTGGCTACTAATCTCGTAGGTCTTTGAACCTTATCTACAGTAATTTATTTATCTTCGCATATTGCTTATAAATTAGGATGTTTTGTAAAATAACTTTCAAAATTAAATTCAACTATAGTTGGAAAACTGAAAAGCCAACTCATGTACACATTTCTCTTTAATGTGTCATGAAAAATCGCAATATTAACTAATGTGATATCCACTGTTTCATCCATATCTTCAGGAATTGTTATAAAAGTGTACACAACGAGTATGCCTAAGTAATCACTTTATGATTATTATTTCCAGTCGCCGATATCAACCTTGGCTATTACTTCGTCAATGACGGGCCTTTACGTTCATTATTCAACTTAAAATCTTGTAAGACCGAAGCAATGGTTAACGATTGCAATCAAAAATGTGGCCCTAACCATGCATGCTTACTTGGACAATGTTTTTGTGTTAAAAAGAAGTCTTTATCTGAAGAATGTAAGTATTTTATAGTTGAAATTGCCGAGTGCCAATGTCGTAGTCAGTTTCGGATAATGATGATATAGCTTATAAATGGCCATGCCGCCATGGTTAAAACGTGAGCTTGAAATATCTTAGAACAAAAGAATACCACAAACTTTTCCGCTCTCGGTTTTAGATGAAGATGGAGGTTTATCAATAGAAGAATCAAGTGTAGAATATACAAGTGAAGATGATACAAGTGTAGAAGATACAAGTGTAGAAAATACAGGTACAGAAAATTTTGACGAGAATGACGAACATGAACAAGAAAATCGTAAGACAATCAATGGGCTTATTATACTCAGAGGCTTTATTATCATATAATAAAATTTTGAATTTTGTTCTTTTCTGGCGTTAACTTTTTTTTATAATTACTTCCTTAATTAGTTTTTTTGGTAACTATGGAATTATTATTCTACATACCTACTTTCAACTTTCACTTGTATAGAAACATAATTGTTTTTATAACCTTGAGGTTCCTTTGGTTATTTTGTTTTTTTTTTGGACTATATGGAAGTATGGATGCATTTTACGTAATAATTTATAAAAATTGTCGGTTGGTTAATCTAACTTAGATTTGGTATAAACAGTCATAAGAGACTTCCCATAAGCTTGTCTTACATTTACAAAGATTACTAACTTCTAAAATAACTTTGTTGACAATTTGCTTTCTGTTTACCCATGTTTCAGAATACTCAAATTTCGGGTAAATCGATACCATCGCTACGTCCAAGCTTGATTGAATAGAAACTATCAATTTCAATCAATTAACAAGTTAATTAACGCAGTAACATAATACAGCGGGATCGGGCCCTTTTTTGTGCGATTTCGTATTTTGTATCTAGTGTACGATTGGTGTAAACAAATAAAGTAAAAGGGGTGTTTGTTTAGGATGAGATGTCCACAAACCCGCACTGGGCCCGCGTGGCGGTTTCTGTTTAACATATTCAATAATCAATTATTATTTTATAACAGCATCAAGTCTTGAGTCGATCAGTATTGACGAAAAATTGGCAACTCGACCAACTTTGAGGCATCACATCGCTCACTTTTGCCCCAACCTAAAAGTAGCGAGGGCTTGCATAAGAAAATGTATGAGTATCGACAAACCGGCGTTCTGCGGGAAAGACCACATCTGCTACTGTGGACATCAGTACGAATTCCCAGGCAAAGAGCCGGAGATGAAGGCATCAGAAGTACGCAACCAATTCTATGACTTGTACGAAAAATATTTTGGGCCGAGGTCTTCCAGCGTTGAGCAAAAACAACAAGAGGCGCAAAAACTAGGCACTAATAGGTATTAAGCAAGTTTCGAAGTAATAAATGAAAAAAATATGTTTTGTTTTTATTTAGCCCTCCGTTTTTGAAACCTCTTGAACATGTAACCTTAACTCTTATTATAGAACCTAACTCATGGCTCAAGCATTACTTCAAACCACATAGTTTCAACCAATCAAATAGCTTTAAATCTCAAGGCAAGATCTGTGCTTGAGTATTGTTCTGTAATACCAGACTTAGAGTGATTTAGACAACTGGCTAGGTAATTTTTTTGTTGTGAAAAGAGAAGAAACGATGACGTGGCAGGCCTAGGTGAATAGTCCAATCCTTTATGAAGTTCAACAACAGTTCAATAACAGCACAGCAGTGGGAAATGGAAAGAACGGAGCGAGGTCTTTGCCCAGCTGAGGGTATTGGCTGATATATAATACTTAGACTTATAACCTAATAATAAACAAAACAAGGTTCCATAGCCTTACAATTAATATTTTGTTGTAAACCATCAAGTTAGGGTGAGAGAGGATCTCAAAACAATTAATTATCTAACTTCTCAAGTATAGTTTACGTCTCAAATTCTTGACTGACAAGATCAGTGACATGGATACTTGAAGTATTTGAGGCCTAAGCCTCGTTTACACCGTGTAAACGAGGCTTCAGGCCTCAAATACTGTTTAGTTAGTCAGAAGAGCCAGTCTCTAACTTTAGTATTAGTCAATATTATAATAACTTCCAAAAATTAGTTCCAGTGCACTGCATAGAGAACTTGCCTTTGTAAACATGAAATACTTTTGTATATGGAAAAAATCGTCCACCAACCCGCACTGGGCCCGCCTGGTGGACTATGGCCCACTCCCTCTCACAAAGAGGAGGCCTGTGTCCCAGCAGTGGGAACATTATAGGCTGATTATGCTATGCTTATGCTTAAAAAATAGAAGAAAAAATCTTCACTCCAGGAAATCAGTACTGCTACTAACTAGATAATTGGCTTATCTTTTTATCGCGGCATGTACTTGTGTATCTCTCATGCCGATACGACAGAAGAAGAAAAAAAGACAATAAAAAAGTCTACATCACTTTAATTTACGTTATCCACATCTCAATCCATCTATGTGAATAGTCCTTAAAGACTGGAGACATGTCAATGAGGCGTAAGTCAGTAATTTGATAGGATTTGAATATTTAGGAGTTTATCGTGAAGTATCGAAGTGTAGATGTAGATGTCTGTGAAGTATGATCTTCTGTTAATGTTTATGATACCTATTAATTGTTATAAGTTTCCTTTACATATTATGAAATAGTATTCGTATCATAACTGGGCAAAACTTTGCTGGGAAGAATCGGATAAAAGATAGTATAGTGAAGGTAATTGTAGTGCAGACAATTGTTAACCATCGCTGGAATCATAAATGGGTCAATGGACAGGAAAAGGGTTAAAACGATTTTAGGGCACCAAGTTTTTTTTAGCTTTTATTGAGTATAGCTCATATAGTTTCTGGCAAAGAATAGATGACTGGCCTTCCTAAAAGGGCTAGTTTAAACAGGTATACTTGTTCGTTGACTTTTGTAGCAGTCATTGAGAAAGCAACAAACAACGAGCATTTACACGCGAAAAAATGTGACAGGTATAAATAAAAACATGCTTTTTCATTAAATTGATAAATAAAAAGATTATAAATATAATAAAAACAAAGAAATCATAATAAGCTCCATGTTTCAATTTAGATTATTTGAAAATAAATATACTCTCAATGAAGCCCAGTTGGGGTGCCACGACGGCTGTCTGCCCTGATTTATATGCCGCTAACAAAACCACAGCCCAACTGAATTTTAATTACATACAACCCCTTCGGAAGTGTTGGCGAAGGATTTAAATAAGCTAGAAATAACAAGCCATTTTAATATTAAAAGGAAAAGGTTCCGAATCTACAATTTTGATATCTCGTTTTTCGCAGTGGATTTGCAATTTATTGCTGCATTCTGTTCCCGAAAAAATAAACTATAGAACGACTGTACAGTTTTTTTCTTTAAATATATATTTACTGAGTTTTTATTAACTCGCTTTCTTGTCTGTCTGTTTGTCTATTCGGTACAAATTTTGCAATCGATTTCAAACTAATGTCCTGATAAGTTAGAGACTTGAAACTGTAAATATAGCTCAGAACTGGATAACAATGCAATGCAATATTAACTTTGGTGTGACATGTTCCATACATTACAAGTCTTTCTCAGCGCACATACTGAACTCGAATTCGGTGTGCTCTGGCCTTAATTATTTTATATTCAAACAAAAGCAATATTCACAGTATTGATGATACAAAGCATAAAAATGTCACAGGAATAGACAAAGTAAAGATAGATAATAGACAATTTATATCGACAACAACAAGTTTCAAAACTTATAATTAAAAACGACGGCCGTTTCCAGGAACTTTAATTTTGCTTTGAAACTTCAGAAGTGTTGGATGGGATATTTATTGATTGCGGAACAACGTATAAAGGGCAGTGTTCCCGGGTCATTATGAAGATTCGGTTGTGTACTTGCTAATGACGTCATGTTAATGAGAATAGACCATAATGTCTGATACCTGCTTCATTGGTCTAGTCTACCCTCATAATTGAAAATGCAGTAATCGAGTGGGTGTTCCCCGACAGTTACAATCTGGGTATCTTCAAGTCACGAGTAAATCGGTTTCTTCTAGGCAAGCGTGCTCCATCGGTAGACCACATCGTCGCTTAACATCGGGCAAGATGGCGGTCAAAAACCTATTTATTACTTATTAACCAAAAAAATAAATTAAAAAAAACTTCATTTTTACGATTTTCTGTTTCTATCAAAATTGACATAAAAAAATATCTTTTTGTAACTTAGTTAAATCAAAAGGAAAAATGCAGCATGAAAATTGTCTGATAAACGCCTTTTTCTCGAAACCGCCATTTTGCAGGTACTGGATGAATTGCTATGATGACAGTACTGGTTGCAAGCGTGACTGCTTTGTGTGAAGTCTTGGGTTTGATTCCCGGATCGGGAAGTGTTATTGGATTTCCTATTAGGATTTTTTTAGTAGCAGCCCGGAGTTTGTATATATACCCGGTTAATAGTAATAGGCTCGCCCCCTATTACTTGGGAATTAACGTAATTGGCGAAGTGTAGGTTTACTGATAAGCCTCCGCTTAATCCTTCGAGGAATATAAACTTTAAAGTATTTATTTGTATTATCTGGCTAATATATTTTGTTTAAATTCTTAATTTTATTGAATCTGTTTAAAATCTTAGCCATTTGGTTAAAAATTATGTTATTAAATCCAAAAATCTTCTACCCATATCCATAACTAGCTGTTCCTCGCAGTTTCAACCCCGTTGCTCAGCTCCTAAAAGCCACAGCGTGATGTTAAATAGCTTATACTATTTCTCATGAATTTGGCTATCGTATATACAAAAAGAATTATTCAAATTCCATTGATGGTTCCAGAGATTAGCGCGTTCAAACAAACAAACTCTTCAGCTTTATAATCACACTAATATTATAAATGCAAAAGTTTGTGCGTGTGTGTGTGTGTTTGTTACTTCTTCACGTTGAAACGGCTGGACGGATTTGGATGAAATTTGGCACACAGATAGATTATAGTCTGGAATAACACATAGGCTACCTTTTATCCCGAAAAACGCGGGTGAAGCCGCGGGCGGCAGCTAGCATTAGTATAGATATGTTTTACATGTCTTTCTAATTTACACACACACCTGTATACCATGTATAGAACTTTTATAAATCCGAGGATTCATCTCCGGGCAGCAGATGCGGTGCCACGTGAGTAATGATGCGGCACGAGTTTAATTTATACGAGCTTGATGAATAATTTGGGGCCATCAAGTATGGAATGGTGTTCCAGTGCTATGAGGATGTTGAAGCTAAGCAAGGAAGTATGTGAGGTATAAACATTGTAGCAGAAATGGGCCTTGTAGGAATGCTGTACTGATAACTGTACCCCGATCATGAGTTTTTTTGACGTGTAGTATCGTTAACGTAAGCATATTTTGTATTGAAAATACACATTTGTTACACAATATTTATATAAATTAAATACATAATTAATTTCTCTGTATTTTTTAAAATGTGCAAATTGTATAAAATTTCATCAAAATGTTCCAGAACTGCTGTATTTTAAATTCAAAATATGCTTACGTTAACGAAACTATACCTCAAAAAAACTCATGATAGGGGTACTGAAGGGCAGTTATCTTAATCGTTTGTCTGTCGCACTTGACAGACACAATTGATTTCGACCTGAATGAGGCGGATTTTTCAAATGCGATAGATGGAGGGTTAATTAAAATGTTTCAATTTTATTAACGTTCCGATCTAGGTATCATTATTTGTTATAAATGGTATTCTTGTAACAAACAACAACAATGTGAACTTATATCACAATTAAATTACCAATAAATATAATAGTAAAAAACCGGACAAGTGCGAGTAGGTATGCCTCGCGCCCTAAGGGTTCCGAAATAAGATCATAGATGGCGCTACTGCATACTTCTAGTGGTGTCATCTATGAGCATGTGGCTCCACTTATGGTCCGGTGACTGACGGCGGACAACAAAGTGATCCTATAAGGGTTCCGTTTTTCCTTTTGAGGTACGGAACCCTAAAAAAATATAACTTCTTGTACTTCAACAAAAAGCCAAGTGTGATATTACTACAAATAATCGGTTTTCCGATTTTTTTCCTTTCATTATACTGTGAGACCTTGCATTTTGCCAAATTTCATGATTCTAGTTCAACGGTGAGTACCACCCGGGTTTTAATTTATTTACGAGTGTCAAAATATGCTGCATAAATTGCCGTATTTTTTTTTTACTTAGAAGCTTGATTTTTTATAGCTCCATGGGACCAAAGATCTAAGAATTTGATATTAATTTCAACTAGATACCTCTTTTATTTTGAAACCAAAGTAGCTTTTTTAGGGTTCCGTACCAAAATGGTAAAAAAGGAACCCTTATGGTGCGACTTCGTCTGTCTGTCTGTCACACCTGCTTATTTCAGCAACTACTAATGCTATCGACTTAAAATTTGGAACAGTTAAGAATGCTTGCCCAACTTTATTGCAAATGAAAAAAGTAAAAAAATATTTTTATTTTCATTGCAAAAGGGGCCGGAGTGAGGGTTCGAAATTTTAAAGTGGGGTTACTAGCTCAAGTGACATATCATATGAAAGGGCTTAATCTGCAAATTTCAAAATATATTTTTATTTTATTTTATGTCTCACAGTTTTCGACATATGATGAAAAATGACTGAAAAAATACCACTTTCGCGGAACGACAAATCTGAAATAATTAGAGGTGATAGGAATTGACCCAAATATTGCACCAAAAAGAAGACGATGTTCCTAACTAGTAAAGTTTTTTCAAAATCATCAAAATTCCTTCACAAATAAACTTATGCGATCCAGTTTTTTTCACTCTATACGTCCAAAAATGATACGGAACCCTCGGTGCGCGAGTACAACTCGCACTTGGCCGGTTTTTTTAATTCTCAAACGCGAAATATACCTTAGTAAGACTGTAAGCCTTCGTGTTTACTACCTCTGCACTTTGAGGTCTTTAGACATGGTCTAATAAACATAAAGGCCATAGAAGTCAGGTTGAGCAAGACTCAATTAGGCTAAAGGTATTGCGAGCTGTAATTGTAATGGTGGTACTAAAAGCTACATTCGGTACATCCGAGTCGACTTCGAATCCGACTCAAGCCTTAATTTAGTTGTAGCTGCAACGGTCAAATGTACCGTTCTATTTGTTGGTTTGGTTTGGATTACAACATTAGTGGATACTAGAAAGTGACACAAATATAGGTACACTGGCATACATAATCTTAGATTGTAAGAGCGTGACTGAACAAAGAGGAAAGCTATTGGATAATCTTGAGACCTTACAAGATGCGCTCAGGAACATATGCGACCGCTTGGACTTTTGGCAAGAGCTGAGCTGGTACGAGTGACCAAAAATTCGCTCCTGTGATCACACACGCACATTAGCTCAATCAAATATGCGGAAAACACGTAGTATAATTACTTGAAAATGAATTAGATTAGCCTAGAATTCATTATAGATGTAATAATTTATTATAGATTTAGGGAAGAAAAATACACGCTGCTCTGACCCCAAATAGATTGGGATGAGGGAAGGAGCATGTTGTAATAGGTAGCGAGCTTGCATAGAGATACTCCCGAAAAGGTAGTAAAGACTCCTAGATCCATAGTTTTCATAGAGTATAGATAGAGTACCTACATGTCTGTCTTTAACCCGATTGTCTTTGCCATTAACTACTGGACACAAATCTCCGGGTAGGGAAATTCCTAATGAGAAAACCCAAAAACACTTTGCTGTATCTGGGGATTGAATGCAGGACTACATGCCCAGATGTCGTTTTATCGACCACTACCAACAAAGCAGTTATTTTACGACACCATTGCGCCAGTTAGGTAAGGGCTAGTCTGGTTGTCAAATGGCTATAAGTTATAAGTTTTAATACATCATGAAATGTCAACAATCATAACTCTATGCAGAATTCTATGTTCGAGTGAAACTACGCAAACTAAATCCCGTTGAGAATACAAACACCAAATAATATAATGAGCAGAAGTTCCGACATTTCCAGCATTATTATACAATACCGCTTGTTATAAAGTACTGGGTACTATAAAGTATTGAAACCTTCACTGTTCTATTGTGGTCAAAATCAACGTCTCAACATTTATTTCAATTAGACCACTCAAGCCGGGTCTCCAGCGACGTATTTTCGTGTTCATTGAACATCGAACATGTTTTCCGTCACGTGTTCGAGTGTTTTAGGCCACGCCCCTTTTTGTTCATTAAACATGTTCGATGTTCAATGAACACGCGCTGGAGACACGGCTTGAGTGGTCTAATTGAAATAAATGTTGAGACGTTGATTTTGACCACAATAGAACAGTGAAGGTTTCAATACTTTATAGTACCCAGTACTTTATAACAAGCGGTATTGTATAACAATGCAGAAATGTCGGAACTTTTGAATTATGAAGCAAGAATTGTCAGTCAGTTTGTCCGAAACTCCGTTACTCTTTTGCAATTAATTCTTTCACAATTTCTTTGATTACAGTGATGCCATAATAATTATATGAGAACAATGTTTAGTAAGGAAGGATTATATAGCATAATCAGGTTATAATGTTCGGGATCTGCTTAGAGTAGGTATAACCTACTCTAAAGAAAAAACCTCAGATCATAGAAACAAGGAGATGTGCCAAGGCGCTATCGAGCTTGATGCCTGATCTTGAGCAAATTGCTCATATTAAAAACGTACGCGCTGGCGACGAACCGAACACGATTGATGGTATAAATACAGTGTTTTAGTTTAGTGCTAGTGTTGAGTGACGATTAACAGTGTTAGATTGAGGGTGTGCGGAATGTTCAATGCGTGGGAGATCTTTTTATTCACAAGGAGCGCGTAATTGTGTCGAAAAATATAGTAAAAGTGGCATCAGTTGTTCCCGTACTAATTTGCTATGATGGCATATCTCCTTGTTTCTATGATCTGAGGAAAAAACTAAAAGTAATTTTCCCAAAAGTTTTCCTGTTGTGAATGTTATCCTTCACGGAAATCGAACCCTTTCCATTAGATTGCAAACAAAATAGTAAATAAATTCTCTAAAGGTAACTAACAAAACCCCACATCCTTCATATTAGCATTAACATTGTGTTCAAGCAGCTCGAGTGGCCTATTGTTCCACGCTACAAACAAACCAACATACATTTACAGACCACACTATCCTTATTTGAAGAAGATAAAGTTCATTTTGCATTGTGTGCTGGTGTTATAAGTTGGTAGTGAGAGACATGGTGCAAAAGCAAGTTGATTTGATTATACATTCGGTTTCCACGCTGAAATCTATTGTTATTTTACTTTGGTATTGTCCTTATCTTTTGATAGCCTCCAAAAATATTAATTTACACGTAGGTATAACAAATCACTTCAAGTCGAGAGTGAATCGGTTTCTTCTAGGCAAGCGTGCTCCATCGTAGACCGCATCATCACTTAACATCAGGCGAGATGGCGGTCAAACGCGAGCCTATTATTTAACAAAAAAAAAAAAAAACACGCAGATCAAACAAGCAGAGGTAAGTAGGTAAATGCTCACATTTAAATTCACCAGTTATGATTTATGTCCACATCAGACATCTAAATAATAAGTCATAATAAGGCAACATATTGGGAGGGGCTCGTGGCTAAATGACAGCCGCGCTGATCGATCGATCTGCGAGGTTAAGCTGCGCTTGCCGCGGTCAGTCCTTGGATGGGTGACCGTTCTTTACATATCGAGACCCCTCCGTGCCTCGGAGAGCACGTTAAGCAGTCGGTCCCGGTTGTCATAGGAATTTCTTTGACAATCGTTACGGGTAGTCAGAAGCCCTAAAAGTCTGAGAGCTGGTCTAACATTTGAATACCGATATTACCCATTTGTGGAGGTCAGATGGCAGTCGCTCCACGTAAAATATTGATATTCAGCCGAAACTAGTTAGACTGGAAGCCGATCCCAATATAATTTGGGAAAAGGCTAGGCAGATGAATAAGGCAACATATTCAGCAATGTACCAAAAGTGTATCTAAGGCGTTCATAACCACTTTATAAGGAACCGGTGAACTGTTTAGCCCTGTTAACAAAAAAATTCTTTAATAAAAACATATATGTATTGAATGGTATCTATATTTTTAACCCAGCATTTTTTTGCAAATAGCACGCATAGTTGTGGCAATTCACGAGCATGTGTAAGTCATTGAAATTTAAACTTTATCTTAATGTAAATAAAAGTCACATGACACGCGCTCGTGCTTTGCAACAGCTGTATCAACTTCGTACTGCAAAATGTTGGTTAAAAATTCTCCATTCAAGAAATGTTTCAATGGTTTCCAATATCAGAAACATGCCAACGCTTGCATAGACAATGGACAAATTCCCTTCGAATCTAACCAAAATTTGTTTTGCAATATGTGTTACAATTTCTGTGGTTATGTGAACATTGAACAATAACACGAAGTATTCACGAATTTTATTCGAAAACTCCTTACGAAAGAGTTCGTCGGGGACAGTAATAAGGTATTGGTAACAATAAGGCGCTTGACTTCAGCCGCCCTAGCATAACCACGATAGAAACGGGTTTTGTCAACAGAAGAATAGACAAAGTGACAGTTTGTAGAAAGATTTCTATCATTTTATGCATACAATGAAGAAAACAAATGTTTCTATTCTTCAGCAGACATGTCTGGTACGCCAAGCACGGGTCGCCGCGTGCTCGGGCAGAAGAGATAACGAGTTGTTGGATAGAAAGAACTTTATCTATTCTTTGGTAGAATAGAGATAGAATTGGTCATGCTAAGCCGGCTGATCGCAGAAGTGCGTTCGAACCCTTCGTTACTTAGCTTAGGCAATTTGTACAATAAATAAACCAGATATGCAAAATTTATGAAAAAACAAGAAATAATCATACCTGTGTAGTGTGTACCTCTTTTTCTGCCGTTAAGCGGCATTGCTATGTTCCGGTTTAAAGGATACTAGAGGTGGTGTGATTTCAGGCACATTAGACATTTCAGCTTTGTCTCTAGGATAGATAAAATCGCAAATGCCTCTAGTTTTGCAAAATTTCTATAAACGGCGGTGACCATTCACCATCAGATGGTTCGCAAGCTGGGTTATACCCAATAACATAAAAAACACTGAATAAATAAAATCAAACTATTCACGAATTTTCGTTTGAAAAATAGTGGCGCGATCGCGAGTTAGTAATAATACTAACTCGCGATCGCGGTTAGTTAGCGGGAAAACCGAATTAAAGGTTGGGCAGGAAAATATTTTAATTTTATTTTTAAAAAATATGTGGATAGAGTATTTTTGTTTATGTACACTCAACAGGAATTAAATAAACCTCAGATCATAGAAACAAGTTGTTGTTGTTTATGATCTGAGAAATAAACATACGGTACAGATAGCACCCCTCATGTATTAAATACGTTTTAGAAAAGGAGGCAACCAATACAGCTGTCCGAACATAAGTTTCTTTTTAATTTATTCCTCCTAACTCAAATAAAATTTAACTAAAAGCACTTGTATTTTGAAACGAGACTTTTACGTCGATATTACACTTAACTAGCGCCTTGCCCGCGACTTAGTCCGCGTGACATACACGTGGCGCCATCTAGGGTCCTAAAGCAATTATGACCGTCGAAAGTTATTGTTATTTCCCTCGAGAACAGTACTTTTTTTCTGGATAAGAGGTACCTTATGTCCTTTTCAGTATCCCTGCCAACGTATATGCAAAATTTCATGGTGGTCGGTTCCGTGATTTGGGCGTGAAAAGGTAACAAAGAAGCAAATTTACATTCGCATTTATAATATTAGTTAGGATTTAAACACTAATAAACTAAACCACATATGCTACTAAAATTATATTGAAATAATTAAACATGCTATAAAAACAAAAATATCTCACAATCAACGTCCCATCCCTATGAAGTCCAACTTGATTGCACAATTCGCCTTTTTGAAACGAAATGCAATTTAATACCTGACAGCTCCATCATGAAAGAAACGTAAGAATAATGTCTGACATCGTTGACAGACCCTCTAATTCTATCCGAAGCTCTGGGGGTCCTTTTGGTCGAGTTGTCAGGAACATTAATAAGCTTACAACAATTTTGCCAGTATAAATTGACCCGTGACAAAATAGGGAACTAGAATTTTTCCATTTGACATAATTGAAGCTGATTCTGTTGTTCAAAAACTAAATCGAAATCAGAGTAATTACTGCCTTTCGTAAGTTATACTGCCGTTATCCCACATCTGATAGATTTTAGTTTTTGATGCCACCATAATCAGCAAGATTCGGCGCGGACATGATGTTATCGTCCGAATCTCTCGTGAATTTTGGATACCTTACAATTTTTTCCGGCGATTCGCCTGATTCGGCGTTGATTGGTTGGGCGTTGGGCGAGGTTGTTTTTAGGTTCTTATTTGTTTAGCGTGGACAAATACTGATCAGAGCCTTTTAGAAACCGGGTTCAAAATAATTAAACACATTGTTAATTTTGTCTTAAGGAGCAGCGCCGCGGTATGATGTCAAGATATTCTGGTTATCTTCTAGTTATGAATGGGGAAGCCTGTGTCAATATGTTAGTGTGTGGGTTTCTATGTGTTTGTGTAGTATAATAGTGTCATCAAATTGCGTTTATGTAAAACGGGAACATTGGATTGGGTTTGTATTTAGACAAGTGTATTTATAAAGCTGTACAATACACCGACTTGTGTGGTCACCAATACCAAGTTAAGCTGTTACAAAAAAAATCTAATTGACTGAATTAGATTTATGTTGCATAGCATAGCATAATTGGCCTATAATGTTCCCACTGCTGGGACACAGGCCTCCTCTCTGTGAGAGGGAGTGGGCCGTAGTCCACCATGCGGGCCCAGTGCGGGTTGGTGGACGTCACATGTCTTCGAATTTTTGGTTCTAGGACATGCCGGTTTCCTCACGATGTTTTCCTTCACCGTTAAAGCAAGTGATAATTAATTTCTAATACGCACATGACTTCGAAAAGTCAGCGGGGCGTGCCTCGGGATCGAACTCGAACCATTCGCCGTGGGAGGCACATGGTTAGACCACTAGGCTATCACTGCTACCACTTGACACACAATACCATCATAAAGGCATGGTTAAAATCTTTTGGGTACCTTCAGCCCACGATGTATATCGTCCTCACATTAAAAACTGTTTACCTTCCTCATAAATTTGCCGTAAGGACTTAACTTAATTAATGTGTCTGAAAATTCAAAACGAATGAATTATCTGGTAAAGTAGCTCAGTAGTACTCCAGCCGAGTCAATGAGCAAAATAAAACATAATTCATTTTAATAATTCACAGAAGAAACTTTGCCCTTTTTAGATGTCTCTCTCCTTGATATATATGTCTCTTTCTAACACATTACGGTGAACTAAATAGCTTTGTCTCACTCCAATACGCGTGAAGTATTGCCAACTTTAATGTTATCTCCTTTCTATGCATTCGTAAGGATAGCGAAATGTATTGTGCTCTATTTCAGATAAATGGGATTATAGTTTATAGATTTGTTAGAGAAGATTTTAAATTAACCTAACACCTGTAGGTACTTTATCAACAAGTCACAAAAATTTTAGTATTATATTACAAACTTTAAATGTTTATAATATATTCAAATTCGTTGATAAATAAATATGATAATACCGTATATCACTTTCTGTTGTATGAAATATTCAAAAGGAGATTATGTTGTGCCGGAATACTTCGTACACCCGATATAAAATGCTAATAAAAATAAATAAAATAATAAGTCCCCCAAAACCCCTTAATCCGTGCGTTGTAAAATAATCTCAAAAATCCAAGTCGAGCACACTCCCATCTCGCGCAGCTTCAGTTCGATTGGCTACGGATCTCCCCTCGTAGCTCGTAGCAACGTGAGGCTGTCGTACGGGAGACCCGCTACGGAGCGGACGTCTACGCCGTAGCAACCAAAAGGGGACCTTGACACGATTGTCACACCCCGAATTTCGTTTATCTTCTCGAATAATTCGATTTAAATTATAAATTGTGTGCTATTTTCGTGGAGTACAGTGTACAATGTATCGGTACACTTTCGGCCAAATTGAATGATACCTTTCACTTTCCAGTGTTTGTTTAGTGTGTGTGGACATTGACTATTTGAGGTGTTTGCACGTGGAGTTGTACGTAAGGTGAGTACTGGGTTACCATTCATATTTTTTTTAGTTCAATAAAAATTTATTTTATTTTCTTACGGCCAAAAATCGCAAATAATCTCCTACTAAAAAAAACATACAAATATTTTTGTATACAGCTTTTTATAGAAACTACGTGATTAAAATTACTTAGATATTTTATAAAAACATACTAAAAAGAGTATGCATAGCAAAACATGATTTTTAATGTCACATTAAATAGGATTCAACATTATTCATGTATGTTGAATGAATGAATATTTATTACGGTCCCCAAAAAGCACCATGCGTGAAACCAAAAGAAAAAATCCCGAGTTTTTCTTTTAGAAATTATTTTCATAAACCTCGTTATAATCGCAAATATGTTTTTGATTTCAGCTTTACTTTGTTTTTAATAAAATGTAGAATACAATTATTTACGAAAAATATTGCACAGGCTTTATTTTTCTTTCAACATTTACAAGAAATGAAAAGCTTTGAAAAAGCATTGTGCTAAGAACTTTAATATTGGTCAATAATATAATAATTTCACTTCGTATTGGTTTTTTGAAGACGGTTGTTTTTTTTTTGTTTTACTACTTCTTCTCAATTTAATGTTATCGCGAACTAGTATTTCTAAAACCAATTTAGAACCTACATTTTTCACACAAACAGGATTACGGTATCACCATATCAATCAATTCGAAAAAAGATTCATCAATTTTGATATATTATTGTATCGGTATAAAGGTGTCACATTAGTATCTTTTGTACCTGCTTAGGTATGTAGTACGAAAAATAGTCTCATAGAATTTGCGCGGTAATGTAGAAAATTAGGAAAAACATTTAAGATATTGATAAAAGTATTATAATTTAATAAAAGGAAATTGTAACAGGTTTTTTAGGTTTGTTAGGTCTCGTGCGTTCTAATACAAAATATACTAGGAACAAATTATCGCTTACTGTTTGCGATATTATCGACCGATATTAACGCACTTGTGTGCGCCTTGGGGAGCCTTAATAAAGGTCCGACCTAAATAAACCTAGAGTTACAAGCAATAAACGCAACCCAACCTTCACGTGTACGAGTCATCTTAGCTGCTTAAGGTGGTCTAGACATCTTAATAGGGGGTTATTGCCTCTGTGTCGTTATTTACCCTTTTAGGTTTTAGGATAGCCTAGTGGTCTAACCATGTGCCTCCTACGGCGAATGGTTCGAGTTCGATCCCGTGGGACGCACCGCTGACTTTTCGAAGTCATGTGCGTATTAGAAATTAATTATCACTTGCTTTAACGGTGAAGGAAAAACATCGTGAGGAAACCGGCATGTCCTAGAACCAAAAATTCGAAGACATGTGACGTCCACCAACCCGCACTGGGCCCGCGTGGTAGACTACGGCCCACTCCCTCTCACAGAGAGGAGGCCTGTGTCCCAGCAGTGGGAACATTATAGGCCGATTATGCTTATGCTTATGCTACAGGTAAAGTATAGGGTATATATAAGGTATGTATTTTGTTTATTTTGCAGCCGTAGTGCGTTATCGGACTAAGGTCAACAGACGACGTTTTTTTAGGCGGTTAAAAATAAAGCGCCCGAATAGCGAACAATCAGTGAATTAAGTTTCACAAATTGTTCGGGAGCTTAGTTCCCAATCGCGCAAAAAGATCGTTGTCTTTTAGAGGACTTAGGTAAGTATCTCTAGTTATCTATGATACGGTAATGAAGAAATAAGACTGGTAAGACACAGCGAGATATCTCGGTAAATCTAGAGCAGCCCGACTAGGGAAGTACACCATACAAAATACCAGAGCCAAGTAACGCTACTCTATTATTGTGTACCTGTGGTGAGTAAGGTCGCCTGAGCTCATAACTGTCACTGTGTTGACAAAGGGGGACTTGCTTGTCCCTTAAGCTGTCAGCACAGTGAATCTTTAATCGCGATCTGATATTCAGTGTTGCAAGCGTTTCATAAAAAAATCTAGTTACCCTTAAGGTGACGAAGTTTATATGACTTGTTCATGAGTAATACTTGTTCTTCATCTTCTTCTCTCGTAATTCCATGAGCGATATATGAGGATAGCTTAGATTATAACAAAAGGATCATATTGAAAGTTGGTAGCGGCTTTTAGTGGCCCGGTGGCAGTTTCGTATTTTAAATAGTGGCGCCCTGGGCCTATAGTTTGCCGCCCCATAAATTACTAAAATTATCGACTAAGTGTGTGTCGGACTACGCACGGTTTAGAGTTCTGCAAAAAGCTGAGCGCAAGGGGCGGTGCGAAAGGTGGCTATGCCTGCCCTCTCAGTCTGCCACCCCGGGCCATGGCTCCCATGGCCCTAGGGTAAATACGCTACTGGGTGCTGCACGTACTTAAGATTTGTAATTCATAAGAGACTCCACGTCAATGCACAATAGTTACTGATTAGTTTTTCTGGCTCAAACATTTTAGCCTACAAAAGCCATTTGTCGTATCGCCGCGACATTATCGTCTCGTGAAGATTGATTCGTATAGTTACTATTGAATTTGATGGCACGGTGTGATACACTCGCTCGAAGAGATGTTGCCGTAATGTTTGTTTGTCATAGGCGTTTTTTTTTTACGTAAACTATTGATGTAGATTGCACATTCACAGAAAAAAAACTGGATAAAATGAAGTCAACACATTAAATATAATACGTTAGCATAATTAAAAAAAAAATACTTAATTTTACCGATTGATAAATAAATCCAAAACTTCCTATAGCTAACTGTTTAGAAATTGTAATGATGTCCCCTGTTGTTATTCAGTTGCCCCAACGGCGTAAAATACTCACACATTAATAAAATTCTAACTGAAAAATACGTTGTTACAACTGTGTTTATTCTAACTGTGCAAAAAATGCACAGAGCTGTTTTTTTTTTTTTTTAGTGTACTAGTTCTTTTAACCTGTCGAACGAAGCTATTATGGTTGATAAGTGTGATATCACACCAAGTGCAATGCCCGGGGTTAGAAGTATTCGAACTTACGACCTTAATCTTGGCAATCCAACGTCCCAGCTAATCTATTGCCACTTAAACTCTAGAGGGAACTAAGGACAAATTGTCGCGCGTCTATCAAAAGTTAGTCGACGATTCTAAGTTTACATATTGTGTTGTGGAGGTTAGACGGCGAAGCAACTTGCTGTTCGCATGCTTAATATATTATTTAGTTAGTACACAAACAGCTTGTTAGGGAAAACGGAATGTGGCCTAGAAAATAGTTAGTTTGTATAGAGGTAGTGGAGCTCTTTGTGGAAGCGGTCGCCAGGGGAAAGAGGAACTCCCTGGTAGAGTCTGTTTCCCGATAGCTATAACCTTCCTAGGTACTTCTATGTGCTCTGAAGACTCCTGTCTTCAATCTTCAAACATAGACTGAATTATAGATGGACAATTCACCGGGCTTAAGCCTGGTGCTTTGGTAAACACCAGATAATCACCCAATTTTTGGGTAGTTTATGGGTGTTTACGGGTATTTATTGCATAAGCATGCATAGCATAATCGGCCTATAATGTTCCTACTGCTGAGACATAGGCCTCCTCTGTGAGAGGGAGTGGGCCGTAGTCCACCACGTGGGCACAGTGCGGGTTGGTGGACGTTGCATGTCTTCGAATTTTTTTGGTTCTACGACATGCCGGTTTCCTCACGATGTTTTCCTTCACCGTTAAAGTATGCAGTGGTGAAGGGTCAGTTTTTGTAAGAGGTAAGCCGAGCTACAAATGCTTACCTGTCCACGAAAAGCTAACTAATAAAAGTAGGCAATACTGCCCGTGCTATTTTTCGAAGGGAAGCCGGTAGGAATCGTATTGTAGGGACCCTTCGCCACTGAAAGCAGGTGATAATTAATTTCTAATACGCCCATGACTTCGAAAAGTCAGCGGTGCGTGCCACGGGATCGAACTCGAACCATTCGCCGTGGGAGGCACATGGTTAAACCACTAGGCTATCACTGCATGATTATGGTGAGATAGTAGTCTAATGCAAGCCTTTTAGTTTTAAAATTAATATAATATAGTATTTGTATTTCTGCCACTAAGCAGCATTGCTGTGTTTCAGTTTGAATGGCATGGGTGCTAATCACTTCTTGATGCTTTTCATTAATGCTGTTTGTGATTGAAATAAACTATTTTTTTAACATGTGGCTATTTGATGACGCTCAAAACTTGGAACTATACATCAAGCAAGAATCAAATAAATGTGACTGTACCAACTTCAAGAGCCAAACATTTTATTTCCATAAATATTTTGCCTTCACACAATATAATCCCAAAGAAACGGTAGTCCAATATTTTCCCTTCTCGCTTCACAAATGGCCCTAAGAATATTATCACGGCTCCGCACAACCAGCCTAAGTAAATAGCAAGGGATATATGACATCTATACCTAAACAAAAACGTATAAGAAAACGAAAATATAAGAAAAGAGGTCATAGAAAGGTCAACGAGGAATTTGTTTTTGTAGCACAAATGTTTCTGGTAGCAACTGTTGACGAATCAAGGGGCTGAATAAAGATATGTTCATATTATATGCTTTGATTTATTTCCTGGTAATATAAGAGGTTTCTTGTATAGTAACGATGGATTTTTCCTTGATTATAACTACCAATCAGGAAGATATTGTTGATGCCAATTTGTGTTGAAATAATTTTGCTACTAATGATCTGCTTCTGGAATTTTTGCGTATACCTACACAGTATACGCAATGTAAGTTGTTTCCATAATTATGCAAAAAGACCTAGGGGTGAGATCTATAGAGCGTGCTTGTTCTACTCAGTCCATGCAAAGTCCCTAATCACCTGCTATCTTTGATTCCCTTTAAGTGCGTGCTTAGCAAAGTCTAAGTTCACAAAAGCGACAACTAACGAAAAACTATGCTAAGCATTCACTCATACGGACTTAAAGGTTGCATTTTTAATACCGAATTTCTCATAACTGGTTGTCTGAACAAAGTCTAAGGCTCGTATTACAGAACAATACCCAATCCAAGCACAGATCTCGCCTTGAGCATAGATTTTAAGCCATTTGATTGGTTGAAACTAGTTTTAATCTATGCTCAAGGAGAGATCTGTGCTTGAGTATCATTCTGTAATACGAGCCTAAGTGTGCTCTATATATCTCAGACTAAGAGAGACTAATGAAATAATAAGATAGAGGTACGTACCTACATTCAATTTTAAATAAGCCAGGCTGCCCATTAAAGCAATTTCTTGTAAATTACAACTACTAAACGCATACTCTGTAATTAGTAGCACAGGTAGGTAATTGAAAAGAATGTCAGAAGTGCAGCTTTATTTGAACACATAAAAATAGGTTTATTTTAGTGCCTAAAGGTGCGGTTAAACGGGTTAGTATTTTGACAATTTCTTGCTGCAATTGTATAACCGTGAGTTGAGATCTATATCGCGCAACCTCAGTAGAACAATTGCCGCAATCTTGCAGCATAGCCTGGCGATATTGCAATGAAATTAAATGGTGGTAGGTAAATCACAATATCTGCTGTACGTTTTAAAAAAATGTTGTTTATCTTGTTGCTTTTACGATTGCAAATTGGGGTCCTGGTTTCGATTCCTAAGTTGGTAACAGTGTTAAGAGGTTTTTCCATTACAAAATTCTCAGGAGCAAGTCGCGAGTCTGAATTTGTGTGTTGAATCGCCCCTTCTACTTTATTTCGTATTAAATGGGACTTCAAAATAATTGGCGAAATGGCAATGGTATCGAATGGGTAGTAGGTACTATACACCACTGCTTAAACCTTCAAGAATACAACCGTGATGCTATTTTGAAAAAGCAGGATGTGGCAAGCTTTTCTTATTTTTTAAACGCGTTTATTATTTATTTCTGCCAGAATTACATTCGGTTTCTTGCTCTTATTACATTACGCATTCATATGAAAGGTATTACACATCAGGGATGTAACGGAGGCGGTTTTATCGGAATCAAAGTTGGAATCGGAGTTTTAAAATTTGGTTTGTCGGAATTGGAACCGGAATCGGAGTCAGAGTTGCAGGCGGAGTCGGAGGTGGTGGCAGAATTGAAATGTGTTAAGTACAAACATTAGGAATTCAGTAAGTCTCATGAATTTCAACTAAAAAATAATTGAAGGCTACTTTCATTTTGCAGCGTGTCGCCGGTCGCGTGCAGCGCTGCCGGTCGAGTTAAACGCGAAAAACGCAGCCGGCCGCATAGTGAAACTCACCTTAGGTTCCAATTCCAAACAAATAGCGCCGGTCGCGTGCGCACGCGACTATTGACACGCTGCAGAATAAAAGGAGCCTAAAAGTATCGGAACCGGAGGTGTAATACCAATCGGAAATTCCGACTTATCGGAGTCGAAGTCGAAGCTGTAACATCCCTATTACACATGTATATCTTATACGCAAAGGGGCTTTGCAAAAGACGGAAGTGGGATTTCGATCAACCAAATCTACCGCCGCATCTTTCAAGCCAAGTTTAAGGAGAAGTGATTCCTAACAATCTGAGGATTAATTCCTTCCGTTTTGAGGAACGCTATTTGTTATGACATTACGAAGTAATTGATGGTTTTGCTTCATTCAAGAGGTTTTAGATATATGTGTAAATAAAATATTGCTGGTTATATTGTATATAAATCTATTTCTAAGTAGAAATAAATGTTATGTAAAACTTCCAGTCGTTTTAACTACGTATAATAAACTGTTATTAGGTACTAAAGGAGCGCGTATCTAAGGATACAAAGTCTTTAGTTCTTTGAGCCGTGCAAGACCCAACTTAAAGCATGTCGATTTTCTTTTGATGTTGACGCAAATAAATGTCGTTTCTTTCTTTATTTATTTCTTTCTTTCTTTCCTAATAAGATTTACCTACTGTTACTGAAGTCTATTACCAGAACTACATATTCAAAATAATTCATCATTAGCTAAAGCATTTTAAAAATTCATCTATCTGTTCTAGCAAATTGCAAAACAACACCCATACAGAGAAACAGAAATTCTCCCTTTGAAAGTAATTCCCAAACAGGCTTTTCAAATTTAATAACCGAGCATTCACTTAAATAACTAACAAACGCGAACCATTTGGATCCAATTTCAGCACTCCACCGCAACCGCAAAAAGAAAAATCTCATACAAATAAGAATATTTTCCGAACAAACATCATCAGCGTTACAAAATGTGCATTCACTGTTTGATCTTTCTACCTTTTGAGGAAATGTAAAGCTGGTACGATTAAAAATTCAAACTGTTTGAATGCCGTGTGTCCTGGGGCCCAAGTCTGCTAATGTAATTGTCATAATCGTATTAGAATGGTCTCTCAGTGACATCGTTTTGACCAATGACGAAACAGATAGTCTTACTCTAAGCCAATGAGCGCTTAGGTTTTGACCGTAATGGTGTCATTATGACACCATTCATACACAATCGCAATTAAATAGCAGAATTGAGGCCCTGGTAGATGGTATTTCTTTGAGAAACAAAAGAGAAATGCAACTATCTAGAAGAGTTTATTTTGTGACTTGTTGTAAGGAAGGTTAAAACAATTTTGTTTTGGACCTGCCTATCTATTTTGTACAGACTTGCCGCGTGATATCACAACGAGAATTGAAAAATGTCACGGTGAGATTCTCCCTCGAACGTTCGCAAACAATAGCTGTACGAGGCACGGAGGGGAGTCGATGTATAAAAAACGGTCACCCATCCAAGGACTGACCGTGGCAAGCACAGCTTAACCTCGTAGATCGAACGACCAGCACGGCTGTCATTTAGCCACAAACCCCTCTATCTCGTGAATTTTGTGACACGTCATTGACCTCAGTGATGACCTAATTGACGTCAGCGACCTTATTTATCGATGACAAAATTCTCCTGATTGCATAATCGCCGTTTACGTGACCCACGGTCAGAATGGGGCTGGCATATTCTCTACTGGGAACTGGGATCTAAGTTTAACCATGACAAGCTGACTTTAATATCGGAATCCTGTAAGAAGAGACTCCCTAACAGCTAGCTGTTCAAAACGGATGTATGCGGAATGCGGATATCGACTACGTTACTTTGTCGTAGATACTGTAACAGATTCGAACAAGAAATCCCTAAAGATTATCTTGTCTTGTGCCATTTATGCGGTTCTTGTGCCCTACTTATTTTAGGTCATAGATATTTCAAGTCACAGATATTTTATGTGGTACCTAGATAAATATTTTAGTTTATCACTTAAGTGTAATTTTTTTACAGCTCTAATGGACCGTAGATGTAGGTGTATTTGATATTAATTTTAACTTGATACCACGCTTCTCCTGAGAAAAAGGGTCTTGCAGACATACAGACAGAAAGACGGACAACGAAGTATACCTAGTAATCCTGTAAGGGTTCCTTTTGAGGTACGGAACCCTAAAAAAACTAAATTCCCTATGGAGTATGTCATCCCTTCCCTTAGCAGCAACATAAATATTATGGTAAAGTACTTTTTTGGGTTTTCTAACGGTAAAATCCAAACTGAAACATTTGTTATGTTTGCAAACAAGGGCTAATTAAAAATTTTCTAAAGAGAAAGCTTGTTTATAGAACTCGAAGTAGCCTTAACCGCGTTGCCATTGAAAAACATGTTCTGTTACATCGTGGTACAGTCGATTTTCCGGTAATAACAAAGCTTTTGTGTGAGTGCTTTTACCTTGACTCGGCTTATTGTGAGTTTTTGGTAACAATCCCCTCTAGACTGCCCCCAATTTAAGTGCGTTTGAGAGTTATCAAACAGAAATGGCTAAAATCCATTTCGGGATAGGTATCCTAAGTACCTCTCTAAATTGACATTTCATCGAATCATCGTACTTCAGCAGTCTTCAACTTTTTGTGATTTATATCGGATTTAAACTCTAGGTTTGATTGAACTAAGTAATTTTGCTTGTTGGATTTTCAGCACTAATAATTACAATATTGGTTTTTTATTATTTCTTGCATGTGATGTTTTGCAAATTCAGAATAAGCGGCAAGAGTGAAATAAAAATGAACAAAATAAAAAACAAAGTTCCAAATCGAAAAAATAAACGAGAATATAAAAAAGGCGCAGCTCTATTAACCTTCAAATGCGTACGTCATCAAAACAACAGAACGTCCCCATCAACGTAGGGGTTTACTTAGCCGACACGTAAAAAATTCAAAACCCAGCATGAATATAAACTTGTGGCTTAACTATAAAACTGGTAGTGGTTGGAAAGGCTTTTATGGTGGCCCTCGTCAAAGACGACAGCGACTGACATGGGTACATTGATTCGTGTTTCAATGTGGGATTTTTTTGCTGTGCTCTGTTTTCGGGTTTGAACAAGACAAAAGTTTTATATCAATTGATTTATTTGCGAGTCTTATAATATAATTGATATCTGTATTTTTTTTATCAAAAACTAAATGGCAGTCTAATAATGTGCAAAATTATCTGTATATTCTACAGGTTGTCTGGGCTTATACTCGTAATAATCAGAGCAAAATTTAATAGGTGAAATAAAAAATCACCCAACATTTTTTTGAGTTTCCATACGAATTTACCCGATCAGCTAATGCCATTTGTATTGGGAGTCGAAAAATATATCCGATTTTATTTGATGATCAAATGTTCTCCGAATCGTTCTAGAAATATGGCACGTTTAAAGATCAACATATTTCTCATATGTAAATAAACACTCACATTTACCCTTATTTTTCGTCTTCTCCAACAAAAATAAGAAACGCAACAACTTTATTTACTGCTGACGATTGCAGCTCGCGAAGAAGGCTTGGGGGCCCAAAAGACCGGAGTCGTAAGATTTTAGAAACCGCTCCCGGTACCCGAGGGTTAGTAAGCCGATGTCGTTACTAGATTACGGGTTTCGTAAATAGAGGGCGCTCTGCATTTTTGCCAAGTATTTCTTTTTGGATCAGCAACGTATAATTTTACGTTTACCTTTGTTTAATGGATTTTAAAGCTGCTTTAGGCGCGTATTCCTTTTTTTCAGGTAAGCAATTCCATGTTGTGGTGAAAGGATTTGCTTGTTAGCACTACCTACAGTGGGGCTAACTGGCCAAACCTCGCACGTTCCTAATACTTCCTAGCTCTTTTAATGCACGTCTTTATGGTTGTATTTTAATTACAAAGTACGGTACCTACTTGCGAACCTACTTTATACTTCAGTAGGCGTATTGCGTACCTATTGTAAGGTCTCAGGTTCGATTTTCAGTTTTTGTAATGTGTTATTCTGTTTGGATTTTCTCAGTAGCGGCCTGCCAAGTCCAGTGGTTTAATCATAATCTAAAATCCAATTTTCTTAGCGTTATTTAATTATGAAAGTTTACCTTTACAGTGAAGTAAATATCAGAAGGAAATCTGGATTTATTTATTTTTTTGCTGTTGGTACAGGTATTTTCTTCAATTAATAATTATCTTGTTACCTTATTATGAGTTAGCAACAAACATAATTATAACACCCAAAAACTGTAACAATAGAAATCGCCAGATGCCTACAAAACGGCACTCAGAGAGAACAATGGCACTTAATTAATTTTCTTTTAGGATAACATAAAAGAGGATGGAAAAGAATAGGATAGCGGTCTGAACACAGACATTTGGAGAAAAGCGGATTTAAAGCGCTGCAAAATTATCTGGACAAGGAAACAAGCGAAAGTAGACTTTATCACGATTACCAAAAGGTGCTTTTGTCGGTATTCGGGTGGAGACCACTATTACACAGGGAACGAATGTAAGGAATGTCAGGAGGATATGTTGGTCGTAATTATGGGTAGGCACGAAGTAGGTAAGCGCATATTTTCCTTGTTGATGCTTGGTAACAGCGCAGTCTTAAAATAGTTTTGAGTCCACTGAGTTACTTAAGTGACAATGGAAGAAGTTTTGGTACTTTGATGGCGTTTGGAATTTTAAGCGATTTTTGAAGTTTGTGCTCTGTTTTCGAAGTCATTGTGGTGTTAAGTACTTGTTTTAATGGTCATTTGACAGATGACTTGTCTTGTAGTGAAGTGACTAATTCGATAACAACTGAAATTCAACTCTATTTTGCTTTGTATTTGAATGAAATTGGTGTAATAAAACACAGTCGCTGGTACTTGTTATAGTACAATTCCAATAACGGCGACAGCGACATATTTATTGTCGCCGACTGCAAGTGTCACAAGTGGTTCCTATACCTTTTCTATGAAATTTTACGAAGGTACATTCGGAGCGCGGCGACACTCACCTGTCGCCTCCAGTACCTATGTCGGTCATGTCGCCGGTATCGAGATTGTAGTTTTAGTTATTGTATAATTTTTTGATATTGTCGTAGGTACCTCTAACATCTGTTACTCAAGATACTGTCTTACCATAACAATCGGTAAAATATGGAAACTCCAGAACTCAACATAAGTCATTATTATAACTCTAACACACAACAAATCTCCAAATAGATAAATATCCATATCAATAAAATTATGGATTTTCTTACTTGTTCAAGTTATCATAAAAGATATTTCCAAGGATATTTGTATACAATTGAAAAACTTTACCTATATTGAAAACTTCGAAGCTAGGCAACGATATAAGCTGCATGTGTAGCGAGTAGGTATGTTATAACTTGAGCGAGAAACTAAACGCAACTTGAACTTACTCGCACACGTGTAAAGTAATAGAAAAACAAGTTCAAGCATAAGATAAAATGCAGGGGACTGCTGTGCTTACGATAATAGCAAAATATTTTATTTTATTTAGGTATCAAACTAACCCTTGAACGGGACTGTATCTTACTAATATTATATCTTACTTCTTACTAATATTATAAATTAATGCGAAAGTTTGTGAGGATGGATGTATGTATGTATGGATGTATGGATGTTTGTTACTCTTTCACGCAAAAACTACTGAACGGATTTTGATGAAACTTTACAGTAATATAGCTTAGACATCAGAATAACACATAGGCTACATTTTATCCCAAATACGCGTGCGAAGCCGCGGGCAGAAGCTAGTATTCTATAATTTTGCCCCATGCTCCTAGTTTTATGTCACGTATAAGATACGCACGATTTGATAAAAATGTAATTGACAATCTAATGGCCGTTCCCAGTAACCGATCTATCGGATCTTTACCCTATTGGAGATAGATTTTTGACATTACCTACTTCTATAGAACTTATGTCAATAAAAATAGTAAATTAAAAATTTAAAAAACCCGACTGCCAAAAAACAACTAAAAAGTTCAAAATAATTGCCACCAACTGCATCAGACTGCTTGAAAAGTTTCAAGCAGTCTGATGCAGTTGGTGGCAATTATTTGTGTTAAATCTTAGATTTTATGCCACCAACTGCATCAGACTGCTTGAAAAGTGCTCTTGTTTTGAACTTTTTAGTTGTTTTTTGGCAGTCGGGTTTTTTAAATTTTAAATTTACTATTTTTATTTTTCACTTTTTAGTTTTTAATGTATGTTTTTAATGTTTGTTTGTATGTTTGTATATCGTTAATACTTGAAATAAAAACTTAAATCAATAAGTAAGAATTAGCGACAATGATTGCTTTGTTAAACAACTTTAAATCGTTATATATCCTAAACTATTATTTTAAATGAAAAATGATAAAAGGAACCTAAATATGATTTTAAAATACCTATTCAACGACACCCCACTTGACATAGTTCATCAACTTTTTTTTTTTTCATTTTGACAATATGGCGTCTGATTGTCGCTGTGGTAAATTTTGATTACTGTTATGTCTTTAGTGACACTCGCAAGGTTAAGACGAATCGATTGACGTAAGAATTATCAAAATCGGCCAACGCATTTGGTCTCTAGAACGCCACATAGAAACAAACATACATACATACATACATACATACATACATACATACATAGACTGATAAACACATTACCCTCCTTTGCGTCTCGCAGTCGGGTAAAAACGATCTATATTACAGAAAAGAGCCGTAGGTAGATCGGTTATTGGGGACGGCCTTAAGTCAGCATTGGCAAAATCAAATTGCCTGGTTCATATAGGAAAAACACTTTCTTCAACTACTATTATTGCAGAATATTCCAAAGGAACTCCTGAAAAAAATCTGAACATATCTGCTGTTTTCTTCCCATGTATAGAAAACAAATCAAAGTTTAAAATCTCGGCAGCTATTTTGAGGCAGGATGTAACAAACGTTGGAAGTTAGCGAGCGACGGCGACACCGTTTCATTTCAAGTGTGGCTGAGTCTGTGCTGCGTTTGAACTTGTACCAGTAGTTTGGTGACCTACTTGCTGGTTTACTGTGTTTTTTTTATTGTGCTTTGAAGGTCTTTTTCACTGTCTTCAGTCTTTTGGGTAATTAGATCCAACTTTTTTCATAACTACGAGTAGGTTTAATAAATACTTGTTTGTGTAATTCGAATTAGATTTAACAATATAATGAGAAGGGTATGAGGGTATTAAAATGCAGCATGTAATAACTTGTTTTTTTTTACTTTCTGGCAAACTAGCTGTCTGATTCCGTCCGCGTGGAAGTCTGAAAGTGTCGATGTCGTTATTTTGGTACTGTTATATAGGTATAGATAAAAACCCAATTAACTAAAGTGGTTCTTTGGTACCTACGTATAATGCAGACATCTATACTTCGGAAAATTTAGGAAAGAATCTTCACGGCTAAAATATAGATTATGGAACAGGAAAGTAAGCAAAACATACTAAACGAGCCTTGAGATCAGGAATTTATGTTCAAAATGCACAAGTTTGGATTGCAAACTGCAGTCTCGCTACATTTTTACGTGTTACTCTCAAAATACGAGTACGGCGTAAATTTTACATTTTAATTCCGCTGTAGGTGTAGGTTAATAAACGTAAAATAAATAACTACGTACATAAAGCTTTAAAAATGTTTTGTAGCATTGCGAAAAACCGTGTTTGTTCCGAACGGTTTTTTCTACGGATCAGAACTTCAAGCGGAATTAACAGGAATAGTAATTTAAAGTCTGTGCTAAGGACTGTCTTCTTGTTATGTTGTCTTTGCTTGTTGTTAGTCCTGTGTTTTTCTGTGTATAGCTTAATACTGAACTGTTTTAGCATAAATGTTCGAGTTTTCGCAATGTTTTTTTGTGAGTTTTTGACTTTTGTAATGTTGTTTGTCTTGACTATGATTGAAATTACAGACACCTTCTCTAATTAGGTACCCCTTACAAATACAAATTCCGTAACCAATTAATGGAGGCGTTCGTACATGTTTTTATATACTAAAGTACATGTACGTCTATTAGGATGCGCCATCTTGGTAACCAGTCTCAATTCCATTCTTATTGACTCTATGAGGAACTATGAGGGGAAAATAAAAGCATGAAACATCCACTGTTATAACTGACTGAATGTATATTTTTAAATAAGAATATTCTGTAAATTTGTAATATTTGATGATTAATTATGTTTTTTGTTGCTAATCGTGGTCCTGCAATGCAGTTATGAGCAGATGAGTTGTCGAAAGTGCTGTGAGTATAATAAAAACATTACCCTCCTTTGGGTGTCGCCTTAGTCGGGTATTAAGTAATTCAATTAATATTGGGAAAATGCTGTCCAAATAAATCTCCACTATGATTAGTCATAAATCCTACATACAACATTGTAATCACACGACATAATACCATCTATTTCCATAACGCTTAACATTCCCACTAGAAGCAAATTCATGTTTCTGAAACTAAGTCCCGCATAATAATTGATCTGCTAAAATGTTCCCAATAACCTGTATAGAATAAAGAGACCGGCAAACATATTGAGCAAAAGCGGCGTAGTGGGGGAAAGTTTGCGCACGTATTCTTTCATGAAAAATGCATTGTTTAGTGAAGGTCGTTTTTAAAGATCGTTTTCCGGTCTCTGTACCTGTCATTATGTTCTTTTAGAACCTCATCATATTATTAACCTGTGAATAAATTCACTGATGACCATAAAAGCCTTTAATTATCGTAGTAACAAATTATGTAGATTGTACGAGTAGATTGTGCGTTTTTAGTACATATAGATTCCTTTTCTGCTTTTTTTCTGAAGTATTGATGATCACGTAAGCACATTAGCAGAGGAAATAATCCCTGAGGTTTTTTTATGATAGTTGGTATCAGCAGGCAAAAGAATAATACTCCCCTTCTTATAAGAAATATTCTATGGTAGCCTGCGAAATTCAATAAATTATCTTACATTCTCACACCGATTCAGAAAAGAGCTCATAACTATTAAACAACTGAACAGATTTACATAAAATATAGTTTAAAACCATCCCAATTAAAAACAGCTGCATTGAAATCGGCCCATCCGTTTGGGAGGTACGAAGCTACAGACAGACAGACATAGGCGTCAAACTCATAACACCTCTTACTACCACCCCCGTGGTTCAAAGTCGGGGGTTAAAATAAAAAAATGTATCTGGGGGAATTGCACACTACTTCAAGTAAAAAGTGTGTGATAAATCACTGTTCCATAGTTGAACAAGCTACAATGTAGTTTTATATAGCTAAGGGCAACATAAACAAGTTAGATGCTGTAAATTACTAACTTAAACTATAAACAACATTTTTGTACAGATTTTAAAGCTGTTTCTTTGTGAAGTTTAGTGAAGTGCCACATTGTACAGGAGATACTGGCTTTGTCTCACTTTAGAGGTGTATAGGGATCGTCTGCGCAGAAGTTTTAGTTTATTTTTGTTCATAATATAACATCAAGGTTGTATTCCTCGAGGGGTTAAGAAGAGATGTTCTTCTTTAGACATATTTGGAGTAAAAGCGGGCACCAGTACAGCACCACGTGTAGCCACATTGAGATCGTCTCTTGTGCAGGTGGTCGGGCACAGTGGACAAACCAGCAGATGCAACATCGAGTAGTATTCGTCACTGCAGTCACATTCGGTGCGGTCGGGATCCTTACATCCTCATCTACACAGGCCTGCAGTGACCAATTTGTGTGGAGTTTATTTAGCGACTTCCACACTGGCCATGGCAGGTCGTATCCTGCTGCGAGCTGATCTTTTGGCTTAATAAAATTAGGCAGCAGCAGAGATGTAATAATACCCACATTTCGACAGTATCATTGTAATAGAGGGCGAGCCTATTGCCATCAACCGAGCACAAATCGAGCCTGAGCTTTCTTAGGAGAAATTCCTATTGGGAAATCTCAATAACATTTCTCCGATCCGGGAAACAAACCCAGGACTCTCAGAAACTATTATCATCTCTCTTTTTATTGTGAAGAGAAGTAGACGTATTTATGATATTTGTTATTTAAGAACACAAAGGAAAGCTTTAGATAAGAATTGAAGCTTAACCTTTTAAAAAAACGTGAAGATCATCTTTCAAGCCAATGAGGTTTTTCCATATATTGACCTCAATATGCTTGAAAAAGGCTTAGTGGTTTATAGTCTAACTGAATGTAGCTGAATATTAATACGGGTATTTCAAAGAGTGAAGTACAAGCCTTTTCTCTTGCTTTCTAAAAAGAATGCTTCAAGAAACATCTTTGGACCACTTTGTTTTGATAAAGAATTTTCAATAAAACCATATTATTATTCTCAGGGCATCAGAAAATGCTGCTTGTATCCAATATTGGACGTCTTTCACCAGATATTATGATGATGATCAGAAAATGTACCTACACGTTTCCTACAACATAAAACTCGATTTTTTGTATAGATAGCCTCGTTTAGCAAGAAACTTGACAAATTGGTTACTGTAGCTCCCTATAAATCGTTCAGACGTCAACGGTGGCGCGATGGCCGACACACTTTGGCACAAAAACCGATTTTCAACGGACCTTGTGTAAAGAAAGCTATATCGAAACGTATGGGTTAAGTGATGAGAGAAAATACATCGGGTTAGGTTTAATTTAAAAGACAACAGATATTTTACTTTAAAAATCTTATGTGCAAAAAAAAACGCTTTTTTATTTATAATGAATCCCACAAGTTATTTTATTGCTATAGTAAATGGAAAATTATTGTGTAATTTTTACTAATGTTGTAGGTATACGTAAACAGATCATAGTAATAAAATAACTTAATTCTTAGATGAGTGCCGATACAAAAAATGTAGATTCCAAAACAAGTAGTCCTACATGGCACGCGTCTTTTAAACTCATAATATACTAACAAATTCCAACAAATCGTAGAACAAAAGAACTAGATATTAAACAATTAGTGGGTACGTTTTCGTGCACACTCCTAATCTGGGCGTTCGTTTATACGGCATTATTCTACTCTGTAACATAACCCTCGAATTTGGGAGGATCAGAGGTTTCGGAAACTCCTATTGTTTTTGGAGACTAAAGACCGACTAATTGTCTAGTATGTACATTTATTGAATTAGGGTAGAGGCGGTTGGAAGGCATTTGATAAAGTAATGTACCTAGCGAATGCGATTCAGAAATGAACGTTTGTACAAATAGATGGAATAATCTGTAGTCAATTTGAATGCTAATAGGTACTAATAGAAACTAGTTTAAAGAATTTGAGAAAGAAGTTAAAGTACAAGACAAAGCTAACTGAACTACCATCGAAGAATTTCTTGAAACTACTAAGAATATAAATAAAGTTTTAAAGCCACTGCTACATCGTTATCTTATTTCTGCAATGATTTTAGATTGTACTAACAAAATACATACCATACATACAAGCCAATTGAGCTACTGCAGAGCAAAGAAAACGACAAAATACATACGATAAATAACAAAAAATCAGTAAACAGAGTGACAGAGTAAAATATAATAATAATAAAAAAAGTAAAAATGTTATAACTATTTGCAAAAAAATATTAATACTTTAAAAGCGAATCGAAGAGTTAGGTATTACGGCAAGTCTAAGTGGCAAGCTAGCATTTTCTAAATACTATCACGTAGCTGCGATTGCTCTCAATGCACCTAATGAAGATACCGCTTCGAACTTTTCCAGTCTTGTAAAAACAGACAATTTGCAGAAAAATACCCAGAATTCTAGATAGGTACTTCGTCCATTTTGCGAGCTGACAAACAGAATAAATTGACTGAATAGGCAAATATTTAGCTACCCTACGGCTGAAAAGACTGCATCGTCAAAAAATAACCAATAGCTCATTTAATAGCCAATTGGCATTCTCCTGTTTATTGTTCCATTATTAATATTTTCTTTTCTCTGCTAAATTGCGTTTCTTCAGCGAAATGTTTTGGAAAAGGTTCTTGATTAGCCTCGTGATTTTCTTTGTACGTCCTTTGTGAGAAACTTTTTTCTTCAGTTCATTTGGATTTAAAAATGGCGCAAGTTGTAGTCCTTTTTGTGTTGGGGAATTTTTGTAAGGCAGCCTTTGTCAAAGAGTTCGTGTAGCTTTTGGCTTGAATGTTTGTCGACATTTACGGATACCAACAATTCAATTTTAGATTTCAGTTTATTATTAGACTAGCTGTTCGCTGTTCGCCCCCGTTGCTCGCCTCCTAAGGGTCGTAGCGTGTTGTTATATAGCCTATAAAATTTCTCATGAATGTGGCTATAATATACAAAAATATTTATTCAAATCCAATTGGTAGTTCCAGAGATTAGCGCGTTCAAACAAACAAACGCTTCAGCTTTGTAATATTAGTATAGATTAAATATCCAGTTATATTATTTAAATCTTTTTGTTCAATAGCAACCCTAGACAAAGTACTTAATTTCTACCATAAGTGTAACCTAAGATCCCTTCAAATAAAAGAGAATTTTGTCACATGACTTAACTCTAATCAGACAGAACTCATTATCATTGTCCCGGTCTCAACGAAACGTGTGCGTTTAATGGATGGTACCAAAACAATTATTTGTTCTGTATAACATCAAAACTTTTTGTCCTCCAATGCACATGTTCTTATGTTAAACAGAAATTGCGCTCACCTGTCGCGGGTTAATTGGATTCTTTATGCGAAAATATTTGTCCCTTCAGACCTAACAATGACCAATCAAACCTGACCTCTCTAACGTCCTAAATCCCGGCCATCTAAAATTGAATCTGTGGTGTTCAGAGATCATTTTATACTGGAAAGTGACCCTTCCGCTTGCCTTGATTAACGTTTCCTTGCTTTTGTGTGTAACGTACCCGTTAATATGAATTAATACGATTTTCTATTCGTTCCCTGTGGAGAAATGCAGTCATACGGGAATTTTATCTGAACCATGTAATTTATTTTTGCTTTTATTTGAGTGTAGCAATTTTAATTTTAAAGGTTTTCACAGAGAAAAGTTTATTCTCTGTGAAAAATTAGGTAAGTTCATCAAAAGTTCTTGATTTACTCAGCTACAATTGAAAGTCAGCTTTAAGATAAGTTTAATATTTAAGATGACTTTCAATTGTAGCTGAGTAAATCAAGAACTTTTGATGAACTTACCTAATTAGAGACACTATGATATTATTGTATTGATAATTATAAAAAAACTGATGGCGATAGTAACAATGTTAAAATACGACTAAAATCTGACGTTATAAAAACAGAAGAATTTATTGACGTAGGTACCATTAAAACCATTGTTGACAAACAAAGCCATGATACAAAAAAAAAACAGAAACAACCACAATAATAGAGTAAATTAAGTATATTACAAAAGCAGGGCCGTGTTTGTATCACGAAAGACGAATTTCTTATTCAACCTATCCGAATTCCCGCCACGAATTTGCCAATGACGTTTCTTCAATACTTGGACCGAGTGTTTTCTTCTCCCATTTATTGTTTTCGTTTGTCTTTAGCCACCATTCTTGGCTCGAAGTCGGCACAGGTTCGGAAAGTAATTTCCATTGGCCTTCAAGGCAATATCGTTGTTTTTAGAAAACTCAGTGCCAACCATTCGCGGTGTTTTCTCTTTTATGCCTTACGATATAAAATTTTGATCGTTTCACGTGTTTACTTAGAAAGTGAGAGCGTTTTTGCCGCACTTTTATTTTGGCTTAGCGAAGTATGGTAAGGAAGTTGGGAAACAATCTCTAAATATTCAAGCTTGTAACTCCTGTCATTTCAATTCTATTAAGCTCTTTTGGTACTGCGTGTGCTTTAGTAAGCAATGCTGTTACTACAATTCATTTCATTGTTGTTTTATTTTTCAAGTAACGGGTGGTAATATTTTAGTTTATCTTTTTATCCTTCAGTTCTTCTATTTAAAAATATGTTTACGTCTTCTGTTGTTTCAAACAAAATTAATCTATTCTTTTCTATTTTTTTCCTAAATTTGATACCTAATTGACACTTAAAAGTCGCGTCGTCTAAGGCGATTAGAAGGATGTCGGAGGGTCCGTTGTTTGTTAGCGGAAGCTGTAAAAATCGATTGAGACGGATAAGCTGATGTGTGAGCCATAGATTCGTTTCTTTGGAAACAATCCTTCTTTTGTATGTTTCTCTTTCTTTCTTATTAGGTGAATGTAATTTCCTTTTTTGACAATTTATTTCAGTAAATGTGAAAATAGTTCCTAAATGGTGTTATTGTGTATGTAATTATATTATATTATATAATTTATTATATTATTAATTAATTATTATCTTTCTGCTAGATAAACCAACTGGTCGTAACCGCAATTCTCTTTATTTCAACGCCTGTAATTTCACAAAAACGTGTGTGAATTGTCAAAAGAATTTTACCTAACATGTTTCACAACCACCGTACAATATACATACACATACACGGCCTCACGTGGATACTAATGGACAGGGATCCCTGTGGCTTTATTTTTAATCAAATCCATTCCACGCTTGTCCATATTTATTATACGAGCACAGATTTCTATACCAGAGGGTATAGAAGTCTGGCAAAATTTTGAACGTATATTTTTTAATTTTTTTGCAAATTAATCATTTTATGGAAACGTTTATATTAATTGTTTTTGGGATTATTGACAAATGGATTGCGGACGAATATAAAGGCTAATGTTCGTCAAAATATTTAATGTTTACTTCATCTTTTATATCAATAACAGGTTCTGGTTTTTGAGTATTTTTGGAGTCAACACTTATTTATAATCGTCGTACGTATAGGTATGCCTGCCTGGCCTGCAGATATTAGAAATGAGACCAAAAAAGGTAAATTTGCTAAATTACTTAAACATTTATATCTTGAGACTTTGTAACCGCGATCGGTGTTCGCACTAAATGTACCTACACCTTATATTATAATACTGAAGGATCTGTTCCCACAGACAAACTGTGAAAACAGTTTTGTGGGGCTTTGTTTAGATAGAAGAATATTGTAAAACGTTGATAAATAAAGATACATACATACATGTATAGTTTTTCAATTAGTCTGAAATAAAAGAAATAATCATTTCTAAATTAGGTAACAATTCAATTCTATAAAACAAACAGTGCTGTTATATTCAGCAACCATCTTCAGACAACATTTATTCTAATATCAGACGGAATAATAACAAATGCTGTAGTTTAATATAAAACTAAAGGAATCAGAACAATCTTCTACAGCTGTCTTAAAAAAACGTTATATGAAAACGTCGCGTCTTTTATTTTTTTCTCTCACTCTCTTCATGCGGCATAAAACGGGCAACGCGCATTCGCATAGTGGAATAATAAATAACATTTTGAATACCGTAATTTATGCGAAGCACCAAAAGTAGCGGCGCCTAGCATGACCTACTTTTGTTCAACAAATATTGTGAGACAATGTTTGTACAACGATGTAGATACTTCTGCGTAGTCGGCAACTTAATCAAGTCGTTGGGAATTATGGAAAGAAAAATATTCGTTATATTTCTAAAAGACGATGTTCAAACGGTATAACATTTTTGTTGGAATGTGGATGCATTTCCATTATGAGGAACGAGTAATATAGGTATTGGTATAAGTTACAGTATAATAAAGTAAAAGTAGGTACTTAAGGCCAATACCACAGTCTCCAGGTTGGCATTATCCACTAGATGGAAATTAAAAAAACCGGCCATTATAAAGTCACTCATTCATGTTATTTTGAAAGACCTGTCCAATAATACCTCACATGAAGGGATGCGCGAAAATATATTTTTTTCATCCTTCCGTTTCATAAGTGTGTCTACTAAGTACCTTTTTCGTAATTTTACTATACGCCTTTGTGGCGGTTCACAGAAAACATAATTATCTGAGAAGTTTCATACACGTTGGCTAAAACAACTGTAGATTTTACGAGGGTGTGACAGATGGACAGATGGATAGACAGGCGGATATGACGAAACTATACGGTTTCCCAATTTTACTACAGAACTCTAAGAATGTGACAGAATTTGTATGAAATTATCTGTCAAATCAGTTAAACAGAACGTAAGAGGTGGTGAAACCAGGCAAAAGATAATAAAATTGTATTATTTATTCTCATAAAAAAGTCCGTCCTGACACTTTGGGTGTTAAAAAAATCAAACCGTTTTTATTTTACATATCCATTAACAAACACTTCAATAATAAGAACAAAACGCACCTCAAAAGGCTGCTGTCTATTCCGTACATCAGAAATTCAATTATATTTCACTCCGCAGAAAAAAAAATCTTTCGGAATTTTAAACTAGCAACACTAAACCGAGATGGGGGGGATAATCCTAATAGCGTCTGATATTTTCATATTTCCATTCCGTTTTTCCTCTGCGAACTAATTTGCGTACATCCTTTTGATGGCAACATCTAACGCTCACAGAGTTCCAAATAGGAAAGCAAATTTGTTTAGCCGAATGCATTAGTCGAGCCATTTTGGTTTCCTACGGTGACTGTGTGATATTTTTTTATTCTTGGAAAAGGTGAGACTTCCAGGTTTTAAACTGGTTAGAAGGGCGCAGGGTTAAATTGGAAAGGGCAGACTATTATTGGTTTTTCGGGGGTTGTGATTAGTGAGGCTTCATTTGTTTATTTAGATTCAGTACCCCTATCATGAGTTTTTTTGACGTATAGTTTCGTTAACGTAAGCATATTTTGAATTTAAAATACAGCAGTCCTGGAACATTTTGATAAAATTTTATACAATTTGCACATTTAAAAAAATACAGAGTAATTAATTAAGTATTTAATTTATATAAATATTGTGTAACAAACGTGTATTTTCAATTCAAAATATGCTTACGTTAACGATACCACACGTCAAAAAAAACTCATGATCGGGATACTGGTTGTGAGTTTTTCGTTGACTGCCGAATGTCTACCGCCAGTAATTAGAAAAAAATCCTATTGAAGCGAGACAAGACAAAAAAATACGCAAAGGACTGTAGAATTGCAGTAATTGGAGAAAGAAAACGAATGTCACGGAGTTATACCAAATGGTCTGCAGTGTTAATTTTAGCTGTATGCTAAAGAAATAAGAGTTGAATTTCGATTGTTATCGATTTGGTCGTTTTGGTCACTTCAATTGAGTTTTTTAGTTAGTTTAGTTCTACACTGAGTTTTTTTACAATTTTCTTGACTTGTGCATATTTAAACCCTGCCATATATTGACCACAAATAAAAAAATGAAGATAACCAGCCTGTCCATTAAGTACAACGAAAAATATGTAGGACAGGAGGTATCAACAAAATGTACTTAATTTAAAATGAGACTAAAAAAAACGAAATTCGGTTAATAAATGCAGGTGGGCTGTGAATAATTGATTTGTTTCTGTTTTACCAAATAATCCGGAGAGTGTACAATTGAATTATAAATGGCCGCCCGAGTACGTTCGTTTGTTCACCCTGTTTGCTAAATGTGTTTTGTTTATTGAGTTCAATTTTGTAAAAAAATTCTGCCTCATTTTTGTTATAACGGACGAAAATATAAATAATTTTTGTAATTGAGACTGGAATGTCTACGTTTTGTAATGTATGCTTATGTTTACAAAGTAATGCTTTTTGATTTTAAGAACTCTAAATCTGTGTTTGAAAGGGTATTACCTACGTCTTTTGCCGTTCTGACATGCTGTGCTACTTTGGATTACGGAGTAAGTAGGTATATGCAGTCATGATGGAGTAGTTTTTCAGTACTGTTCTAAAGTGGCCTAAAATCTACAAGTCAATGATAAATGTGGTAGAATACAATGTTAGTTTGTCTAACAGAACTTATGTAGGTAGAAACTAGGGCAATTCGCACACCGCACCGCATCACGCAGCGTAGCGCTGGAGTACGTGATCTTCCGTTGTTTGCAAGTACCTGTATTTGTAATGAAATCTTGTAGTGCAACACACTGACGCATTCACGCGCGGGGCTTTTGTTCCGTCGCCACGCACCCCGCAGCGTAGCGCGGGGCGGTGTGTGATTCGCCTTAGTGCGTCAGTCAGTGCAGATTATTTCCTCCGCAATAAAGATATGACGAACACACCAACCAGCCAAAACCAGAACTTACGCAATCAAGAATTCAAAAAGCGTTCATATCCATTCCCACAATATCGTTCTAATATAAAACCGATAAGACAATGCGATATATTGAAGGCAATCGGATATAAACGCAAATGTCGTCTAAATATGCAAACGATCACCAGAGAAACGCGGAGCGGAGCGCCATTTTTCAATCGTACGTACTACGCGAGTTGGCGTACCTAATCGTTTCAGCCTACAGATTAACTTTTTGTCAGTACGCGTTGAACTTGGGAGGTTTTGTGTTTCGTGATTTTTCATTCAGTATGTTTACTTTACTGATTTTGGTTTTGGTTCAAGTTTTACTAAAATAAAATGATTTTAGAAGATTGGGTCATTAACCTAAAGAAGTCTATATCAGTCAGTATTCATCGTGTTACACACAACTTACTTGTAGTTATAAGAAACAATCTCATAACACCTATACCTGATCGAGTTTTTGTAGGTAATGATCCTTAAATACTCCGAGAAAGGCTCGAAGTGGCACGAGCATAGAGACAAAATAAAGCCAAATACAGACCAATACAATTCTACAATCAGCTCACGCGACAAAGAAATACAAGAAAAATGATCCTAATTTGAATATGAAACTCATTCAAACGGCTTCACTTTGAACAATATCAGAACCAAAATATCAAAGTTTTTTACCAAAAAATATCTCTTATATTTTACCGACAGTAGAGCAATCAATCGTGGGTGCGGCAGACGTCTGCACAACGCGAAAGAAATGTCAATAAACGACAAGAAAATTTATCTTTTCCTTACGGAAATTGAAATTTCGACCTCCGGCCGTCAAGTGAGGGCTGTCACCACAAATGTACTGCTTGAATGGGAAGATTAAGCCTTTTAAATCCATTATTATTGGCAACTAAATAGCTTTTTGACGAGTAAATGATTGTAAAAGGAAAAAATATGAAGAGGTTTGCGAATATTTTTATTTATTCGTTAATAACTGGACCATTGAAAAATCTGAATTTGTTATTTTTGTGACTTTTAGAAAATATGTGCTGATTTTTGGTGTGCTCAACAAAGTCGTTATTGGCTTCATAAAAAAAATTCGCCCCTTTAAAGATAGAATTGTAAAAAAATCCCTCCTTTGTGCACCTCTATAAGGTACCTACTCAAGGAATATTTCCTCCAAATTTCATATCTCTAGGTCCACCAGTTTAAACTGTGCTTTGTCTGTCAGTAGGTCACGGTACTTTTGTGTAGTAGGTATAGAAAATTAGAAAAACATTAAAATATATTAATAGCAATTTCAAGAAAGGAGCGTAAAATTTGAATAAAGTTATTCTATCAAATTGAATGGACTCCCACACACGGTTGTCAACCTCAAAATAAACTTAGCCACAGAAAGAAATTCTGTGCAAATTCAATTTTCTGGAAAGTCACGATAGATGTAAAATAACTTTTATGGCTAAAGGGACTTTGGGTCTTGCTTTCTTCTGTAAAACGGACCCGAAATCGAATGGGAATTTTTGTGCCTTACCCTTAGTTATGATAATGCCGCGGTCGGATACCGTTGAATGAGCAAATAAATTGCGGCGTTACTGTAACTATGAATATATTTCTTCGTGCAGAGGTATATATGTATTGAACTGTGACCAATAGATTGTGATGGGGTCGTTGTGTTTGAGAGGAATATTTGGGATTCAGAAAAATGAGTAGCTCTCAGTCAATATCGATGGTCTAGCACAGGGATGTTGAACCTTTTTACAATTAGGTATTTGACTGATTTTGGGAAATGGTTTATATTAATCTTCATTATATTATCAGCACACTACATTGATATTTCAGGGAGATCTACTGTATTTATCAATAAAAATCAGTGATAAAGTATAAATTTCCAAAACCGCTCCAAAAACGCTGTTTCTGCGGAAGTGACGTAACACGCTAGTAAACGAGCTTTGTCAACAAGACAGACGGTGCAGCTGAAATTAATTTCATCAATAAATCATTTTTATTGGCTATAATGGCGTATATAAATGGTGTGTAGTTCCACAATGTACAAATACGTCTTTAAGCAGTCCATCATGATTCATGACACAAAAGAATTTATAGGTAATGTTTCTAAGTTTTTATCAACATACCCCAAAAATGAGATTTCACAAAACTTCTGAATGATTATACAAAAGATTTGTAAATAAATATGTGGCAGGTAGGTACTTACACTGCTGTTTTTACATTATTAAGTTCCGCAGCATAATAATCAGCGTTAGGTATTCTTAGAGAAAAGTGCAACCATAAATGCGTCTATCTTAGGTAGGTTGTATCAGCTTGCACAAAATTTGACTCCATTTTGAGATTCGATATGAATATTTATGCCACTAGATAGAAGATTTCTATGAAAATAGCTTCAGAAATAGCTCTAAGATCAAATATAGCACCCAGAAAACATAAAACGCAAACTACAATCTGTCAAAGCCGTGCTTACTCCAATGTTGCCAAGCTAGATTTTCATTTTACCCCAATGCCTGATTAATTTTACTCTAAAATCATAACTATTTATACAAAAATACCTGGCTAAAGTTTTGGTTTTAGATATACAATAAAACAAGTTCTTTCTTAATCAATGGTCATGTTTCACAATAAAAATATGCTGAATTTGTTTAACTCAAATTCAATTCAAATACTTAGGTACCTACATGTATTGCTTACCAAAAAGCCCATAAACTATAGTAATCATAACAACAATACGAAATCTAACCTTAAAATTTTGGAAGTGACTCCGCGACCGCCGCCGTGACCTGAATTTGCAGCCGGCACTGGTTGCTAAATTGGCAGCCGGCGCTGACTTTTGAAAATAAAGCGGGAAAGGGAGTTGGCAATTTGTCATAATTAAAAAAACATTTCATGTTTCATTTGAGTAACATACCTAATTAGGGTCCAAGAGCGAGCGAAGCGAGCTCGGGAACTTGGACACCCCGACACGGACAGGTTAGGTTCGAAGGGGTTGACGGGGGCTTCAGTGAGCGAGCGAACGAAGCCCCCGTCAACCCCTTTGTGTTATGTTACTTTTAACCTTGCAGATAGAAATAGGAGCTCCGCGTACCGGGGCTCCGTCGACCACCTCCATCCCCCTTGTAAGTCCAAAAAAGTTGTATTTTGTTTTCCATTAACTGTTATTTAAAAGTCAGTCTAAGGTATTTAATTCAACTTAAAACACGGCAACATTAATCTGCTGCTACGGTAGTTTGCAATTATTTTCGTCTGGTATCACTGCTACTTCAAGGCTACTCCGGTTCCTAACGGCATTATTTTTGGGAGCCTAGTCGGCGCCGGCTGCGGAGGCGCTCCCTAAAATTTTACCCTCAAATTTACTCTAAAGAATTCTTTATCCTAAAAATAAGTTGGCAACACTGGCTTACTAGCGTGTGACGTCAACAGAGTGCGACAGGCCGTTCTTGTGACAGCTACAATAACAAAAAATATTGCATTTTATTTTCGTGTAATTTGCAAAAAATATACATATTTTAGTTAAAAATCAAGTGAAATAAGTTTATTTACGCTATGAACTGATAGGATGACCACAATCTGTAGCATATTTTCAATGTTGTCAAGAACCGAATTGCATGCCATGCTAACTTGAAAAGAAATTATGGCTAGATATACGGCACGACACTCCTTCTTTTAATGTGATTATGTTATGAATTATGACACATAAACATTAAAAGAATGAATGCCAAAAAATAAACAAAAAATGAAATGAAATATTTTAACGTGTTATCCTGAAAAATTCTTAATTTTGATTTTTGGCCCTTTCGTTTATATGTAGCAAATATATTAAAAAAGTAAGGAAAATAAAAACAAAATTACTCATTTCTAAATCCTTAAATAAATACAGTTTTAACACAAATCGATAAATGTTATAATATATGTGCTTGACTGTAGATGTGTTTTTAATGAAAATCTTAATGTGACTTTTGTTGTTGCCGTGCCACCTTTGGCACGCGTGCCATGAGTTCGCCATCCCTGGTCTAGGAGATGAATATTGTCAGTAAAACTCCGAGCTACGTAGAAATCAACCACCTAGCCTTTTTGCCAAAGATAACAATCGATAAGTTGCTTGAATAATAATAAAAAGAAATAAATAAAATGTTAATTGCAAAATATATGATGTAGGTACTTATTACTTTTATTACAACTAAAAATAGAAAAAAAAACAAAGGTATCGTAGTCACGCTACACAATAATTAAACAATAAAAACTTTTTTAACAAAAAATAACCGACTTCAAAAAGCCACTACAAAGAAAATAATAATTTTGGTTTCGGAAGTCGGTGGCTTTGGTTTTTGTTTGCTTTTTTTGCCACCGACTTCCGAAACCAAAATTATTATTTTCTTTGTAGTGGCTTTTTGAAGTCGGTTATTTTTTGTTAAAAAAGTTTTTATTTTTCCCTTTTTAGTTCTTTATCTCGCGTTAGATTACTTTGATGACTTCGTTCAACAGTAAATCTTCTACGTAGTGAGTACCTGAGTACATTTATGCATATAACTTTGTACATAGGAATGATTACCTAGTGTATTATATACTAAAACCTTCCTCAAAGTATGTAGATTACGTTAGTGAAAACCCCATCCAAATCGAATCAGTAGTTTTTGAGAAAATCGCGCACATACAAACATACATACATACATACAACACTTACATACATACATACATACATACGGGACGAATACAGAACCTCCTTTTTTGAAGTCGGTTAAAAAGATCCTGGGCATGTCCACCTTATTAAGTTTGACGTAAGGTAAAGACTGACAATGGAAGGACATGACAAGAATTCATGTCAGAATTCTTTTGTTTCACTTATACGTCGTATCAGCTTATTTTCTTTATTATTTTTTGCTGCTTAGAAATAATGTAATTACATTAACGGCTATTTAAATATCCAGTGCTGTTATAATAAAATTACTTTCACAGAAAAATCAGCACGTATTGTCTAAAAGCCATAAAAATAACACATTCTGTGTTGTTTTTAACCGACTTCATCCGAATTCCACTCGGTCGAAATCGCGGGCACAGCTAGTATTGGATAAAATTTAATGGTGGTCAACATCCACGTCCGCATCTGCAGATTCCAAAAGTTTTACATCCACGTCATTCCTGATACACGCAAATACAATGTAGCTGATTTCTCTATTAATCTATTTATCTGACATTCCTGACCTAAGATTGGTGTTGTCGTCCCTCTCAAGTGTAACGTCCAATGTTGGCCACACTTCAGCTTGCTCCACTCCACTTCACATTTAGACAAGAGGCCTATCGAAGTAGTTAGCAATCCGTCAATTGACATCGAAGTGTGAATATCGACCCTTGAGTACAAGATCTATAAGGGATAATTGAAGCAAATAGGCTATAAGCTCGAAGCTCGCTACCTTTCAATATTATTCTTAGAGAGAGATTTTTGATAGCAACGATCTTTAGAGCACCTCTTTGTTTTTGAAAAAAATATACGTTTCTTCGGTGGAGTTGATAACCGTTCTGCTTTTGTTTCGAATCAATGGGTCGACCGAACTTCAAATACTTCAAAAAGACTGAGTTACGAGTAGCGACTAGACTTTACTTCAACGGGACTCATCTGCGACAAAACTTATAACTGATAACCTCTGATAGTATTTAGGAACAATAAAAGGCGACATTATTTTTTTATAAAAATCTGTTCACGCGACTTTATTTATATACATAGAAAATACAGAAGCTTCTTTTAAAATTGTATATAAATAAAACTGGTTTATCTTCATGACGCTGAGAATTCTACTGACCCTAGAGATAAGTAAAATACGCACGAGCCTTTCACTTGTACTAAAGATTTGTGGCTTCGCTGACCTCTTCCAGTATCGAATAGAAGATTTATGGAGGTCGATATCCACTCTTTATACAAAAGACGAGGCAAAAGTATGTGCCCCGGACTAAATATGCCATTGATTTGTTTATGTACAAGTGCACAAGTAAATCTAATATGTATTGTTATGTATTCATTCGACAGTATTAATAGTATTCAATATTATTAAAAAAATCGTGTGGGACATACGGCCGTTGATTTAAAATAAAACGTCTAGAGGTGCTCGCGGAGTTGACATCCTTTACTAGGCGTGCCCTGGCAGCTTTGAAACGTTCCCAAAACCGAAGGCCTATAATCTACACCGTGGGAGAGCCATGCTTCGGCACGAATCGGCCGGCTCGACCGGAGTAATACCACGGCCTCACAGAAAGCCGGCGTGAAACGACGCTTGCGTCGTGTTTCGCCGAGTGAGTGAGGGTACCGGCGGCCCAACCCCCCCCCCATGATGGCGCAGTTGATAAATCCATTGTTGTGAGGGGGGGGCAAAACTGCGCTCAACAATGCTCAAGGCAAGAGCAGTTTGCCACCTATAATATATAAAAAAAAAAAACCGTTTGAAGAGGCCTTGAAAAAAAGCCTCTTAACCTTGATCACATTTATTGACGAGTCTTCAAATCAAAGTCAAGTCTCAAATAACATTTTCTTTGTGACTAAATTCAGTATAAAATCTTTTATTATTATTTATTTTGTCTAGCTGTGTTGACCACTTAGTAACGTTTATGACAAGTTGGCTAGACAAGTCAACACATAGAAAGATTTGGAAGACTAAGGTACTTTTTCCAACTGTGGGACAGCGAAGATTGAAGAATAATATGGCGTATCGAACGAATTCGCCGCGTTATTTATTACATTAAGCGCTCTATTTGAATCCGAAACTATTCGGTAAACCTGAAACTTATGAGCAACCGCATTTATATTAATATGTACAATGGCATTCTACCCATTCCATTAACCTAGCTTTCCTATTACCACTTAAAATCTTTCTCTAGAGAATAAAAAACAAACGTTTTATGTTCTATAAAGGGGACATTTCAAACGAGAGTGACATTGACTCCCTCAAGTGCCTTATATTTGTACAAAAGTTTGCACAGCCCTCATCTAGACTACGCAGGTAATTCATTGGGTACCTGCCTAATGGAAATATGAATTATTCCGTCGTAAGTACTGGAGTGGCCTCCCGTAATGGAATAGTTGAAGGGTATGATGCCAACAAAGTTCTGGCTGTCTAAAGTTACGACTGGCAGTTGATTAGAAAAATTAAATTAGTCATCCAGATGAACTTAAACTTTAATCATTTAAAAAATGGGAAATAAATTATGGAGACGATTTTATTTGTTTGAAAACATGCGCAACATTATGTACTTTAATATAAAACAGTCCCGTTTGTAGACTGACAGATAATACACAGCCTAATCCAAAAAAGATGAAAGATAAGATTTGGTTTTGAAAAGTGGCCCCAGACATCATGCCGGAGGTAATTATTTAAAAATAAAATAAATTATACACATAACTGTGTCCGCAGTTCTAAGCAGTGTGCGAAAAGTTCTTACGGTTGTATTACAGAACTGAACTCAAGACTCAAGGATTACTTAAAACTAGTTTCAACCAATCAAATGGCTTTAAATCTATGCTCAAGGCGAGTTCTGTCCTTGAGTATCGTTCTGTAATACGAGCTTTAGTACCCTCAAATTCTATTTTTGGGTGCTGATTAAGTATAAAAAAAAACATATCATTACACATTTATAACGAAATGAATAACTTCATCAACATGATTTCGTTATAAATTACATTTGCATAAAAGCGCTTTTAAAATCCAATATTTATTTTAATTCAACAACATATTTTCACAATCATTATACACCTAAAAGTAAACAAAAATTAATATTATAACAGTGTAAATTTCTACACAAAGGTCTGGTTAATAGGACCTCACCTCATTAAGGGTTAAATTCTAAATATTCATACGTATAACACTGCTGAATTTAGAAGTCAATTAAGTTCTCTTTATATTAATTACAAGGTATTATACTTTATTCAGCAGTGTTTGTATTCAATGTATTGATGTTGATTACAATTATGTTTGATGAATGAATGGGAATATAAATAGGGAATTATGAATGTTAGTAATTGGGCCTTGGAAATGATTTATGGTTTTTATTGAAGCTTCGCAAATATCGATAACCATAATATTATGTCCTAATAAGCGGAGCGTATAAGCATAATTAGCCTATAATGACGTTCCCAGTGCTGGGAAACAGGCAAGTACGTAGCCAGGATTTTATTCAGGGGGGGCGGCAAGAAAAACATACTTCGAAAAGTGTACGAGATGATCCCCTTAAGGAGAATGCTTGCACTTGACGCGAAATAATCAATTTATGAATGATTTTAAATGCTTTTTTCTTTCTAAATGTTATTACTTTTCGGTTCAGAAGCTGCTAGGGGGGGACGGGGTGGGGGGTGAAGCTGTTCCCCCTGCCTGTACCTGGCTACGCTCTTGGACACAGGCCTCGTCTCTGTGAGAGGGAGTGGGCCGTAGTCCACCACGCGGGCCCAGTACGTCACATGTCTTCGATTTTCTGGTTTTAGGACATGCGGGTTTCCTCACGATGTTTTCCTTTACCGTTTTTGGAGCAGTACAGGTCTCCCAAAGTGATAATGCGCATAGAAATCTTCGTCACTGTTCGGCAATGGTCGTATTCCCCGAGCGTCGGAGGACGATATGTATATAGAGTGGTTAAGTGCATTTTCTTCATGCATAATTTAGTAGAATTTTTTTTTGTGCTAAAATAGATAAATATTGATTAGGGAAGATCTGCATGCGCATTATTAATTTGGAAATACTGTACCTAGTTAAGAAACAAATCGCACAAAGGGTGCACCTGCCGGAGTTCGAAACCACAACGTATGACTTCTAAGTCCGGTACCATTGGGCCACCACTGCTCTCATACATCCTTATTATTTCCAGCTACCCGTTTGGCAATATCTTTATAAGTAAAATCTGGAAAAAAAAATGAAAAAAGTAATAGTGAACATTGGGCAGGCGTGGAGGACTATGGCCCACTCCCACTTGCAGAGAGACCTGTGTTCTGGCACAGCTTAATGTATATAACATACAAAGTAATCCTTCTTTCTTCTAACGAAACATTATCAAAACATCCAGTAATTACCGTACGTTTTGATACACATCTATATTCATATTCTGAGTAATTATTGGTTTTGTAATATCTGTTCGTTTCCCGAGGGCTCGGCAATAATTTTCGTACTTCTGTAAATACGGGATACCGTAATAGGGGTGTATTATTTACGTTATGTTTAAGGGACTTTCTATTCATGTAAAATTTAATGGTTTCGTATGTATTTCTATTTGATTGCTTTGGTTTAGTCTGCTTCGTCAAAGAGAGGGGAACAAATGTTTGGTGTTATTTATTTAAAAAACTTAAATTATACATGAAAAAATCCCCGACGTTTTTGTCTGTTCGGTACTTTGCAATTAAGTTTTCAAGTACTTCCTGGCATCGGACTAAGCTGATATTTGGTATAGTACCTATGTAATTTAGATGACAATGCAAACATTTGGACTAAAAAGTAAATAATTTCTGATGAAATGAAAAACGTGGAGCGCATACGATAATAGTAAGACGCGCCCCACGTTTTTCATTTCATCAGAAATTATTTTATACTTTTTTGACTGACTTTAAAAAAAAGAGGAGTTCTCAATTCGCCAGAATCTTTTTTTTATGTATGTTCAGCGATTAGGTACTCCGTCAATTGGCTTTTATTTAAAAAACGTGGATTTAAAAAAAAGTTTTGTTTCAAATTATTTTTTTCTAATATTGCATCTTGCTCCGTCGCGTCTTCATAAAGCACGTTATAAACTCAAGTGTCCTCTCGAATCTAGTACTAAACACAAGATGAACAAGATTACCTGCCTTACATTTCTGATGTTCGTTTTTTACTCAGCTGCCCTGTTCCCAAGCCCGAGCGTCTCTTCACCAGTATTGTATGAAAACTTAAACTTGCCGTTTTTACCACAGTGCGATATTTTTAGGTAAAACATTTTATTTTGTGTTTCTCGCAATGTTTGGATAGGAAATTGGCAAAACAGATTTTGTATGTGAGCTGTAATAAAAGTAAAGTGGGGTACCTATATGGCTGAAACCAGGTAGATTAAACTTGGAATTAAATGGGTACATATATGGTTAAAACCAGGTAGATTAAACTTGGAATTAAATGGGTACATATATGGTTAAAACCAGGTAGATTAAACTTGGAATTAAATGGGTACATATATGGTTAAAACCAGGTTAAACCTTTTTAAATTAAAATGAAACAAAAGAAAAGCACTCCAGAACTTCGACGCTCACCCGCGGCAATCAATTATTTCCTTGCCAAGTATTTTCTGTGATATCTTGGTCACGTGACATGGTAAAAATACGTGACAGCACAAATGAACCAATTAGGCACTGGCGCCGTTGTGAGGCTTTGTTATTATTGGTAGAATAATACTGTAAATCGTGACGTAGAAACGCGGAGTAGACGTCGCGAAAACAAACAATTTGGAAGTAGATAGTTATAGCCAATGTATTGTGCTCTGATTTTCATAACAACATAGAAGACCTAAATTTTTCTCTATTGTACAATATAATTTATGATCTACAATTTTTGTCTGAGGTATTTTTATGATAAAACTTACCGTTTTGCTGAAAATCGCGAAAAACTCATGTTTTTTACCTTTGACCTTGAATTTTGTTTTTTCCTTACCTACAGGGGAAAGATGGGGAACTTTCAAATTTTGTTTTTAATGATATTTTAAACAATCTTACCGATTTTCAGCTTGGTGGGAATTTAGGTAACTTTACTCTTATTTTTTGGTCTAATTTGACCAGACTATTAAAGACTAAATATTATATATAACAAGCCCTCAAAACGTTTTACATAAATATCTATTATTCAGTTTATATTCCATCTTTGACGGAATACTAAGAAAAAGCAACATAGAAGGCGTTGGAAATAAAATATTCTTCCAAACTCAGCGCATAGAAAAGGCTGTGCTAGTAAAAATTCTTGTTCGCATGCATTTGGCGAGAGTACAGTCGGTATCATCCGGGCTTAGAGCAAGCGCTCTGCAGAAATACATTACGAGGGGCACGGTACATTAGGCGGCGTGCAGATGCCTCGATAGAAAGAGATTGTAATGGAAATTAAACTGAGGAAGCGAAGACATTTTGTTGGTACCTATAGAATACATTAGGTACAATAAACGTTTGTAAAAATAAATAAACTATAATACTGTAAGCAAAAAGTTCAGGCGTCAACATTATGCTTATATCCCCTAGCGGGTTACGCGCTAGTTTTCTACCCAAACCTTTAATTTTTGTTTACAAAAAATATAAGTACAATAATTAATAATAAACTATAGAAATGCGGACACGGAAATATATGAGGAAACTGATAAAGGGAGAGGAAAAAAAAATCGAAATATGGGAAAAGATAGGCCACTTATAAACTGTCTATCAGACGCCTTGTGCATCTAATATCTTAGAAGAAGGAGTAACTAATTAATCGTGGACGAGTATATATATTCTAGCCGTAGTATCCATACTACGGCTAGAGTAGATATACTCGTAGGAAGGTATTATTTCATTATAATCCGCTTTGCGCCTGTCAGTTGTCAGATATTCCTTCTACCTTGTTTTTCACGCAATGTTTTTTACATAAATAGAGGGAGAGTATGAGCGGTGTTATCAAGACTTGGAGTTCAAAAACACATTAAGGGGATAGAGAGAAGCACATTCAGAAGAGTGCGAGTATAGATTGGAGTACTTGCATGAAGAATTCATAGAGGATAGGCAATAAGTGAGGTCTGTTAATTACAATTTGTGACTATAGCTCGTGTGATCACACATTTTATTATCCACACATACACAAACCTTAGCAAAGAGGTAACCAATTAAAGTGATTCAATAAATGATGTACCTATGTCAAAGAGTCTCCATACTCCATTTCTAAAAGGCTATTCAATTTAATTAGTTGTTTAATCTCTTGTCAAGGGATCTGATTGGTCAATGATTTCACAGCAGATTAACTCATCTTTCGGAAACCGGGTGTAAAACTATAAATAGTTAGTTGAATGTTTACCACACGTTTTTTGAATTCGCGTACAAGTTCCATAATGTACCATTCTCTCTGGCAGAAACACATTAGGCGCGATATAACGGTACATTAGGCAAGGTGCAGATGCGCGGTAACTCGGCAGCAGAGCTATTTTCATGTGATAAGGGTACGCACATACGGTTTGGTTCTCCCTTTAAATTTATTACAACGGAAGGTGGGTAAAAAGAAATGCTTAAAAATGAATTATGAACAATGTTTTGTTTTCTTTGTTAGAACTGCATGCATTCAGAATGTGTGGAATGAAAGTAATGATAAATGTTTTTAAATGTTTCCAGCACTTGATATCATCTCTATTTATGTTAGCAATTTATTTAGGTTATCACAAACATATTTGTGCAAATATGTAGATTTTTATTCGTCTTTCTTATAATCTCGGCTTCAACTTATATTCCCTAAATAATTGGCATAGACATTGCCAATCCAATCCCTAGAGCCAAACTAGTGAATAGTTTTTATTCTTAAGCCTGCCAATGTTATTGCTGTATGGATATGAACCCACTCCTATCATCACCACCTTAGATTAGTTCGATTTTACTTAGATTAATAAGTACACGAATAGGTACCAGTGATGAACAGCGCAAATTGCTAGCATTCTTCATAAAAAGAACATCATAGAAACAGCTGCCTGCCACGCCATATTTCCATACTTTAGGGGTTACTCTGTCACTTTAACCAGATATGATTCTCAAAAAGGTCGACTAAAACCTTCAGACATTACCAAAGACACAAACAGACTTTTAAATTGAGAAAGACTTGCAAAAATGAACGATAAAAGTAAAAGATAAAGGATTTGTGGCTTCGCTGGGACTGCGATGAAACATTCATACATATTTAAATGGACCACAAGTTCAGACGTTGATTTTCGATCTAACAAAGGCCTTTGATACGATCAGATACAAGATAGTTACATTAGTAATGAATATTGTAATAGTCTTAGAAATTTTGCCTCTATTTTGGGAATATTGAAGATATTGATCATGATAAAGCGATGTGGCGGCCTAGTAGTAACGGCCCCGTCTCTCAAGTTGTAGGTCGTGAGTTCGAATCCAGGCAGGTTCCATCATCACTGTTTTAAGAACGGTAAAGGAAAACATCATGAGGAAACCGTTTCCGATGTCCTGGAACTAAAAATTAATAAACATGTGACGTCGACTATCCCGCACTAGGCTAGGGCCCACTCCCATATAAAAATATACCTGAGAGGAGACCTGAGTCTCAGCAGTGACAACACTATAGGCTGATAATAATGTATGTATGTATGGTGATAATAATTTTAATAATAATTTTTTATTGAGTTGACTCGGTACGTATGATTTTTGATTTACAAAGATAACCACGTCATGTAGGTAGGAATTTCAAGTATAGATTTCAGTATCCTTCATGAACTGCCAATGACAGCTGTGTAAGAAAAGGTCATGGGGATTATTTACAATATCACCATTCATGTAAGACCGATTAGTGATCCTAGCATGTAGATCTTTCATTTGTTTTTTTTTGGAACTTACTCAAAAAAGCAGCACGATCCACTTGTATATTGACATCGTTATACATCAAAAGGGCTATACCAAAAGGTCTTAAATCCAGATTATTATTTTCTAGCACTAATTAATATTGAATAGAGGACCATTTAGGTTGCTTTAATTAAATATAACACAAAGAGACAATTTCAGGACTCCAAAAAACCTTCTTTATAATGACTTTCCTATATTAAGTTTTCACAACACGTCGAAGCATCCAACCTTTTTATTATCTATCTTTTTTCTTTTTCTCCCTGTCTCTTTCTATTTATTCGGGGTAATAAAATACCTCTTACATTTCATGACGTGCCCAGGAATTCAATATCTCAATCTTGATAAAATAGTACGGTATTGGGTGTAGATGTGAGGTGTAGATTTGCGTGTTAGATGTCCCAGGCGTTATTATTGGACATGTTCCGAGAATAAGGTGGAATATTTTGAAGAAGGTCGAGTTGTTTGGTTCTTTGTTGAATTTTAGCACTTACTGAAATCACTCTAGATAAAACTGGTTCATGATAACACTACACTAAAATTGTTAATTTGAATAGTAAAATAAATGCTTACCAAAGTAAGAAATATGAAAACGAAACCAGAAACAAATAAAAAAAAGATTAGCAATATAGACTTGTCATTGTTCAAACAATATTTAATTTTGGGATAACACAACAAAAGTTACGATATATCACAGACTGGTTCAAATAAGCTATTTGATACAAAAAAACCAACACACGAACATTATTCCCAAAAATGTATTTACAAAAATTAAGATTAACACAATTTTGGAGCGATTCCATCTTTAGAATATCTTCATAGGCTCCCACTTCTCCAATTTCAGGCGTTGGAATATTCTTCACAATCTCAACATAACTTTGTTTCGAGAACACGACATATTCATAATTCCTTTGTGTCTTCAAACCGTGACCTTTCATAAAGAGGCATTCACGGAGAACGTTCAATGATTGCAAATGAATGTCTTGCTATCTTTATCCCTCTTCAATTTTGGAAAGGGAGTGAAAGAGACAGCTGTAAATAATATTGTTTCGTATGAAATCGATTCTGAATCCATGTGAGAATATTCTTCTTATACATCATATATTTTTCCCTCTATATTTATTTATCCCCGTCTTTGTTATTAATGTGCCACTTTAAGAACTTTTTATCTGATTTAGGGGCTATTTCACCAACCTATCAATAAAGGAATCTGTCAATTAAGTTTAAATTTTTGACAGATTTTGTATAGAAAACCTGTCAAAAATCTTATCTTTAGCTTATTGAACAGATATTGATAGGTTGGTGAAAATGCCCCTTAGTATTAGGAAGTTATATTTGAACTAAATAAAAGTTGAAATATCTATTCAAACAATACTCATCGACAATAGGTGAGGGTTTCACGTGTGGCATAGTAGGTATTAGTAGAGATAGCGGTCATGGTCAAGGCTTTGATAATGCATCCCTAAGGGATTTAGTGCTAAAAGCTATTAAGTATTTACATCAGATTCGTCCGATAAAGACGTCCTAAATTCTAGCCATGAAGGCAAAATATGTTGTTATCTCTATATTGTTAAAGTGCAAAATTGGGAACATGAAATTTTTGTAGTAATTAAGTAGGTAAATAGGGATAACAATGATAATTTACCTATTGCGGATGAGCTCTAGTAAATTATTATTTATTTTAACAACAGAAAATCTTTATACGTTTTATATCGTTTATCTTATCATTTTAAAGTTGAAGCAAGTTATTTTCGTTCCATCTAAAGAGCAGTGCGTGAGTGATCCACTAGGAAAATAAAACAAGTTTGAATAGAGCAGGCAAAACTTTCCTAAATGCGTATGATGTGGTACCGCAACGGTCTAATATATCATATGCTTTTAAATTAGAGCTATTTATATTCAGAGAACGGACGAGAACATTCTCGAAAGCCGTGACACTCCTACCACTTTTATTATTTATTTCGTATAACATCACCCACGGAATTTCCAATGATACTCAAAGAATTATACGCTCCTGATTATTGTAGAATTCCGTAGGTGTACTATAAGATTTACTTGAAATGTATTCTAGGCTGTCTCCAATGTCTTCGTCAACATTTTGTCTGGAACGTGGAATGTTTGTGAAAAAGGTAGTCTGATCTTACTTACATATGTTTTATCTTTAGTATTACCACAATTCTTAGTATATAACTCATCTATATCAACTTTATCCAGAACAGCTGTAGGATACTGTTATCTAAAGTAAATTATCGTGTCTCCTTTAATGTCATGTTCATCTGTTAAATATAGGATACTTGCAAAAAAAAAACACCACTACTAAAGCAGATTGTACCATCATCAAATACTAGCACGTAATTTTTTTGTAATGAATTCATTTTCTTTCATGTCAAAGAAGTTATTCTTTCCACTTTGAAACAGTTATCGATTCAGTTTTAAATTAAACAACACATGCATCTTGAAATGACTTAATTAATGTTCTTAAATGTTCTAACCTTAATTACAAAACTTTCTACCACAATAATTCAGAAACTTCACCTCAAGCTGAATTTAATATAACTAAATAATTTAGTCTCTAAACAGTTTGTGTGCCTGAAGTTGTAGTATGTCTAATTTAGGGTTGCAACTGAAAATTGGCTGAAACTACACGCAGTCTGGCTGTCTTCCCAAATGCAAAGCCTACTAACTAGGGTGTGTAGTCGTGTGGTGTTTGCAATATATGAGCTTATGTACTTAGCTGTAAGTAGATTCGTCGTTAGCTTGTTTTGGAAATGGAAGCTTTATTATGATATCTATCAAAGTGAGTTTATGTTTTGTAATAGTACCTTACTACTATGCTCGTTTGAATTGAATTCATATCATAGGCATTCATTTCCCATGTCTATGTTATACATTTTCGTTGTGTTTAATGAAAATTACTACCATTTGACAGTTCCAACGTTTATAAAATAATTTATTATCAGTCAAGTAGCTAGTATTAAAAAACTTCTTGTTACGAATTTATTCAAGCTATTGTGAGACATCGATCAACGAATTTTATGCGGCAAAGCAAGCAAAAACTCCTGAATAGAAAACAGAAACTGGAACCTCATACATCAATATCGAGATTAGTCTTAATAAGGTTAATCTCTCAAAGATCTTCCTCCTCCAATTCCGGACAGTAATTTTATTGGCAGTTGAGGCGTAACAAGCAAATCTATTGGAAGAAACCTTCACATACACGGACTGACCCAAATTCTCCTTTTGCTAAGGCTTTTTCTCTGGTCTAAGTGATGAACGGTCTGTTATTGAAGGTTTATAGGCAGGCACGAAATATGGTATCATGGGCAAAATGGTAATGGTAATTTATTTGTTCACCATTGTCATGACTATAAAGTATCAGTTCATCCAGGATGCTTGTGTTCAGTAAAGACTTGTTATAGACACTACAACAAGCTAATGGACGATTTTTTTCAAGTACCACAGAATACACATAGGTAAAATAAAATCTAATTCAGCACGCACAGCGCTGCGTGCCTAAAATTATTTTAACCTGCTAGGCAGTCTCTTTCTATCACGTAACTCTATCTCTTCTGATGCAATGTAAGCCCACTGGATTAGCCTCCCCGGGAAAGCCTCCCGATGTACTTAAAGCCTTGCCTAAAGTGCGGAGTGCGCCAAGCCTGCAAGTACAAATCTTTAACTTCAAATTTATTATTGATTTGATTTCTTATACAATATGGCGTCTTCAATGCTATAATTACCTTTGTTGTTATTTTTATCTATTGAAAATTATTGACTATCGTCAGTACCTATTTTCATTCATAAAAAAACCTAAAATCATTTTTTCAATTATCGCTCTTTCTCATAGCTTGTGACCAGCTTAACGCGTGTATTGTTTGGTACGATACAAATCCCTATAGGGACTAGACTCACAGGCGATGCATTGTGCAGTATTCGAGATGTCTGACTGAGTGTGCGAGCAAATCTATGGGAACCGAACGAGATCGAGGATGCACGCTTCGGGTGAATTAAATAGGTGTTCTCGGTTATATATTGTTTTTGATAGGTCTCTTGCGGGTTTGTTTTATGTATACTGAAATAGTATCGTTTCACATGACACCTAGTAACTAGGTGTCATGTGAAACGATACTATTTCAGTATTGTAAAACTCGTACTGTTGTTTACAACTGTTGTAAACAACAGTACGAGTTTTACAGTACAATATCAACCTAATTGCGCTAGAGCAAAAAATATTAAACATGTTGTTTTTATTGGGATTATTTTTGATCTATGGGCGAGCTTCCATTTCAGACTTCCTTTACCTTAGCAGCATTGTGTCGATTTTATTTGATGTACCATGTGAAAATGCGCAGTGTGATTTTGTAATTTTATCATATGGAATTTTTATAAAATTGTGAAGTAAATTAAAATATGAACAAGGTCAGTCGTACGGTGGAAGAAACTAAAAGTGACACTGAAACAAAAAAATAAAATAGAAAGAAATCTTATTAGATCTGTTCAATAGCTCAGACTGAGTTCATTATAAACTTGTGCTGACTGTACAAGTTGGGAACATTTTCAATATAACTTTTTTAGTGAAGCTTTCTCGGTCTACAATGAAACGAATTAAATAAAGTTTTGGGCAAATGATGTAGGTATCTGAAGGTTACCTTGTTTGTTCTAAGATACTAATTGAAACAATTTTTCTTTTCATCTTAGCGCGTTTTTGGCGTATTGCCAATGTTAACTTTCTAAGAGGCCAGTTTGACATTAATTTGAAGCTTCCGTTTCAAGGATTTTTTTTTTGTTTCTGGCGAGGTCTTTTAATTTTAATTATATTATCATTAATATTACGAAAAACAAAAGTTTAAAAACCTGTTTAAAAAACAACGAAAGGCAAAACATTATTTTCCATTAATTCCAAACACTAGAGCACCAGGAAAATAAATTTGATGTAAAATTAAAAGCTAATACGGTTTAAAGGGACAACGGCGCGTAAGGAAGGGCTCTTTCCCATATTTTTATATTAGCCCTTGAATATTGGACGAACAAAATTAGGGCCACTGAGAAAATTCGAACCGTCGTAAACTGAAGTACCTACCTACAACAAGAGATATAGAGGATCGAATTGAAAATTGTAACGAAGTTGGACATGTCATACTTAGATGCATATTTTCAGGTTACCTACTGAAAATATGGAACAGAAAAAACAGAACCAACCATAGCGTTAGTTTTTGACTACCTAACGCTATGGTTGATTGACTTGAATTTATTTGTGTCAAACCTGGGCCCCAATTCTGCTATTTGAATAGTGTGCGAATGGTGTCACAATGACACCATTACTATCGAAACCTAAGCGGTCATTGGCTTAGAGCAAGACTAACTCTTTCGTCATTGGTCAAAACGATGCCATTGAGACATTCTGACACGATTATAACAATTACATGAGCAGACTTCGGGCCCTGTTAAAAAAATTGTGTTGTTGTTTGACTAAGGACACAACTAGGTATATAAATATTTATCTTCTTATTACATTCACTGCCATCAGTGATTGTCTATCCGAAACTTAAACTATGTGGCTTAAACGAATTGAGTGCGTAGAGTTTGTCAGCGTCAATAACAGTCAGTCAAATAACTAAATTTAGTTTAGTCGAAGCTAAAATTTAAACTTTATTTATGTCAAACCGGCTTAGATACTAACACCTGAATATCATAAACAACTTACATAATAATATCACTGACATATTAAGCTGGTTTATGGTTGAAAATAATGTTAAACGTCCAAGTACACTTTATCAACTGTAATAATTACAAGGAAAAACTGTTTGCAACATCTTCATCAATCTGTTAACGCAATATCCTTATTCATGATACTATTTTGTACCTACCTATCTGCTTTTATTACAATTACTGGAACAATAATTTCCCGGCGTGATATTTTCATACCATTTCCAAACAACTAATTTCTCATAATTTATTTCTCTTCTGATATACAAAGCTACGCAAATATCAACCTTAACGCTTCACTATAAGGTGGAAATAATGTATGAGAGGCAATAACGTTTGTTAACATAAGAATCACCGATAGAGAAGATTTACTGGGGTCGAATGTGGACCCTTTAAACAAGGGGTTGTAAAAGAACAACCGTGTGGCAATTGCGAGTGTTGGTCCGCATAAATCGCGTCCATAAAACACTATGTGTGTAAGTTGGCCTCTACTTGAATAAAAACTTGAACTATAGAGAACGATATAACTTTATAGGCGTGAAAAGAATAAGATTTTTATATTATAAGGCGTGAAAAATAAATTACGTGTTATATTTTACATACCTACTTGAAACGAATTTTCATAACATTAATTCCAATAAGATATACGTTGTACATAGATAATTTGATTGTCACTAGGCAATCCTGCTGCTTTAGATAAGCCGCAAGCTATTGTCTAGTTTATCTTAGCTTATTTCAGGCCCGGATTACTTAATATCTGGTCGAATGTTTATCATTAGCAAACACAAATGCATAATTGAAATTTTGGATAGAGTCGGTTCTAGTGCTGTTTTGTGGAACGCTAGAGAAAATTGATAGGACTTTGTATATTTAATATTAGAGATTAAGCATTCAAATATGAAACATATAGCCTGACCTATAAGTTTGATATTCATGTTATAGTTTACTGAAGTGGCAATGGAGTAGTCGTATCTGTCAAAGGACCGATAGACATTAGAGTAAACGATTACTTGAGAGGAGATTGCGGGTTGGCAAAGTAGCGTAGGATGCCCGCTGGCTAAATAGATCGAGGCAACCAGGATAGACTGGATGCGGAAGGCGAAGTACCGTGTGTTGTGAGCTTGGGAAAGGACTATGTCCATCTGTGGACTTTTTTTTTTTTTTTTTGAGGATGGGAAATCATCAAATGACCCCTCCCGCGCTGGGCGGATCGGAAGGGAGTGTCAGACTCTTACTGACTAAAACCCACACATGTTCCTTCCTTAGCCCTTTTGTCCGGGTCAGCGGTATCCCTTCCGGACAATCCCGCTTTCCCGGCAGGCTTGGGCCCTAATGGGCTCCCTCTCTGATGCTGACATCTCTTTGAGGCGCGCGTGGAACACGTACGCGCCGTTCGGCACGGGTCCATCTGTGGACTGAGGTCTGACTATGGTCCAGCGGTTGGCTGAGTTACTTGATTATTTTTTTGGTGGAATTTTGTCAATAAAATGGGCAGCATCGTCCTCTTTTCTACTAATAACATCATCTGTGGTGCTGGTGATCATACCAATATGTAATATAATCGTCCATTGCATAAATAACGAAATTTTACAGCGTCTCAAAGGAAAAAGAATCTGGTTCAAAAATTTAAACTCGTAATGAAATCTGAATTCTAAAGAATCCGTCGAATTCCAATCGAATTGTTCAACAAAAAGAAAATTGCCTTTGCCGAATCGGAAACATTTTTTCCGATCATTAAACATTAAGGCAGGCTGTCCAATATTATATCTCATTGTGGAAATAACAATTTCAATTATAATGGTACTTGTTCAGCAAAGGAAATGTAATAGGCTATTAGTTCATTTATTCCCTAGGCGGTGGCACCTCCTGTAAGACCATTTGATTTTTTTAGCAGATGGAAATATTAATTACTTATTCCATGAAAATATTGGTACAAAAATATTCGTTTCTTTTGTAATCGAATTAGACATACCTACGCTCACATAATTTTTGAGAGATGTTTTATTAGAGTTTCCCGAATTGGTTAATATTAATATTTATTTGGATAGCGAAGGCGTGTTATCCCGTCAGGTTACAAGTGTTTGGTAAATAGCTGATAAATCACATTTAATAAATCATTAATCATCTATAAGTCAGTCTATCAGTTTGATATAAAATCAAACTGAATTTAACTCATCATCATCGTCATCTACAACCTTGTATAAAGCTATTGCTAAAGCATATTAAGCTTTTATAAGTTACTCTTCTCGGTTTGCGTCATTCTTGTTAAGGTCTTTCCGAAAAGCTTAATTAAATTATCGCATCCAATTATTAGTCGTTTCTTAAAAACAGAATTTTGTAACGTGAATACAAATGTATGCATTGTTGGAAGTAATTATATAAAGAAATAAACTGTGAACAGCTTTCGATAGAAGTGAAACAATCAATACGTCTTCATGAATAATTCAAAATGTTCTTAAAGGGATCAGTTTGGAAAGTAACTTTTCGAAGAAAAACATAATTTATACTAAGAATACAAAGTATGTGTGTATTATACGAAACATGATAAGAAGTAAATGAAGAAAAAAAGTACAGGTTGTACGCAAACAAATTTTATATTAAAAATTGTACTTAAATTATAAAAAATATAGTTAAAGACTAAAACCCGACTCCGAAACAAATCGAACTGAAAAGCATGAAACAAGAAAACATTCCTGCCTGACAGCCTGAAATGGGTATAGCCGTGGTCGCATGCCCTGTTGAAGCCAGTAATGCGGTGGCATGCGACCACGGCTATACCCATTTCAGGCTGTCAGACAGGAATGTTTTTCAGTTCGATTTGTTTCGGAGTCGGGTTTTAGTTTTTAACTATTTTTTTTATTTCAAATATTTTTAGTGGTTTTATTAACACCGAACAAGACGCAGTGCAAGTGTCGGGTTTTTAAAATTTAAATTTTTCTAGTCTTATTTTTCACTATATTTTTTTTATATATTTTATTTATGATATTTATATTTCCGAAAAAATTAAAATGAAGAGCTCTTCGAGCCCTTCATTTTGATACCCCACACGACCGAGTAAAAAAATTTTTTTTCCGACGTCACATAATGGCAACTAAAATCCGCCATGTTGATTTTTTTCATAATTCATATAGCCTATGTTACCCGGACCATAAAAACGAATCGATTGACACCTCATTTATCAAAATCGGATGAGTAGTTTAGGCGCTACGGTGGAACACACTTAAATACAAACATACATACATACATAATAGACTGCTAAAATCATTACCCTTCCTTTTGGCTTTGCCGAAGTCGGGTAAAAATAGATAATCTTTGAGTAAGATAGGTAATGCTTCTCCTAATGAATTTAACATAAATAAATGAATGAAGTCTTAATGTAATGAATAATTGATAACTCCTGATTTTAATTAAGGATATAAAGTACTTCATGAACAATTAATTATCAGAACTACTTGCTCATCTTTACGATTTAAAAGTTATTATTTCATTCTACAAGCCAATTCATAAAAGTCTCTTATGAATTGGTATTTCTCTTTGAGTTTGGTTTTAAGGCTCCGAGTCCTTTGTATTGCTCCGCAATCTATCGAGCTTGAACGTTTTCTCAGTCTTTATGGATTTTATTTTCAGTTTCTTCTTCATTTATTTAACTATTTTGTGGTGCAAAGCAAATGTTTGTAAGTAGTTAATACATAGTTATTATTATACTAGTGATATTTGGGTTTTTGTCTTATGAAATATTTACTTTTACTAAAATTGCTATGATATTGTCTGAATTCTATAGTAAATTTTCAACAACAATCAAAGTTGTAAACAAAAATCCTTGAAGCAACTGCTTACCATTTCGAAAATGCTGATAGAGAGAATCTTCGCACGCCATCAAGGCACCTTGCAATCAAAACATTCCGGTCACGTGTACTACAAAGCGTCAACTTCAGGCTATGAGCGGTTCCCTCAGTTCGAACTGCTTAATGAAGTTACACTGGGATCGACGGAACGCCATCGAAATATCTAACACGGAACTTGCATGGATTTCCATGCATGTTCCGTCATCATCAATTCGTCCGTTATCATCAATTGTTTTGTTTCGAATAGTTTTGATAAATTCTTCTTCGATGTTTTGATTCGATGGTTTGGTAAGGTTTGTTTTAGTTGCTTCAGAGGATAGATAGTTCATTGATGTGTTAGTCTATAAGTTGATAAATATACTAATTGTTACTTCGGTCAAGATATTGATTAAAAACTCTTGATTCAATCTGAAAGAGATTTCTGATTAATAAAATTATTATAAACTCTTAGGTATTTTTGTCTATCTCTTAAGAATGTCTTTATGTAAATTTTTGTGAATTTTAAACATGTCAAAGCTATGTTAAGTTTATAATATTTTTTATCTCTTTTATTGGATTTATGTCACAGCCGGCCTAGCATGACCACGATAGAAACAGGTTTTGTCTACAGAAGAATAGGCAAAGTGACAGATTGTAGAAACATGTCTACGTTTTATGCATAGCAGCAGGCATAGCGGCAGGTGTCTGTTTGGGTTTAGAACAAAACTATCTTCTAGTATAATTTAAGGGTTTTTTATTGCTTTCAGATAAATGGTACGTGTTTTTTTGTGAAGATTGTTATACTTTACGATACTCTTTTTATTTTAATTGCCAATAAGAAGTTTTGCGCATTTTAACAGAAAGAACCAAAATATCATAATTTATTTTTTAACATCCGAAATGTACGAAGTTCCTTCCCGTAGTCGCCATTTTTTTCGAACGCTTTTATCGTTTTCCGCCTGTCGGACTTGAATCGTAAACTGCGAATGTTTTTGTAGCTGAACACCTTTTCCTAAATGTTTCTTTTTTAATGGAAACGCTGGAAGAAGGAAATCTTCGTCAGCTCAATAAAGCTCAACTCCTTTTTGTTGCTTCAGTTTCTTGTAGCTCAAGTAGTGCTAATTTAGAAACTGTTTCTCTTCTGTTTATTGTTTTATTTGTTTCACTTAATTAAGCCTTTGTAGTAATCAAAACGATAGTAGCATTTTCAAAGAGAGTTCTAATTTCATTCAAATATAATGTAAGTACTGTTAAGACTTTATTTGAGATGAAACTGTTTTTATATTGCTGGTTTTCACTTTATATCAGAGTACTAAATTACGGGCTTATTACTTGTTCACTATCAATTTGTTTTATGAGTGACCTATCCACTAAGTTTGTTACCAGTATCACGTGATACTGGTTTCGGTGACTTATTTTATCCGAAAATTAACGTAGGTAACTTTCTGGTGATTTATGACTTGCATTAAAACATTTGATTAATGATCAAACAATATTTCTTTGTCTTTACTCACATTTACGTCTTTCAATTAGTGTAACACATTGTACTCACAATCTAAGACCGAATATACTTTGCACAGACAAAAATGATTTATATTCCTGCATGATCAATATTACTAAGCCCTATATTATAAGTTTATATCAAATCCCACACTTCTATCGAGCAATCAGTAAGATATGAAACTTGTAAATGTAATAATACAGTAAAAAAGTTTTGCGGTATCAAACTTAGATGAGGGAATGGTGGGAACAAAAATGTAATCAGGATCGACTTACAGACTTTCAAGGGTTGATAAGGTTTTTATGGGTACCATGATTGTTATAAGGTTTTTATTACCTATTGGGAAGTATGGAAATTCGATAAGTTATTGAAGGCCAGTTGATTTTTATTTCATGGTTTGAAGTCATGTGGTCTGTTATGTACAGTTTGCTATACGTAAGGTTTTCCGTAGTATGGGATGTTTTTGTTGTTACAAGCAACACCTATGGTATATATAAAGTTATTCACAATTCTAAAAATCTGGGATAGGTTTACCAAGATATTACTTAGAATTTTCTTCAGTTAGGTGATACAAAAGTGACTATTATAATAATTGTTTTGTTAAATCTTACTAAGTAGAAATCTTAGGTTATATAGGTACCTCAAGATCAATTTAACAGCAACTTAGTGGCTCTAAAATATTTTTCTACAAAAAGGTACTTTGGTATAAGTCGCGTGTGAAATAACAAGTGCGTTATCTTTGACAAAAGAACTATGAAATTGAAATATCAAATAGGAATTTGCGTATCCTTTGGGAGACAAACCAATATTCTTCGGTCCAGCGATCAAGATATAAAAACAATCGTGTTCAACACTCCTATAAATAAAATATTTCTACTTTACTATCATTCTGCTTCGATATTATGGTGAAAAAAAAAAGAGTGGAACATATTCTGATCAGAGTCGGAATGTGAAATTGTGAACTGATATTATAGAATTTATTAATTAGAAAAATACGTAATATGTAATACATACATTATAATTATAATACTCTTGTGATCTAAAAATAACTAATTTTTAACTTTTATTCTATTAGCTTCTAGAGATCCTAATTGTAATAGCTATCGACTTCTACGTCCTCAAACGGTGCCAAGATTATCACTTCAACAGTGAATGGCGATAATATTATGTACGCTGTGTTATGAATTATGCATCTGCCCTAAGACGGCAAGCGTTATTAAACCGCCAGTAACCCCGGGCTTACAACCCCACTGTAACCTATAACGTTGAAATTTATTGGCTAATTTCCCTAGCACCAAAAATTGTAATTACACGTCCATAAAACGTGATAAAAACTGACAGATTTATTAGTATTTTAATTAGACTGTGAGTTACTACAGCTTGTGGTATATAGTGATAGTACTCACCTACAACATTTGAACGATGTCTAGATTAATAGTGTGTTGTAAACACCATCTCATTAAAGAATCATTATATCATCTATATATGCAACAAAAATTAAATGACTATCAAGATTAAATGAATATCAATAATCTATCATAATGTAAATCTTCCAGAAAATAACACATTGTTTTGGCTGAATAGTCTAATGTTGTTTCTAAAATAAAAGCAATGTTATTTTGAAATAGATTTTATCCATCTAACTCCAACTGAAACAAATACCAATGCAAATCTAGAAGGCATTACGATGCAGATTTATAAACTTACGTTCGACGAAAACAACGTGTTTCGAATTTCTTCAACCTTATTACTAAAAGACAAAGCGTAATTTGGGTTAGCTCGACAAAGTTACTCTGCACTTTGAACAGACACACGACACCTACTATTCGAATGAAAATGGAACCTCAAGAACCGCAAAACAGAAGTTTGCTGGTGTTCAATGAAATCCGGACGTTCTTTTTTTGTATTCTCTTCAAAGCTGGAGCAATATCGGGGGTGAATTTAAATTTTTCACTCGATGAACAAATCTTTATTGACACGACTAAGCTGATATCGCCCCAGGCAATGTTCGGCGCGAAACTTTATCGTTGTTGTATGAATCCAATATTTTTAAAGAGAAATGCTACGTTTACTTTCTTTCCTTATCGATTGAGCTATTTTTAATGCTGTAATTCTGTGCTGTGTCTGTCATTCTATGTTTATTTTTATGATCATAATGGTATACCTACCGTATTCCGGATTTAGGATACCCTTCTTTGGTATAATTGATGACAGTACAATACAATAATTATTATAGACCAATTAATTTACTCATGGACAAACCATCAAGGAATAGAATGACCATTAAATTACTGTAATTTAATTTTAATATCAACATTAAAGTCGGCAACAAAATTTTATAATCGTCAAGCCAAAGCGTCTCGAGGGCTTGTACGAGTATTAAGGCCATCACTCCAATAATTTTTGCTTGTTTGATTTTATACTTGCTAGCTTAAAATTTAGAATTGAATTTTCTTTGTCACTTACCATTCAACCAACCAATTAGGCATTAATGAGGAAACATTCATTATTTAAACAAGATAGCTTTGACGGTACTAAAATATTCTGTGATATATTTAACGATAATATTAGGTACCTACTTAAAATTATTGTCTAATTGGAGGTAATACTGGTATTGTGTCTTTACAAAGTTCTTGATTGCAAATCATTCGTAACAATAACTTCATAGCATAAGGTTATTAATATGTTTTATGGTATAATAATACACCAAAAAACGGAACTTGTTATGATATAATATTAGAATTAGATAGGTAGTACATAAAAACATAAACAATAATAACAGAATTTTAGATTTCAGAGGATGTTTCATTTATATTACAGATTATAAAATAATCTTTTAACACAATCTTGAACATTAAAACTCGCAAAAGGGAACAAATTGCAAAACAATTTCTTAAGAAGCGCTTAATAAATATCTCTAAAGTTTTCAACTGTTTGATATCTATTAATTCATATTTCAGGTAAGATCCAGCAAGTTCCACCGTGTTACTTTCCAAACCACTCCGAAATTCTGTGAGTCCGATTTTACTTTCATAACATTATTAAATTGCATGCATTCATACACAGTCCAATGTACTTACTGATATTACTTTACTTTAGCATATTACTTCGTGTTATTTGAAAATACTGCGGACCATTGAAAAGTATACGTTTGAATATTTCATTCCATTTCAAATGTTTTCGCGTGTCATGTCAGCAGATGGGGTTTAGATATTTATTGCTCTTCGAGAAAACGTTCTTTTTAAACAATCTCACTGAAACCGATGCGATCTTGTATTAGAAAATTTGTATGTTCATTTTAAAATTCTGCAAAATATTCCTTTGCACAATACCTACCTATTTAATTTTGACAGTATGCATAATAAAACATTATTAATATTTTTTAACTTACTTCATATTTCTTCCGTTAGGTCTAGCTCGATTCACGTAATCAAAACCGCAACGATATCGTAGCGACTCAGTCGTTGAATACCTTTTCGTATTCACATCCGTTGATCGAACTTGAACGGCACCGATTTTAAAGTCGTTCGATCGAAGTGTCGTTCACGCGTATTCAGATAATTATGATAATCGTCCATTTACATTTTACTTTTATTGATATCATTTTAAATTAAATTTATTTGACCATAATGACGTAAATCACAGAATTTTGATTAAAAAATGTGTTTCATTAACTTGGTAGAATACAAAAAAAAAATTACTGGCAATAAGTCGTTCAGAAATCGTTTAGTTTCGATTCTATTGAGTTGAAGTCCTATTGAACTACGTTCAAGAAATACGTGAATACCAAATATGGGTAGGACTTCGATCGAACGACTTTCAAACTTCAGCGATATTTGGATAGTTTGTAATTACGTGAATCGGGCTACAGATTTGTAAACGATAATTTTCGTTATTGTAATAAAAATTATTGAATTTAATTTTTTACAAAATGTATCGAAATAATTTATTGAAGAGAATGGACTAATAAAGTTGCCGAAACGAGTTTGTTAGTTAATTGTATTTTGTATGGTAAATTGTTGCATGGAGCAAAATTTGGTTTTGCATTTGGGATTTAGATTATTGTAGTAAAGTTATTTTTCTAATGCCATTACCAGTTTACCAGCAACTTTATTAGTGTAATGGCATTAGAAAAATATCTTTACTACAATAATCTAAATCTCAAATGCAATACCAAATTTTGTTCCATGCAACAATTTTGCATACAATATACAATTAACTAACAAACTCGTTTCAGGAACTTTATTAGTCCATTCTCTCACAAATATTAATGACCTAGTACAGAGTCAAAATGCATACATTTTCTCGGCCTCCACTCCATAGTACCATTAGGTACATACGCAGCGGGCAGTAAGCCAAAATAGATATAAAGTTAGTAATTGCTTAGGAAGCCATTTACGGGAAATTTGCTCATACAAATTATCGTTGAATATTATAGTAAACATGTTTTTGTAGGTATTCTATTTGGGGTTGCATAATTATTATAGAGATTATTGCTCATATCTTAGGCATGCCTTAGACATAATGCATTAGGAAACTTGAACTACAGGTACTTAGGTTACTCTTGTAAGTAATACTCAGGTCAGGTTGGATCACAAAAATGGAAGCCAGTGTAATAATAATAACTGTAGAAAAATTAAACACCTGTATACATATAGAAAGTGACTGGTTAAGAGGACGTATTAAATCAGTGTATACAGTATACGAATCTTGTTCTAATCACTATAGAACCAAACTTGAAATCACAAAAAAAAACATCTACTGCGCATGCATCTTGTCGAATGGGATATTTTTGCATTGAAAATTTCAAATTATCTTGTATAAGCAGCTTTTCTGTAAAAAAACTTGATGTCGAAAGTATTTTTGTATCAGCACCAGCACTGTCAGTTGTCAGTATTGTTTTCACTGCGGATATAGTAATTAGCTTAGCAAGCTTTTTACTGAATGGACCAACAAGAGTACAATGTCGTATTCCTGGGCAAAGGTTTTATTTAGTTAATAAAAATAGTAATAAAGACTAAAATATAATTATTATTAATTTAAAATCATCAAATACACCATATAAATAAAAAATATAGATTTAGATAAATTAGATACAAACTGGACCCAAAACAAAATTTCACATCAATAACAAAACATTAGATCACGACGAATCGACTTTATTGTGTTTGTATTTTACTGACCTAAAAATAATTGAGAAAAAGGCAATTTTCAAGACAAATAATGATATTGAACCGATATTGAGTTCTGGGAGATATTGAATGTACTCACAATGAAAATAAGCGTAGTAGTTTCGAGAATTATGTACTTCAAACCTTTCTTAACTATGACCTCTGTGCAAGACAAGATCGAGTTAAGGTTGTAGGTGGGAGTATGATTAAGTTTGAACTTAACAAATATTTTCACAAGTAAATCTACATGTTCGTTTTTATTTTACTCTTACTTTATTTTACTTACTTTTGATTATGAACATAAGGAGCTAGCCTATTGCTATTAACCAGGCACAAGTTCAGACTCGAGGCTGCTACTGAGAATCGTCTAATGGAAAACCCCAATAACGCTTTGACTAACCCGAGGATTGAACCCAGAACAAGAGCAGCTGTCACGCTTGCTTTTTATTATGCTCTTTACAATTTCATAGAAGTTTTCTTACTCCTATACAACATGAAATTTTAGTGGTTGTTTTCCCGCAGCAGAACGATTTGCCCTCAGTAGTACTATCGAAACATAGTTAAATTTTAATAATTACCAGAAAAAAAAATTTTTTTTTTTTCAAATTCTACGTTTGTAAAACGGTCTAAAAAGTATAAAACAATTTCTAATGAAATAAAAAACGTGGGGCGCATCTTACAATAATGCGTCCTACATTTTTCATTTCATTAGAAATTATTTTACACTTTTTAGACCGGTTCAAAAACGTGGTTATTGAAAAAAAAATTTTTTTTCTTAAAATTATTAAAATTTAATCCTATGTTTCGATAGTACTACTTAGGGCAAATCGTTGTGCCGCGGGAAAACAACCACTATGTATTTTGTACATAGTTTTACAATCTACCAAGAGATTTAAAAAAGTAAATTCCATTATTAGTTTTTGCTTCATATGGTATTTTTAAGTAATCAATATCGGCTTCAAATACTCTTCCATATAATCCCTTAAAGGCTTTCACGATATATTGAATATGCAAAACCTTGTATTATTCTACATCACGCAAATAAACCGATATCAAGAAATCTACATTCTCTTATGATATCACAAACTTTATACCAGCGATACGTATAAGCGTGCCACTTCAAAAGATTCAAGCGTGTGAATAAGAATAAACTTTTCAGCGCTGTGTAACCTTTGAAGCACTTAAGTATATTGCTCTTATTAAATATTGATACGTTAAACGTAAGAGCTTTTAGGCCTGTTGTATGAATGATGTGCGTTTACATTATATTTTAGGAGCGTGTCTGTGATGTTATGGAATTAATCTTGTATGAAAAAGTGTTCAAAAAGATCAAAATCTCAAGTGTGAAAAAGATTTTGAAGACATTGCAGTGATGTTATTATGAACCATGTAGTTAAATATTGAAACTTTAGGTTATGTTAAATGACCACTATGCTTGAAAGGTGGACTGATTGATTTATAAAATAACGGTTATTTATTACATTTTAATACCCAAACCTAAAAAGTATTTTCATAATAAGCATCCATGATGCACCAAGAACATTATGAAAAAAAAACTATCCAAATAAGTAGAAATTATCTCCTGAATAATATGTAAAGCTATACACCACAATATTATATGCGTAAAATCATATTCAACTAAATAAGAAAGATATGGTACAAGCGAACTCATACCTAAAGACGTAAACCTTTCTACGAATACGAATTCCAAAGTTTCGTCCATATTTAACTTTGTATTTCTATACTCAAACTGTACGTGAGAATATTTCTTATTTCAAACATTCTTCTTCAATCTCACGGGTACAATCAGAATTTCCGTTGTTCAAAATTTCAAAGGCAAGGCAAATCGTTGGTATTTTAAATTTGTTATCAGTACGTGATTGAACGCTTAGGCAAATTCTCGATAGCTTACCCAGAACTCTGATTTAACACGTAGAAGATCAAACGAGTTAACAAGTATGACGTTCACTAAATAGGTTTGAACTTCTCCGTTTGCAAAAGCGTCGGCACGCCCAGTAGTTTCGTTAAGAACGTAAATATTTGCGAATGTAAATATTTTCTCGTTATCTTTTGCTGAATTGCTAAAGGAAATTGGAATTTGTTTAAGGTGTTTATTTGTTTTTTGTTGTTGTTTTGTAGGTTTGTGATTAGCTGCTCCTCTAGCTATATTGTGATTAGCTACTACCATTAAATAAAAAAATACTGTCATTTTTTTATTTAATGGTAGTAGCACTGTTGGACAGCCCCTCGTGAGATGGATAGATGACCTGATGAAGGTTGCGGATTGCCGTTAGATAAGAGCGGCTCAGAGCAGATCGTTTTGTATATGGATGGGGAGGCAATTCTCCATCAGTAAGATATCTGCCGTATGATATGATGATTACTATACTTTTTGTCATATGTTGAAGCAAAGCTATCGCCATTTTAAGTATCTATTAAGCTTTATCTTAGTTCATTACTAAGCCAGGCTTCAAAATTTACTTGAATTAATTCTGACTTGCTTACTTTCACAATATTGAGATTCAGACTTATATTATTACAGCTGCAGCTCGTGTTTTATCCAGATAAATTAATACTCACGTTTCAGCCGCTAAATAAACAATGAAAAAAAAAAAACCGGCCAAGTGCGAGTCGTACTCGCGCACCGAGGGTTCCGTATCATTTTTGGACGTATAAAGTGAAAAAAACCGGACCGCATAACTAAGTTTGTTTGTGAAGGAATTTTGATGATTTTGAAAAAACTGTACTAGTTAGGAACATCGTTTTATTTTTGGTGCCATATTTGGGTCAATTCCTATCAACCCTAATTATTTCAGATTTTTGGCTCCGCAAACTTCGGAGATAAGGGGGGGAATGGTATTTTTTCAGACATTTTTCATCATATGTCGAAAACTGTGAGACATAAAATAAAATGAAAGTATATTTTGAAATGTGCAGATAAAGCCCTTTCATATGATATGTCACTTGACCTAGTAACCCCACTTTGAAATTTTGGACCCCCACTCCGGCCCCTTTTGCAATGAAAATAAAAATATTTTTTGACTTTTTTCATTTGCAATATAGTTGGACAAGCATTCTTTATAACTGTTCCAAATTTCAAGTCGATAGCATAAGTAGTTGCTGAAATAAACAGGTGTGACAGACAGACAGACAGACAGACAGACAGACAGACGAAGTCGCACCATAAGGGTTCCTTTTTTACCATTTTGGTACGGAACCCTAAAAACAGTTAAAAAAAACCATGTTTGAAATACTTCACATCCATCACTGGAAAGGAGATTTTATAATAATAATCCAAGTACCTACCTAGTAATAGAAATATTGCATGGCAAAATAATAGTATTTTCAAAACTGTGTAACGTGGTTATGATAGATACTGACAACCTATGAAACAGAGACACTTAGCTTTAGAAAACTTATCTGTGTCAAACTTATAATTGTCAAAATAGACAAAGGAAATTAAATATGTATATTCAATTATAGATAGAGCTAAGAAATCCTCATGGTTTTTAGGGTTCCGTAGTAAAACTAGGAACCCTTATACATAGTTTCGTCATGTCCGTCTGTCCGTCTGTCACACCCTCGTCAAATCTACAGTTCATTACCAATTTGTATGAAATTTCGCAGGCAAATGTTTTCTGTGAGCCGCCATAAAGGCCTGTAGTGAAATTATAAAAAATAAAATAATTAGGGGTGGACCCCAAACATGAAACTGGGGGCTGAAAAAAAAAATCGCTCACCCCTTCATGTGGGATATCGTTGGATAGGTCTTTAAAAATAACATGAAGGTTTCTAAATAACTTTTTTATTTAAGTGCATATTTAGTGAACTAGGAGCTCCGAAAGTCGTTAACAATGTGTCCCCCCCTGTAATTTTCAAACCGCGTTATCAAAAAATCTGAAAAAATTCAAGCTTATGGCATCTAATAAATACTCTCGATTAAAATTGACTACTGATAACTTTTTGAAATATTCACTATTTTCAGTTTTGTGTTTTGACAACCGCAAAAATAATGTTGTATTTCATAATAATATTATGAAATACAAGCACTTTGCCCGCGACTTCGTCCGCGTGACCCAGGAACTCCATTTTTCGGGATAAAAAGTAGCCTATGTTACTCAGTGATAATGTAGCTTTCTACTGGTGAAAGAATTTTTAAAATTGGTCTAGTAGTTTTGGAGCCTATTCGGTACAAACCTCTGTATAATATTAGTTTAGACAAACTTATATTTGCGGTCGGAAGACTGAAATACTTCTTGCTACGGAACCCTAGACTGAGCGTGGTCCGACACGCTCTTGCCCGGTTTTTTTAATGTTTAGGTACTTCTTAGAACTTAGTTTATAAAAAAACCATTTACTGTGGTGTTAAGAAATTACGAAAGCTACAAAGCTAGTATCAGGATACTAAATCTATGCAGTATCCTTGTTTTTAATTCTCCTCACGAAACACATCCTGCTTATTCCTTTAGGAACAGAATCAGACGGCCAGTCTATTCACAAGCACTCGGCCCGAATATTCGATTTGGTAGGCTTTATGTTGACCGCCCTCGCCAATTATGCTTCCAAATACGTTACCACGAGGCTTATAGAATCGAACGTCTGGACTTCACCTCTTATAAAGAGATGTGACTAAGCAATACCCTTCAAAGGATTTGGTGATCTTGATATTGTATGCGGTAATTGCTTAAATGAGTTGGCAAGAATAGAATCATTTATATTTTGCTAGTATTTTTATGAAAATCTGATAAAAGTGATACAAGGAAGTATGCGCCATTTTATTTATTATTTTAATAGTAGTGTTATTTAGTTTAAAACTCAGGAAGAGCTTGTACACAAAACTGTGAATCGGTGCGATGCGATTTCGTGCGGCAAGGGGTCTTTCTTTCACGGTTCGGGTGACCATTCCTTCGACGACCTTCAACCGTACTGAACGTATTTTGTAGTGAAATGGATAGTAAAAAGAGTTGCGCACTTCATAAAGATATAGGAAAAAGAAGTAAAGAAGATTTTGGGCTCATCCATATATGTATTACCATTATGAACGCTAACGGAAACTATTTTTGTCGAAAATATGAAGATTTGAAAACAGACCAAGAATTTGTTTTATATATTTTAGAATGAGCATAATAATATCTTCACACACGTCTTCGTCTTTTTCGTCTTGCCCAAACGTTGTCTCAGGGTGGACTAAAATGGGGTCAACAAGTGTGACGTAACATCGCAGGATTGTGCGATGCGAATCTTTCACAAGTTCTTGCGATGCGTCGTGCGAGTAGATTTTTGTTTTGTGTTTTGTGTTTTGTGTGTCAGTTTTGTGTACAAGCCTTTAAGTAGGCTGTTTTTTTTTTGTTTTTTTTTTTATGGCTTCAGCACAGGACACCAGGCGAATTGTGGGCCGGATTGCGATCGCTGCATTGGACGCATAAAATTGTAAAGAGACAAGATGCAGAATGCTTCAGGCGAACCGAGCACTGTGTGTGCAATGGGGTCATAGAGAATGCATGAAAAACATTGACCGCTTGCGGCCGCTACTAGACGCCAAAGTGTTCGGCGACTAGCCGCTGTGTGTGCGACGGCTCTAAGAGTAAAATAAAAAGGTTTTTATTTTCCATGGATGAACTTTTAACGAGTTTGGAAAGTAAACAAATTCAACGGTATAATGTAATTCACTAAAATGCAATTTCGCTAAAAAAAATGATGCTGAAATTCTGCTGTCCCAAGGGCGCGTGTACGCAAAAAATTTAAATTATTTCGCAGTAAGTAAATGGTTTGTTACAATTCAAGTTCAGTAAAAAATAGGCAATAGAAGTTGTAATAGAAAGTAAGCAGAGGTTTTCGGAACATTTAATTGGTTACATTAAAAGGGATTTGTCTTATACTTCCTACTGTTGAAAACTTCAAATGGTGGTTCGTTAACTTTTGATTTTTATTCCGTCGAGGACAAAGGCAGGAATTGAGTTTTGTCTTACTTGTAATTTGAAATAAGGCAAATTGAAATTTAGTTTTCTTGTAATGTCTTTCGAAGTTTATTTTTTTTAGGGTTCTGTACCTCAGAAGGAAAAAGTGAATCCTTATAGGATCACTTTGTTGTCTGTCTATCCGAAGAAGATCCTAAACGAGTGGAGGGTCATAGATGGCACCACTAGATGTATGTAATAGCGCCGTCTTGCTCATAGATGGCGCTATTGCATATTTCAAAACCCTCAGGGCGCGAGTCGTAGGTACTCGCAAATGGTCTGGTTTTTTTTATTAGTCTGTAGGTGGCAGATTATATTATATACAGGGTGGCAGGTTAGACAGTGGAAATATTTTAAGGGGTCATTGTACTCATCATTATGAACAACTTTTACTATGGGACTAACCCTGAAATCGCGAAAAAAAAATCAGCTGTTCCATACATTTATGTTCACATAACTCAACAAAATGTATGGAACAGCTGTTTTTTTTTTCGCGATTTCAGGGTTGGTCCCATAGTAAAAGTTGTTCATAATGATGACTACAATGACCCCTTAAAATATTTCCACTGTCTAACCTGCCACCCTGTATACTGCCCTCCAACTAAGTAAACACCCTCATAGTCTTCCATATCTCTCTATGTACGTATTATTACATTGAAAAAGTGGCGGTTACAACCCCCAAAAAAAATAGACACTTGAACGAATAACAGAATAGATAGTAACAACCTTTCAAAACATGGGCTTTAAAATAATAATCTTAATTATTCACATAAATATAACAAAAATAAAGCCTAAAAAAATCTTTTTACAAAAGAAAAATGTATAAAAACAATGAATAGTAATTGAGAAAGGGACTAAAAAATAGTAATGTCCCGGACGCGATCTCAAAAATTTAATTGAAATCCTAAGAACATGGGGTTGCTAAGGGAGCCTTCCTTAACTTTCATTAAAACCATTTGTCGCTTCCATAATCCCCCTAGATGGCTTCTGTGTTTTGATTCGTTGCGTCTGCGAATGTCTTTGTAGAACACTCATTAGTCGTTTTTGTTTTGCTTAAGAATAATTCGATAAAACCTGTATGTAGTTGCCTCAATGTTATTACTTTTAATCATCGTTTATTATGATAATCTTCTAATTTGGTGATATCTTTATCAATGTTACTGCTAAGTAATGATTTATTTTGATTTTGTTACATTCTTTAATGATAACTTGATTATCAAAACTTCTACTTATTAATCTAAACAAAGCATTATTAGCCTTGATGAAACTATATTAACTAATCTGTTGTCACGTTTGTCTGTTATAACTAGATTCACTTAATCACCCTCTTCATGAAACCCAGCTTAAAATTTTAATTGACCATTCATCAATTTCTACATCCTGTTGCTATTGATTCATAGCCATGTTCCAACAAAAAACATGAAATCCCAAATTCCATAAAAAAAATTGCCTTTTTTGAACTGCGTGTCAATATTCAGTTGGGGCAACCAAAAGCCTTTTGTTCACGCATTCACTGCGCGTATAATATACTACTGGCAACCGTCCTGCGGGAGTGCCGATAAATATGTATGTATCGGAATACACGAGACGTCACCTGGGATTTCATAATTGTGTTTCAAACCCGAATTATACATATTTATTTTTGATTGAATCTGTTTGTTGTGTTTAAATACGATATGTTACCTACAAGTTGATTTCTTTTTCGCGTAGGTGAAGCAAATACAGATTTGGAGTTGGAGTGACAGTATTTCGCAATATTTTTTTGTATATTAAAGAATAAAGATAAATAATCGCGTCATGTTACTCACTGCTGTCTAAAGACTCGTGCGAGTTATAGAAGTTATACTTATTCGTATAAATCGCAATGAGATTTAACTTTATAATATAAATTTTAAAAATAATAAATCTGAGTTATTTTCATCGCACGCTAGTTATAAAAACAGGTCCACTATGAAAATATATTTTAGCTTGTTTAATTCAATTTAAGATTACTTTTAGCAGCACCTGGGTCTTTCTAAGACCCATGATTAACGAGTACACCATGTGTTTAATATAATTGACTTTAAATAAAATTCGTATAGGAGTTATTTGTAGTAAAAGCAATATTTATTTATGAATTTTATTTGTGACTTTAAATTCTGAACAGTTGCAATTAAATGGAGATTAAAAACAAATTGTTTTATTGGGGCGACGGACGTTGACGCCTAGTACGACTTGACTTTTGTGATTTTGATGTTGATTGGTTTAAATTAAAAGACCACAGCTTTGAAAAACCAAGTATGGATTTGTAATAATATTATAATTTTAGTGGGATGTATAAAAATAGCCTCTACCAGTGGTTATCGCCACAGTCACACAAGCGATTTAGGAGCGTAGGCGTTGACCGAACGATATCGCTGGAAACTTATTGATTGTAATAATGTCTCGGCGATAACACGATAGAATCGTGGCGTCTTAGTTGCTCGTTCACCATGGCAGCAGTGAAAAAATCCAATCAAGTCGCGGCAGTGCAGTTGCATCGTCGTGGTTGTGCAGTTGCAACATCGGCTATGCTTAAAAATCGCTGACGACCTCTCGACGATGTAGTTGTGACGCGGTGTAATTGCGACATAGCCTACGCTCAAAGATCCCATAAATGTAGGTCCGGCGCACCGTACGCAGTCCCCCATCATGACCCGAGTCCGCCGCCGCATATGACTGAGTCCCCTAACCGACCCTTGCTCGAGCCAGCCCGCGCTGAACCTGTAGATTTAAATTCGACCCAAAATAATGAACCGATCCAGCTAGTAGTCCCTCCCTTTAGTTGCCCTCCCCCCAGCGACGCCCTAAGCCGAGGCCCGTACCCCAGTAGGGGGTGCCCTTAGCGTGTGGTCGCTTAGTTTGTAGTTTTATTTAGTTTTAAGCCTGGCTGGAGGCATTTGTAAGTCCTCACCAGATGACCGGTTAAGCAGTGACGGCTGTTAGAAGCCAACTGCGAGAGAACATTCAAAAAAAAAAAAAAAAACTGTACGCAGTCAGCCTCGCTACCAAATTGCTGACTGGCTAATATTATTACCATGGAATAGCAATTCTTACTATAGTTCGGGTGATAGGAGAGAAGAACTATAAATTAGCAATATCTAAAAAGGCTTTTCTGAAGAGACTGACATTTATCTGCTTAGCTGCGTTTCTACCACTCCAGTATATGGATGTTTTATGAAATACAAAATGTCAAGGACTGGATAAGCCGAAAGTGAATAGGATTAAAGTTAAGTAAAAGAGAAAATGCCCTCTCTTTGTGATGGAGGTATATTGATAAATACGTGAGGGATCGGATTCAATTGTAGGGGTTCATATTTAGTTGTAGCATGTATCACTTTATTTACTTTTCTTCGAACCAAAATTTTATTTCAACTCAAGTAAAATATTTTTAAATTTTGGATTTTATTTATAGCAGGATTATCTTGAAATGTTTTATCTAAAAATTGTTAATGTGCAGCTTTGTTTGCAAGCTTATGTCAAGTGTGTGTTGTCGTTTAATACCCGATTTCAATAATATATCTATCCGTCGTTTTGCTTACTACAGATTTTGACATTACTTTTATAATACTTTTGACATTACTATTATAATAGTTTATGTCAAAATTTGATCTCTATTAGGACAAAGCAGCCAATGGATAAGTTACCTATTGAAAATGGCCATTAATTTTATTTTAAGAAGTTATGGTAGCTTCGTATTTCAATTTTAACAAATGCTTATTGAGTCCTCACTTTTCCCACAAAGATATCAAGACTCAAACATATGCCATTATTATTATTCATGAGTTTATTACTCATCTACAAAATTAATTTCCATCGTGAAACATAAATGTACGAGTATTGTAATCGGCGCTGTTAAATCCGTGCTTACGTAGGCTTATTATTTTAATGTGACATGTATGAAATATACGGCTTTTATCTCTACTGATATAATTTGTCGCTGGAATTGTTACGCCCGTGTTTTATGATACGGAATTATTGTGTCGCCATTCGTGTGTTATTAGCTGAACATGTGGGAAATGGTTTAGAAGATAGTTTTGATGAGAAATGGAATTGAGGTTCTGTAATGTGTAATTTACATCAATTTTCTTCATATCTATTAGTATGAAACAAAGTCGATTTTCGTGTCTGTTTGTCCGCTTAGTTCTTTTAAACTACACAACAGATTTTAATGCACCACTTTTTAGAGAATTTATTCATTCATATTGAACTTGGATACAAAACTGAAATATATAATATTTTGACATGTCACTACATCAGTAAAATACACACGTGCGAAGCAGAGGCGGGTCACCAACTAGTAAAATGTTCGTTAACTTCGTTAGTGATGTTGATTTTCTTCTGTTTGAACCGTTGACTTGAAAAAAAGCAGATATTTTTTTGTTATTGTTAAAAAATATATTATTAGCTTTTAATAATGTTAAGATTCATTAGTTAGCTATTCAGTCATACAATTAAGCTAGACGTTCAAAGATTTGAACAGTTTTAGTTTGTTAACAAAATAATGAACATTTTGCTTGCCTATTGAAACAAATTGATGATCTTTTCGTATAGGTACTGAAATTCATTTAGACCACGACATTTATTATACCAGTAGCAATATCCAAGACTAAAATTCGTAGATACGAAAGCTTTTAGCATAACCAGTCTCCACGCCAGTGATAGGTACAGTCGGGCTCCCGATAACTACACTCTCGTTCTCCGAACGGAAGCCGAATAAGCAGAAATTCCGTCCAATTTCCCGGTCTGTCATATTTATTGGCCCTCCGACCCATTCGTCGGGAAACGCTGAGTGTATGTCCGATCGTAAACCAGTGCAGAATTAACGAACCCACTGTCCGCCGTATTACTGCACGTGAATGTATTTTTGATTGATTAAGTTTGATATTTTGGAATTCATTTTACAGGCTCACTCATAGAGATTTTATTTTGAACTACTGACTATATACAAGTTTTAGAAACAAAGAATACGGAAGAATTAATACTGACTTTGAAAACAACCTTTTTATTAATCACTGTTTTGCTCCTGATTTTACAAGTGTAGACTATTATTTAGAAATATGCTTAATTATCTTATAAGTGTAGACTACTATGTAGAAAGATATATTATATTGATAAAATAAGGTAGGTAAGGTAATAACAAAGTAATTACCAAAAATAAGAAGCTTACCAGCACTCAAAAGATGACAATATTCTCAGAATCTGTAAGCATTAATTAAATGAAAAACCCAGTAAAGACGGTTATAAATAATAATAATACAAGCATTTCCTGGTAAACAACCAACAACGTCTTTGTTCTGCAAACGAAACAAAGGACTCGATTAAAAGTCACCAACTAAACAGAGTTATTAAGATAAGACAGGCTGTGCTCTTAAAAATAGCTCCCGTAAGATAGCAGCGAGCATAAACTGGGCCTTTGTGGGTCGAGCAAACTTATACCGTGGTCTAAGTTGAAGACTTATTACAGAAACTTACAAATGACTAAAGCCAGACATTTTGTAGTCCTCAAGAATGTGTGAAGTTTTTCTTAGCTTCATACAACATGTAACAGAGAAGCGTTGTCAGTTTAAGAGAGTTGTTTGGACTTTTATTCAGAGAAACATATTTAATTAGGTTAAGCAAAAAAATTAATAATAAAAATTTACAAAGTCCAGGGGCCTATTTGATGTAACCACTCTGCAAGTCTTCACTCTGCACTCTACTCTTCACTTTTCAAATATTGCAGAGTGTGGAGCGGAAGTGTTCCACATTTCAATTTTCAGTCTGCAAAATGTGTGTACCTACATAAAACATGATTCAGTTTAAGAGTTCGGAATTTGGAGTGCAGACTTGCAGAGTAGTTACATCAAATAGGCCCCAGATATACCTATACAGATATACCTGTATAGATTATATTAACTGAAAGACGTCTACTGCTGGATATAAGTCTCCCTGAAACATCACTACAATGACTGGTCTTCCGGGGCTCGTATCTTCACTCCACCTTATAGGGGAGGGAAGCTCTCACGCTGCGTTTACCAGTACGTAGTCACCACTTGAGCCCAACTTTTCGGCCCCACCAAATTAGAATTTGTTGAACAAAAACTTTGTTGTATTCATTAAACCAGATGGCTTCAAGTCTTGGATTTGTTAAGCCATACTTCCTATGTCACAACACGTTGGGTTATCTGCTGTAGATTGACTGCTAACCTTGTTTTGCTTTATTTGAAAAGCCTGCAGAACTATCAGTGTTGATTACTGTTAGTGCTTATAAAGCTGGTTTTCCAATAACTATGTAGAAGTGTGCTAAATATTGGACGCTAGAAGCTTCATTTTAAATTTTGAGTGTAAGCGAATCTTTATAGGTGTAAAGTCGAAATTTATGACAATACCCGCATCTACCATCATAACTGCAACCGTTAAAAGCGGTAATAAATTTAAATTTATAACCGGTCCTATTGAAACACGTTATCGCTTGTGCTTTACGTCATATTGTACTGAGGAGTTGCCTGCAGCTATTGGCAATTATACCAGCCTATCGTACTTCAAAGATATGGGAAGACGGCAAAACGTGAAGCTTTTCACACCTTGAAGGCATTAGCACGATAAACAGATGGTGATGATGGTCCTTTCCACATGGACTAAGTAGAAAGTGATGATAGAAATATGATAGGCAACAGCAACAAAATCGACAAGAAAAAAAAATACCTAATTGATGTCTGATACATTTTAGATAATATGGCTAGAAAAAGGGTGATTCCAGATAGTGATATATAGAAGAATAAGTAATGCTGCGCTGATTCCAAATAAATTGGGATAAGGGCATGAGGAATATGAGGATGATGATGATTTCTTTGAAATTTTTGGTGTTATGTATTTGGATACAAAAGATTTTATAAGTATTCATTGCATAATGTGTTTTGCGGATAAAAGATTCAAACTGATAAGATAGGTAGTTAGATATTTTTTTTTCATATACGGTAATGTTTTTGTGAAACATTTACGTACTTATATGAAGGGATTGAATATTTCACGAAATATTGTTTTGAGATAAATCTAGTTATTAATGTCGTCCTGAAATATAAATTGGACGAGGAACGAGTTTTGAAACAAGATTTCTGCTTATTGAACTGGAAATATCCGAATATTTTGTGATGCTGAAGATTATTAATAGGTATATTATTATAGTTATTGATGAAGTTACTGGATAGATTCGAAATTATTTCGAAATATCAAATTTAATTGACAGCTTCCGGAAAGTAATATAAAATATTGGAATATTGTATTAGATCCAATTAACATCGTTTTGCTCATAGATTTACAAGTTTCAAATATTTTATTTATTATTGAATAAAATGGAGAAGATATTTTGAAATTACACGAACGATTTTGCGATCAATCTTGATTTTACTTTTTACATTCAATGACTTTCTAGCTACATTTTATTAGACTTTAAAGCACAAAATATTGAAAAAAATAATCTTTGGCTTTTGAAGATCACTAAATATAATTTTATCTATTTTGAAGTATAAATAGCATTCAGGCCAAAAATGTTAAGAACAAACTATGCGTAAAAAGAAAGTCAGACGTAGGGCGCAGACGGGCACCTCTAGTGTCATTTAGTGCAATGCATACGTAGCCATGTTTGCTAAAGATTTACATTACCGAATTTTGCGAGAATTAGTAGTCTCTTGTTTCGTGTAACTAGGTACCTAATTCTAAAGTTAACTCAAATATTTGTGATAAAGAATTTAATATTGTGTTGTTAAGTTCATTTTAAATAGGTACTGTTATTAGTTGTCTTTTTTTTTATTTCTATATGTACCGGTTTAGGCTGTCCATCAGTCAGTCTCAGTATTATAATGATTTTGTCTCACAACAAAATAACTGGTAGATATTAAGAAAGTGGTTAATAATTATTAACCTAACTTATTTCGATTTTCTACTGCCAGCTAAACAAGTTTCTAATTTGTTACCTATGTGGTCGGAACCATTTATTATGGAGGCGACGTCGTCGGTACAATAATGACTCGCGCAACTTAGTTTAATGCCGAAGTTACAGCAGTTCAGTTTACAAATATCCATAAAATGTAACAACCATTATTACTTCTGGATATTTAACTTAAGTTTACCATTTAACAAGCACGGTTTTGAAGTGTCTTTGTTTCTGGAGCATAAAGCCTATGGAGACTGTAAGATCACGTTCACTTCATTGTTTTGGATAGAGTTATTTATAATGCAACTAAGTCAAAAGCTATATAGGTATTAGCTGTTTGTTTTTACTTTGTTAGGCATCGAAGGCAAGGTTTTTAAGTGTAAAGAAAAAAGCTGAACTTTAGACAGCTGCGATTGATTATATAATCAATCGTCTAAACTTAGAAACGTCTTAAAATCTTATAAAAAATCTTAATAAATAAGTAATTATTTATTCCCTTTTCTAAGATGTGTTATGCTTGAAGGATATGCAACAAATGCGGTCATATACAGGGTGGCAGGTTAAACAGTGGAAATATTTTAAGAGGTCATTGTACTCATCATTATGAACAACTTTTACTATGGGACCAACTCTGAAATCGCGAAAAAAAAATCAGCTGTTCCATACATTTATGTTCACATAACCCAAGAAAATGTATGGAACAGCTGATTTTTTTTCGCGATTTCAGGGTTGGTCCCATAGTAAAAGTAGTTCATAATGATGAGTACAATGACCCCTTAAAATATTTCCACTGTCTAACCTGCCACCCTGTATACATAACCTCCACAGATTTTGCATGTAGCTCTACTGAACTCATATAATTTACTTCAAAACATTTTTCTTTCTATAAGTTTTTGCACAAACCTAATCAAAATACTAAACTTCAACAATATTAATTTATTTAGTACCAAAGTATCCTCAAAATACTCGACTCCAACTTCTAAACTGCATTAAGTTTTCACCATATTCCTGGCATAACCTAATTAATTACTTCTCCTAACAAGTCTGCCAACTAGTCTGAGAACTAATCCCGCAAGGTGGCGGGGGACTCCACTGAGAATCAAATGTCGGTATCTCGTGGGGACCAATCAAACGTCCGGAACGGAGTTTGTTAACATAACTGAACTGCGAACTCGTGCATCTCCTAGGATATTCTGATTACCTGGTAACTTGAATACTGAAAGCTGTGTCAATATTTGATGGATTTTGTATAGTTTTTGAATACATACACAAATAGTAACTACTATTGCCTTTTTGGTTTATATAGTGTCACTTGACCAAATAGTTGGTTAACCCATTCAGGTCCATACAAATGATGTTATGTTACTACTTTTCATCATTCTCCTGCCCCTAACTTCATCTATTTGGGTGAGCGCAGGATATCTATTTCTCCATACATCAATGAAAAAGTCAATCTCGGTACCTATTATATACGAACGTATGTTTCTAGACGCTTATGCTGGCGCAAAATTAATGACACCAGTATTATGTTAGCGTTTACGAAATACGATAATTATCGTACCTATCCATATACCTACTTTTCTATCGCTTACCCTTCTTAAGTGTTTCATAATACGTGGTGGGGTGACAGTTATTCAGAGATAACAAACCTGTTTTGCGATTGAGTGATAGCGATTTTTATAAAATTATTCAGAAATTAAAACAGAGATCTAAAAAAAACTGTGTAAATAGCAAAAAGGCTGGTTATCCCTGAAGTACGCTCAAAGGCCATTGTCAAGTTTCCGCTTGCTGTAGAAACAGACTTTAACTTACCCTTTTTATTTCAGTTCAAGGTTGAACAAAGGCTTTTGTAGAGCCGATACCTACTTTTAATGATGTTGCCCTTAAGTTATGTTCGTCATTTTTCAAATTTCAAATTTAGGATATAGGTACAGTGGATAAGATACAACCAAACCAATGAGAATTACAACAAAAAATCTGCTAGACAATAGAGACACTGATATTTTCAATAACTGCTAGAATAATATCTTTAAGTACATTCCGTTCCATTTCATTTAAATTTACATAGGGTACGGCCCTATTCCTGAAACTTTTGTACAACAAGATTCAATAAATAAATTATCCCTTCCAAGAAGCTTTCTAACATCCATTACCGTACGTCTAGGCCTCATGTTTACATTCACGTCTCTCGATAGCCATAGCCGATGGAACAAACAAACAATCGGGGCCTAACGAACCCCAATTAGCCTTTGCCCGATCCGTGCGGTAGCCGTGCGTATGAAGTTATACACACGTGTTTGTTTTACGATAGCGTTTCTTAGAGTGTTGGAACTTTTCTGTGTAGTTATCACTTGGAGGAAGCAATGTTGAGGTTAATTAACTGATTTCAGTGAGTTTGAGGTTCGTCGTTTTTTGGAACGAAGTTCCTTAACGTGGCTTGCGGTAGAAATGGTCACGGTCAAGGAAAAGCCTTATGGACCGTCCATGTGACTTTCTCTCTCAGATTTTTTCTAATACACACGAGGCGTAAGGAACTTGGTTCCTGACGGGGTTCACCCGACCGCAAAAGTTTTTGTTTTGTGAAACTTTTCAACTTATTTTATATATTTTACTTTTTTACAGTATACAATTTATAATCAATGGATGATAGTAAATTCAGATTCAATAAAATTTATTTATTTGTAATAATAAGTCAGGCAAGCCAGTGTCAATTATTAATCCATTGATAATAATGATAAATCGAGTTTACATTACAACAATGCACACATTATTATGATGGATTGTCAATGAATATAATGCAATGTAAGCCAAAACGTTTTAAAACCTACTAATAATTTTGCTAAAATATTAGACAATGTTATTTCTACTAGACTTTATTTAAACATTTGAAATTCACGACTATTATTTTTGCTAAAAATCAACAGTCACGGGGATTTGGTGTCTAGCTTTTGACTGTCGATCGCACATTCGAAAAACAACCGTAAATCTATGTGAAGAGAGTTGAAATTGTTGTTTAATTACAAAAGGTGGTGTTTACAACTAATATTAGCTATCTCCCTCATACTGTGGACAGAACAAACACAAACATAGAGTATTGAGCTAATCAAACATCGTAAGGGTTTATAGAGCCATGTTAGTCACCGTTCTAACCGTTAATAGTAGTAGTTTATACGAGCAATCCGTTTTGATCTTTGTTTTTGTATACATAAGGTTCATTTTTACGTTTTATGTTGTTAACATGGGGTAAATTTCCCGGTTGGAAATAGTTATTAAGTGTATTTATTTATCCAATATGCACGTATGCGTTGAGCAAGTAGCTTTATTTTCGATACGGAGTTAATTATACCTACCTACATAAGTAAACAATTTACTTACCTTCCTATATTTATTTAAAGTTAGAAACCAGCTTCTCAAACAGGAGAATGTGAGTTTGAAACTCGGCAATTACAGTCAGCGTTCACAAACACTAAAGAAATTCAGATAATCCTTTTCAGAATGACAGTTATCGCGTACTGTGTTAATTCTAAAATAATGTGTCAATAATAAGTTATAATTTAATTTTCTTACTTAGTTGTTCAGATCAGAATCGTAAAGAAACACGAACTTAATATGTAGTTTATTTATTTATTATTCAATTAAAAAAATATTAAAATGATGGCCGCCGCGCGCGGCTGCCTTATCCGCTATGCATTGACCTCCAATTAAAACTTCCGATTTAAAAGTATCGGAGCCGAAGTTGGAATCGGAGATTTAATATCAATCGGAAGTTCCAAGGGTACAGGGACGCAACGTATTCGACTTGCCCTCTAGGCACACCACTGTTGTCACAATACAACTTGTATACAAACTTGTGTCGACCACCGACCACAAGTGGCTGCGTCGCGCCTCAGCTTTAGGGTCAAAACAGACGTCCGAAAAAATTAAGAAGGTGAATGAGGTATTTTACGTCAAATTGAACGATTGTGGCTGGAATCGTTCAATTTATGAACGATATCATTCATTCGGTCTCTTAATTCCGGATGGCCGGCCGGGCGTCTGTTTTGAGCCTTAGGTGTCGTGAGCCTTACGTCACGAGTGCTCCATGTGTAAGTACACTTTTGGACTTTGTCACAATAAACTTGTGGTTTATTTGTTTGACATTTCAATTTGCATCTAATAATGACAAAGTTCTAAGTATGGTTTTGATAGGCCGATAGTATAACGGACAATAATAATATGAATGCAATAATCAGCTCAGTTCAGTCGACATAAGGTTTAAGTGGACATTGAAGCGTTTCTGTGGTTTACTTAGATAAGCCGTGCGTAATACATAATCCCGTGTTATACATACAACCAATTTGCGGTTAAGCTAAGTGTAAACGACATGTCCCACTAATCTATGGACAACAAACCATTTAATTAGTACAGAGTAATTAAGGATTACATACAATATTAACAGTATCCTGCAAGGCTGATTATACTATCTGTTTTTATTACATAAAGCACCTGAGCTTTATGAAGAAAAGAAAAAAAAAAACTCGGTTCAAACATGAAATAATTTTTAAGGCGAAGTGGTAACAAAGAGAGATTTGTATAGAGACCAACGTCATTGCACATTACGTAAACGTTTTTATTTTAAAACAGAAATAAAGCCATTTGCCGTTAAATAAAACTATATTTTTCTATCTACTAAGAACACGAGAAAAAAAATATTTTATTGAAATATCTCTAGTAACAAACGAGTAAAACTAATTTTTCCCTAGATTTATACGAAAAAAAAAATAGATTTTGAGTACCTAAACTTCGCGATTTCTCTCTATCGAGTCAAGTTTAGTCAATCGCGTTTCGGTCACCGTTACTAACTGATATGTAGGTACTTTCATCACTAATAAAATCAAAAAGTTGGATTCGTAGTTTTTAGCATCTTAAAATAGATTTTCTGAGCGGTTGAAACTTCTACTTTGGGTGTTACTTCATCTTAATAAATAATTAATATCCTTCTCCTACGCTTTTTATAATTTTTTTTTCAAATATCTATCGGCCATCATCTCAATTTTCATGTATTTCCTAGCCATTTCATCTTTCACACAATGTATCTTTTGTTGGGTCTCTTTTTAACCCCCGACTTTGAAAAACGAGGGGTGTTATTATTTTTCATCGTCACTCAGTGGGTGGTTGATGCTGGCGTGATGACTTGGAAGCTTTAATGATAGATTGGCTAGAAAAGGCAACACACAGAGAGGTGTCTATAGGAGAGTTTTTTAGACCAACAGTCGGATAGTTTCAGTTGAAAATGAAATGAAATGAAATGAAATGAAAATGATAATTTATACACTCCTATAAATTGATTCATACATGAATATCATGAGTCACCGCTTAAATAAAAAAGCTATATTTTAAGTATAATTTACAAGCAAAAACTCTTTTTATAAATTATTTTAGTACTATTAGATCTTATCTCTCCCAAAAATCTCAGAAAATTAATCCAATAAATTCCTTCGTAATATAATTTCGAATAACCCTTCAAATTGATCCTAAGAACCCTACCCTTAACCCAATAACCGAGAAATATATATTACATAGCAATTCTTAATTACGTAATATTAAAATTAACCTTAGAAACTGTGTTTCTAATAACAATATCGTCAAGGATCGGAGGAAGACAGTAGGAAATCCTGTATCGTATTGTGTTGGAGGCCAAAATGTTAATTAGTGAATTAATGTCAGAGGTCGTTTCCTTCATGAATACGTATAAACGACATTTGGGCAAGTTGCCGTCTGATCCGGTGTATCAGATTATTTTGAGTCTGTTCTGAACTTTTGAAATTTAGTGTATTAGTTAAAAGGTGTGTTAGGATTGGGTTTGAAATAATTATGTTCAAAAGGCATAAGTGTACTTGTAGTGTTACTGATCTCACTGTAACAACCAACGTACTCTAGCTTTAAATCATTGTAATGTCTTTAAAGTTCATTATCTTGGCATCATATAATTATATTATCATCGCACTTACATCTTCTATGTCAGGGATACACACTATCAAGTATGTACATTATTGTGAGACTACGAAGCCAAAACACTGATAAATCAGTAAAATCATTAATAACCTTTCCAATAACAAATGATAACGAGCCATTACTAATCCGTTTATAGCTACTGGTGCGATGTGTTCCTACAAATTCCACAACACAATAAATACATCAGGATTTGATGAATAAACTTGCAGTGACCATTCCCGTAGTAATTTATTATCATCCGAAATCCCGTATCTATGTCGATCGTATCAATATATTACTGGTCTGACAACCAGCATTGATGGCTGGAGAAATTTATGACTTGATAAGGAGCTACCTAATGGATTGCTTCCTCAAGCCCCTTTGGCAAGAAGGGATTTTTCAAAAAGAATTTCTCTGATCGAGGAAGCTAATTTGGGGCATCGATTATGGGCTTGTAATAAACAATTATGATAGCCTGATGGACGGTAATTGTATTGAAAAGGACTGTTTATGTAAGAGGGGAGTAACAATGGAATTCATTTCCGTAATATTTCTTTGAGAGGTTCTTAAAGGTTGTTGAATATTTTGTGAAAAAAAATGCGTGGTATTCCAAAGAAATATAGATAGGATATTTTATTTAAAATGATGATGCTATGATGTTATTGATGTAGGTACCAAAACAAGCGATATATTACATAAAACGTGTTTATTTTATTTTATTTTATTTTTATTTTGTTATTTTAGGAAAACTTACAGCTAGTACATTTTGAGTAGTAATATTTCAATTATGTAGAAAAAGGCCAATTACAAGTTTTCGCTGGTATAAATAATCTGTAAAATTTCACTATTCAGCGTAGACAGCATTAAAATATCAGATGTTAATTTTGAAAAAACTCAAAGTAAATTTGGAAAACAAAAAACAATTAATGACAAATTCGTGAAAGAGATACAATAATACATATCAAAGGAACGTTTACATTTTGGATATTCATTAAAGAGATACAATATTACATTTCAAAGAAACGTTTACTTAAACTCTTTTTTAATTTAGAGATAGGAGTATTAAACAAATCTAGCTCGATTTCCCGACACTCCGTATTGAACGTACGACACGCTCTAACAAGATAGGAGTTTTGTCTGTAGGTAGTCCTGACATCAGGCACATGAAGAAGATGCGATCTCCGCAGAAATGCAGATGGCACACGAAGGCCGATTTTGCTAACCAGCTCAGGGACGTCAGTCGATCCGTTCATAACACTGAATAAGAAACAGAGATCTGCTATTTTTCTTCGTTCGTGCAGGGGAAGAATATGAAATTTCTTGCACCTACTTATGTAGTCAGGAAGATAGGTATTTGAACGATATTGAGTGTACCTTAAAAATCGCCTCTGAATGCTTTCAAGGCGATTAATGTATACATTATAATTCGGATTCCAAATCTGTGAAGCATATTCGAGATGGCTACGGACAAACGCACAGTATAGAATTTTCATAGTTTTGACATTCTTAAAATCAGAGGATATCCTAAAAATGAAACCTAATGCCTTAGAAGCCTTATTAACTATATTATTTATATGCGAATCAAACAGAAGTTTTGAGTCAAAAGTTACTCCAAGATCCTTGATGACGTTAACCCTGGCTATTGAGGTACGAGATAGCTTGTAGTCATACTTAATAGGGTTTGGTTTACGCGTAAACGTACAGACATAACACTTGGAAACATTTAGATCTAACTTATTTCTAGAACAATAATTTTGAAACTGGTCTAGATCATCCTGTAAAAGGTGTGCGTCCTCAATCGTTGAAATTTGTCTTAGTATTTTCATATCGTCCGCATACAATAAAATTTTAGAACCATGGAAACAAGAGGCGATGTCATTTATAAAAATATTAAATAAGAGAGGTCCCAATAAGGATCCTTGGGGAACTCCTGAAGGGATACGCACCGCTCGAGACGTGTAACCACTGAGAACCACAGTCTGGCACCTGTTTTCCACATATGATGAGAACCATCTATACAAGTTACCCCTGATACCAACCAATGACAGTTTGCGCATAAGTAGTGCATGATCTATTCGATCAAAACACTTGCTGTAGTCAGTGTATATAACATCGACTTGCGACCTCATGGACATGTGTTCAGAAAGATAGTCACTGCAGACCACGAGGTTGGATGTTGTGGAGCGTCCTTTTAAAAAACCATGTTGGTGTTCGGAAAAGCTTAATTTAAGTGAAGATGTAAGTTGTGAATGTGTTATTTTCTCCATGATTTTAGCGAACACGCAAAGTTTGGATATAGGTCTATAATTTTCCACACAGTCCTTAGGTCCTTTTTTATGAATCGGTGTTATATACGCTGACTTCCAGATAACAGGCACCACTCCTAATTCGAAGGACCGCTTGAACAATATTGTTAACGGGACAGTTAGGCACTTGGCGCACTTTAATATAAAAATTGGTGGAATGTTATCAGGGCCTGCAGATTTATTAAGGTCAACTTGCTTCAACAACCGAAATACTTCCTCCTCCCGGACATCAACGGAGCAGATATCGGATATTAGACTAACATTTTGATCACTAGTTTCATCCGTTAACATCGTAGACAAGTTCTCATCGCTTCTCTCCTGAAAGTTTGAATAGAAATAATCGCCAAACATATTACAAATATCCTCCCCATTATTAGACGAAATATCACCAAGTTTAAGTACTGACGGGTAGCAGTTAGTCTGTTGTTTCGATTTAACATATTGCCAAAAAGCCCTAGGATTCTTAGAAATGGCTAATTCTATATTTGTAATATACGCATCGAACATAACCCTTTCCAAATCCTTAGCCCGTTGGCGTAACATTATAAAGGATTGATGATCTGAAATATTTCCATACCTTTTAAATTTTGAGTGAAATTTAGCCTTTTCCTTTAAGATTTTAACTAGAGGGCTTTTATACCAAGGAGGATACTTGCATCGTGGAACAACAGATTTAGTTGGTATATAGGTATTTTGAAGCACGTTGATGGTATCATAAAAGAACTTTACAGCATCCTCAAGAGGCCTGCAGTTTAGCTCTGATGACCAATCAATTCCCTCCATTTCATTTACAATGGCGTCGTAATTCGCATGGGCATACACGAACTTAACTCGAGGGCGCGAATGCAGCTGATGAAGTTGAACAAAATCGGCAGAGATACAGAGTGCCTTGTGGTGTGGGTCTTCGTTCACTAAAGGATCCTGGCTGCAGGTGACAGCGATTTCATTGTTGGACAACACAAGGTCAAGAATCTTACACCCATATTCTAAGAAGTTAACTCGAAAATTCCTCGACCTCGACTCAACTGAGGTTACCTTAAGGATCACCTCAACCAATCCTCGAAATCGGTATTCTTAGTCAAAACTCGATCTTTTAGTGAGGCAATCTTGAGGGTCCTCGAGTGAGGTTGAGTCGAGGTAAAACGTCATTGAATACGTCATTGAATCATAGATTCAGTGTAAACTTTGATATTTTTTTGTCTATGGTCACTCCAAAAGTTGTCAGAACGCTGTTTTTTTTATCTGTATCGAATCGCGTCACATCGGTCTTGTTACTGTTCTAAAGTTTACGTGGTACTTTTGAACTTGGATTTGTTTATGTTCGGTGTTTAATATCAGTTAGTTTTTATTGCACGCTATTATTCGTTTCGTAAAATATGTCTGGAAGACAAATATTCAGTGAGTCGGACAAGTTGTGTCTCCAAGAATTAATTATTAAGTTTAAATTAAATAAAATCTTAACGCAATTAACAATTGAATTATAGGCGGAATTGGTAGTCCCTTGCTACTGGACATAGCTCTGTTATTGAACACAAGTGGCAGCAACATATTCAACACAGTTTCTTTCCTAAAACGATAGCGTCTTTGGAATTCTACACTATCATAAAATTCTATGGGGTTTTCTGCATCTCGTATGTAGCGACGTTTGGGATAATCGTACGGATTATCATACAGATAATTCAGAAACCCTTGGAAATCCATTATAAACACTTTGTACCTAAACACTATTGAAAAACTATACAAAATTTTGTATAACAAGCGTCAGTGAACGAGTAGAAAAACAAGGCGAATATGGCGTAAATCTTCCTTGAGTGTTCCTTAAGGTAGGTCCCGACGTACCTTGAGTTTGACAGTTGTTTCCTTACCTCGAGTAAGGAAAAATGTCGAGTGACGCCAAGTGGAGGAGAATTTTTGCAACTGTGAATACCGATTTCCTTGAGTGAGGTTGAGTGGAGTCGAGGAAGTTTCGAGTAAACGTCTTAGAATATGGGTGTTATTGTTAACATTAAGATGGGAATTGTATTGCTGCAAATTGCAAGCGCTAAGAGTATCACAAAAGCTCGTCTGAATAGGACCATGTAAGTTAATGGGGTACAAATAATCACCGTCGGCAGCAGCGTGCCAGTCAATATTGGGCTGATTGAAGTCCCCAAGAATGATAAACTTGTCTGCAGGGTGTTTAAGAACAATATCCGCTAAATTAGTACAGAAATTATGTAATTGTACCATCAGAGAATTTCCAGATTGCTGATTACAAATATAAACAACACATAAATGCATTTTGTAGGATATTCTGGGTTTAGTTTGATGCAAAGTTAAGGTGACCCACAGATCCTCGGCAGACGAGCACCATTCATTGCGGACATCGGCAACCAGTTCACGACGAATGGCTATCAAGACCCCACCACCCATAGTTTGATTAGTGTGAAGGTAATTTCGATCACGTCTCCACACAAAATATCTATCGTCGACCAATTCACTATCAGATATACCCTCAATAAGCCATGTTTCCGTCAAGCAAATCACATCAAAGGAGTTAATACAAACATTTCTATAAAAAACAGATGTTTTTGTCCGTAGCCCTCGAACATTTTGGTAGAAAATACTAAGTGATGCCATCATAGATAATTAATAACAATAAGATAATGGTTGGAAAGATATAATGTACACTCCAATATTGTGCAAAGTGAAAACTATAAGTTTTAGAAGTCGGTTTAAATAAGAATTGTAAGATAAATAATGTGTAATATATAGAAAAAGAATCGATAGTGCAAGCGCAATAAATCGTACTCAAAGTGGGTATAAATTTGCAAAAGTATTTTTTAGCAAAAAACTTCATTAATTGTAAGCAGATCCCATCCCTAACAGTGCAAGAATAAAGTTTACAATAGCAATAACAAAAGCCTAATGAGTCTAATGAATAGGCGACACGAAACGATAAGAGCACAAAAGGCGGGCGAGAAAAGAATGCGTAGAAAAAATCAGTACCTGTGTTTCTCAAACTTGTACCTGATGAGCGTACGATCAACAACCGGGTGTCAGGAAATCGACCCGATTTATAACTTAAAAATACTTTTTTAAATCCTGTTCGGTCCTGATGTGGTGTTTTGGTGACGGATGATTTTTGCGAATAAATATTTTGCAACCTCTAACCCAAACAAACTCAAAGCCTCGTTCTTTTGCTAAAATTTTGGTTTTGTTAAGTAAGGCTTTGTTATCCAGCGTCAGGTGGTCGTTGACATATATTTTATTGTCACCCTGTAGTCCCAAGTCAACCGCACTTAATTTTTTAAAGTTTCTGGCGGCGGCAACGAAGTCGTTTTTGAGGTAACTATTATGTACTGAACATATTATAGTTTTATTATGGCTGTCATTTCGCATAGGGATTCTTGCTATATAGTTTATCTGTTCCTTGGGAATGGGGCAGTTGATTGTCTCCCCTAACTTGGCAAAGATGTTGAACAAGTTCTCTGAGTTAGATTCAGGAACGCCCTTGATCTCGATATTATTCATCCTAGATCTCTGCTCATTTTCACGACACTGAAGTTCCAGACTCCTACAGCGCTCCTGTAAAATGGATATGTCTTCTTTGGTCTTCTTTAGACTATCGATTTCTTGTTCCAATCCTGAAACTTTACTTGTCAGATCTCTAACTGAGCCATGTACAAATTCGATGGAGGTCTTCATATCCGAAATAGAAGATGTTACATCAGCAAATTCCTCTCTCATGGATTTTAGTTCCGATAGCTCATTTTTAATGCACTTTAAGTTCTCCATTAACTCTGGTATTGATTCCATTTGAGTGGACAATCTCTTCAGCTCCGATAAGACACTGTCCATGTCCACCGCAGTCTTCGCAGAGCCGACGCGTGGGCTTATTGCCAGGGCCTTACAAGAGCTGCACTTCCATGTCAGTTTTCGATCCCCGAGTTTTCTCCATCCAGCTTCTGTAATTCCAGCGCACGGAAAGTCAAACTGACCCTCGCAAGCACTACACGTAACCCCATCGCTGACTTCGTTGTCACACCTCTTGCACTTGAACATTGTTGGTAATAAGGCTTAAATAAAGATTGAGAAACGTTGCCGAACGGTCACTGGTGTAGGGAGCGTACGTAATGCGTGCGCACGGTTCGCTGTCTACGCGGTAATGATTTTTTATAAACGCGTTTTGATAAACAGCGTTGCTATCCGGTACAATATTTAGGTAAAATCTTTAGTTTGCTACTCATGGTTCCTACAATTAAAAGAGGAATTACATTATAGCAGCTTCTTTTATGGATACTTACAATAACAGACACAATTGATGGTACAGGCAAGACAAATAGAAACCTTGCAATACAATAAATAGTACTACTAATATTTTATAGCTTCTGATTTTAGTATGTTCGTCGTACGTGCGTCAAGTAAAACGACTGAATGGATTAGAATAGACATACAGATGGATCATGTCCCAAATTAATACACAGAATATTTTGAATCCAAGCACATTAAGTAAGTTGTCTTAAGCCTGCAATACATGTTGACCGTGCTTTGTCGAGTGAAGGCCAATGTAGACGGTATATTTGCCTTGTCTTGCCATCGCTCGGTGTCACTTGCCTAGTTGGTTGAGTATAGACAAGCGCCAGCGTGTATAGACCTCATTTGACGTAGGTTGCCACAACTTGTAGTCGCTCGCGATCACTTGCCTCACTTCGGGGCGGTGTCGGTTTTTCTGCACAAATCAAAGGCGCTCGCGCGCGCTCTGACTGACAATAGTGTTCACATGTTCGCCCGCGCGCTATTATGCGGATGCGGTCTAAGCTCGGCCAACATGTAAGCCAGCTTTAAAGCCTGCAATATCTGCATACAACAACAAGTCATCCATAAAATAATTTTACTTTAGACTGCTAAAATCCATTCTATAAATCTAGTTTCTAATTCCTAGAAACACTTTAATCAACCCGTAGGTTCAATGAAGAGCTAGTCAACTAATACTAATACGTCGTATAAATTCAACGATGTTCGCACGCAACGAAGCGAGTGACGCTGTAGCACTAACATAGCTAATTATGTTAGAGACGCATCCACTAGGCTCCACTAAAGTGATGTACATGCATATATCGATGATGTTATATTTCAACGAATACATGTGAAAATGTTTTTGGTAAAAGTGTGCTGCTTTTTATGTTACGTATATTTTTTCTACCGTATCGGTTTTTTGTGTAAAGTGAGGTAACAAAGTAACATTGTTATGGATATCTCTCAGGTCAGAAGGCAATGCTTTTAGCAATTTAATTAAAAGGCTGTGTTTGTGCACTGCAGTAACAGGCAATCAGTAAGTGAATTAACATGATTATTAGCACAGGACAGACTAATGTAAATAAATAGACACTAATCCATAGTACAGTACGTGGCAGTAAATAATGCACATCGAGCTTCAGAAAGAGATATTTGCTAGCTTCGACTTTATAGAGCGTCATCTCTGTCGCACGAAGCACTAACAGTCTGGTATTGAAATTTGGAACAGTTATAAAGAATGCTTGCCCAACTTTATTGCAAATAAAAAAAGTCAAAAAATATTTTTATTTTCATTGCAAAAGGGGCCGGAGTGGGTGTCCGAAATTTTAAAGTGGGGTTACTAGGTCAAATGACATATCATATAAAAGGGCTTGACCTGCACATTTCAAATATATTTTTATTTTATTTTATGTCTCACAGTTTTCGACATAATAATATGATGAAAAATGACTGAAAAATACCATCCCCCTCCTTTATCTCCGAAGTATGCGGAGCGAAAAATCTGAAATAATTAGAGCTGATAGGAATTGACCCAAATATTGCACCAAAAATAAAACGATGTTCATAACTAGTACAGTTTTTTCAAAATCATCAAAATTCCTTCACAAACAAACTTATGCAAAACCTTTTGTGAAATATAATGCAAAGTGGGTACCTACTATTTATTAAGCATATGCGAGGTTAACAAAATAAGACATTTAAAAACGTATAATTTCACAAATATAACATTTCGGAAGTTTATGTTTTGTATCGACAAATTGCACGAATGGTTTGTGAATGGTATCAATTTGAAAACAGAACTTGAGAAGAACGATACCTACCTACCGTTCCTTATGCATCGAAGCTTCGACACTAACACATTTAGCAATGGTACCGTTGACACTAACAGATTTAGTAGGTACTAGTACCGTCTGCAAGAGAAATTGAGCTAGAAGACAAGATAAATAGAACTATCGATAAATGGACATCCTTACATTACTGCACAGGTGAGTGGTAGTAAACATGCCCCGTAAAGTAATATTACCTTCCTACCATCCGATTATATGGTACTGAATGAAATAGATGCCAGATTTTCGAAATCTTCCCAAGCGACTTTGACCTCTATTACCTTGTGTTAGAGTTGTTTTTTGAACATAAAAGTTTAGGGTTGACTCGCCATCAAATATTAATATTTGGGGGAAGACGTATTTTTATTTTAATATCATGTTATTCAATACTGTACAACCGGTGTGGAGAGATTTTTTTCTATAATTTTTCTTAAAGTGCCTCAAATATTTAGAAACACCATATGAAAGTTTATAGGTATTAATCTAATGGTAATAAATATAAAAAACAGAATGAAATGACCCCAGAATCTTCACTTATAAGATGTAGTCGTTATTATGGTCATTGTAATACCTAAAATGGCACATAAAAAGGCAAAACATCTACATAAAGCAGGTGTAGAAAATGTTAGTGTAGTTAGTTTGGATTTAGGTCAAACTCTAGAAGCTCTAACATTACTAGAGAAGTTTTCGGAAACAAGAGGATGACGTCAGACTCGTTACCGGGAAAACACTAAACGTGTAGGTACATACGTAGAATCAAATAGAGTTGAACTCAGTGATTTTGAAAAGAACATATTCCAAATAAAACTGAATACGCTAAATATGCAATTGATTCTGGTTAAAAATCTAACGAAACTTTTATATAAATTAGTTACGTTTTTAAAATCGATCGCGGTCCCTTCTGCACTAAAGAAAATGGAATAGTCACTGTACACTAGTTTGGTAATATGGTTTGGTTCAGATAAACGCCAATTAGTTTGCTAATTTAATTTATTCAAGCATTAGATCTGACGTCCATAACAGATGCGAGTTTTTACTCATATTTCCAGATAAAGAGTCTGTCTGGTCATAATTCAATGCAGTTTTAAGTTTTTAGAAATCTATCTTCACGTCACTTCTTTGGTCATGAAAAATTTTGTCTCTTTTGAATTAATGTTACTGACAAAGCAATTATTCGAAAAAACTATTTAGATAAATTTTACGAATTCTACTTAATTTTGATGTAATTACACAGTTCACATTTCTATCTCCATCTAATTTTATTTATTCAAATAAATTCAAGTTAAACTTTATCTACTTTAGCTAACACAAATTCTGCTTCTGTTAAATTCAAACCAAATTTTAACAAAGCTTTTAGTGGGTAGCCAAATCCTGCAGACGAATGCAGCCAGACTATTGGCAAACATTTAGTTCAATCAGACCCAAATACATTTGGTAAATTGGAGAAGGCACTTCGAACCGATATGGAATTGAAACTTAAGACAAGTCTGGATCTAGCGATAATAAATCTTTTGCTATCCCTGAAACAGACATGATTATGTATAAAGGAGACAATTAAAAGATTACATTTAAATTATTCAAGAAAGTCCCAAGCGTCCCTTTGTGTTGAATACTTTAGAAGATGCTGTCTTTTTATGCCAAAAACGTTAACTTTGTATGAATAATGTTTATTTTGTTCCCATAATTACGTGTTAGATAAGCATTAAATTATTTTATGAAATTAAAATTACAATTAGAAGCTGTTACGTATACAATTGTTTAAGCCCGTCCTTAGCATTTTACTTTTTTCCATCATCAGCTCATAGCAGTCCTAGGCAGGTACCTTGTAATTCTTTATTTCTATCAATACAAAAATATTTACACAGTAAAGACCAACCTTGGGTAAGCACATTTGATGAATGGCAACAATCTAATGTTAATAATACTAAATCAAACAAAGGGCAAACGTAAAAATTTTGGTAGAAAATCTTTCGAATGACGTAACCAACAAAATCTTTCCACGGAAATAAATAGGTAGAAATCTAATTTCACGAAAGCACATCCCAGTCCGAAGTCCGGTAACATTGCATTAGTCCAGTGCTGTTCCAAGAAGACAAATGGTGTTTGTTGAACAAATTGACTTAGAATTTGATACTTTACCTAACTCTTATGTGGATTCACTTTAGGTACGAGTAATGTCCGCAGTTTGAGCTATGTTCGAAATTACATTGCAAATATTGACTTTGGTTAGAGCAAGTTGGTGGAATTGGATTTTTGGTAAAAATTGATCTAATATTATATTTTCTCGTAATCTAGTATTTTTGGAATGAAATTGTTAGATTTGTTGGCTGCGTATCATATTTTTAGTCAGTAGATAATAGCATTTTACTAAGAAAATATTCTCAGATAAGAAAAGACAATACCTGTCATCAAATTCGTTGAAAATTCCATCATTAAATTAAGTTTTTATTTAAATAACTAGCTGTGCCCGCGACTCCGTCCGCGGTGGAGTCGGAAAATAAAATTAGGTCGTTATTTCATTCGATAAATAATAAAAATATTACGCAAACCACCATACAGTACCAATCAGTACCAATCTTACCCTTAATGTTGCACCCATCGTCACGAAACACCATCTATCTGATATCATCTATCACCAATCATCACCACGCAACCCTTATCACCAGATGCTTTCTTGAGCTACATTTTCTCAAGTGTCAAGGGATTGACAAGATAATTTTCTCGGCCCTTTGTTCAGTTTATTGGGCATGCGGTTACTGAGACTAAGCAAGTAATATATTTGAACAACGCTGGTAAAGAAAATGTGAAAATAGAGTATAAAAACCCATGTGTTTTAAAAAGAACTGATCCAATCTTAAAAACCAAAGCAGCCATTTAAGCTATAAATAATTATGTTGTGGCATGTTTAAACTGCGAGCGTTTTCGGCTTAAGAGCTCCCTTGTGACGTATGTGGACAAATTGCGATCCAAGACAAAATGTATGGTGTGTGTGGATTACATGATAGTCAGAAAGTATCACATGAAGTTAATCGTGAAGCGACGGGTGGAATAATGGTACCTACCTATTTATAAGTGAAATACTTGCATTTTTTTTTCATTCAGAATTCTGGTCTATTGTCTAGCAAAAATTAAAGACAATGTATACTTATAGTTAAAAAAATACTTACCGGCCATGTTAAAGCATTAGAAGCTCGTGTCCAGATGTAGACTGCCGTAAACTTAGTTAAATGATAGAATAAATCACAAAGTTTTTAGTTTAATGAAAAACAACGCAACGTAAAAGCTCTGGTAAAGAAACTAATTTGTTAGTCTAAAAAGAAACTATTAAATATTCTTTATGTAGCAATTTTATAGCCGAGGTAACTTTGTAATTAGATGCAGATGCGACCTTAATTTAATTGCTAGGAGAAACGTAGTCCTTTTTTTCTGGAATAAATAAGACTTTATCGCATTTAAATGAAAAATGTAATACCTACAATGTTTTGAATTAAGTAAAATTATTTGTGTAGTTTGAATGGAGAGTTAAATTAGAACGTTAAGAAAGCGCTTTCAAACTATAATAAAAATATGAATTGTCGAATCGATAGAAGGGAGGTCAGTTATTTAATAAACGTCGTACTTATTTGTAAATAAATAAAAAGCATTGCATCAACAGAAGGAATATAATAAACTTCTATACTGTTATTAATTAATTGAGTGGTACCATTTTCTTTAAAAAGCTTCTTATTGTCACGGTTAAAATCAGAAAGGCGCTAGAAGTTTGTAGTTTGTAACCTAGAAGTTTGTACCTTACTCCGTCAGTTCTTTGCTAATCCGCAGTTTTATCTTTTGTTGAGTTAATTCCTTCCCGTATTTTTCCGTCTTTGTACAAGCGTCAGGCCATTGAAGTACTGCTGGATATCTTCGATATTTTCTTTGGTAGATTCTTGGATAACTTCGATCCTAAGGCGACTTCACAGACGCGCTGCCGTCAGCGCGGGCGGCCAGCGCGGCTCGTAAGCCATACAATAGTAGGCGTTTCATACGAATCTCGCTTAGCGTGACTGTAAAATTACCCATAGGATACTTAATGAAATAACAAACATAGTTACTACTACAAGTACCTATCAATAAATCCGCCACAAAATAACACAATTTGTACCAAAACAGCTGACCATTATGCATTACAGTCATCATGAGCACGTGTAATACGCGTTAAACATTAAATCGCGACGTCGACAAAAGTAAGTTAACAGCCATCTCTCGTAACAATAATATCACTGGATATCACATAAAGCTCTTGGGTTTATGCGCATCTTACTCCAACCGTATGACTGGGGTGCAAGTAGTGGGTATACAGCGGTATATTTATTTAATTGGCAAAGAATTGACAAGTAATCACTAAATTACGAAAGTCTAGTGCTGGTTTGATAAAATAATCTGGGATTGATTTATGCTGAAATTATATCGAAAAGATGATTTTTCATGGGTAAAAATAATTATTGCCCTGCTGGACTTATATAATTGTCTTCCTTAAATGGTTCCACATTACTTGGTCTTCCACCGTTTCCATAAAGTATGCCGTTATTGTATTAGAATCTAGGAATGCTGATTAAATTATGGTCTACAGTGTCACGGTTTTAGTATCATTTAAAAAAAAAAAAAAAGATTTGCGTCAACTCGACGAATAAACTCGACTTAATAAGGGTGATTTCATAGTCGCGCTGACCATCAGCGCGGCCGGGCAACGCGGCTCGTAAGCCATACAATCGTACGCGTCTCGGACTTGTCTCACTATAAACCTTGTTTACAAGACACATCTATCCTGTGGCCCGCGCCGCTTACAATCCGGCTTCTGGAAGCGCGATTGTGAATTCACCTTTAGTTTCGACCTTGAAATTGACCTTACGTTCCCAAAAGTAGCAAGTTCATGGACAGCTAAGTTCGTTATCTTTTTCGCTTCAACTTTACACCACAACCGCAACAAGCCCTTTGGTAATTGGATACATTCAGATATGCAAAAAACGGTGCCTGTGTTCCAAATGGCCCCTTTTGAAAAATTTATGCTCTCTCGGTTGACGCCGCCCATGCCTCCTGGCGGCCATTTTTTTATTTAACCCAAATTAATGGGCTGGCTTCGTACATCGATATTTCTTTTGAAGTTTCTACGGTTGAGGAAAACGTGTCGAACTCGTTTTGAGGTTTCGTTACATTTTTCATCATTGCCAAAATGCAAAGGAACAGGAAAAGCTGTGGGTAATGAATCACTTTTCTTTGTTTGTAATGTATTTTGACCTTTTTTAGACCACTGTGTCCTTAGTGAATACAAATGAGTAATTTAATCTTTTTTTTTGAGCTTATTGCATAATAAGACAATCGTTTTTATTTGACGCTGATTCTATAAACAGATAGCGTTGCAACAAATTCTATTAAACTCTCAAAATCAATGCGTGGACTTAAGTTACCGGTCACGAACTACTACTGATCTACTACGACAAGACCTGTCGAGGCAATTAGATAATTATAATAGGTCTTTACCTATGAAATTGCCGTTTTGTATGAAAAAATTTAAACAATTTTTTTTCATGTATTTTTTATTTGTATTAATCGAAGTAATCACCCATGCAATCAATGCATCTTTGCCAACGCAGTGGCAGTTTATTGATGCCCTTCTTAAGGAAATCAGCTGGACGGGAGGCAACAAAAGCTTCAAAGGCATTTTGTACTGCCTCTGGGGTATTGAATTTTTTTCCCGCCAAGAAGTTATCCAAATTCTGGAAAAAGTAGTAGTCTGTAGGCGCAAGGTCTGGTGAGTAGGGTGGATGACGGAGAGCTTCCAACCCCAGTTCTTGCAACTTGGAGACCGTCTGCTGTGCAGTATCAGGTCGCGCGTTGTCGTGCAGGAGCAGTGGAGACGAGCGATTGACCAATGCTGGTTGGAGATGTGCCAGCTTCTTCATCATTGTGTTCAGTTCTTCACAGTACACATCTGCAGTAATGCTCACCCCGTTTGGTAAGAAGCTGTGATGAATCACACCGGCGCTAGACCACCAAACAGTGACCATCACTTTTCTAGGGGTAAGTTTTCGTTTAGGGCATTGTTTAGGTGCTGAAGCAGGATCCAACCAACTTGCTGAGCGCTTGCGGTTATCAAACAGAATCCATTTCTCTTCGCAGGTAACAATGTGGTTCAAAATTCCTTCATTTGTGTGTCTGTTGAGCAGTGCAAGGCACGTCTCGACGCGTACTTCGCGCTGGCGATCATTGAGTTCGTGGGGCACCCATTTGTCAAGCTTTTTTACCTTGCCAATTTGACGCAAATGGACCAATATTGTTTTGACGCTAACGTCGAAAGCTGCTGCTAATTCAGCCGTAGATTGTGTATCATCAGCTTCCACAATCACCTTTAATTCGTCATTGTCAACCAAAGTCTTCGGACGACCGCGAGGTTCATTTTTCAGGTCGAAATTTCCAGAACGGAAGCGAGCAAACCAATAACAGGTGGTACGTTGGTTTGTAGTGTTAGCTCCGTAAACGTCGTTGATGTTGCGTGCCGCTTGTGCGCGTTGCTGCCACGACGGTACTCGTATTCCATAATTACTCGAATTTTTAACGTATCCATGATGACGAAAAAGATTGAAATGCGATGAAAATGTAACACTAATCAATAAACAAATGACTACTTTTGGAAAAAAAAACCATGTTTTTAAAATAAAATTAATTTGAAATTAGAATTCTTAGCCAAACAAAAATTATTTTGATTTGAAATGGCCAGTACTGCAGAACGGCAATTTCATAGGTAAAGACCTAATATTAATCTAAAATCAACAAAGTTAATCATCACGGTTTTTTTAGAGCACCAAGGAGACTTTCTCGAAACTCTCGTTTTAAATGACCAATCATGACGAGGTTTGCAAAAAAACATAAATGAATACACAGAAAAACAAATTCCATTGTTCAATTTCCCGCAGCGAAACTAGGACAGGAAAAATATTTTTAATCCACACGGGACAAAGCAAATTCAAGTTGTTCAGTTTCAACAAATCCAGTTTAGAGCTAGTCTAATAAACATAAATCCGCAATACCCATTCTAGAAAATAGATCGCAAAACGAGCGATGTATGCAAAATACATCCAGAAATAAATTCTATGCACTAAGTCCCTCAGCTTTGCCGTATAACTGAGGATTGGAACTAATCATGCGTCCACCTATACGGGTCATGGGTCGCTCATACTTAATCGAGGTAATCCATTTGGCAGACAAGTTTTATACAACGACCACTTCAAGTTGACCCTCCTAACCTCACTGTTATCAAGCGCTTCAGTGCGATGCGGGTAAAGCGATTTGTTGTGAGAGCTCTATATATTCTGGCCGTGTTTTATCAGGCCGTAAATTTCTACGGGTATCTAGCTAGACGTCAACCTTCCGACGGCTTTTGCAAAATTTTAGTGGGACAAACGATTTCTTGCTGTATTTTGGCGACAAAAAAAATATTGTGCTTTATTTTTTCTTATAGGTGGTAGCTTCGTATCAATGTGTAATGGGTTGTATTCGGAATATTCGATTTTGGTAAAATATGATGTATCGATTTTCTGATTGGTAACGTGCCTCACAAAGTAAATTCCAGGAAAGATTATTTAAGTTCTAGGAGACTTGTACATAGAAAATATGGTGTACAAGTATTACGTAGTACACAATAGATAAAAGCTACGATATTCTGTGCTGTGCCTAACAGGGTCCATAATTGATCGTATAGACTTAAGCCTATCACCCGTTGAAAACATTATGGAATGCAAAGTATTGAGTATTCATATATTTATAATGTGCAAAAACCATGCTCCTTAACTTTGTAAAGTAAATGGAATTTACTATAAACTACGATATAATATGCCATCAGTCCAACAGTTGAGATAAATTGACAATTGTTGCACTAATTTGAAAATCTAATATATTCTTAGTAGTAAACAGTTTACAGTTTGATATCATGATATGCCATGTACGTAGAACATTTTTTTCGCTTGATTAAATTCACGTTTATACGACAGCAGCGCTGTAACGCGAGGCAGAGCGCTTTATTAAACCACTCAACACATTTTCTATGCAACGCTACGGAAAAGTAAAAATGTTCCTGTTATTATATTTCCTTTAAAATTCTTTTAAATATTTACCCGATTATAAAGTTCTCGAAATTTGGTATAGGTATAAGTCGTGAGCACAGTTCGCGCATGTACATTTTCGACCCAATAGACAATAGATAGTTGACAATACACAATAAAGAATAGTCCAATATTATAGACGAAGAGCATCGACTGATGAACCAATCACGTGCAGTCTCGGCGCCTCCCGCCTTCTTCATTCCGCCAAAGAGATTGAAAAATCAGCTAATGCGCAGTTAAAGTTTGTGCTCAAGACTCATGCCGGCAAGTATACCCTTATGTCAGAATCTATCCACAATCACTTATGAATAGATTTCACCACATAAATCTAGTAACAGCGATTGCTTTCCGAACTCCCCTTCTGATATATTAACATTGAATTAGATTTACATTTGATTAAAGGCTTGCTTCTTGAGCCTCTTAATTAGTTTTTAATTATTTGATAAGATTAGAACTTTGTACTCTTACCTAATTAACAGGGAAGTTTCTTCACATGGCAAATGCTGATTAAAATCGTCGTCAGTAGGTACAATGACATGACACTGTATTGAGTAGTACACCTATTGAGTTAGGCTTGTTATCAGTTCTTAGGCTTTGCGATAAGGATAACATTAAAAGTGCCAAAAGCTTACATGGCCCCAAAAACTTACGGCTAAAAGTTACACTGTATTTTATCTTGAAATGTTACAAGTTGTCATAAAATGTTTCAACAATGTAACGTCAGAGGATTTATTTCCAAACCAGTGAGCACTAACGCTACTTCTTGGATAGTTCTCGGAAAATTATCACTTGGATAAATCCAAGTAAAAGCTATATTGATGAAGGAATCTTTTATTAAAAACTTTAGAATTTGCTGATTCATTTGTTTTTGGTCTTTGATCTTTAGTTTTGTCACTACGTGCAGATGGGCCATCTCGTACAAAGAAACGTGACCGCCGTAACTCGAGTTATCCTAGGGCTAGTATTTTTTCGTGCTTAGAGGATTTTTTAAAATTAGAATAAATATTTTTCATCGTCTATTTTTTCATGTTCTAAATTTTACACAAACTTCAATAACAAATCGATACATAATAGCCAGCTATTGAGATTTATTTGAACAAAAATGGTCCTTTCTTCCTGATGCGACCCCGTGGTTTTGTTTAAGATACACCACTTTAACTGTTACTATAAAACAGTACCGTGACTGACTAAGTCGCACCTACATTGGGTCACTCCCACTAGAAATAATGTGGGTTCCTAACATAGAAATTCCATTTTTGCCGTCAGAAATCAAAATAATCTCTTCTCGGAACAAAGCGTGCATCAAAACCGCAAAAATGGTGCTCGTAACGCATTTTATACCTCGGAAGGGTGTGAAAATTAGTGTGTTTCACCGCACTAGACAAAGTCTAAAGTGGTGCTTATCTCTAACATACGACAGATATACATAGAGTTGATGGTTGTATGGGATAGTGTGGTGCGCGTATCAGTTGCGGCTGTTGAGTTTAGGAGCGTTTTGGTCGTTTTAGTTTTGGTCCTAATTTATTTAGTTGTTAGTATTTAGTGACATTATTATTTAAACAAAAATGTAATTTTATGCAATTTTCTGCAGTTTTTTGCCGGAACGGATATTTGAACTTTTAAATAGTAAGTACCCATCATTTATAATTATAATACTTCAAATTATGTTCACTCAGGGTCATGTCCCCATTGAAGCATTACTCTTAACAACAAACCCACATTACATCATACAAACCGGGCGCTTAAGAGCTCGAAACTTTTGCGTTGAGGTTAAAAAATGGACTGTTTTGGCTTGACGGATATTTAAGTTTGAGATATCTTTATTTCCTATAAGAATTATAATTCACTTACATGAGATAATAACAATAAAAATATATATTTGAACTTTTAAATAGTAAGTAGGTACCTACCTATAATTTATAATTATAATACTTCAAATTATGTTCACTCAGGGTCATGTCCCCATCGAAGCATTTCTCTCAACAACAAACCCACATTACATCATACAAACCGGGCGCTTAAGAGCTCAAAACTTTAGTCACTACTAAATATCAGTGCTAACGAACGCACCTGCGAGCCGCGGCCGCCATAAACATTATAGAGGGCCGTATGTTTACGGACGTAAGTGTTAAACTTTGAATATACCACCGCGTTGGCCCGTATTACAAGCCCCAAGAGTAGTAGGTATGTGGCCTAGTTTTTCACCACCACGTTAACAAGACCTCTGTAGTTTTAAATTTTATTAAACTTAGTAAGAACTAGCGTTCGCACGTTGTTGAAATTTTAGTGTAGAAAAAAAGTTCTGGAACAACACTGCGCGGTAAAAACTGTTGTTGCAACTTTTTTTTTCTATTTTGGAGTAAATAAGGGGTTGGTTTAGCCGTTATTTCAGGCGTTGGTTAAATATTTAGGTAATTGGGTCACCTTGTGCATTGCAGTGTTAGTTGTTTGCTGCAAAATTTGGGTGTCGTGTATTGGAACAGTTTGGGTAATTTCATTTGCTTTGTTGTGTACACTTCATCCAGCATTTTACAAAAATGATATGATATTTCATTTCAGTACGTACATACAATTTTTACGTTAGGAAAACTTCAATTTAGGTTTGTTTGTGTTAAATGTTTTTTTGTTTGTTTTACCATTCTAGTCATTTTGTTTGAATTCTAAAACAATGAAACGAATATTTTGCAAAAAAATTGCCATACACAGTTAACGACATGATAAGTTCAAAGTAGGTATTCAATAATAATTTGGAAGTACATACATAAATATGCATTGCAAAACCATTTGATATGTCCTTTATTCATAGATTTCCAAGTAAAATGCATCGTGTCACGTTAAATTTTAATCATAAAATTCCATTTAAATTATTTCACTGAACATCAATATTGGAATATCGGATACCGTCCGAATTACGGAGTAAGAATAATGGAGTGATAACACGCGTATTTGTTGCGCGCGTGATAGGATAGAAATATTCATCTATTTAATTAATTATTGATTGAAAAAAAGAATCAAGATTGTGAACAATTCTTGCTTATTATTATTACTTATTTTCGGAATCATTTTGCACATGAAGTAATTTTTTGATAGTAAGTTAGTGGTGTTCTATATTACATTAGATATAATTATTTATACATAAAGAAAGTTAAAATACCATTATGTCACATTGACAAATCATTTCATAAACAACATAACTAAGGTTGAGCATGCAATGCTTGTTCAGGCAGAGCGTTCACGTATACTAAGGGCCGGCGCAAACCTGGCTAGGAGCAGCTCACTGCAATTTTCCCTACAAAAGAAATATCAACATTACACATAATGAAATAAAGACAAAAATAAATAAACTTAACCACAGTTCGCGAGAGTACTAAAACAGATAGTATACGCAGACTAGTGTATTTACTTTCGACTTTATTTTAACGTGCACAATGTTTATATTTCTTTGGAAGTGCAAACTGCTTTGCGCTGCGCTTCACCAGATCTACCCGGCCCGGCCCGGCCGGCTCAACACTCCACGTTTATTACCTACTCCATTGCCCATATTGGTGGGATGTAGAAAATAACTAATGAAGAGCCGGTTCGGTTTTCGTTTGACGTATTACGTGAACAAGTTTATTCTGTATGAATTGATTGATCCCTGATATGAAATTTAAAACATTGCCGCGTTGGATGGTTTATTACGGTCGATTGATTGAGAGTTGTTGATTGGTTTTTAAGTTTTACTTTATAGTTCACATTTGTAGAAGAATGTTTTATTACTTTTATAGAAGACTAGCAGCGCCCCGCGGTTTCAACCGCGTAAGTTTCGATTACGAGGGAACATCGGGCTTAAAAGTAACAGCTATAGGTAACAGCTATGTAGCTACAGCTGTTACGCGATACGTCAACCATTGCCCTTCCCCCTGTCCCCCTTACCGCTCTTTCCCCCTACCTCCTTACCCCTCTTACCCTCCTTACCCCGCTACGTTGACCATTGCCCTTTTCCCTCTAGCTCCCTTACCCTCCTACCTTATTTTTGACAAAAACACTACATTTCATTCTGTTCTATTATTTTGCCCAAGACAGGGTGTTCATTATTCATAATGACCGGAAAAAGTAATTAGCCATGCAGTTATTTAGTTTACATTTCCCAATTGATACGGGCATTGTTAATACAGACCGGCCATTATTCATAATGACCGGATTTATCAATTTGCCCGTATCATTTCATTTACTAATAATGTACATACTTATAATATTGGATGGACGAAATAAAATGGAAAATATAACTTTTTCTTAATTTTAGCATTGCTTTACCCGTCGTAACTTTTAAACGAAAGGTCCGATTCAAATAATTTAAAGTGTTATTTACATGTACATCATCAACTTTAATTATCCAACCATTTAAATGGATAAGGATTAATATTATGATACCAATTTCACCACTATTCGATTCCACCCGTGTTTATATTGAATAATTTGAACAAAAAGCGGTCATTGTGACATAACCATAATGGTTAGACACATACCCTTGCAGACTTTTTTATAGGTGATAATGAGTATTTTAATCACGTAGTACATAATTAGGGTTCCGTACCAAAATGGTAAAAAAGCAACCCTTATGGTGCGACTTCGTCTGTCTGTCTGTCTGTCTGTCTGTCTGTCTGTCTGTCTGTCACACCTGCTTATTTCAGCAACTACTTATGCTATCGACTTGAAATTTGGAACAGTTGTAAAAAATGCTTGTTCAACTTTATTGCAAATGAAAAAAGTCCAAAAACATTTTTATGAACGGGCTTGATCTGCACATTTCAAAATATATTTTTATTTTATTTTATGTCTCACAGTTTTCGACATATGATGAAAAATTTCCAAAAAAATACCACTCCCCCCCCCTTATCTCCGAAGTTTGCGGAGCGAAAGATCTGAAATAATTAGAGTTGATAGGAATTGACCCAAATATGGCACCAAAAATAAAACGATGGTCCTTACTAGTACAGTTTTTTCAAAATCATCAAAATTCCTTCACAAACAAAATTAGTTATGCGGTCCGGATTTTTTCACTTTATACGTCCAAAAATGATACGGAACCCTCGGTGTGCGAGTACGACTCGCACTTGGCCGGTTTTTTTGTTTAATAATATGCTTGCGTTTGACTGGCACCTCGCCTGATGTTAAGCGATGATGCGGTCTACGATGAAGCACGCTTGCTTAGAAGAAACCGATTCCCTCGCGACTTGAAGACACCCAGATTGCATCTATCGGGGAACACCCACTCCGGCAGTGCATTCCACTGTTTGGCGGTTCTCACAATGAAGACCTCCCAAATCTTTGGAGTTTATTGAGGCAATGACAGCGAGTCACAGATGATTTTTTATAGAAAAAAGAGGCTATGATTTATAATGTTATATCTTAAGGATGTTAAAGTATAAACTATTCATTGTTTACATGAACATTCCTCACAGAACTTCTCAACTTCCTCATTCCAAAGAACCATTACCCAAGATTCCCCCCTAAAACCCTTCCAAAACATTTAATTAAGCTATCTTGCTTAAAAAATTATGCGTGTCGCTTAAAAGGTTATAAAAACGCTTTGTTACACCACAGTGGCGTCAGTGTCGCAATTTATGTGACAACTTTCTGCGACACTTTTATTAATTAGCCGGGAGGCTCTAATGCCCGAGAGCTCTGAAGTTAATGGTGCCCTAACGGGGGCTAAAAACGGAAAGAGTTTGGTGACTGATGACATCATTTCGTTGTTTTAGTTTAGTTTAAAAGGATCTGTTTCTCTGGCAGGGGTGGAAGACAATGTTCTTGCTTTGTTTTCAGGCTCTTTTGGGGAATTTAAAATTGAGAATTAAAAACATACTGTAAAGAAAATGGAAGTTTTCATAACGTGAAATGACCTTTTGTTTAATCTACAATTTGGTAACGGATAAATTACTCATTTATTTTCAGGCATCTAGGGCCCATAGATACAATACACAAATACAAAAAATGCTTATCAACTAATACTTATTAAAATATAACTTATAAACAAAGCAAAATATGTAAAACTATTAACTACTGGTACGTAAGGTGAAATTTCGGACCCCCACTCCGGCCCCTTTTGCAATGAAAATAAAAATATTTTTGGATTTTTTTTCATTTGCAATAAAGTTGAACAAGCATTTTTTATAACTGTTCCAATTTTCAAGTCGATAGCATAAGTAGTTGCTGAAATAATCAGGTGTGACAGACAGACAGACGAAGTCGCACCATAAGGGTTCCTTTTTTACCATTTTGGTACGGAACCCTAAAAAAGATTCATGTCGAGTTTAGCTAATTACCATAACAACACACTTACATAATCCTTTTACTCGTTCTCGAAAAATCTTCAACCAAAACAAACAAATTAAACATACGACCCAGGGTCTCCACTCAAAGAAAAGAGCAATAATTAATTATCTTTTCATGACTTCACTAACATTACCGCCTTACGCTGGTCGGCGGAAGGGCACTTTTGTAACACGTGCCCCCCCGAAGGGTTCCACAATTTATGTTTTACCTGTCTTTTGCAGCTGAGTACCAACCCTAATTCAAATCCTTATGTGTGAACCTTGCCCTAACTGTTTAACACCTTTGTATACTAGGGTTTATGTCAAATGCGCAAACTTTCTATTGAGTGGGTTTCGTTCAATTCTTTTATGTACTCCCGGCTTTGAAGCTTTTCTTTATAAATGTTTTTGAAGCTAAATTACACATTATAATAGTAGGATTTAATGTCAGCATCCAAAAAGCTCGGAACCTTTTTTCTATTTCACTGAAAATTGTATTTTTTGGACAGTAATCTTGAACAAATGTTTGTGTCATTTTTGGGCAAGGCTTTTCACTAATGCCATTTCTTGATTAAGGAATAGCTCTTTAACATTGCTTTTCTATGAATGAATTCTAGGGTAATTCGAAGCTATTTTCAACTCTTTTGACTGACTCGATGATTAATCTATCTTCTTATGATACACTAGCACTTTGCCCGCAAATTATTCGTCTGTATGACCCACAGGCACACTGTACATTTATTCGAGATAAAAAGTAGCGTATAGCACTCAAGGATAATGTAGCTTCATATTAGTGAAAGAATTTGCAGAATCGGATCAGTAATTCCGAAGATTACCTCATACCTACATACATAGGGCACGCCGCAATAGCGGCGGTAAGACCCCTCTTTGAGGAGTGGCTAGGGAGACGTCACGGCGTCCTCACCTACCGCCTGACGCAGGTCCTCACCGGACACGGAAGTTTCGGGAGGTACCTGCACATCATCGGGCGGGAGGAAACGCCCGGGTGTCATCACTGCGTTGATCGCCCCGAGGACACGGTGGAGCACACAGTGGGGGCCTGCCCTGCATGGGCGGAGCACCGCCGTGTCCTCGTAGAGGCGATCGGCAGCAGCGGCGACCTCTCGCGCCCGGCCCTGATTCAAGCCATGGTCCGGGGCGAGGGGGAGTGGGAGGCAGTCGCCTCCTTCTGCGAAGCAGTCATGCTAGTGAAGGAGGCGGCGAGACGGGAGAGGGAGAGATTCTCCCGTCCAAGCCGCCGCGGTAGACGCTCCGGGCGTCGGGAGCCGCGTGACGACTCCCGGCCGACTGACGGCCACCGTAGGCGCGGGCCTGCGGGCGGTGAGTAATGGGTAGCTCACCGTCCGATCAGGACCAGGCCCGTGCCGAACGGCGCGTACGTGTTCCACGCGCGCCTCAAAGAGATGTCAGCATCAGAGAGGGGGCCCATTAGGGCCCAAGCCTGCCGGGAAAGCGGGATTGTCCGGAAGGGATACCGCTGACCCGGACAAAAGGGCTAAGGAAAGAACATGGGTGGGTTTTAGTCAGTAAGAGTCTGACACTCCCTTCCGCTCCGCCCAGAGCGGGAGGGGTCATTTGATGATTTCCCATCCTCAAAAAAAAAAAAAAAATGCCTACATACAAACCTTATTACAGATATATAGATTACAATTCCTCTGTATGCTACACTGCATCTATAATTGCCAGGCATTAAAGCATATCATATAGGTAATACCACAATAGTAGTCCAGACAATTGCCAGCATATCTCCTTGATAGAACCAAAACTCCATTACGATTGTGATGTTCATTCACATGCATATCTACCTTTTGATACGCTATCAAGTCTTTGATCATACTCAAAATAGAATTCTCGGAACTCAAACCATACAACTGAACAAGTTTCAGACTATTGAACCGAACAATAGTTCGCGTTTGTGATTGAATTGTGGCATTGTGTTGACGTCTAATTGGAAATGCTTGTTGTTACTCATTGTCCCACGGGACTGTGCCTATATTGTAACTGATGGTTCAAGTATGCGAGATAAGTTACAAAATGTTGGATATTGAAGATGAGAACCATTTTGCGAGAGATAGGGCACAGTGGGATATCTCGTTCAAATCTGGAGCAGCCCGACTGGGGAAGTACCTCCATCTTACAGAACCACAGCTCAATAATTATATTCTTCGGTAATGTTGTGGTTCTGTAGTGAGTAAGGTCGCCAGAACTCTTGAGGATGCACTGTGTTGACAACGGGGGACCTGTTTGAACCGACGGCACAGCGAATCCTTAGTCAGCGAGTTAGAGAACGTACTTTGTTATAAGCGGATCAAGGGCCATCTTATATTTCGTCCTATTTTTATTTTCAACCAAAATCAAACATAAATGTTGAATGTAAGTTATCAATACTTTATTTTCAAAAGAAAATTATAAGTGAAATAATTAAGTAGATAAAGCAGCAGGTTTTTGAAAAATATATAAAAAAGGTTTACATAAGGTTTTTGCAAGTAAATAGTTAATAGAGGTTAAGTCTGACAAAATGCAGGTTGTCATCATTTTAGATAACAACTTTTATTTTTTCTATAATTTACTGTTCACAGTTCAGATCAGACTATAATCTTCGGGGTGTGTCAGCTCAATGTTAATATTTATGAAGCTCCTCTTGTTCCCAAGCTGCTAAAACCCACATGAAGCGTTCATCTTCGTAGTGCACGCTGCCATTGTGGCCCCAAGCTTGTCTGTTTCCATTCCTGTCCACATCCAGAGATAGTTTGATACCCTGTTTATACTTACAGTTTATTATAAAGCACACCAGAGTGTCATCCTTAACAAAAGGCTCCAAATAATATCTATGCTCGAATTCACAACTATTTGTTCCACTAACTGAATATCGTCCACATTTGAGTCGAATTTCAAATACATTGCGTCATAGCTACGGTACAGTTTGAACGTGACATTTTCACTGCTCCACACTGGCTTGATCCACCATCTTAGGGACAGGCTATGTCAAGATAATTAATACCCATATATAACATAGGCAACATAGATAACGTATAACTAACATAAGAATTATAGTTGCCGCCATCTATATAGGTACAAAACTACCTATGTATTTGCATTGCAAAAGGGGCCGGAGTGGGGGTCCGAAATTTTAAAGTGGGGTTACTAGGTCAAGTGGCATACCTATCATATGAAAGGGCTTAATCTGCACATTTCAAAATATATTTTTATTTTATTTTATGTCTCAGTTTTCGACATATGATGAAAAATATCTGAAAAAATACCATTTATCACCCCTTATCTCCGAAGTTTGGGGAGCGAAAAATCTGAAATAATTAGAGCTGATAGGAATTGACCTAAATATTGCACCAAAAATAAAACGATGTTCATAACTAGTACAGATTTTTCATAATCATGTCAAGCATCAATTCACAAACAAACTTAGTTATGCGGTCCGGTTTTTTTCACTTTATACGTCCAAAAATGATAAGGAACCCTAGGTGCGCAAGTACGACTCGAACTTGGCCGGTTTTTTTTTAATTTTTAGTCCATATTATTGCATTGTCATTCAAATTACTTAAGTATACCAAATTTCAGCTTTGTCTGATGCCAGCAAGTGATTGAAAAAATTAATTGCAAAATTTGTACTGAAAAATTGGGATACATTTTTTTTTTAAACCACGGAAAAATTTAGAAATTATTTTATACTTTTTAGTCCGTTTTAAAAACGATAAAAAAACAATTATTAGTTTTTTACTTTTTAGTCCATTTATTGCATTGTCATCCAAATTAGACAGGCATACCGAATTTCAGCTTAGTGCGATGACGGGAAGTGTTTGAAAAAATGAATTGCAATATTTATACTAAATATTGCAATTCATTTTTTCAAACACTTGCTGGCATCAGACTAAGCTGAAATGAACAGACAGACAGACAGGCAGACAAGAATGCGAGTTAATGAAAACATGGTAATAATAATAGAAAGAGTTTTTTTTATAAGAAGGGTGTAATAACTAGTAATCAAATTAATGAATACCGCCGTATGAACATAAATTGAAATCGCTAATTAGTCCTAGCATTAATGGGGGCATCGCGAGGAAATCGCGTTAATCACAGTTGCCCGGTAATTGTTCATCGATCCCCCAACTTCCATTCCATTGTACTTATCCCTAAAACGTACCCCAACTTATAACAGTCGTAATAATTTACACCTTATTCAACTTCACCCCTTTTTTGACAGAGAGGTTACATTATTTCGTGAAGTTGAAAATTTCTTTCTGTTTTCTCTGCTTTATCTGAAAACTCAAATTTTGGGTAAAATATTGGGACTGTTAGCAGTAAGGTTGAAACTTTAACAGAATATTCATAGGTATTAATAAATTTCCCATTCCTTTTGATTTTTTTCGCTCCATTGGGACCAGTATTTCTATTCAACCTTCTATTGAACTCTTTGAGGTTTCCAATAAAGTACAGTAGTACATGGTCAGGGTTTAAAACAAAGCAAAAATAGACATAGGAAACTCTCAAAAACAGTTTAAATCTTTTTACAAAAAAATACATACAAACAACCATACATACAAAGCCTGTTAAAATTAAAACGTCGTTGCAAATTTAACATCTCCTATGTGACATTTTTGTCGTGAGTTTTACATTAATCTGAAAAGTAATTTTGAATACCCATATTTAGCAAAAACTTCCATGTGGATAGCTTATTAATGCATTAAAATACGCATGATTTATGGTTCTTATAATACCACCTATGTGACAAAAATAATCTCCTATGTGTATAAACTACGTACTTTTTTTTTTAAACAAAACGGAATATGATTTTTTCAGAAGCAAGTTTTCTTAGTTTTTCTCGAAAAGTCACTTTATACACGTAGGAGATTTTAAATTTGCAACGACGATAAGCCTCCTTTTGGCGTTGCCGTAGTCGGGTGAAAAAGTTGGCTCTTGTATAACTAGCGGCGTCAGTTATGAACACAAACGTCACCTGCGCACTACCTGGTTTTTCGGTCTCTTTGGCGGAATTAAGGAGATGGGAGGCGCCGAGGCCGCGATTGGTTCGTCAGTCGATGCTTGTCGTCTATTGGACTATTCTCTATTACGTATTGTCAACTGTGTATTGTCTATTTGGCCAAAAACGTACATGCGCGATCTGTGATCAAGATCCCTGCCGATACTTATACCTACAATTTGTTTTTGTAATTCACTAATTATGTGTTCCTAATAGGTATATTTTTCTGTACTACTCATTGTTCCGTACTGGCTCTTGGTCTTTGTCAATAACCTTTTCTCGCAATTAGTAGATACTACATTCCATATTCGGGGCGTGTACCTTTCGTCTATCATCATCATTAAGAACATTATATCAAATAGCTCTCAAACTATATATTATGTATGAGAGTACGTTAGTTCCCTTTACATCGTGTTTAGTACTCCCGTCACGTTTTGGTTCACGTCGCGAAATAATGTAAGGTCACTAAATTGTTAGGGTGTACCACACAAGTGGGGTGCAGCTGCGATTGTGTTTCACAATTTTGAGGATTTACTTTGGTTTGTATACGACAGCGGGCTAAAGAATGAGATAAATATCATATCAACGTACGTTTATTATTTACTAGCTTCCGCCCGCGGCTTCGCCCGCGTTTTTGGGATAAAAAGTAGCCTATGTGTGATGTATAAGCTATATTACTGTAAAGTTTCATCAAAATCTGTTCTGTAGTTTTTGCGTGAAAGAGTAACAAACATCCATACATCCTCACAAACTTTCACGTTTATAATATTAGTAGGATAAGTGAGACTTGCTCATATGGAGTTACAAATTCTGTTATTGATTATTGAAATTAAATTATTATAAGCCCAAAATCTTCCCTGTTTTCATCTTATCTACTAGAATTAGTCACAAATTCAAACTGTGCTGGTTTTATATATAGCTGCTTAACATAACTTTGCTCCCATACGGCCTTCATACCCATAATAAGTGATGGGCTGACCTACTCTAACCACAGCGACCCTTTTAGACGAAACTTTTTTAACTCTCACAATATTTCCCATACCTAACCCAAACATTTCATCCAATCCCAAGAGGTCACGCAATCAATACAAACTGTCGCTGCGACAGCCCATTACCGTCTGAAGAACCTTTAACGTCTTTCTGTTAGTATTAGGTCAACGGGTTTCAAGGAGTTGTAAAACGGTTTTATGTATCATAAATACGGTTTTAGTTAGTTTAAGTGCCCCCAAGACTATAGGGGTAATCGAAAACCGTGTACTACATCCAACATAATGTTGAGAACACTTATAAATAACTTATAAACTTGGATACAAAGGCTTTGTTGTGCGTATTTTGAATTCAGTAGGGACTAATTGTATAAGTGATTAAGTTTCAAGTTGAAGGCTAGGTTCAGACAGCGATAGCGTATTTTAAATACTAACTTTATTATTTATGTAGTTCTTGCCTAAATGCCATTAGAAAACTTTATCTTTATTATCCGACTGCTCCAGAAGGTGAGTATTGTCTTTTGAGTGCGTGTGATAGAATTATGTATGTACGTCTATTTGTTTGGCATGCTCTTTAGCCTAAACGGCTTTATGGGTATTAATTAACATTTGAGGTATCGTTTGATTCGTTTTCATTGTGGAAGTGATATAGTATCTGTACTAATATTATAAAGCTAAAGAGTTTGTTTGTTTGTTTGAACGCGCTAATCTCTGGAACTACCAGATTTATGAGGAATAGTACCTACCTATAATAGGCTATTTATCATCACATTACGAGCCTTTGGAGCAGAGCAACGGGGGTGAAACCGCGGGGAACAGCTACTTAGTATTTAAATATTACCCATTTGGGTTTTATGTTTTTTTAATCACTTTGTTTTTTGTGAGAGAGACTGAAGCCTCGTATCCACTAGGCAAAATTTGACGCGCAACGCGCGACGTTGCTTACTAACGTTTTGTTTAGTAACGTAGTAGCTGGCAACGCCGCGCGTTGTTGTGCAACGATGCCGAACATATTGAGCATCACGTGTTGCGCGTCAAATGTTGCCTAATGGATACGAGGCTTAATAGGCACGAAATCATACCGATTGCAATGAACAGTACAAAGAGATTTGCCAGCAAAGAAATTGAGTTTTTGAAAGTATACATACACCGGTATATGATTAAATAACCACAAGTTGACGCTGCAAAATGATATTTACTATCAACTATCTCGGTACTGAACAGGATCTTCATTCAAACACTGCCCCACATATTTATTCAAGACTGAACATTTTGTTGCAGATCTGCACAGACGCGGGCAATATCCGGCGCTGAAGGAAATGCGCTGACTCGTCAGCATGGCGGTTTATATGGTGCTGTTGGCGCTGCAACTTGCAGTCGCCAGCGCCGGGAAATGTACCACGTGAGTTATAATTTTTATATTTTATTTTTATCTATGATGTGGTGATATGTCAAAACATCGAGATTTTTCTGCTGTATCGAAGTAAAATTTTAACGTATCATACCTACTTAAAAACCTTGTCTAAATATTAGTGAAACTCGCATTAAAATCCATTGTGTTGTTTAGAAGAACTAAGCGGAATAACAGACGCGAAAAAATACTTTATTTTGTACTACTGATAGATATGCAGTTTTAAGTAAAATAATTTATACTGATTTTATAGTATTTAATTAAAGAAAAGAAAAAATAATATAATGATAATCAGGGATGCTTAAAACGTGCAAAATAAATGAGACGCAGTAGGAAATCTAAAGGACAATGCAACTCTTCCTTTGTGCTATGGGCTCATATTTTTAAATATTTTGCCCACATATGAAACTAATGCCAATCGATGGTTATTGTCACCACTAGTAACTTTCAATATGGCGCCAAAAATATCGAGCCTGGGAAAAAAAAGATTTGATATGATAAAGTATTTCAGAAAATAATACAAAATTGCGTTGATATTGGCCCCAAACTAGGCAATCTAGTGAGCCAAAAATAATAAGTATATACGGTGTACAAAAAAACCTTAATAACCTTCGCAAGCTTAATAATTTAAAATAAAATAATGATAATCTCAGGTTGAAGATTTAAAAAAAGCCATGTTTACCAGTATATCTTTTTTCCTCTGGGGTGTATTTTTATGACGCTATTAATCCGTTTCAGCTAGTAGCCCCTCCCTCTAGTTGTCCTCCCCCCAGCGACGCCCTAAGCCGAGGTCCGTACCCCAGTAGGGGGTGCCCTTAGCGTGTAGTCGCTTAGTTTGTAGTTTATCTTAGTTTTAAGCCTGGCTGGAGGCATTTTAAGTCCTCACCAGAAGTCCGCGTTAAGCAGTGACGGCTGTTAGAAGCCAACTGCGAGAGGCCCGGACAAAAAAAAAAGTGTTTTTTATGACGCAATAGTAAAAAAAAATGTGTGAATGCGATCTATTACCTAGTGTATAGTTTGTGTCTGAGCAACAACTTTTTTATTTTGGGCCCAACAAGTTGCATTGTCCTTTACTTAAACAAATTTTAATAAAGACTAAAAAATTAAATGTACGAGTATACTTACCTACTGATATTATTTTAGATGGAGTTCAACTGATATTATGTCTGTTATGAAATAAGACAAACGGTTAAGTAATAGGTTCCTAATAATTTAATTAAACGAATAATATAATTAACAACATTAATTATCTAGACATTAACGTACCTAAGTAGCACATTTTAGATTGAAAATAAAGTCCATTATTTAGTCTAAATTAAAATAAAATCAGTGAACAAAGTTCCTTTTACACGGCAACTGTAAAAGCAAGAAAATTACTCCGTTTCGCTCGCTAAAGGAAAACCGCATATAACCAGCTGAAACTTAAATAACAACCTTTACAAAAACATCAGTGAAAAGTTTCGTGTTAAACCACTTCTCACTTTCATTACGACATTCAAATTAAAAAAAAAGGTCACTTGACCTTATGCTAAAGGAGTTCGTGTATTTGAGTTGAAAAAGCCCGACTTTCACCCAAGTCGGGCACTAGGGGAGAAAGGGGAAAGTGAAAACGTGTCAAGCGTCATGTGAGTAGTAAATACTGCACCTGTTAGCTCAAGTGTTTAGGCTGTGGGACACCGTAATGGGGACGGTTTTGTGTTTTATAATGACACTTTTGTTAGGTAGTGATGCAGATTTTTGTGTCACTAGTTGTGTCATTGTTTGTGGTATTGTTTGCTTGGATTGTTAGAGATTTTTTTTATATTTTCGTACTTGTGTGTTTTTCAATAAAACCCTTACACTTGATAAGCTAAGAAATATACTTTTATGTAGGTAAGTTGCATAGTCCTACTTCCTACTAATATTATAAACGTGAAAGTTTGTGAGGATAGATATGGATGTATGGATGTTTGTTACTCTTTCACGCAAAAATACTGAACGGATTTTGATGAAACTTTACAGTAATATAGCTTATACATCAGAAAAACACATAGGCTACTTTTTATCCCAAAAACGCGGGAAAAACCGTGGGCGGAAGTTAGTCTTATATAAACAGTGGCTATTTAAAAATGAGTTACGAAATGAAGAAGGTTGTTCAATATCGTCAGCGGTTATAATTATTTTTTTGCAATTTTAATTCTAACGAGATTCGAGGCTCGGGCCTAAATGACAGCTGCGCTGATCGATCGATCGCTGCGCTTGCCGCGGTCAGTCCTTGGATGGGTGACCGTTCTTTACACATCGAGACCTCGTGCCTCGGAGACCACGTTAAACAGTCGGTCCCGGTTGTCATAGGAATATCTTTGACAGTCGTTACGGGTAGTCAGGAGCCCAAAAGTCTGACAACTGGTCTAAAATGTTAAATATTGATATTCAGCCGCAACCAGTTAGACTGGAAGCCGACCCCAATATGTTTGGGAAAAGGCTAGGCGGATGAATTCTAACGAGATTCGAAAATTGAATAACCCTCCTTTAGTACGTACGTCGTTTAAATGCAGATAATGATTATAGGATTTCAAATAAGCATTGTTACAAGGGCCCGAAGTAGCTGACACAATAGTGCCACGGATACTATATTTTCCTTGGAAGTATCACCAATTTGCTGAACTTTGAATATTTATTCTCGAATTCCATTGGCGTATTTTATATTTATTTTGTTTTTCACTGTACAATTTTGAGCAGTGGTCACCCACCCACGCATTAGTGGCCGTGTGTGTGGGCAGTGGTGACCCAGTGCGAGCTGAGGTGACCCAGTGCGAGCAGTGGTGACCCAGTTGATTACGACCCCGACTTACGATAGTCGTACTCGTAGGTCGTTGATTCAAACCCAAGCAGGCGTATTTATTTTGTGCATTTTTTTTAATTACCACTGCTCTACAGGTGAGGAAAGCTTAATTGAAATTATTATTAAAAATCTCTCAATTATTAAAAACAGTTGAACTCATCTCAAAAACAGATAGATTTCGAACTGAGTTTATTAGATACACAGTAGAAATTAATTTTAATTATTTACGTGTTATAGTAGTTCTAATTATTATTTTGTAGTTCGCTATGTGATTTCAATTTTCAAAAATTCCTCTCTTCATTTAACGTTTTTAAAAGTATGGTTCTGTGTGAGTGAGAGAGGGGTTGTGTTGCAGAACCGAACTCAAGACTCAAGCATTACTTAAAACTAGTTTCAACCAATCAAATGGCTTTAAATTAATGCTCAAGGGGAAATCTATACTTAAGTATCGTTCTGTAATACGAGCCTTAATGTCTTTCCAATAATACTTAACGACAAGAAAGTTTTGAGATAATCATTTTTCAAAGGCCGGAATGTTTAACGACTTGCAACAATGAGGTTCCCTGGAGGGGCTAATTTTATTCTGTAAAGTCATCGAGTTAATGACTTTTTAACTTGGTCGGTTAGCAAGCAGGTACCTTTTTATGATCAGCAGAATTGCACTTTGAGCAGCGAATACACCGTAAAAAGATAGTGGATTATCAAAGGATTTGTGCGAATCAAGAATAATATTTTAGAGGTTTTTTTCTTGTTTCACTTGGGTTGTCGCGGAGTGCCTCCCTCCCTCTGTCCTCTCAGCCTCGGCTAGCTATGAGAGGGAAGCCTCCGAACACAATCTTGATAAAATAAAACAGCAGCAGGATGGTTGAAGGGGTATATTGCGACGTAGATCGTTTATTGCACTTTACAACACTGATACAAAACTGGTATAAAAATAACTGTTACAAAAGACGTTTGCTTATAGCATTGAGCACTTTATAAATTGGTAATATTATAACAGATAAGCGGTTCAGCGGTCCATGACCGATGTCTTCGGAGACCAGACAAAGAATGACGAAACAATGAAATAAATGCATAAAAATATGAGATGTTCTAATTTTGAAATTTAAAGTTCAAATCTGGAAGGATGGAGTGAATGAAGTGGCCAGTACTGGAAGATTGCCAGCACTAAATGATGAAAGAGGATGACTCCGTCACAGGGTTAGACTATATTATTGCAGTCTCGCTTCATTTAAAATATTCATATTCAGGCGCATCTAGTTGGCCAACCCTAACCTAGATGGGGAAATGTTGCAGCGGAAAAAATAAACGGGGAAAAAAAACATTAAGGAAAAACCTGAAAACTGCCCGATCTGCGGATCGAAACAAGGACCTAACAAGTTAGGCAAGCATTTTTTATAACTGTTCCAAATTTCAAGTCGATAGCATTAGTAGTTGCTGAAATAAGCAGGTGACAGACAGTAAGGGTTCCTTTTTTACCATTTTGGTACGGAACCCTAAAAAACATATAAAAAAATTAAAACACCCGACTGCAAAAAAATAACAAAAGTTAAAACGATTGGGATCCATCGATATTACCTAAAAAATGGGATCCAACGAAAATAATTCTTCAAAACAGGAACCAACTGTATCAGAATGCTTGAAAAGTAATTCTAGTTTTGAAATTTCGAGTTTTTTGATTTTTTTTTTAACTTTTTACTAAAAACTTTTTATTTATAGAATAATGATTGGTTTCTGCTACCTGTATATTTTATAATCATGTCACGATTTTTTTTGCGACTACGCTAAGTAGCGTCTAATTTTCGCCATGTTAGTTTTTTTTAAATCTAAATAGCCAATGTCGCGCAATTTAGATGAATTTATAGACACCTTATTTGTTAAAATCGGTTCACTTATTTAGGCTGTAGGAGGGAATATAGACACAGACATACAATATAACCGTATAAATTAATTATAACCGTACTTCCTCGTCTTCTGCGGTATTAAAAATCAACTTTTCGGGTTTAAAAATTGTTTTAGGTGTCATTAAAAATATTTAGGCTCGTATTACAGAATGACGCTCGAGCACAGATCTCTGCTTGAGCATACATTTAAAGCCATTTGATTGGTTGACATCTATGCTCAAGCAGAGATCTGTGCTCGAGTATCGTTCTGTAATAGAAAATCTCGCCTTAGAAGTCATTAGAAAAGTTGCCAACAAGGTAAACGTAAGAAGTTCACCGTCAAAGTATTTTTGTTTATTATTCAACTTCAAGTAACTAGCACAATCTCAACAATTTTAACCTCCTTCAGATTGCCTGACTTCGTGACCCAAATTGCTTACCAATGTCGGTGCAAAACCAGTATCAACATTGGTCAATCCCGACATTTCCATATGATTTGCATCTAGTTGCCCTCGAGGTGTTTCGATTGGCCACGTCTGCGAAACAAGACAATAATACTTACTGACACTAAAGATACCGCCTTATTGGTTTAGAGATAACTGTAACTATTGTTGCTAGGGTTTGATAATAATTCTACTGCTACTTTAACTGTCGCACAATGCTATTGCTTGTTGGGACATGTTGGTATTTATTAGAACAGGAATAGTATATTATCAAATTAGAATAAAGGACGGATTTAAAGCGAGGGCCATAGATGAATCACGAGCTAGTGAAGGATTCTAACGATTGAATCACGACCGTAGGGAGTGATTCATGATGATTGAATCACGAGCGTAGCGAGTGATTCAAGTGTTAGAATCCTGAGCGACGCGAGCGATTCATGGCCCTCGATATAAATCCGTTTTATTCAAGAGTTGCATACTATACTTTATACCATGACTACGAGAAAAAGAAAGATTTAAGTGAAAATATACATATAATGAAGAAAAAGTAAAGTTAAATTGGCTTTGATGTAAACCAGCCGTGATTTTTTGGGTAGCAAGCTTTCCACCTTTCCACTATATCGGCCGCCCTCTCTTTCACAAACTCAGGTGTGCTCAAACACATCTTCATCACTAGAATGCATTTTTAATCGATTAGAACAACACTAAACAAACACAAAATTAAAGATTAAAGTAACACTAAACTTTGTGTTCGTACAACTTACAGTATTCAAAATAGCGCCAATTTACTAAGGACAGCAAAGAACACAAAACAGTTTTTATTCTAATGCTAAACTCCTTGTCGAAAATGTCGACCAATCAAATTGAATTTAGAACACATCAATATAGGTCGAATACACAGATTACACTTACACTAGATACGGCAAGCCACGACCAAGCGTGCCCTGCATGTTCGACTGTTCGTACTAATGAAGTCGGTTAAAAAAAGTCTGTTAGCTCAGTGACGCTTAGTGATTGAAACAATTCTGTTTACTCTGAGCACATCACTAAATGGCTGGGGTGAAGTTATCGTAGGTATAAAAAAGATGACACGTTCGGTTTTCATACAATCTAATAACGTGCCGCATCTAGCATAGGTTCTTTAAATCTGTGGTCGAATACATTGGTGTGTTCCATTTTCAAACATCAAAACAGTGAGTAAAAGTGCTTTTTATTCACTGTTTTCAGTGAATAAAATAAGCTTTTTAGAGGGGGAATGGTATAAAGTATATTAGACTAGCTGTTCCCCGCAACTTTGTCTACGTGAAAATGGAAGAAAAATAACCCATGTACTTCTAGGTCCCAAGCTCCTTCTTTGTCAAATTTAATCTAAATTCGTCCAGTTGTTTCATGTGAAAGATTACAGGTACACACAAACTTTCGCATTTATACTATTAGTGTGATTAGTAGATTGTTTACATATTTCAAACAGTTTACTTTGTTACGATAAACCTATTATGAGTGTTGTTTACCATTGCCCAAAATATACATTATTATATCGAGGTTTCAATTTATTTTCTCCACAGATCATTCCACGTGTAAAAGATTAAATTGGTTTTTATTTCGAAATATGCCTCGTGTTTTATGTTAAATAAAATGAATAGGTTTTATACACAAAAAAAAACAAATGAATATTTTAAATATGATACTTATAGCCAAGCCATGTTACGCTATTTATGTTTAAAAAGAACTGAATCAAACGTATAGGCAGTGATATCGTATCGATGATCTAATAACTGCAAAATTGTAGGCATTGAGTTGGAGAATAATATAAAAAATAAAAATACAAAAAAAAACGTTATTAAAACTGTTATATCCGATTGAAAAGATCTTTTTGTAACTACTTTGTTTTATTAGGTATGTAGCTATTTTTTAGCACAAAGCCAAAATTATTACTAACCTAAATTAAATGTTAGTTCGACACAATGTTAGAATTCAGACAAAATACACAGTTTATTCAAGAGAACACGTGTAAAGTTGGCGGGTTTCAGAAACTCGGAAACTCGCTCAGACATTAGTTCTATTCTCCCACATTGTGTTCATACGAATAAATTGACTTTCGGCGAACCGTAAAGATAATTATTTCTTAAGATGAACGTTGGTTATAAAAGGGAAATTGCCGACAAACCTTGTGATTGTTCAACAATGGTTCTGGTTTTGTATTTCTTTACGATATATCTAGTAGATTTTCTTTGAGTTTATTAGCCTTGCCGTATACGGACCAACCGCTATAGCCAAAAATGCCATCACAACCGTGTGCGGGGAGTTTATAGAAAATGCATGAAAATTAGTCCGCAGCTCCTGTGGCGGCGTTTGTAGCAACCGCGAGTCGCCAGCGTGTGGCGAGACGAAGCAAGCAGTGATGTGGTGACCCCTGGCGACAATCATGTGCGGCGAGTTCATAGGTATAAAATTTGTATGAAAACTACTGCGGACTAGTTTTCTGTGGTGGCATTTGTGGCGGTTGCGAATGGCCAGTGTGTGGCGGGGCAAAGCGATTATCAGCGATGTGGTGACCCCTGGCGACAATCATGTGCGGCGAGTTCATAGGTATAAAATTTGTATGAGGAACTAGTCCGCAGCTCTGTGGCGGCGTTTGTGGCGGTCGAGAGTGGCCCGTGTGCGACGAGGCGAAGCAAATATTGGCGATGTGCTGACCCCTGGCGACAATCATGTGCAGCGAGTTCATATAAAATCTATGAAAACTGGTCCGCAGCTCTGTAGCGGCGTTTGTGGCTGTCGCGAGTAGCCAGTGTGTGTTGAGGCTTAAAAAAACCAATTACTTGGATTGTCTGGAATCGATGTAGCTTGGCTAAGCTGGTAAGAGATAATGTAGACAGCTTAGGTTACAGACAGGTCACCCGCTGTCAGCATAGAGCATTCTTAGGAGCTCTGGCGACCTAACTCACCACAGGAACACAAATCTACAGAAGAGTAGCGTTATTTGGCTGTGATATTTTGTTAGGTGGAGGTATTTTCTTATTCGGGGTGTTTCAGATTTGAGCAAGATATCTCGCTATGCCTTACCTACCTGTATCGAAACTTAAATAAACTGTCAGATAGTTTTGAAATAAATATTATGGCCGCAAAAACCAGACCTTATTCATGGTCTAGTTGTTGTAGTCATAATATTTATTTCATACTCCGGAACACAAAAAAATCGAATCACAAAAACATCTTTAATCAGAAAATCTTTAACAATGAAAAGGGCCCACGCATCCCATAAAACGGCATCACTTAACCGTGCGTCCCCCTTACATCAAAGCTCAAGCCCGTACCACATAACCGTAGCGAAAAACTTCCAGAAGGATTGTCGTTAACAATAAAAAACTTATAGGGGAACTTTAAGGGAAAGTTTCGGAAATCCCGTTCAGTTCGCCCCTTTCACGAAGTTGCAAAGTTGCCTCAATTAAATAGATGACTTTCTGAAATAAATCGGGTTTTCTAAGCCCGTGCTCAGAGTGACGTGGAGTAGTAAATTTTATTAGCGCGGGAGAAAATGATTAATTGATTTTCTGCGTCAAGGCGCGCCGTGTAACGAGTGACAAACAGAATTTGTACAGGATGATGCGAAACTTTAGGTTTTTTCTCTTTTGTGATATGTGTAAAAGATGTCTTTCGGCCGCTTTCACTACCTCTGGATAAGTCCCGTTCAGCTTATTTCACAGATATTTTCATACTGATTTTGTCACCATTTTTAATATATCTAGTAGATAATACCAATCTGGATACTGTGGAATTGGGCCTAAATCTTAAAATATTTGAAATTGTAGTTTTTAAACTTTCGCGAATTGTACACACTTTTTACACACACAGTCTTCTCGTGACCATGGTCAATGCAACTTGATCGAAACGTCGAGGTTAGTCAAAAATCGTATATTTTGATTGTTTGTGCGCGAAAAGTCCCGATATAATTGAAAATATTTGAGGTACTGGTTGACGTGGTTTGTTTTAAAAACATAGCTCAGATATTACTTTAAATTATAGAAATGGACGACAATTTTCTTTTAGAAGGTTTGCTTTTAGCTTTTTAGTAATAAAAAATATTAAACCATATTATAATACAGTAAAGAGCCATGAAACTTGTAGAACAAATATTATTAATGAAAATACTTGATCCTTGATGAAACTATTTTATTAAAATCACGTCGTAATACAATAAACGATGTAACTTCTTGTAATTGTGTTGTTATTAGTCTAAAAGTTATAGGAAAATTGTAAACTTTGAAGTTATAACGATTCATATTAAAGCAAACTACAAACTACAATATGGGTACATTATTCTTTACTAGCTTCCGCCCGCGGCTGCGCCCGCGTTTTTGGGATAAAAAGTAGCCTATGTGTTATTCTGATGTATAAGCTATATTACTGTAAAATTTCATAAAAATCCGTTCAGTAGTTTTTGCGTGAAAGAGTGACAAACATCCATACATACATACATACATACATACATATCCATCCTCACAAAATTTCACATTTATAATATTAGTAAGATTATTATTTATTAAGGAAAATTCTAGATAGTAAAATAATAACATGAAAAATAGTGTAGTATTAATCTTCTTCATACCAAAATAATTAAAAACAAAATGAGTTAACTAAACTGACCAATACAATAATTTGAGTACCTTCTTTATTTGGCATAACATTGTTTTTTTTTTACCTGATCAACCTGTATACAAAGGTACACGCACGAATGATAAATAACGAGTAATTCAAATGAGAAGATTCAAATTAAATTGCAGCTTCCAATTACACTGCTTGCGAAAAGGAATACCAAAAACTTAATTTTGAATTCGTCGAACATCAACACACGCATGTCACCTCTTCCTAAAAAATCAGCAAATCAAAGAACTCTATTTTCAAAAATCCAACGCTGAATTTGTTCATTCTTTAGAGTCCCAGATAACTGTCAAATGTTTTAGTCTTTAATGAGGATACAACAGAGAGAAAGCATTCTTAGCAATCATTTGTAAAGTGTCCATCAATCAAAATAATGCTGGCTATAAGAAATGTAATAATTAAAGCACAATAGGGAAAAAAATATTTATATTTTTTCCCCCTATTGTGCTTTAATTATGGGTATTCTTTGCCCCATCAACGTCGTTGATAACAATACCTACCAAATTATTTTTTACATATAAGTATCTACCTTATCTATTATTTTTTTTCATTTATTTATAACTGTCTGTGTGTGAGTTTAACTTTACTGTGCAGTGCCTTAAGAGAAATGCTGTCATGCTGTGCATGTATTTAGAAATAAATCACGACACGACACGTAATTCTATTGAGAATCAAGATTAGATCTCAACTGTCAAAACTGTTGTCTTCATTGCAATTTTATCCAGGGAATATTCTTTTAAATCTTGTACCTACGAGGAAAGTATTAATTAACCAGGTCAAAGTAAGAATAAGAATATATTTATTTGCGTAAAACATGGTATATAGAGGTGTTATATTAATATGAGATCATACATGTTTTGCTTAAAATTAAAGCATGCAAATTTGTAATCATTATAATAATTTATGTTCAAGAAATTCCTTAATAGCATAGAAATTATTTTCATTCAACCATTCATGCAATTTAGTTTTAAATAGCCTGCAATTTAGTGATTTTAATGTATTAGGTAATTTATTAAATATGCGTACACACATGGCCAGACAGCTTTTATTATATTTGGTTAACCTAGGGTACCAGTTGAAGTATAAATAAATCATGTTTCTCAAGCGATACAGTTCCGAAAATAGATTAAAACCCATTAACACTTACACAGTAATCCACTCCCCTAAGCTAATCTCAAGATTTAGGGGGAGCAAACGAAATCAGAAGTGCTATGATTTTCCATTTATTATCGTGTCGTTTTGGAAAACATTATTGATTATTTTTAATTATTTCGTTTATTTTCACTATCTTTTATTTATCTGATATAATATATTACATAAAAAAAAACTTTATTAACCAATCTTTAACAATCATATTTCATAATTACGAAAATCAAAAATATTTATTTAACAATGCACAAAGAGACAGCCCAATAGGTATAATTATAAACATCTGTAATCTGTGTTAAAATCCCTAGTTCAAATCTGGTAAAATACTTTTCTCTGACATTAACTATGGGTGATGTGTGTGTATGTAGATTTTCCTATAAAAATCTAGTATGTTTCTAAGTTAAGGTACAAAATGTTGATTTTTAACCGTGCCATACTCAGAGCAATATTTGATAGGTCAAACAAATAAAATCATTTCAAAATACTCCGAAACTCCGACTCCTATATGCCCAAAATAATGACTAATAGTGGGTATTATTAAATGTATTGAACTAAATACTTTATGCCGTCTCGTCAATTAGATTGAATCATTGAATGGCTTCTACATATGACCCAACTAAGCTTGCAATAGGGTCGATTTCAAACCAACCGTAAAAACAAGGATTGTGAAATATCTTCTTTATTTATGTCGAAATTATTGTAAGAAATAAGTGTATTTATTATACCTTCATTTATTACAGTTAGAAATTATACTATCATGAGGGATTTACGAGAAAATTTGAAAAAAAACTATGTACTTTTTCATTCGTGTGACCGGTGATTTTCCCGATTATTTAACAAATCTTTAAATAAAATAAAAAATTACCTGGGAAATCGCAATTTTTTTTATTCTGGTGACACTATTAACCATGAACTCGAGTTACGCCTAAAATTCTAAAATAATTATACTCAGTTTAATATGATTTCTGCGTGTTTTATTTTGCGATCACTTTTTTCTATCATTAGTGTAACCAAAATAAACTTAGCCATAAAGAAATATCCAATATGACATCCTCAAAAATGAAAATAAATGTAAAATTACCTGACTCATTAAACCGTTACAAGTTAACGCTTGTTACATTAATTAAAAGCATTAAAACGTTGGCCGAATGTTTGCATTGTTTGCACAAAAACCGGCAATGCTGGCACGTGATAGGATAATGAGCTGTTTTAACATTATATTTTTGGAAAAGCTTTAATTGTTACAAATTGAATGGTCAGCTTACGGGTAGTAGTCTATATGCTTTTTGTTTTGTTTCCATGAAATTACCCGACTGCGGCGGAGCCCAAAAGGAAGGTAAAGTTTTTAGTTTCTATGTATGTGTCTATTTAACTTCGTCTTATTTATGTCGATGGCGACATTAAAGTTTTACATTGACATTTAGTATAGAAAGACACACACAGATAGAAAATTAATAAAAAATAAGTAGGTACCTCAAAACTAAGTAGAATACAAAAAAAAAACAATAAAAACAAATGAACAAAATAATGCGTCGCATTCGCATGTGAAAACGTCCACACTCAGCAAAATGTTGTGAGGTGGCAACATTGATATTGTTTTTTCCAACAATGCAATCAGCATTTTCAGTGATGGAACGCAATGGCGTCTTCCGGTTATAAAATTTTTAAATGTTTTAAACAGAAGGCCAATTTACTAATTTAGCACTATAAGAGAGTTGACTGAACTGATATTATATTTTAAATTTACTAAAAATAGTATTCTGCGTATTCTGCTGATCAGTTTTGTTTTCTAAATAAGCACGAGAATATATTTTATTGTTAGGTATTTATGTGCCAGTTCAGAATTTTATCAGAATGTTCGTTTTGGTTATGATACATTATTGAATTCATTGCAATTTAAATTCACGTTTCTCGTTGTATTTATGAAGAATAACATCTATGACATTTGATAATATCATTGAGAATCGATCTATATTTTTTAAACGACTTCAAAAAAGGAGGTTCTGTATTCGTCCCGTATGTATGTATGTATGTATGTATGTATGTTTGTATGTGCGCGATTTTCTCAAAAACTACTAATTCGATTTGGATGGGGTTTTCACTAACGTAATCTACATACTTTGAGGAAGGTTTTAGTATATAATACATTAGGTAATCATTCCTATGTACAAAGTTATATGCATAAATGTACACACTACGTAGAAGATTTACTGTTAAACGAAGTCGTCAAAGTAATCTAACGCGAGATAAAGAACTAAAAATGAAAAAATAAAAAAACTTATTTAACAAAAAATAACCGACTTCAAAAATCCACTACAAAGAAAATAATAATTTTGGTTTCGGAAGTCGGTGGCAAAAAAAACAAACAAAAACCAAAGCCACCGACTTCCGAAACCAAAATTATTATTTTCTTTGTAGTGGATTTTTGAAGTCGGTTATTTTTTGTTAAAAAAGTTTTTTATTTGAACATTTTAACTAAGAGGGTGTCTTCGAGTCACGAGTAAATCGGTGTCTTCTAGGCAAGCGTGCTCCATCGTAGACCGCATCATCGCTTAACATCAAGAGAATTACCCTTCTGTTTTGATGTCTGTAGGTAAGTAAGATTACTACTAATTGGGATGTTAAGTGAAACTTTTGCGCGTCATCCGTACATAAGTGTTGAAATAGCGAGATATTAGTAAAGTAGTCAGTAGTATTCAAAGTTACAGTTATAGTTCAATTCTACATCTACAAAAAAACCATTGGCTTTTATACTGAATCCTTTGTTATTCAATGTATACCTAGATGTTAGCCATAGACACCACAATACACGACACATAGACAAACGATTTTGTACTGAGTACTGTTATCATGTCAAGTGTTGCTGGCTTTTGTTCAGAATTAGGACCTTTAGACAACTGCAGGGCACTGTCCGCTGTTATATTTAGATTTCGGGAGATCTTGCTGTAGATAAATCGAGTAATTTTATCGATTCTCTGAGATATGTATATTTATATTATTTATTCCTGAAAACCTGATTGTTTTTTCTAAAAAATATCTTATCTGTAGTATTCTTTACAATATAAATTAAACCCTACAAAATTATCGCTCACTTCAAATACCAGCTGAAATAATTCGCTCTTAAAAAAAATTACGCGTATAAATATTTGTATACCTACTCAGCCTAACCAATCTTTCTAACCTTTCCAAATTGTACAGTTTTTGACATTTTAAATTCTAGTAAATATTTTATCCACATTATTTTTACGAGAGAAATTCGCTTTCTTAGAAGTTTTATTTACACTAAAAGTCAATATTAGAACATGACCTTAGAGCAAGCTCTGTAAAGTTGAGAATAAAATATTACCAATTGACTGAATCAAAATAACATGTATTTTATACCTAACTATGTGTAATAAATTAGAATCAAACTTATGTAGGTATAGGTAGCACATTATTAGTTGTCGCAAAGAAGAGAAAACTTTAATTGTTTGTGTGACTTTATTAGCTTACAAACCCATTTCTTTATTTACTCACACAAATAAAAAGCATTCGTCCCAATCTAAAGGCTGCTTATTCTATATCTACGCTTTTTCATATTTTTATACTATGATCAAACACAGACAAAACTAACAGTCAGAATAACATCTCTTCATTAATTAATTAATTTTATAATTCGTCAAAACTTCCACTCCTCCAAAACATTCCAAAACCGCAATATCAATTCACCTGTAACCAAATTCGGGTAAAATAATAGACCTAAAGACATGTCAATGGGCTCTCGATGTAAAACCTTCAGGTCACTAGGCTTGGGTGGAAGGAGGCACGGAGGCGCCAGCGCATGAATAATTCAACAGAGCGTAATGAGCCGCGGGCGAGTATTCAGTCACACCGTACAGAAAATCTATGGTAGAAACTTAGAGCGACCTTAATGATTTTACAAAAAAGAAAGTTTCGCCGTTTAGATTCTGGTTTAGGGAACGTTTTAAACGATTTATAGAGATTGGAATCTAGTAGAAGGGGAAGCTCATTAACTAAAACTTGGGTATTTAAAAATTTAAAGATTAATTTATTGAGATAAGACCTAGGTAGAAGTCTGTAGTTGTATTCCATATCAGAGCATAAAAGTTAACAACTGATTTATTAATCTTCATAAAGATAGTCGACGGTATGAATAAAATGTTATTCTAATGACTTCCCTAGCCAGTACTAATAATAGTTGTAAATTGTATCAACAAAATGTTGTTCATCCATTACCTAAGCCGAATTAGGTTTTTTTTTAAAAAACGCTAGTTTTTTAAAAAAAAACCTAATTCGGCTTATATTGGTGTAATACTCAGATCATAGAATTAAGGGAGATATGGCCCAAGGCTCTATTGAGCTTGACGCTTTAAGTTGCTTCTCCAGGTTCCAGGCTACCTTTTTTTCAAATTTCATCCAAATCCGTATAGCCATTTCAGCATGAAGGAGTATAAATAAACACACACACGATCTTTCGAATGTCTAAAATTACATAGTGTAATATACCTATTGTGTTTTGTTAAAGATTTGCAAATAATTTGAAAATCCAATTATTTGTTACAGAAAGTCTATTTATAAATATCATACACTTTCTTCAAAGGCCAAACCAAAAAAGCTGTGAATAACAGCAAAACGACATCAATAAACATTCTAATTCCCTCATTCGTCTCTTAACGAACATTATTAATGTATTCGGCGGCAAATTGTTGTATATTGGAGAGGAGTATCGTTCAATCAGTGAATATTGAGGGTACAACACCAGATGTTGCCAACACGTGCTTCTTTGTGTTCCCTTTGTATAAAGAATATAATATTTCTAATAATGCTACCAAATTGTACGGAAGGTTTGATAATAATCGGATGACAGCTGGTGTTTCTTATTATAAGGCGTGGAGTAAAATAAGGGCTTCATAAAAGAAAAAAAATCTGTGGCTTATTAAACTAGCAAATCATACAAGTTTATTAAATAAAATATTACTAAGTGTAGTGCTTCTAAGCAGGGCTACAAAGTACAAGCCACGGGTGCAGCAGATTTAAAAACGGAATGCATTGTCGCCTGTACATTTGGCTAAAATTGTTATAAAGATAAAAATAAAAATGCAACATTGTTCTGGACGAAAAAGAAGAAAAGCTTAACTTGGCTTTATACCAAAGATAAGCCGACGCCAAAAAATGTATGAGAAGTTACGAAAGTAGATGTGCATAGCATTTCAGCATAGGTAATCTTTCATTATACCATGACAGACAAAAATAAAATATTCTAATTGCAACAAAAAATTAAAACCCGGCTTGAACTTTCACATGAAAAAAAAATGCTAGGGACCTATAAACGTCAGAACATCGCCAAACCAATTAAAATTGGGGACTGTTCATTCACGTTGAATTAAAAAGGTTTGATTAAAAAAAGATGGCGCTAAAACACAATTTAGGGGTCACCTATACTTTCTGACATTCTGTTACATTAATAATTAATTCAACATAGATTTAGTTTAGCGAAAATGTCAACCCTCGAGTGAAATGTCGAACAAAAATACTTTTGCCCATATTTCAAAAGGTTCTTAACCCAAAAAAACATTTAAACAAACCGCAAATGGCTGAAAGCCAACCCTCTTCATAAACACCCAGAAGGCTTTAAATATCCTTAACAGAAGGATTTTTTCTTCGGTTCGGATATCACGTATGAACCATCACCATTCCTATTTATTTATAGCGGGTCTTTTCAACCCGCGTCAAGTATCGGCTGCCAACAATGAAGTCACGAACGCACACCACTTTTCTGCCACCAGACTTATAGGGTTTGTTTTCATTGGAAAATATCAAATAGGGGGTTGACTTTTCGAATATAAGAATATGATTTTGTAATCTTAAAAGTCACAAAAAAGTCCACAAATTGACGACAAATATCACGCATACTAGGAAAAAAAGAATTTGGCGAAAAAAAATATACTGATAATAACAATTGACCCCGACCCTCAAGGGTCGACCTAAGCCAGCAAAAATGGTAATTTCAATCCTGTTTTAGGTTAGACAGGTCACTAAAAACTGAATACCAAATAAGTTATATTATTATTCTAAGTCCCCGTAATGACAAAAAACTGTGCGTGAATGATAAAACTATTTTACACAAAAAGTCCTGCGAAATGTTTTGAATAAAATATTTTTTGCCGTCCTCTATAAAGTCTTTGAAGGTTGTCCAGGCTGGAAAAATGCTACACACAGAATTTATCACTTTGTTTTGCACGAATACCCGTCAAACAGGTTTGTTGATGCAAAGTTTAAGAAATCTTTGTACAAAAATCTAAGCCCAAAAAGTTCAACAACTCCGTGATCAAAGTCGAACTTGAAAAGAATAAAAATTCACAAGTAAAGTTGGGATTTACGAATATAAAAATGGTCATTAAAAAGCTATCACTTTTGTTACGTCTAGCTTATACGGAGCTGAGAAACTGAGAGAAGCAATCTTTTCTAGAGCGATTCGTATCGATTGAGCAGAGCGGGCGTTGGCAAGTGTCCATTTGTGAGCCTTTTGTTATTCGAATTCGTTCCAAAAGCATGTACATTGTACATACAGTATTTTTGTGGCCGAAGCCAGACCGGCGGATCGACTTTTTTTGTAAACAGATATAAAGATTCTGCTCCATTCGCAGTTCCTTTGAATTTTGACTTCCTTTAACACAATTTTCCTATCAACTTTTTTGATAATGACGCTATTCGGTTCTCAGTTGCCCTCACTAATTACGACGTAGCCGACGTACCTTTCGGGAAGTAATTAATTTCGTTCGCACCAAAACGTGACTAGAATCCCAAAGAAGAATTTGTGGACACTGTTGACATTCTCGTCGAGGTTTTGTTAATTATGCCATTCCGCTATGCTTTAGAATTGTGTCAGTTGATTAGAGAAATGATGTGATTTGAGATCAAAAGATTTTGTTTGAACTAAGAAATTACGGACTGTTATTATTTAGAAAAAGTTTTGATTTCAACCGAAGCATTATTGAAAATCGATTCACTAAATTGTTTGATCTCATCCTATCACTAAATATAATTATCTTTCACCAGACTGAAAACTGTCAGAGCATAAGTACTAATCTAATAACACAAGAACGATGTATCTTCACCAGCATCAAATCACATCAACAAACAAAAATACCAATTACAAGAAAGGAAGGCAGAATCGTTTATTTGAGGTAGTGAAACAGAGACGCGGCCATCATAAAGCTTTGTTTAAAGCCGTCACATGTCTGCAAAGTGAGTGCACAAATAAACCAAGCAATTTGTTCCAGAAACCACTGTACACTAGTTCTGAAATAAGTTCCGTCCGCACTGGAGTTCGTTCTAACTTAGTTCTTGGACTTAGGATGTCATTTGATACGGTCCGCTTGACACGTGTTTAAATTGGATGATATTTAAACATTTGCAGATGTAATAACAACGCCTTCATAAAGCCAAAAAAATCTTTCTGGCCATGTCATCTTTCACACAATCCATCCCTTGTTTTTTGGTCGTCCTCTATTCTTTAAGCTGACATAATATTAAAATAAAATTTAAAGTAACAAAAAACCTAAGTTACGTAAATTTTAAATTTCAACTTCCACAGTTAAATAAACGTTATCATGTTTTAATACTATTGAACCAATGTCTCATAACAATGCATTAAATTAGCAATAAACTATTTAGGTAAAGGCGCAGTTACATGGTGCGAGCTACTGGCATGACAGTAGATCGACTCGCCTCACCTGGTCACACAAGTGCGTGCTGCTGGCGTGACAGAAGACAGCTAGTGCAGCTGGCACGTCTATACTCGCATGTCTCGGGTCTGGGTCGAAACAAGATAAACAAGTGCAGCAGCAGAGAATGCACCCGGAGCTGAGCGTACGAGTCACTGTTATTTCTTTAAAAACGTGCGAGTTGAAGTCCGAGTCGCATGCAATTGCCATGGTAGGGGAAGGCGCGTGGCGAGTAAAAACAAAAAAAAATTTAGTTACCCGGATGCGACTGACTCGCACATAACAGTAGCTCACATGATACGGTCACACGTTGCAAGTGCACTACTGTAACTCGCCTCGCCAGCTCGCACGCTAGCTCGCACCGTGTAACCAAACCAAAGCGTCCATTTTTTCGATGATTCAAAACTTATTTAAATGAAGCTGTCGTGACCCTTGTAAACGTTATCGTTACATCTTTCCTCTTTCATGTCAATATGTCATCAGTAGCATTTAATATTTTGTAAGTAACATGCAATGTCCTTGTAAGGAAAATAAAGAAAATCTTGTTTCTAAAGGTGAAGACCCATCCGACGTGCACGACGTATCGACTGTAACCCTTATCAAATGTAGACATTATGGAGCCATTCGTTTAGCAAATAAAAAAATAACACGGAAGACAACAACATTTCTTTTTGTTATCATATTTATTTGTGCTTCGTTTCCCTCTATTATGACGTAACATATTACATGAAGTATATCAAATGTGATGTGGCAAATAAAAATGCTATACGCGTGATATTAAGGAAATGTGAACGTTAAAATGAGGAAAAGGAAAGAGATGAAGAGGATTAATAAAAGTAATTTAGTATAAATAAAGGAGATTTATCCTGAACGAGAGCAAATAAAAATAAAATGATAGTAGGTAGGAAGTATAGCAACAAACACAACAAACTGAAGCAGACAATACAAGGTAAACAGTAATGAACATACTATACTTTACTACACATACATACTATACTCAGTGCATAGTTTAAAACTAACTAAACAGTATCAGGAAACTCAAACAGACGTAGGCGCGTTCTTGCGCTCAAACAGGATGTAGCACGAACGGTTTCGTCAAACAAAATTCAGTATTCTGTGCACACGTAGGAAAATACAATAATTCGAACGTGTCCAACCGATTTGTCGCAATGCCTGGTTTGGAGAGTTTTCAATATTTCCTTACGCTTAGAATTGAATTTTGTTGACCTATGTTGTTCAATGTTTGACTTTTATGCCGATAGGAACTTACTGTTCCTAGTTGGCCACATACAGTTACGAGCGGAGTTTTATTTCGTTTTTGTTGATGAAAATTTGGCCAGTTGTCAAAATCAGATTGCGGTCGATTCAGTACGAGAGATTTATTTGGATAGGTGAATAGATGTTTTTGTAAAAAAAGTACAGTGGTTACTTTCAAATAAAAATAAATTATATAACTTACGGTATTTTATTGATTTCTTCTATTAAATGAAAGTCAAATATACTTTTATATACGCTCTTTTCGGAGATTACAACTAGCTTTACCTAATTTTGCATTTTCATGAAACCTAAGTCATCCAAATAGGAAAACGTACCTACCTACCTCTAGCTGATAAAATCCATTGATTAAATCTAACAAAACGAAAAGAGAAAATTACCTTTAAAGTAGCCTTTAATTGAGATCAATTGAATTAACGACATAAATTCAACAATACATTTCTTTTTTGCAGTGGCTTCTCAGTGGTAGCACCAGAAGTAGCAGTACCAGGAAAAACAACTGCCATCCTCGTCACTCTTCATGGAAGAGCTGGTGATGAAACTTTAGATCCACTCAATGTCACGGTTAGACTTGAAACTCAGGACGCAAACAACGATGTGAAATTGCTGACCACTGCGAGTCAAATGATAATGGGTAAGTACTTGAACAGTTAAATAAATCGACTCTTGTAAAGTCATTTCAGGGAAGTCGTGTGTCGTGTCATTATTTCTTTGACTGCTGTCAAATTGATACAAAACAAGCAACAGTTTCGAACTCAGATCATAGAAACAAGGGAGATCTTTTTATTCACAAGGAGCGCTTAATTATGCGCGTAATTGTGTCGAAAAATGTACTAAAAGTGGCATCAGTTGTTCCGGTACTAATTTGCTATGATGGCATATCTCCTTGTTTCTATGATCTGAGGTTTCGAACTATATTTAAAACTTAATAAGGAAGTATAAATGTAGTTATATTATATTATTAAATACCTTATAAGTTCTTTAAAAAATTACTCCTCCAATAGTGACGCATTCTTAGTAAACGTAATTTATTATACTAATTGCTCATTAAAAGAGACTGATCGTATAACTAAAGAATATGAATTGCCTAATTGATTCCACTTGATAATAACATGATACCCTGTTTTCTTTCCATTCACATTTTGAATTAGTTTAGAAACTCTGAGATTCTTTATGGAGTCTTCAATGCAACAATACAGACATTCTAAAAAGCTTTCAACGTAAAAGGTGCATTATTCTATAAAAAGATAAGATTTATTATCAACTTCAAGTCTCTCTCTAAGGTTTTTCTTATTCTTCAGCTGTTTGAAGGATTGTTATAAATTGAAAAAAACTCAACTGGGATTTTTTCGTTGTTATCTTTGTTGCAGAATATTGAAATATTCTTTGTTCAAACATAATTACTATTTATTCTACATAATTATTTTGATATAAATAAATTAGTCAGTAAAGAGTACCTAAACGTTTAAACCACATGAGTAAATGCTGGCAAAAGACAAAAAACCGATAAGTAAGAGAAAATAATACAATATAATTGTATTATTTTCTCTTACTTATCGGTTTTTTGTCTTTGTTAGTTTATAAAATTATATTGAAAAATAAGATAATAAATCATATATTTCAGTAGTACAAATATACACAATTCAAAATGTTCTTTTAGCAAAGTTATCATATTGGTAAAAATACAATCGGAATTTATAACGGCCATAAACTAGTGAAACAACGCTTATATTTAATTCAGTACACGAATACTGACAGCCGATGGTTTCCAACGAACATCCGAAAATAGACTCATACACTCACAAATACTTATAACGATCATTTATATTGTTAAATCGAAATGAAAATTTTCGTATAATCTAATAATAAAATTGGACGAAACGCCTTCTAATATGATTTCGATGCTTCGATCCTGTAGAATCGTGTCCCAGATTCGATCAAGTTATTACTACCGTAGTAAAAATCTCATTTCGTTCGGCAGACGGCGCTATTGAAAACTCGACTTATTGCCAAATAGATATAAACTGTGCTCAAAATGCACGTACCCGGAAATATTTTCCTTACAAGTGCCTCGAGTTATTGATATTTCGCCAAATTGTAAGGTAGTTTGGGACTGGAGAAATATTTTCGCGTGAATAGATTTGTTCTACATTTTGTTTACTGGCAGTTTTACGGTAAAAAGACAAAATATTGGTATTTAAAATTAGAAATTGATTTTCGCTTCTTTTTTAATTTTTGTGCTCTTATCATCTACATCTATGACTATTGTATTTGTAGAAATTCAGAACGTCCAAAAAAATAAGTTAGTATTTTATAGATTCGTTGGATAAGTTGAAGCAAAAAAGCACTTTATGACTTGATAAAACGAGAAAATAATAAAGCAAAGTATAAGAAAAATATTACCGAATACAAATCATAAAAAATAAAGGTCGTAACGCAGAACGTCATTTTCGCACAATGTCACTTTCGCAAAAAGTCAGTTTCGCACAATGTCAACTCTAAACCAAAAATGTTCACAACGTTTAAAAACCGCTTTTAATTAAATCACTTTAAAGTCGTAACAATTTGCCCGCGCATCCGAACTCACTCATTTAAAGACCTCTATAAAATTTATCTCCCACATATTACCGTACCCACTGCACGTCGTAAACCCGTGTAATAATATCATCAACTAAACCCAAGTTTTAATACGAAAACTTTTCCGCGTTAAAACCTTGAAGTGAAAAAAATCTTGAAGTATACACGAAAACACACTAGATATATTTCAAGACTATTTTTATACTAAGTGAGTGCAGAAAGTGGGTAAAGGATTCGGAATAAATATCAATTTACAATGTCTGAGGGAATCATAAAGACATTTCGAGTGCTCGACGTAAAACTTCAGCCATTGCACTATCATGAAATGGTTGTGCTCTTACCGAAGTTTGCCTTTTAGTGTCGTGTCCCGTATTCCTATTGTTGAGTTTAAATTCATTACGCAGTTACCTCCCTCTTGAATTTTTGCAGTTACCAACTTAGTTAAGTGTTTCATTATTTATTTCACTTTTTGACAGCGTCATTGGTCTAGTTGTAGCTATTGTGATTGCTGAGTGCAGAGTCCTAGGTTCGATTTGATCGGAAGCGTTATTTGGTTTTTCTCTTAGGATATTCTCAGTAGCCGCCTGGAATCTGGATTTGTTTCCATTTGATACCGCTGAAGCGTGGGTATACTATACTACTCTACCTCACCCTTCGGGAAATACACGCGTTATTATATTTTATTTATTTTGGTAATGATGTCAAAATAGGGGAAAACAAAAGTGCGTCAGCTGTCCATAGTCTCACTACCCGGCCCTACTAGTTAGAAGCTACTAGAAACAAAAACAGTTGGTTTTTAGGAAGTTTTTTAACTGCTAACATTTTTTTACAGAGCGCAAAAATAATAGAAATTCTATTTTCTAGACAAAAACAATAATATGTCGATTGATCATCCCTTTAGAGTTGTAAGTCGTGCTACAAAACTCTCTCCTATCTATAGTATCTAGTGTTCGTCACTTCACCCGAGTTTATCATCAACACTACTTAAATAAATAATCTATACATAATAAAATTACAAACATTGGACTGATAGAAAACGCACAGTTTAACCGTTCGGAAATCTCGGACACATGACATGTAAAAAAATAAAGACGCAATTATGGCCGTAAGAGACGCACTTTTTGACAATCTACTACAAATTGACATGACTGATAAAACAGCGAAAATGACAGAAAATTAAATCAATAATAAATACAAATCATCCAATACGAAATTAAAACGCAATCTCCATTAAAACACTTTCTGTAGCAAAAGATGTCATTCCAAAGTCGAGCAGCATGAAATTAAACTTCAACTGCCACACGGCTCGATAAGTAATGCAAGTAATAGTACAGTAACAATCTCGAGCACATTCATCTATGTCTAGATAACGTCGGAAGTGCCGTCAGGCGTCGCTGCAGTATGCCAGCTTTTATTGTCGTTACTTCAACGTAAAATAAAGTTCTGTTCAGTTCGCGCTGTTATAGTTTGCGGTTAAGCAGATTAAACGACTTTAAGTTTTTATGAGTGTTGGGTTTAAATATGGTGTGATAAATTCGTTTTGATTTTAGTTGGAAGGTAATTGAATTTTTAACTGAAATTTTACATGCGTTTAGTTTGTGATTTCTAATTTTAAGCTTAGTAATAAGTGTTCTGATAGAAGAAGATAAGTGTGGGAAATACGTGCAACAAATTCTCATATACTTAAAATTTATCAATACAATCATGAAGAATGTTTCTTTAAAGAAGAACATTTTTCATCAATAATACGTTTTCAGATCTACATTTTGCTCCTAAGTTTATTGAAAATAATGTAATATAGAACTTCTTTACTTAAATCTAGCTCTAACTTCATAAGAATTAAAAACTACAGGATCTACATTTTCCTTAGTAAAATATAATCGCAAATTGAAGTAAGTTTTCTCGTCAAATAAAGTATCGTCTAAGTAACACACTTAAACTAGATATAAACTGGAACGAAAGTAGTCAAAGAAATGAAATCCAAGACTTGAATTATCTTAACATAAATAATATCTTTAGTTAAGGGATCTGAGACGAAAACTTTAGATAAATGAACGAGATTAGACATGTAACTACCCATTAGTCAGTAATGGATTCTCACCCCTTTCTTTTAGTTAGATTGGGTTAATTTATTGAATAAAAGGGTGAAAGGAGTTGAATAAGTTTTTAGGTCTTTTTCACTTTCGAGGTTCACGGAATTATTCAGAATAGAAGTGACAATGTTGAGCTGAAGCACTTTCATTAAAAATAAATCAAAAAGTTATATTTAACACTGGAAACAAAATGTAGGTACTGTTTAAATATTCGGGACATAACTTGGACCTTCTTGTCCTACATGTAAAAGGTCAAGCGTGTAATTGTAGTATTTTGGAAACCCGGTTTGTTTATTTAATAATTATCTATCTGTTATCAACCCGAAAACGTCTAATACTTGTCATGTGTTTTCTTATAAACGGATGAAACGGTCATAAGTGTTGCCCGATACCCAAAGTCACACCAGGTCAAAACTAACACACACAAACTAAAACACAAAAAGGTGCCTTTAATTTAAAAGTTAGTTTGCCATTTCAAAAACGTAAGACTGGTAAACAGAACGACACACTTATGGATTTTAATTTTACGAGAAGCAGATGGCTAATTATATTGCTTTGTTTTTCGCTACAGCACCAATTAACGGTAAGCGTTAAATTGTCCAACGCGGAGCTGATTGCGAACAAACCGCTTATCCTATAAAACGGGGATATTGTTGCAAAGTGTCGCCATTACGTCACGAGTTTACGAGTTACATCTGGGACATATATGGGCCCTGTTGCAATTGGGTCGGATGCTCGCGTTCTGGCAATTTCACTGCGCGTCCGGATAAGTTATAAAGCGCTTTAGATTATATTACTTGTTTCTTAGATCAGTAATACTGAATTTGTTCTAAATAGTGCTGGTGCCTCTTTTATCGACAATACTCTGTTCTATTCTTTTTGTATTTTATGAGAACTGTAAATCAGCTTACATCTTGCGTGGAAGTCAAGATATTTTAGGCAGTGTCAACTCAAAAATTTAAATAACATAAATATTTTTTTTATTTTCGAAGCGGCTAATTCAAATTTTCTCATTTTTTACGACCTTTCTGTAAAAATTATTATGTAGGCACCTACAATTATTCAGACCTACATTTTAAAAAAAAATATCACATCGACACGGACTTTAAAGTCTTCAAATACTGTCAATGTTAACGTTTTGTGACTGACTGACGTTATTAAGTCAACTAGTTAAATCATTTGGTCATTTGAATTTGAAAAAGTTCTCAAAAGCAAGAAAATTCTGTAAGGGTTTATCCTGCACTTTAAATATCATGAAGACCTAGAAAAACGGGATAAGAGCGGGTTTTTATTTGTAGCGTAATCTACTTGAAGCTTGTTTGTCGTAGCTACGAGCCTCCTTCCTTCTTCATTACGTCTGTCTTTCACTACTAAAAAAGGAGCTGCCTTTTTATGCTTTCCATTATCAAGAAGGCTGTTATTTTCTGTAGCTTAGCGATAATAGATGCGTTTTACTTTATATAATCTTATCTTTAAGTGAGCAATTCTCGTAATAAATATGTTTATTTATAGTTGGTTTCTCGGAAACGGCTCGATTTGGATGTAATTTTGTATGTAGATAATTTGGTGTCATCCATAAGAAAATCCGTTTTCACACAAAAAATCTCATGGTAGAAAGACGACAAACGAAGCTCGGTGAAATACGTAATTTTTGGACAAAAAAAAGTTCTGAAAGACCCTAGAATACGTTCTTAGTAGCTATTGTGAGATAAAAGAGTTTATCTACTAAGACCTATTAAGACTGGACAAAGGATCTTATCGTGTTAGTAAAGCGTTCTATTATAAGTACCAGTAGGTATCCGAACAAAGTGTTTTTTTAGAAAATGGGCAAAGGTAATTGTAGCACCTATCACGCAAGGAGTAGAATATAAATAATATTGCCCTCATTTTGATGATAATGTACTCGTTAGATCTTGTGATATCACATAAAAGGGACAGCAAATTAAAGTTTTTTTTTCAAATTTCTCTCGGCAATGGATGTTATTTATAAGATAGTCTAGTTAAAAATGTTGTGTGGTTTTTGATGTTTTTTGTGATTCTTTTGGTAATTTTCTTTATTTTATTTGCATTGTACTTTACAAAAATGAGTAAGAAAAAACTGAAATAGGTACACACAGATTCTATTTTATGGGAAATAACTGTTACAATGGCATGTGAAATGAAGAAACGCAAAAACCCCTGCATCACACTTTAAAATCCAATCAAACACTGACAAAGTCTCAAACCTACTTTTAATCGAATTTCTTTCTAGCTCAAAATCTGTACCCAGCAAAATGAGGTAGGTTCTATAATTACGTTAAAGCTACCATTTCGAGGGACTACGTAAATCAGTGTGTTAATAGCTCAAAGCGATTGCCAATACCCTCCAAAGATATCGGATGGTGGCCTAATGAATCATGATTGCAGTATCGATAGTGCTGTAACGCATGGAACCGATGTCGATAAATACACAGATTGACAGGTATTTGTTTCGGTGTATTTTAGCTAATGAGATATCGATGTGTTTGGTAATAGTGATGTTATTGATAATTCTGAAACAGAAGGGATTGTAGATGGTGTCGAAACACTTGATAATTAACTTCAAAATGTAGAACAAAAATAAAAGGGACAGAAAACAATAAATAAGACTGTCACTGGTAGGTAATGCTGGAAGTCAAAAACTTTTAATTTTCAAAAATAAGCAAAGTTAAACTTAAATCTTTACATTTATTTGTTAGGCTAACGACCAACAGATTCTCAAAGAAATACAAACGATGTTAGATTTTATACAATATCAACGCTGCATAAAATAATTAATTTCATCACAGCGCACTTCTATTCACAAAGACTTTTCAATTTAAAACCGATTACCATTCATATTTAACTCGTACATCAGGTGTTAATGCTTCAAAGCGATTGCTAATTCCATCCCAAAGAAATCCGATTTGCTCTGCAGCAGCTAACGAAGCGTGACGTCGGTGTCAGCTGTGCCATCTCATCAGATCATACGGAAAAATTAGATTGCGCATAGCAAAAGGAAGATGTTCTTGTTACGCCACTCGTTATAGCAGCCGGATTATAGGTACTTGTAAATATGGAAGCGAAAGCGAGCGAATTTGTTTGTATAGAGGATGTTTGCTGACGTATGCACAGTTTTGTTAGAGAGGAAATCGCTTTTGGCAGAAGATAGTTTGGTTTATGAACTTTTCTACTACATGTATATATGATACAATACGATTACCTACTTCAAATAAAAGTTCAAGTACCTACTTAATGTTTTCTTCAAGTTTAAAGTAGTGTTTCGGAAACGTGGTTGCTGGTTTTCTTAGTTATGCCGTTGCTAATATTTTGGTTAATCAAATTGATTAAACGACAAACCAAACATTATTTTTTTAAACAGAATTCTTGAAATAGGATCTGTTTCAAGAATTCTGTTTAAAAAAAAAAATGAACTTAAACTTTTCTTAATTTTCATAACTGAATTCCCAGAAATTTTAAAAAAACTTCTTCGATTTGATGATACAAAATGTCACTAAAAATAAAAAACAAAGGTACATTATTCGACGGATCGACGGAATAAATCCATCAATTTATTAATACTTCAATTGGAGTTATAATAACTAGTCTGATTGACTTCAAACGCCAGGGGAAATGGCGGGTCACATTATCATATAAACTGAACTCTCGCAGGAAAATCTCACTTTGATTTAAAAGCAACAATTTTTATTAGTGCTGATATGATTTTTTTATAGCGTAAGCACTTAGTTATAGAGACTATTAATTAGAGTTCCGTACCAAAATGGTAAAAAAGGAACCCTTATGGTGCGACTTCGTCTGTCTGTCTGTCTGTCACACCTGGTTATTTCAGCAACTGCTAATGCTATCGACGTGAAATTTGGAACAGTTATAAAAAATGCTTGGCTAACTTTATTGCAAATGAAAAAAGTCAACAAATATTTTTATTTTCATTGCAAAAGGGGCCGGCGTGGGGGTCCGAAATTTTAAAGTGGGGTTACTAGGTCAAGTGGCATATCATATGAAAGGACTTGATCTGCACATTTCAAAATATATATAATATATATATATTTTATTTAATTTTATGTCTCAAAGTTTTTGATATATGATGAAAAATGTCCGAAAAAATACCATTCCCCCATCTCCGAAGTTTAATTAAATTAGTTTTTAATTAGAGCTGATAGGAATTGACTCAAATATTGCACCAAAAATAAAACAATGTTCCTAACTAGTGCAGTTTTTTCAAAATCATCAAAATTCCTTCACAAACAAACTTAGTTATGCGGTCCGGTTTTTTTCACTTTATACGTCCAAAACTGATACGGAACCCTCGGTGCGCGAGTACAACTCGCACTTGGCCGTTTTTTTTTTCTTTTTGTGAGTAGATATCCTATTGCGTATTAATATTATATCAATTTTCTTCATCTTCATCTTTTCTTGATTCATTGAGTTGCTGAGAGGACGTTAGCGACCTCCAAAAATAGACTTTTTATTGCCTTTGTTTGTTGTTGTTGTTCTTTGTTTTTTTATTGTTTGTTTTTGTTATTATTTATTATATATAGCCTACAACTTTTTTTTTCTTCTCAAAAAAAGCAAAATCATGCCTGTATTCCTCCGAGAGTTAGGCAAAGGCACAATCATTTCGCCAGTTTTGCATAACTTCCATGTATTAGGGGGCGATACGACTCCAGGCTGCTACTGAGTATTTTCTAAAGGAAAAATCCGATAATACTTTGCCCGACCCCCGAATGAAATTCGGAACCTCACGATTAAAAATCACTCTTGTAACCAACAAACCAACGAGGCAGACATTCTTTCTTTTAGGTATAATTATAATTATAAGAAAAACAATCTTGTAATTTCACCGACTTCAGAAACATTAATGTCTAACCGTCCAAAATGTATTATTCTGCTAACAAATAAAAGAAAAAAGTAACAAAAAAGAAAACAAGTGTAAAGCAGAAAATATACAAGTTATTAATTCAAATTTTCACTTCACACATAAAAAGGAACTTTTTTATTTGTCCAATCCAATCGTTTCCTGCGCACAGTGCTGAATGCCTTTGAGCACAAACCTTGCTTGTTTGTGCGTCCGAACAAAGCCAATCTCAGATTTCTATGCAAAAGACTTCCTCTGAACAAAATATTATGTACTATATTGTTACTTTGTGTTCATGGAAATTTTATATCGTCGAATAAAGAATGCCACTGGCCGTTCAATGGAAAAAAAACGGTTCTTTTTAAAAGTGTTCTGTTCCGACACCCCGTGATTCTTTTGAAGTCGAGCTCTGTAAACTTTTCTATCGAAATTTTTTTTATTTTTGAAGAATTTGTGGAGAGTTGAAAAATTATGTGTTTTCACGATTAGGTAGGTCTTTCTGTATCAGTGTATCAGTGTCTTTTTTTTAGAGTAGCAAGGTAAACATGTTTAGAATCCAACTTGGATTTTAAAAAATAGTTTTGTATATGATAGCCACATTCATGAAGAATAGTATAGGCTATTTAACATCACGCTACGACCCTTAGGAGCCGAGCAATGGGGGTGAAACCGCGGGGAACTTACTTAAAATTTACAATAACTGACTGAGTATTATCATTAAAATTTAAAGGATAACGTAATATAGGTTAATTTATAAAATATTTGTCAACATTTATTTAAAACATGATTAAATGAAAGTCACAGTCAATATTTAATTTTATTTGAGCACAGTAACTCAACCGCTTAAATACATCAACTAACAGCAGAAAAAATAAGCTAAATTGACTTCTGAACTGCACCCTGTAAATAAAATACGTTCCGAAAGGTTCCAATTTTCCGGCACATGGACAGATTTGCGTTGCTAAAAGAAACTTGGCAGCCACTGCAGATTGAACGGTATTTTTCACTTGAAGAAAATGGCGTCCCTCCAACCGTCAATAATGAAAGTACGGTACTGATTATTCCGGTGCTGACATTTAATCACATTACATTATGGATACGAGTTGCAGTGCGCTAGGTGAGTAAGCGTGCTAATTTTGTAAAGTGTAAAAAAGGTAGGCACTGGAGCACTATTATAGCGCTCTCTCTCAAATTGGATCATGTAATGCAGGCATTACTCATCTACACTGACTAAGTTCATGTACCTACCTAATACCTATTTTATTTTTAAATAAATTAACAGCGCGCATTCATTTGTTTAAAACTTTAGAAATTAATAAATGCTTCAATTGTTTTTTGATCAGACTGTAATTTTTTTTATACTTTTCTACAATTATTATTTTAATACATAGTTGTTTTGTTGAAAACAAATTCCGGTAGGAGTAAATTTTTTAAACTTCAAAGTAGGAACCGGCGTCAATATTTTTTTTGTGAAACAATTACGACGTCTGTGCGGTTGGCTTTTAAATAGATAAAAATATTAGGTAGGTATGTAAATTACTGGTTTAGAAAAGACAAAGATTTTGTAAAACACACAAAAATACAGTCTTCCTCCTCTTTAATCTCAGTAATTATAAAGGCCATTAAAAAGATGTACATTCTTTAAAATATCGAAAATAAACATGATGAAAATATTGATCTACAATAACTTTATTTTTTTAGTTCTGAATTGGAGCGAGTTCGTAACATATTTTTTTATTTGAACTTTTGAACGTTACAGAACTCAATATGTTCGGACGGCTCGTTATCGGTCTGCGTTTTATCTATGCCGATATTTCTTTTGTGAAGTAGAAAAATATTCGAAACCGGCAGTTTTTCAGTTAAGGTTGTCGGTATTCTTTTTTGTGTAGGTTACCTGACCGTGCTGATATTGTAATCACAAGCCAATACCTATAGTTGTTCATCTTTTTGTTTTATTTGTAAAACAACGCTAGAATGTCTTGCCTATTCACACTAATATTATAAAGAGATAAAAAGTATAATTTTGTTTAAATGAGGTAATCTACGGAACTACTGAGCCGATTCTGAAAATTATTTTACTAATAGGAAGTTACATTATTCCTGGGTGTTTATGCTACTTTTTATCCCGAAAAACTGCACAGATCATGTGGATAACGCAGAGGACGTCGCGGGCAAAGTGCTAGTTTCGTATATAAAATATAGAATCACAACCTGAGCATTGTAGTCTATAAAGAAACGGTTTTTTTATGTTATCTTAGAGTATAATATACTTATTATGAAGTTTTATTGTTCATGCCAAACCAATTGCAAGCCCTAGCGACGGAGTTTTATAAAATATGTCGAACAAAATTACTAAAATGTGTCAAAAGTATGTATCACATTTTATTTAACAATCAGCACGCACAGACTGTTATTACTAGAACTATTTTAATTTATTATGTAAGTATACATATAGCTACTATAAAAAAAGTTAATCTATTGCAAACAAAATATTTTATTTTAAAACGTGACAACCCTACGCGTGACAGCTACGCTAGTTCCACTGCAATAGCTTTCTTTTTTCATTGCCAGTTTCCAGTAAAAGTGCGGGCTTCAAACGTAAAATTTTTATTTTCTCTTTGTAGCGTTCGAGCATCATTTGTTTAAAAATAATGTTTCGTCTGGTATTATTTCAGTGGCGTTATTGTGTCTGAGCGTATGTTTTGAGATAGGTAGTTTATACTATTATAGTAATTAAATCATCCACAGATTGCGTATTTTTATGACTATTGAAAGTGAAGTAGGTTTGTGGGACATGTTGTGGTGATTTTTTTTCAGAGTGGTCACAATAAACATAAAAGAGAACGAGTTCCATTACACATCCAAATTAAACTAGCATTATCTTAAACTCTCAACTAACTGTAATAAAAATTCTACCAAATAACTTGGTTCTTATTTAATATACCGCACTTTGAAATTACAACCAAGAATTCCACAAACACATCTATCATTAACGTAGAATTCGTCGCATATAAGCCGCACGTACAGCACTGCGGATACAACACCACTCCCGCAGTTTTATCTGTTAAACAAACCAAGTTCCTGAATCAAGTTCCGTACATCAAGCGCTGATAAATCGTACGATTAATCCGTACAAACTCGATCAGACGAAATTAAGTTTTATCTTTACCAAAATTACGTTGAATTTAGATTGTCTACGTTTCGGGGATTTGCGAGAAATGAATGTGGTTTGGTTAGTCAGGTTATTTTTGTTTTAAATCGCTTCGAGTATTGGGGTATTATGAACTTTAATTGGCAGACGAATCGGCTATTCATATTTTCTGGCTGGATGTTTCATGGATTTTCATTTAATAGCATATGTTTTACCTAACATAGTATTTACTTGCTGCTCGTTGCCTACCTGACTGCGTAATTGATTTTGTAGTCACAATCACTAATGCTGAACGGGGGATTCTAGGTCAAGTAACATTATTAGGATATTCTAAGTTGGAGCCTTGAGTCTAAGATGGATTTGTGCCTAGTGAAAGGCAATAGGCTCGTCTCCCATTGTAAGGGACCTGTAGGCAGTCGCAAACACAGCTATACTCCATTTATTATAACACTAGACAAACAATAGTGATTATGTCATGTTGTTGAAATTACTGCATTTTTGTGTTTAAAGGACACTGGAAGACGATAGAGAACGCTGGGCTTCAGATTGTGTAAGTCGGTACAGATATGAAATTAGTTTGGTGTGATCGAGTATTTCAAGAGTATTTAAATTCATTTTTTATTTGTTTTTGTACGTAATTGGGTTAAAGAGAAATCTTCGTATTTGTGACAGTGAGGTTGAGTATGGTGTGAATGATCCAGTGAAGTACAGCCCGACTGATGAGTTCTCAATTCAAAGGTTTTAGTTGCTCTCGCCATGATATTCTGTGGAGGTCCAATGAAGTACAGCTCGACTAATGAGTTCTCAATTCAAAAGTTTTAGTTGCTGTCGACATGATATTCTGTGGAGGCACGCGCCAGTAAGCATGCATCCGTTTTTGTTTTATTGGTTTTTTTAAAATGTCAACGGCATAATCATTTTATTTCTTATTTATTTCGATTTTTGATTCCAATTCTTAATCTCTAAGATAAATTAGACAAAGAACAATTAAAATATATTTTTATTTTTGGTTAAGCTTTTATTACTGTACTTTATCAAGCCCAAAACTGCCAACGTCCTTTATACATGTAAATGGTAAATAAATTAGTTTTGTATTTATAGTGAAATAACGAAGCATAATAGACATAAATATCTAAATAACGAAACAAGTATAACCGTTTTATGTCTAATGCTAAAATGAATAGAACTTATTAGTTATCTTACAATTTACACGACACGTAAATTATTACTACTTTATCTTACCTTATAGATGCTTTCATCAAATCAGTCCCGTTCTATGAACTTCATAATTTTTCGCCTACTGAATTTATTTTCCCTCCTTAGCCATTCGCCCAACAAGACGAATTGAAGATGTTTCAGTCACTTAATCCCAACTAAATTAGACGTAATGATGTCTCCCTCACTTCTGAAATCCCCCAAAGTCCCAAAATCACACTTGATCCCCGTATACCTCCTACTTGTGGTACTAAAATTTAACTCTAGTGCAAAGTTTTAATTGAATTTACCTAACCAATGGATGCTTTTGTAATTGCTTGTCGTAACAGATTTGCTGTGAGCTAAAGCAGTCGACACGTTGCAACAATACGGCTTTGTGTACTATAAAATAAGATTAAGAAGTAATATAGAGGAAAAAGTATTTGTAAAATAGGTTAGGTTAAAGTAAGGAGTAAAACAAAAAATAACCGACTTCAAAAATCCACTACAAAGAAAATAATAATTTTGGTTTCGGAAGTCGGTGGCTTTGGTTTTTGTTTGCTTTTTTTTGCCACCGACTTCCGAAACCAAAATTATTATTTTCTTTGTAGTGGATTTTTGAAGTCGGTTATTTTTTGTTAAAAAAGTTTTTTATTTTTCCCTTTTTAGTTCTTTATCCCGTGTTAGATTACTTTCACGAATTCGTTCAACAGTAAATTTTCTACGGAGTGTGTACATTTATGCCTATAACTTTGTACATAAGAATGATTAAATAATGTATTATATACTAAAACCTTCCTGAAAGTATGTAGATTACGTTAGTGAAAACCCCATTCAAATCGAATCAGTAGTTTTTGAGAAAATCGCGCACATACAAACATACATACATACATACATACTTACATACATACATACATACGGGACGAATACAGAACCTCCTTTTTTGAAGTCGGTTAATAAAAATAGTTGATGAAATAGAACCGTTTTTCCCCCGAAGGGTAAAAAACGGATATTTAGGTTTTAGCTGTAGCTTAAACCACATGTGAGAGAACCCTTTCAATGTTCACAGATTACCCTCTCTTTTTCAGTTTTCTCGGTCTGAGCAGTACTCACCTGACGTCATCGTCACTATATCTGTCCTTGTCTTTCGCATTTAGGTAGCGCAGGCGGTGGTAGCCATTTTATAATCAGTACCTGGAATTGCCATAGTCGGCAAGTCCCTTAAGTGTGGTTTAAGCTACAGCTAAAACCTAAATATCCGTTTTTTACCCTTCGGGGGAAAAACGGTTCTATTTAGGTGTTTGAGCTTACGCTTAAACCACATGTGAGACGTGTTTACTATCTGCCGACTGCGCTGTCTAAAGCAAGGCGTACTGTGATGAATTTAGGCAATAAAATATTGAATTATCCAAATTCACTATTTATTTTGAAAATATCAACTTTGGTAACAAATAATAAACAACCAGGAAGAATAAACTTAATACTTCAAACATAAATTAACATGATTATCTTCTATTGATGAGATCAATATAATTGTACAAAATAAACTAATAAACGGACCCATGTCCCAGATTAATTCACAGGTGAAAAAGAATCAGCTAACACATTCTTAATGCAAGGTTTAGAGCTAATTACCTCCCTGAAATAGTGATTGAAAAATGTGTTCTTGGACCTCCAGTTACCTCTTTGTAAGACTTCATCTATGCTAAAGTTATTGTTTACCCAATTATCGGTTGCGACTGCGGCTCTTAAGCTTCCCGCGGAAGACGAGATCCCCGCACCCTTAAAAAGGCTTCGTATCCAGCCTGCAATTACAGTGCGAGATGCACTTTTGACCGTGCCTCTTGTGGTAATAAATAAACTATCGGTATGTTTTCTACGTGTAGCCGAAACTGCAATAAGCGTCTTGATCCAATAAACTAGGTCTAGCATTAATGATCCATCATCAGATCCTTTCTTTAATAACCAACCTGACTGTTGGTATGATGCTGAATCAGTCTTCGATCCGAATTTGGGCCAGAAAATTAAATATTCCCCTCTGTCCTCAAAGGCTTCGTCCTTTAACGATAAAAGTGTTAAATCGTGAACCCTTCTGCCGGAGGCTAGTAGCAGGAGAATACAAGTATGCCTTGAAACTGCGAAAATACTGTTTTTGTCAAATTGATAGGTATTCAAATAATTGATTAACGTGTCTATTTCCCAGGAAATTGGTTTTTTAGAAGGGGGTTTATCAGCAAAAATGCCTTTTAACATTTGTTTTATTAGCGGATGAGCTGTAAGCTCGTTTGCGCGCAGAGGATTTCCAAAGTTAACAACAACTGATTTGTGTAAGGCTATTGTCCTGGGCGCTAGCTTTACTGTTTTATAAAGGTAGCACAGGTACTTTGCTACCGCCTGAGGATCTGGGTTATTCAATGGCACTACGTGTTTACGTGCCCATTCACACCACCTTGACCACACAGGCTTGTAGGTCTTTAGTGTCGACTTTCTCCATGATAATTCAAGAAGTTCTAACTCAGTACTGTCCCAGCCTTCTACTTGATTGGACCAGCCTGAACCTTCCAAACCGCCAATTGTAAATTCTGTACTCCTGGTGGTGGCCGATTCGTGCGAAGGTCGACCAGGTTGTCTTTCAAGTCTGGAATTTGAACAGGTTGTTCGATTATCCTTCGACGGAGATCTGGTTCCCAAAAAGGTTTGTCCCACACTGGAGCGACGAGAAGGTATTGACCTTCTGATGCCTGCAAGTGCCGAAGAATCCGTGGAATTAGTGCTGGAGGAGGAAAAATCCATCCCAGCTTGTACTGCCACTTCCTGCTGAAAGCATCTGTGAATTGGCTGTGCGGATCGGATGCATCCTCGCTCACATAAGCCGAGACAACTGCAGATTTCCTTGACGCGAAAAGGTCTATTTCTGGTGTGCCCATAATCCGGAAAATCGTAGATCGGCTTCTGGCGCTCAGATGCCATTCCGGCAGAGCTTTCGCTCTGGAGAGCCCATCTGCTATTTCGTTGTATTGACCCGGGATGTAACGGGCGACTAAGTGACAATTGTTGTGCTCGCAAAACAAAAGAATTTTTACTGTGATCTCGAGCAAACTCGCTGACTTTGTACCTCCTTGTTTTGTGATGTAGGCCACGCTCGTACGGTTGTCTGTTTGCAACATCACTGTTTTTCCTATTATTTTGGAACCCAGACGTTGCAAGACTTCGTACACTGTCCATAGCTCCTTCATGTTGCTGTGCCATTTCTGTTGGATAGGCGTCCATTGTCCCCACATGTGATGGCTGTTCGCAATTGCTCCCCAGCCTGCGTCTGCAGCATCGGTTGTAATGAAGAACGATGGATCCGGGTGATGGATTGGCGTATTTTGGTGCGCATTTTCCATCCACCATGTCAATTCTTTTAGAGCGGGATCTGATATGGCAAACTTTCGGTGCGGGTACTTCCTTGGTAAATGACGTAAGCCTTTCTGCAAAGAACGGGTGTGGAGGCGACCCAAAGGTACCGCGAATGCTGCGAAATTTAATTTTCCCAGTATAACCTTGGCATCGTGCCAACTCCATAGACCCCTTTGCATGAGATTTAACACAGCGCTCTTTAGTTGCTCGACTTTTGTTGACGAAAGGCGCTTGGCGTTCCTTATCGTATCCCAAGTGATCCCCAGATATTCTAATTCTCTTGTCGCCTCTCGGGAAGACTTCTTCCGGTTTACTTGCCATCCCAGATCTTCTAGAAATTTGATTGCGTAGTCCGTTTGTTGCTCTAGTGTTTGAGGATCTTCGTGAAGGACAAGAAAGTCGTCCAAATAAACTATTACTCGAAGACCTTCTTGTCTTAGCCGATGTGCAATCCAATTTGTTGTTTTCGCAAATGCCGATGGAGCGCTTGCAAGGCCGAATGGAAGGCAAGTCATTTCGTAGAGCGTTCCCTGGTACGAAAGCGAGAGGTAACGCCGGTGACCTTGGCTTACCGGGATATGAAAATAGGCCTGAGATAAGTCTACCTTCATCATGAAATCTCTGCTTTGCAGATGGGAAGGGATCTGGTGAAGATTTATGAGCCGGAATTTTGGGGCGATCACATAATCGTTTAGTCTCTTTAAGTTGAAAATGGGTCGATTCTCGCCATTTGTTTTCTTCGCTAAGAACATGGTGGAGAGAAAACCCGTTTTCTGGACACTTTTCTGAATGGCTTTGGAGTCCAGCAGCTTTTTTATTTCTATAGTCATTTCGGGAGTGACCTTGGTTTGGAATTTCATAATTAGTTCCTTTGAAAATTTTACGAGAGGAGGAGTTTGGCGGAAGGGAATTCTGTACCCTTTTATAATGTTTAATAACGGTGTGGGAGCCCCTGTCCAATTTGGTGCATAATTTGCTAAGCGGCCTGCCACGAACGAGTCATTTTCCTCCACCCCCCCATTTCTTTCCCGGTTGGGTGTTGGTTTTAAAGTTGCCAGCTTTCTTTTTGTTTCTGTCTCTAAACTTCTCTTCTCTGGTCGTATTGTGATAATTTCTTTTCTTGTTTTTATCTTTCTCATTTGTTCGATCGCGCCACAAATTTTTCGGAAATTTGTCCTTGTTTTTAGTTTGTCTTCGTTTTCTTTCCGGAAAAAATTTTCGAATTCCTCCTTGTTCTTTAACCACTTCAGAAAAAGTCTTTTCTTCAAATAAATGTGTATCGGAAGGAGGGATGTCATTAAAAATGTTTTTTAACATTTTGTTTTGGGGTGTGTAAACGTCCCTTCTATCCTTCAAAACCTCCGCACGACGACCGCAAACGTACTGGAGCAGTGAATCAGAGGTTTTTCTGAATTTGGAGTCTGCAGCAACAAATTCCTTCCCAACGAGATTTTTCATTTCTTTCGGAAAGCTATTCAGCAGACTCTGAAAAGTGATGCGCTGCTGAATCAAGCCGTTAGTAATAGCTCCTAATGTCAAGTCAAATCTTTCCAGAATAGACACAGACTTCCAGGTCGGCGTAATTTCAGCTAGAAGATTATTGGCTTTTAAAGCGCTGAAGACGGGAGTGGCTTGGAAATGTTTCTGCGTTTCGGCATACCGAATGCTACGCCAACTGCTTTGACCCAGTCTCTGGCATTCTATGCCATACTTTACTGCTGTTGGGTCTGCCTTTGCAATTTTTGGTTCTTGCTCCAATGTCGTTGGTGCAAAATCATACTCAAAATTGAGCTCACAATCTGTATCGCCATTATTATATTCTTGAAGCGCAGCTAGTTGCCTTTGTGCTTCAGCAATCTTATCTCGTAATGCTGCCTCTTTTTCGCAACGTGTTTGTTTACTACTAACACTTAGGGCCTCGAAAGGCGGAGACTCAGGTTCTTCTTCTGATATGGTACTATCAGGCTGCGACTCAAATGATCTTTCTAAGCTATCCGGGATTAAAGGCTCAACGGTGGTTATTTTTTGATTTTGGAGAATCTTCTTAACATTCTCACCTTGTTCAGCCTGGATGGTTAGTAGTTTGTTGAACAGCATCATTTGCTGATTTAGAACCCTAGACAACAGTTGATCGTCACTGCTCTGTCTCGGTGTTGAACATGTTGGAAGTGGGCTGTGATAGGCCTGGGTGTGCTCTATGCTAGTGCGAGGGATGGAATCATCGTGATACTGGCTCTGATGAACTTCGGCACAGTGCCGTTTAGACTCTCTTATATCTTGACTTGGCACTTGAGCTGACCTCTTTCCCAGAAGAGATGTGTCACTGCCACTCATTTCGGACGAGGCATCCGTTCGCTTTAAGAAAAGCGACTTTAATGATTTTATTGTATTCTTAAAGACACCATATGACTGCACATGTATTTTCTCCATAATTTTGTGCGGAGAATATATTAAGGCTCTACCCAGAGGCCACCTGATTATAATGTTACGAATATGTGTATATGTGCGCTCAGACAACGCCGTAGCGGATGGTTCGAAAGCTCGTGCAAGATCGACAGTTGGAATGCCAAATCTAAGTTTAATTTCTGCTGACCGACTTAGTTCTTCACCACCAAACAATTCTTCAAATGAAAAGTTGAAGACTTGCCATTCCCGCCAGTCTTTTGGGTAGTGGCGGTCCAACGAAGTAAGGATTGCTTCGAAAGCTTGTGCTTCTTCGCTTGGACGAGGCAAGTTTGCCAGTTCACCCATAGAGGTTAAGTCCGGCGGCATGACCTGAAAAGAGGTACTTGCTTTGAAGAAATGGACTTATGAGTAAAGACCATACAGATGGAACCGACGTACGATTCAATAACCAATAGTATACCGATTCCAATCGACAACGATTCACAACTCACGTGTCGATATATAGTTCGATATCCATACGCCGGCTTCGCCTAGTCGATTGATTAAATCTCAATCGTCGTCGATTCACAGCTCACGAGTCGACATACTTCAAGTTGATTCGTCTACATATTTTAATCGACGTCGATTCATGACTCGTGAATCGACATTCGAACGGCAAGTTGAAACATCGCTATTTGACTTACCATGTATAAACCATGGCTTAGTCTTGTCGAAGACTGCTCCTTGATGGAGGCAGTTTCGACTCGTCGTTGGGCTCAAAGGCGCCGAACGGTATAAGCCGGCGCTGGGCTTAAAAGCGCCGAGCGGGCGTTAATATGAAGACAACAATAATAAATTTTATCTCTTACTTACTTGTTGTTTTTGCTGCGTTTTGAGAAACTCTCACTAATAGCAACGGGAAACAACAAGATATTTTGTTTTCGGAGAAACTTTGCTGTCCGCAAAAATATACGTCTTGATCGTGTGAACGTTGAAAGCGTACTGATTATAAAATGGCTACCACCGCCTGCGCTACCTAAATGCGAAAGACAAGGACAGATATAGTGACGATGACGTCAGGTGAGTACTGCTCAGACCGAGAAAACTGAAAAAGAGAGGGTAATCTGTGAACATTGAAAGGGTTCTCTCACATGTGGTTTAAGCGTAAGCTCAAACACCTAAATGATTATTTTCCCTCACAATTAACACACGGGTAGTACGGGTAGGTACTGTAGGGTAACAAGTAATCAATAAGCTTATAAGTTTATCTTTTCAAGACATAGGTATATTTTTTTTCAAATATATATACACTCGACGCCATTTACGGTCGACTACTTTTCGCCCTTATTACTAAGAACATAAGGGTGAAAAGTGGTCGATCGTAAATGGCGTCGAGTGTATATACTAGGCTACTTACAAATGTAGATACTCCTACATAAGCTTATGGTCGTTATGTAATCAATTTAAAATAAAACTGATTCATGACCAGATATCGATACGATTTCCTTAAAGGTTTTCGATTTAGCCATAATAGATATTCCCGAAATCAGATGCTCCATTTAATCTCCAAATACAATATTTGACATAAAATTATTTTTTCAAGAAAAATGTTCGAAGAAAATTATTTAAACTGTGTCGAGGGGTAAGGCTTTTAGCTATCATTTATGAGTTATTAATTATAGGAATTACTTGCGAAAGGTATTTTATTATAATTTTATTATTTTTTCATATTAAACATTTATACCTAATTTTGGTTTATTCGTCACAATCATATTCAATGTTTTGACGGGATTTCATTATTCGCAGCAGTTAGATTGTTTATAACCCAGATTCAGTGACCGCACTGTGATATATTTGCAATACAAGTCAAACAAAATTACTTTAGGTATCTACCTCCAATAATCTTCATATCGTCTTCTCAATTTTCTGTCTTATCTTGTTTTATATTTCAATCGTGTTGCAATATTGGCAACTAGGGGTAATGACTATTAATTTTTCGCATCAGAGAACTCTTGTTGACTTTTCAAGTCGCGCGGAAGATAAGAATCAAAAGATCTTGTGAAGTAGGGTTGTCTTTCGTTTTATTTATATTTTCTTTTATTATTTTTGAACCATTTTTTGTATTCCACAGTATATTTAAAAAATAATTCTGGACCTGAGTAATTAATGTATTTATCTTCAATGCATGAATTTATCCTCCGAAGCTGTATTATCCAAAAATAAAAAGTTTTTCTTTAGTCATACCTACTTATGAATATTTTCAGTGAAGATATTATTGTGATTTGCAATATTTTACTCTCGATACTGATATTGGATGGAACTTTGCACAGTAATATAAAATAACTCCTTGATGAACCAATCAACCGTAACTCACTAATACGCTATGAATTTCTACCAAAACATTAATAACGAATCAAATACTAAGTGCACAATACCAAATGAACCTATTCATCGTGCGTGAGTCCTGATGTAGCTGTTAAAGCCTCTAATTTGGTAAATTGTATGCAGCTTGAAAATTAAGCCCAAAGCGCGGCTTAAATTGGGACAGCAAACAGCTTAGAGCAAGCGCAACGAGGTTAGTGCGGTAGGGATGGGTTATTTAGCGAATGGTAAAACATTACACACGGATTATTTCGTTATTGGGATATGTTAATATGGTCTTATAGTTGTGATAGTTTTGAGAATATCATTATTATTGAGATTTTTGGGTATAGGTACTGTGTGTTGTTGGTTTTAGGCTCCGGCCGATTTTGATAAAAACTAAAATTTTATCATCAGAGTTTTGAAAAATCAATTTTCCTAGCCAGGAATCGAACGCCCTGATTATGGAAAAAAAAAACATACGCGTTGTATTATTGCACCAACCGATAGTGTCGCTAATGGGGGTCAAATTCTGGGAAGTAATGACATACAGCAAACTAAAGGAAAGTGTTAATTTTTAATAAACGGATTCTTAATTGAAGTAATCAATGTATGGTACCGCTGTACATTAACCGTAAGTAAAATAATATAGTGTTTTGTTAAAAAACAACACTTTTCTTTAGTTTTCCATATGTCATTTCTTCTCAGAATTTGATCCTTGTTAGCGACACTATCGGATGCAATAATACAACATACGTATGTTTTTTTTTTCCAACATCAGCGGGTTCGATTCCTGGTAAATTGATTTTTCAAAAATCATAACTCTCATGATGCAGTTTCAGTTTTTATCAAAATCAGCCTCTTTAGACTCCTTTCAGTGTTTTTCGCTATTCCATATACATAGTTTCGAATTTGGCCATCAACTCCCACTTGTAAATTCACCTTGCATATACAAATTAAACACATTCCGAATGTTTATTACGCCTGCTCTTTGTTGGCATGTACAATATTATTTTATTCAATAAAATATGATACAAATAGACATGCTACTGCGGTTTTGTCAACATGTATGCCAGTTTCAAAAATGCATAACTCGATTTGTTCTGGCTAATTCTATTGTGATATTTGAATCAACGGATTATTGTTTCAATTGTTTTGTTTGACAACATTGGAGATAGGGAACATGACGTCGAATTCGTTTATATTTCAGCGGTAAACAATATTGAAATCTAACCGCCAAGTGGGTACATGTTAAACGAGTTTGTGGTTATAAATCACCTACTGTGTTATTTTAATTCCATATTCTATTCAATTGTTGTGCTCGTAACAAAAAAATATTTCGTTTTACGTAAATCAGAAAACCCGGTTTGCATTACGTTTAAAAGAAGTAAACTAAGTAGCATTAGTAATGCAAGAAATAAACTTATATTATGATTTTCTTAAAATTGAAGCATGACTTCAAGCAGCAAAGAAGTCGGGTAAAAACTATCTCGAAGCAAGTTCATATCAAACAAAAAACTATCCGCTTAGAATTAACGACAAAGATAAACCTGTTAAACTGCATTTTTGCGTCAGAGGTTAAAATGACTTCTTCTTATGAACACATACTCCCTAAGTCACAATACATTTACCAAAGTCCCCTAATTTTGACGGCAATCCCTATTCCATAAAAAAATTTATGAATACTTTATTTCATTCTCATTTCTAAGGAGCTTTACATCATTCAAGCAGGTTTAGGGGCGACGCAGACGACAGACTTTTTGTGCGATCGAGTCTGCCACGGTTTTCAGCGCTCGAACAAACTGTTCACTAAGATACGCAGATTGTTCGAGCGCTGCAAAGCGCTGCAGACTCGATCGCACAAAAAGTCTGTCGTCTGTGTCGCCTCTTAAGGGCAAGGTGGAAGTAGCAAAGTGATTTAATTATCTCGGCACACCGGATTAGCCTCGCTTCTTTTGTTCCGACACTTAAGGAGGATGACGTGACAGCCCTGGAATAATTTAATGGAGATTTTGAATTGACTGGAATTGTTTGACGCCTGTTTTAGACTGTTCTTGCCTGTTCATTGTATTAGCGAAGGTTAGGTAAGTTTTAGACAGAATTCATCCACCTAGCCATTTGCTGTCAGTTTACAGTCTAACTATGTATATGTGTGTATTTACATATATGTGTATTAGTTATGAGTAAGGTCACGGATTCAACGTCTATAATTATTATCACTCACACCCTATCGTCTGAATTTCGTGTCCCGTCACCTCTGTGTTCATAGCCCCTTAGAAGCATCTAAAAATTTAATTTTTACTAAGATAGTAATTGAAATCAGTCGTTACGATTAAAATTTCATAATACAAACTATTCGTTTCTTGAAATAAAATACCCCGACAGTTTCCGAATAAATAAAGACATTCCGTCTTACTACAAAAAAGATAAACATCTGTTGAACAAGAATGATACCAAAAATAATACACACTTGTTTTAGACAATTTAGAGCTTAAGCAAGTGTGTGTTATTTTAGGTAGGTATCTTCTCTTATACTTGAAATTACAACTTTGTCTACTTATTACATTTTTTATCATAACAAAATGACACTTAGATGTTTTGAAAGGGAGACTTCCATCAATCTTTAGAAAAACACCGTTTACATACAAAAGTTTTGATCTCATCAATTTATTTTCTTCATGATTCCATTCCATGAGATGACCTCAAGATATCTGCTTCTAATGTACTCAGCCAATGAGTTCCGGAATTTCAGGGTTCCGTATTACCAAGCTAAGGCACGACAGCGCTAAGTGAATTGCGTTTGTCTGCAAGCAACGGTGACCACTTAATGTTAAGTGCTGACCTTTCTGTTAAATGTACGTAGATGCTAACAGAATATGTGTACCTACTTATGTATATTGTAAGTATTATCTGTGGTCAGATGTTTTTAAAATTGTTGGTAAGGCAAAAATTTTAATTATGGAGAATATTCGAATTGTTGAGATACGGAGTTAATTGATATAAAAGGTATATTTGTAAGAAAATATATCTGTAGTCAATTCAAAATCTAATCAGTTCAGTCAACTGTCAGTTAGTGCTAAATTAATTACGAGAATAGCGTTCTGGTAATGAAACAAGCAAGTTACCTTTTGAGTAAAATTAAAGTAAAATAGTTACTCTACCTTATTTAAAAAACAGAGTAAAGGTAATTTACGTATAAAGCTACCTTGCAAACATAGTGATTCAAATAAGACTAGGTATATCAATACGGCTTGTTTTTGGTACTAAGTTCTAAACTAAAGTATAAGTTAGATTTCTCATCAGATACGCCTGAAAGAACAAATCTAACGAAGTCGTAATTAAAACTTTTCTTCGGTTCAGATATTTTTAACATTTCTAATCTCATGAGTCATGAAACTTTGAACAGGTAAGTTATTTATATTATGTATACCTAACTTGATAGAATTAACCGAAGTACCTACTTTAGTGTTATATCTATTTTCTGACTGTACAGTTAACAGCAATAAAATTGATTACTTTCGATATTTTGAAATATATTACAGGATAAAATTAAAACCAGTGCGGATATTTTAGGAGGTGAATGTACTCATCAATATGATCAACTTTTATTATGGGACCGACACTGAAATATGAAAAAAAATCAGCTGTTCCATACATTTTGATCGTATTGTAGTGCATTTTTGTAGGGAACAGCTGTTTTTTTTTATTGCAGTGTTACTTAGTAATTAATGTTACTTAGTAATTTGTGGGAAGTGCTTCTTAGATATAGTACCTATTTATGTTGAAACGTTCAGATTGAGCACACTTTATTAGTCATTTCTATATTTCCAATATCAGTACCTACCCCTTTCTTAAAACATAATAAGACTAAAACTAAGAGACAGAATGGAAAAAAAATAGTCTATTTTTTGGATTTGATATAATTACCTTCATCTCTCTTCGTATCATAGTTTTCTCTTCTCCAAGTCCATATTTATTTCAAAATGAAATGCCATAATAGATATTCTAGCTATTTCGAGTAGATAATATTTTTTTTTCTCTTTGGTAATTGCCACACTTTTTCACAAAGATAAATTGATGGAAATATTTTTTCCTGCTAACGTAGGTACGTGAGTCGAATATACATAGGTTTCTATGGCATGGAAAATAATATAAGATAATAAAAAAATAGAGAAACAATAATAGGTACAACCTGCGCAGATAACAAAAGGGATTGAAAATGGCCTTGCCTCTATCTACCTCTCGCTCGCACCCCGGGTGTGAGTATAGAGTGCGATAGTGTGACAGCGAAAGGTGAATAGAGGCGACGCCATTTTCAATCCTATTCTTTATCTGTGCGGGTTGTATAAATTGTCATTTTTACTTTTGGAAACGAAAACTATTGAGCATTTGTAACAGAGCCTCAGATGTTCGAATTGAAACAAAATATAGTAAAGTAGCTGGCTCTGTGAGTCACATAGTTCAACAGTAGACTCAAGCGCGATAACTTTATCAAAGAAGGCATTCATTCAATTACAGTAAAACAAGAAAAGCTGAACTTCACGTACAAAGGAAACACCCGAATACCCAACAATAATTTATACTTTAAATCCTTGTATAGAACTCATGAATTTTGGTATCGTATCGCCCCAGTGATTTCGTATAAGATGGCTAAATACGGTTTACCTCCAGCTCCTTTGGGATTCCCTCGCTTTATACCTTTACAAATTGGCTGGTTAATACCGTTGTCAGTATGTGGTTTTAATTCGTAGGGGGATTTAGTTTCTTAATTGGAACAGGTGGTTCTGTATACAGGTTTATGTGGCAATCTGTTCTTAGAGTGAATAACAGAACTGATCTCTTCGGAATTGCCATTTCAATTTAAAAGACTGCAGTTTCCAATAAAATTAGCCTTTAGTTTTACAATTAACAAAAAAAAACTCCCGGGCGAAGCCGGGTTTTTTAGCTAGTAGAGATATAAAGCTAAAACTACAAAAATAAAGATAGCATCACTATCCAATAACAATTCAGAAATAGCAACTAATGATAAAAAAACTTTTTTAACAAAAAATAACCGACTTCAAAAACCACTACAAAGAAAATAATAATTTTGGTTTCGGAAGGCGGTGGCTTTGGTTTTTGTTTGCTTTTTTTGCCACCGACTTCCGAAACCAAAATTATTATTTTTTAGGGTTCCGTACCAAAATGGTAAAAAAGGAACCCTTATGGTGCGACTTCGTCTGTCTGTCTGTCTGTCTGTCTGTCTGTCTGTCTGTCTGTCTGTCACACCTGTTTATTTCAGCAACTACTAATGCTATTGACTTGAAATTTGGAACAGTTATAAAGAATGCTTGTCCAACTATATTGCAAATGAAAAAAGTCAAAAAATATTTTTATTTTCATTGCAAAAGGGGCCGGAGTGGGGGTCCAAAATTTCAAAGTGGGGTTACTAGGTCAAGTGACATATCATATGAAAGGGCTTGATCTGCACATTTCAAAATATATTTTTATTTTATTTTATGTCTCACAGTTTTCGACATATGATGAAAAATGTCTGAAAAAATACCATTCCCCCCCCCTTATCTCCGAAGTTTGCGGAGCGAAAAATCTGAAATAATTAGGGTTGATAGGAATTGACCCAAATATGGCACCAAAAATAAAACGATGTTCCTAACTAGTACAGTTTTTTCAAAATCATCAAAATTCCTTCACAAACAAACTTAGTTATGCGGTCCGGTTTTTTTCACTTTTTACGTCCAAAAATGATACGGAACCCTCGGTGCGCGAGTACGACTCGCACTTGGCCGGTTTTTTGATAAAGGTATCACTATTTTTTTTCGCAACAGCATTTATAAGGGTTTTAATGATTGATTAGGTACAGTATTTTTAATGAGACTGTAAAAATCAAGTTTCTTTAATACATAGATTCTTCTATCCACTTTTTATTGGTAATGTTTATTCATATAATTTTCTTTTAAGTGCATTAAACATTCTTCAGAAAGGAACAGGTAAATAAAATTAAATACGTAAGTACCTACATAGTACTTTGCCACTGAGTCTTGGATAAGTTTCAACATAACCTTGAATCCTCTTCAACTAAACATCTTAAAACAAGGAGACAAAGGTTCAAGGTCAGATAGAGGACGGTAGTCATTAATCTTCCTTCTTCCGTCCCTCACAAGAGGACTTTTGGTATGGATATGCGACTTGCGATAACAGATTTTTGATACTTAGGAACTACAATTTAGTTTTGGTTAAGAAAATATAATAAAAATACTGTAGGTACTTATATCAAAAAAGTTTTATTGTTATTTTACTTTGTATCATTTCGTTGTTTTTTTTTTCGATATTTATTGAATACAATTTCTATCGAAATATCGACTATCGATTAACCCTCCATCAGTCGCATTTGAAAAATCCGCCTCATTCAGGTCGAAATCAATTGTGTCTGTCAAGTGCGACAGACGAACGATTTTAAATATTCGACGAGTCGACGTGTTTTCATTGATTTATAAAGAACCCTTAATTAATGATTATTATATAATAATACTCGTATGTATTGTTCCTCTTATTTCGTGTGAATTATATAGCATAAGCATAATCGGCCTATAATGTTCCCACTGCTGGGACACAGGCCTCCTCTCTGTGAGAGGGAGTGGGCCGTAAGTCCACCACGCGGGCCCAGTGCGGGTTGGTGGACGTCACATGTCTTCGAATTTTTGGTTCTAGGACATGCCGGTTTCCTCACGATGTTTTCCTTCACCGTTAAAGCAAGTGATAATTAATTTCTAATACGCACATGACTTCGGAAAGTCAGCGGTGCGTGCCTCGGGATCGAACTCGAACCATTCGCCGTGGGAGGCACATGGTTAATCCACTAGGCTATCACTGCACTTGAATTATATGACAAATAGCTTTCATGCCGTAGAACAACTTCAAGGTTGGAAGTGATACTGCAGATATTTGTCATTTTTATTAGTATTAAGTAATATCTTTGTATTGGTTTTATAATTTAATACTCATAAACTTATATTAGGCATATTAATAGACCTCAATATCGAATAAAATTCACAATAAAATAAAATTAATAAGTCAAAAAAATAAAAATCTTAACATTATCATCAATTATAAATTAAATTACACTGTCAGTATCAGATGCTTCTATATAATTTAAAACATTTTCTTAGAAATATCTTTATGAGTTTTAACGAGAGATCCCTTCCTTTATTTTATTTGTTTGGAAAATAAGGGGAACAATGTACCGAGATCATTAAAGTATGTTTTAACAAAATAATAATGGGGGAAGTAGCTAAGAAATACTGTTCTGTTCTATGTTTAAATATAATGAAGTCGTTTGTATTCTTAGCGTTTGAGGGAAAGAAAAATTGTGAATTAAATGAATGATGCCAGAAAACAAACCAATTTTTGAAAGACGATTAAATGTTTTTGATTAGATTTTAAGATTGAAAATAATAATTGGGATGTAAAAAAATTACAATCAGTCGCGTTTTGTCGGACTGGCCAAAGCCAATTTTTATTTTGCTAGGAAATGGTAACGTAGATAGTGTTTAACCCTTTGGTAGACAATCAATAGACACAATAGCAGTTTTATTTTTATTACTGCTGTAGCTGTTTACTGTCTAGGAATGTGTTAAGCAGAACCAACTACTGATAGGACATGTCTTGAGCCTAGAAAACTTCTCAATACTCTTATTGAGAAGTTCTCTAACAATTACCATTTGATAATTGTTACAAAGAATGCCCAAAAACAACATAACATCACGCTTGTATACCTCAAAGAGATACCTGTACCTATACCTCACAGAGGTGTAGTTAAGTTATAAATTCCATGTAATTGGGAGTGAGCCTTTTGCCGTTAATTGGGCACAAACCTAGACTTCGGGCTCATACTGACAATTTCCTAATTACAATTCTGAATAACATATTACCAGACTTGGGCGTCTAACCCACGCTTATTGCGACTTGCGACTATCCATGCAGTCCACAGAAGTTTTATTTAAGACGAAATAATTAAAAACCATTGCTCCCATCCCTTTAAAAACAGTACCTAATTCATATTAATATTATAAAGCTGAAGAGTTTGTTTGAACGGGCTTATCTGGAACTACCAGACGGATTCGAAAAAACCTTTTTGTATATGATAGCCAGATTCATGAGGTATAGTGTAGGCTATTTAACATCACGCTACGACCCTTAGGAGCCGAGCAACGGCGGTGACACCGCGGGGAACAGCTAGTGATATAATAAAAGAAGTTTAAACGGATTAACATCGAGTATGTTACATATTGTACCTAATGAAATGGAAGAAGCAACCAGCTAACAATTCTAAGCAACCAGCTATTTATTATTATTTATTTATTTATTATAAAGGTACATATTAAGGTCGATAAAATAATATAATGTCCAACAAAACTATATATATAGTTTGTCTGTTGGATCGCAATAATAATATAATAATAATATCGCAGTTTAAATATAGACGTTACTATACTAATGCAGAAAATTTTATGATGGTAAAGGTAACAATTGTAACTCCGATAAGTACAACACTATAAACTTTAACTACTAAAGAACTCGTGTCAGTAACTACATTTTAAATTGTCAAAGCAATAAGACCGCTACAATTGAAACTCAGGAGTATAAGCCAGTTATAAATAATTGGATATCTTGTTAGGAAGTTTATACTCGGCAACTTGAAGAATAGTTTTAGTATAAATTGATTATAACAGATGTAACTATGTTGAGTTAATAGTTATTATCTAGTTCAGTAGATTGGGATACATTTTTAAAGGAGTATCAAATAACTTTAGGGTTAACATAGAAACATATTAATTTTCTGCTTTATTTTAGAAATTATCCAACCCATAAATATGACGAGTATTAATATAACATACAGGTACAAATATTATAAAAAAATATATTGAAATTCCTTTTTAAAAATCGTATTTCAGTTATCACAATAAAATATTACAAAAGGGGATGTAAGTGCAGTGAGCTGGAACCGGAACATTCCACCGTCGCGTAGCACACGTAGCGACCGTAGCACGTGTAGTCACCTACGGCGTAGCACTGTGAAATACTATTTTCTGAATAGGTTTATACTGTAAAAGGGGTCAATGTGACTTTTGGATTTATATTTTATTAAATTACTCAATATTTTTGCCTTTTAGTTCAATAAACTATTGTCACTATGTAGTTTCTGAATAAATGACGGTTGAGCTTTTGGCTCCTACTCTACGTGTCGCGGGTTCGATTCTTGAACGGATCAAACATTTGTTTGTCCTTCAGATTAATTGGTCCGGGTCTAATTATTGTTTGTGCATGTGTAACTTGTGTCTGTAACACACCAGCGATACAGGAGAATTTCCTTTGAAAGGCAATGTTTATTTTATAAAATGCAATATAAATTGTGTTTAAAACCTAAATAATTGTCATAACGAACTGCTACAGCACTTTTTAATTATTTATTTATTTATTATAGTTAAAGGTACATATTAAGGTCTATAATATAAAACATTGTCCAACAAAACTATATACATAGTTTGTCTATTGGATCACAGATACTACTATTACATGTAAGTACTTATTTAGTTTATGTACTTATTTAATGATAATGGAATTTAAACGCAACATAAACCAGACAAACACAAACCAGCAAAAGAGTTCTGTCTATTAAGATTAGAGTACTCTTTTCAAGCTCGGCTGAGAAGCAATTACGGTAATAATAAAAGAAGTTTCTTTGTACAAACGTATTTTCCACATAATATTCGTAGCATTGTGCAGCTTGCATTTCCAATCTAAATTTTAATAAAACCTTCATGTTTCTGAATAGCTTTCAACTTTCCAGTAACAGCTTTCGAGTCAATGGCAGGAAAGTTGGTGCGCCAATGACCACAATTTCGCCGCGACACACGAACGAAGTTGCACGGTTTCATTCCCGCTAAGTCTGCTTCGGAAAGCTATTATTGGCAACATCGTGCGTCCCCAATTGAATACGTACTTAAGTTTCTTGGACCACTCGATTTTTTTAAGCGTTGATAAGATTGTACAAGTGAATTAGTTTGATTTGGTAAAGAAACTGTGGGGAAAAAAAGTATGAATGATGCAAATTAAGCCAATTTTTTACAACTGCAATTAAAAAACCAAAAAAATCTCTCAAGTTTATATAAAGATTGTTCATGTCATTATTCAGCTTATGTTTGGTTTATTACCATCTAAATATTTTCATATTCATAATATTTGTTTTTCTTTTTATAATTTCCTTAAAATACCAGTAGCTAAGAGAACCCAGTTTTGTCTCAACCTATACACAAATAAGATTTTCCAAGTATACTTAGCCGGCCGTGAATCTAATGAGGCACCCCTTAGTTTTATAATTAATTCCCGTCACGTCACCTCCTGGGAGTACAGTCTCTGTCACGTAGGATATACATAGAATAGGTAATGATAAATATCATACATTTTATTACACTTGTGATATCTGACGAGCGCCCCAGAATTTCAATTTTCAGGTTTCAAAACACTGTTCTTATTATTATTTATTTTGATAGCTTGACTTGCTTCCCTAAAGCTATTACGTCATGTTTTGTAAACATAAAGGAAATTAGTATCTTTCCATAAAATAATCCGTCTTCCTTTGTTTACTTAGTAGTCACAAAGGGTTGTACCTCATCTATCTATTTTATGAAGGAGCTTTTTTGTTTGTGAGCCAGTGGTATTCTTAGTTACATCAATTATATTAATCTTCTATCTACCATAATATCATTGACTGACAGACAACGCACAACGTAAACTGGTGGATCTAGAGATTTGAAATTTGGAAGAAATATATGCTTTTGCATCCTACTTAGAAAGGATTTTTGGAAATCCCATCCCTAAAGGGGTGAAAAAGGGTGGTGAAGTTTATAATTATGAAGAAAATAAGAACATCGTGTTGATTTTCGCTAGTTTAATATATGAATGATATCATTCTCTTGTGCTCCCGATCCGAATTTATTTTGAGTCACTGTTTTCTTCCATACATGTCAACCGTCATCAGTATAAAGGTGTCTTTACATAGGCGAAGCGAGGAGAGGATGTTACGGATCTTAGGTGAAAATGGTCTGGATTGGCGAGAATGTGTAAGACGAGAATTGAATCATTTGTTCATTTATTATTGAACCATCACATGATCATTTATTAACTCTACAACAGAAATACGATTCTCGCGATGGCTATAGCGAGACAGCGCATGGTAACGCTGGCTCCAGACAGCCATCGCGCGGGACAGCGCTGTGTTCAGCATCTGTATCTTTACCATACGTACCCCACAATCTCGCGATCATTGACCTATATATCTAGACAAGCAGTTCCGAACATGAAACATGTCACACTCAAGTGTTGTGCGTGCACAACACAAGCCTCACATTCACTTTGACGTTTGATGCGGTGAGCAACAGACAAGTACCCGCGTGTGGGGCATGATTTTTGTTCAGAACTGTTTGTCTAGGGACATATAGGTCAATGCTCGTGATTGATATTAATATCTCGCGATGGCTCGCGCTTGCTATTATTGACAATTTTTGGTGAACATGGACCGACGAGATTTTTACTATCACCCATCTAATCCTCTCTTCCGTAGTGACAAATCAAAGCTCCGTCGCCTCTCCATATTTCCTAGCCTAATGCCTCGTGCAACAATCCAGTACTCACTCCGCCTACACTCGCATAGTGATTTATAACACTGTCAGTGTCCTAACGATGATTGGTGTACATGGCGGAAACCAGTCTGTGTCCACCTACCTTTAGAGTTGCAGTGCAGCAGTAATTTATACATAATATATGACTTATGAGCCAACTTTGTAGGGTTTTGAAGGCTGAATAAACCGTAGCTAAGCATTCTGGTCGAAATTCCTACTACATCATCAGCCTATTATTAAACTAAGAAGTGTGCGTTAGTTTGAAAATTTGATTGGCTAAACTTTTTTTCCATCTCGTGCAATTTTTAGTGTAGTTGACGCACTAATAGAAGCTCGTAATGAATTGGCATTCAAGGATCGTTACAAACAAATACTCATTCCAAATAAGCAGCATCAAAAACAAACATCAAACACTATCCAGCCATCAGAGGAAAAAACAAAATCATAACTAAAACCAATTGAAAGAAAGTAGAAAAGTTCCTTTCAAAACGTTTCAAAGGAGACCAAGAGTATTTCTCCGTAGTACTTACGCGATATAATAACTCTTACCTTTAATAGTGCCCGCTTCATTTAAGTGTTCGGTTGGCGGAAGAACTGGGAATTTCTTCGACATCCTTCCATTTGGAGATGCTTCAAATGCTTTTATAAATCGAACGGCCTTAAATAAAGTGCAAGGGCTATTTATTATTGTGTTTCAAGACAGATATTGCCTGGTTTTAAGGTTTAAGATTGAGAAAAGTTTTTTACGACTTACAACAGAACAAATTGAGGTAATTTTTATGTAGAGTACAACAGATTGTAGTTAAAGGGTTGCAGTTGGTTTTTCACATTGCCGCAGATACCAATGGATATAGCGGCTATTATAATTATGTAGGTTGAATAAGTAATGTGTATTATTGCCCAAAGGTTTAGAAAAAGGTGTTAGTTACCCCGAAACAGGAAATGGGGGGCAATTGCAAATTCTGTAATGTGATAAATAAAATAAAGATCCATAAAGTCATTCCTTTTAGTAATTGTCTAACTTCATATACTCACACTTCACAATTCTCCAAAGACGATTCAAAGAAACGAACAACATACTGTACAAGACTGTTATTAATGACACTGTCAGAATTCAACACAACAAAAAGTTGATCACTGTGTCATACACATTGTGTCGTGGCGCAAACTTTTATAAACGTCGACGTCATTCACGCCAGTGTCGGGAACAACCAGTGATTATCGTAAATGATGTTTTGTTCTGTTAATATATGTATTTATTTTGACGCTTTTAATGTGTGCTGTTTGGGACGGGTCATATGTCTTCTGGATTGCGAGAGAGTTATATGAGAGTAGTTAAAAGGTTTTTTTATGTTGTTGTTCAGAAATAAATTGTGTGGGACAATACCTACAAATAATACAAGTTAACTTGACCTACAACAACTACGGCCTATCCAAAAGGTTATGAAAATAACAAGCTGTGTTTGTACATAAATTAGAAAGGGTTTATTAACTTGTTCAACTTTAACTATTGGACCGATTTTAATAAATAAATATGTCTGGTAGGAGGTCCGTTAAATAAATAAGTAGGTATGAGTAGCGGTGCGAATTATGAGCACAGATCGCGCATGTACATTTTCGATTTCATTTTCGACAATAGACAGTTGACAATACGTAATAGAGAATGGTCCAATTAGACGACGAGCATTGACTGACGAACCAATTACCCATTTGCCCCCTGTCTTCTTTATTCCGCCAAAAATACCGAAAAATCAGCTAATGCGCAGGTGACGTTACGTCGACGACGTTTTGTCTGGTCCTTCTATCAAACATACACTTTTTAATGGAATTTTAGTTCCACGGTCTTGAAAAAAATATCCTAGCGATGCTCGTGTGACGTGCGACAAATTCGTAATAAAAATAGCCTAAGTTACTTCATAAAACATTGGCTATCAACCAGTGAATGTCCCGTCAAAATCGGTTCATCCGTTTCGCAGATTAGCCGGAACAAACAACAATTTTTAAAATTGTTTTTTTATTAAAAGTACTGTCTGTATTTTCATATGCATTATTTTAGTAAAAAGCTATTATTTTGACATTTCACACAGACACTTAAATGTTATATGAATATAGATGTTAGACAAATAATATTTCATGCCATTAAACTAATTTTTTTTCTTGTTTCAGGATACGGCATCATTCCCCTCAAGATACCGTCATCGCCAGCCACTCATTGCACGCTGCACACCACCGTCGGCTGTGTTGGTAATGACGAATGCACTGCTAAGAGTCACAGCGTGATTCGTCTGCTTGGACCCGTAAGAGACGTGATCGTTCGCCCCGCTCGCCATCACTACCGACCTGGGGAGACAAGTAAGTCAATCATAGTAATGTCTTAGGTTTTCGCGATTAATACACGTTATAATAAAACAAGTTTAAATGGATTAAATTGCGTATATCGCGTAATCGCATAAGCATAGCATAAGCATAATGGGCCTATAATGTTCCCACTGCTGGGACACAGGCCTCCTCTCTGTGAGAGGGAGTGGGCCGTAGTCCACCACGCGGGCCCAGTGCGGGTTGGTGGACGTCACCATGTCTTCGAATTTTTGGTTCTAGGACATGCCGGTTTCCTCACGATGTTTTCCTTCACCGTTAAAGCAAGTGATAATTAATTTCTAATACGCACATGACTTCGGAAAGTCAGCGGTGCGTGCCTCGGGATCGAACTCGAACCATTCGCCGTGGGAGGCATATGGTTAATCCACTAGGCTATCACTGCACTCACTGCGCGTAATCGCGCAGGACGACTATCAGTTGTTCTGCGACCACGAACGCTGCAAAGTGTTCGAAACGTCGGGGAAAATCAGTAGGTAATTTACGCGATTTAATCCATTTCAACTTATTTTATTATAAGTAGGTAAGTAAACATTTGGTATACTAGGCGGTTAAGTATGTTTAAAGTTTTTTATGAAACTAGCACTTTGCGCGCGATTTCGTCCGCGTGACCCACAGGGACTGTGCATTTATTTTGGGATCAATGTAGACTATAGTACTCTCTTAGTGTAACTTTCTATTAGTGAAAGAATTTCCAGAATCGGATTATTCGTCCCGGAAATTATCTCATAGGTACCTACACAGAAACTTACAAACTTTACCCTCTTTATGATATTAGTATAGATGTATGCTGAAAGATTAATTAACATATTGGTTGCTCAATGGACATACTCTAGCCGTTTGTTTGTCTAAAAGACATTGAACAAAACCTATTGGCACATTTAACTGATAGTACCTCAGATCATAGAAACAAGGGAGATGTGCCAAGGCGCTATTGAGCTTGACGCTTTCATACGGTCACATTGACCGTATATAAAAAGTACACGCTGGTGACGATCCGAACACGATCGATGATATAAATACAGTGTTTTAGTTTAGTGCTAGTGTTGAGTAACGATTAACAGTGTTAGATTGAGGGTGTGCCGAATTTTTAATGTGTGAGAGATCTTTTTATTCACAAGGAGCGCTTGTAATTGTGTCGAAAAATGTTCTAAAAGTGGCGACAGTTGTTCCTGTACTAATTTGCTATGATGGCATATCTCCTTGTTTCTATGATCTGAGGATAGTACCTACCTACTAAGTATTAGTGGCGCACGTTGAAGAGTCTGCTGCGCTACCAACACGCTAATTCTGGACTAATAATCTCGTATAGCTCGTAGTGAAATGAGAGAAGAAGAGGAAGAAGGCTGTTTGATTAAGCTTCAGTACTTAGGTTCATAAATACTTAGGTATTTTACTTTGGCGGCTGTAAATTATAAAAAAAATATCTAAATAGCTTCAACAGTCTTTACAGCCTGTTAAAGTTCATAATAATTGTTATGTAGGAAATTATATTCTCATTAATATTCTAACGACCTGAATAAAATATCCCTAATTTTCCTCACGCCCAAAAATTACATTCAGTATGAAAATAAATAAACTTTACGGCCACCTTTTATTATACGTCCATTTCGCAAAAAAATATTCCATTACATATTCATATTTAAGTATTTCCACATTAAATTCGTTGAAACTCGTAAATTCTTTCCCTCGAATCCCCAATTCCAAAATTTTCCTTTCCGAATTCACGTTTACATAATACTTTGGACATTTTTCCTGCATAAAATAGACAGCCCAAATGAGTTTTGTTTTATTTTAAAGTTTACAGCCCATAAAATGTCGGAACTCGGGCGGTCGTACGGATTGTAATGGAATTAACGCTTAGCTAATACCAATAAACGCTCAAAACTTGAAAATATTATAAAAAAGGGAAGCTCATTTTTAAGGAGCCTAATAATGTTAGTGTTACATTAAACATCTCTTTGAATAATGTTTCTTTTCATATAACTTAATAAAAAAAAGAGCGTGCTTGCGAAATATAAATAAAATTATGCTTTTCTCTATCCTTTCTTGGCTTGGTCGTCATATAACACTTTATAGAAAAGAAATGAATGTTTAAATAAATTAATGTGATTGTGCTGTAAGTACTCCTTCACCATTTTTCCGAATCTGAGGATATATTCATAGATATCAAGAGTTATGTAGCATAACTTAACTTGCTCATTCTTTTGTACGAGTACATCAAACTAAACTAATTTTAATTAAACTATATCTCTTTCTTGGAAATATCATTGATATAGGTAGACAAAAAATATTTAGAACTGTCACATTAGTTTATGTTCTAATCATTTAACGGAAAATAGTCGCGACTTATCGCAATGTCGACTAAATAATGTATGTAGGTAAAAAGCAAGTGGATTATTTTAGTTTGACGACAGAATTAGTATCAATGTAATTCTGTATGTCATACATACATACTTATTAGTCAGATTACTAAGATAATCAAGTATTTAAAACTATTTACCCATCCAAACTTAATCAACAAATATCTTCAGTCACATCCACCACCTACAATTTAGTCAATGCAGCCACAAATCGATGCACTATTGACACGGTACTAAGAGCACCTGACGTTTACACGCGACTCAATTCGTGCATTCGATTCGTTGAGTGTAAATCCGACTATTTATGTGTGTGCATACAATTGACACGGTTAATGCAGTGCGATGTAGGTTACATTGGCACCAGTAAATTTGGTTTAACACGGAATCATAGTTTATTTACGGAAGGATGTATTTGTATGACAGGTACGGTTTTGGAAGTTTTAGCTTGAAAGAATATTAAAAAGATTTCGTTTGGACGGTAGAACCGAAAAATAATTATGCTTAAATGTATATTTTTTGTGAATTTGAAACATGTCAAAGCAATTTTATGATTCTCCTAAGTTATTAAATATATTATAGATCATGAGATCAGGCATACACTCTACTAAATCACCTTTAACGTTCATTATAAAAACCCGAAAATAATTCTCGTATTTCCTTACGGTTGTTATACGGAACCATTCAGCCGCTTCTTCAGAACATAATTCTCTTTTTGCAAATACAAAAACGTGTAACCGTTGACACAGATTGTCTGTTATCCTCGTAATTAGTGTAAGCTCATTACATCTAAAATGCTTCAACATACCATATAATCTCATTACCGGTGAAGGTTTTCAGAAAGATTTTCCTTATTATCTTTCCTTAACAAGCACTTACATATAAGTAGGAACTTACTCTGATATTACTAATTATCCATACTAATCTATATCTAATATTATGAGGTTGACAGCAACCAGATTAGTTTTTTGAGCACGTTTTTTGGTAACACCATTTGCTTTACCTCTTTAAAAAAATACACCTCAATTTTGACTATATACCTACGTATATTGAGTCCAAAACACGATTCAATAAAATGCCAACTTTTAGTAAACAGTAAATACCTATGCTCACACGGCACCGTTACGTATGTAGGTACTATTTCGCTTGATGTTCCTGCTAGCACAAATACTGAAGCTAATACTATAGGTAGGTATAGTCATTTAATACTGGAACATTTTAAAACAAAACTAACAACCCCAACATATAGGAACACAAACAAAACAAACTCCTTGGTATCGTTATGTAGAATCACGCTGTACCAACACGCATGCACTATCGAACATTGTAGCCGAATGTTCATTCTTGCATGCAAAAACATCGATGTTGAATTTCATGTGCCAAACTTTGTCGAACTGTAAACTTTCACTTTATTGTACAACTTCTGAACTAGCTTCAAAATAACGTATGCAGGACTTTGGATATGAGTTCATGTCCTGAGTACCTATCGAAAGACGTATGAAATATTCCTAGCAGTAAGTTAAAGTAATTCTAAAGAGGTGTTTCTAGAAAATAGCACAAATTAAATTGCTGCTATAATATTTTTTTTTATCATAATGTTGCCGCTATTTATGTTGCATTATTTCCGCTTGCAAAAAAGAGCACACAGAGACGCAGTCGTCTCTGATAAATTCATACGACACACCTATTACGTCGCCGTAAGGGCTTGACCACATCACCACGGCATCGTACGTGAAAATAAATGGCGTGGCACCGCACCGTTTTACGATGCCATGTCATGTCAAATTCCGGTGCGATGGCCTGTAAAATAGCAGTTTATTTCTAAATATGGACCATCGTTTCATCACGTGTCTTCTCAATAGCAAGAATACATCTTGAACAGTTCATATTTAGAAAGAAACTGCTATTTCACAGACCACTGCATCGGAATTTGACACGATACGACGCTGTAAGACGGCTCTTTTATTTTACGGTATGGCACCGTAAACCGGTGCGGCACGCACCGCTTTACGGAGACGGTGTACAGCGCCGTGCAGCAGCGTTGTGTTGTGTCCAAGCCGTAACATCTGTGATAATAGATGAAAATACTTGACAGAAAATAAATGGCGTGGCACCGCACCGTTTTACGATGCCATGTCATGTCAAATTCCGGTGCGATGGCCTGTAAAATAGCAGTTTATTTCTAAATATGGACCATCGTTTCATCATGTGTCTTCTCAATAGCAAGAATACATCTTGAACAGTTCATATTTAGAAAGAAACTGCTATTTCACAGACCACTGCATCGGAATTTGACACGATACGACGCTGTAAGACGGCTCTTTTATTTTACGGTATGGCATCGTAAACCGGTGCGGCACGCACCGCTTTACGGAGACGGTGTACAGCGCCGTGCAGCAGCGTTGTGTTGTGGCCAAGCCGTAACATCTGTGATAATAGATGAAAATACTTGACAACTAATATCAGGTATTCTCATACAAAAAAGAACACTAAAACATTGTCCCACAATACAATTCAAGAGGAAAATTTATGACCGTCATTTGCCGCTAAATCCCTTGCCACACTTCGCACTTTCGCTGTCTAAATTCCCCGAACAGCATTCAACTTGTTCCAACTACAACAATGACGTCAGCAGGTCCTGACAACATGGTTTTCTGAGGCACAAACAACTGTTCATTCAGCTATGCAAAACATTGATACCGAATTTCGTGCGTCAACGTAGGCAAACTTAGGCTAGCAACTTTCTCTCACATAAGTTTCGAGTTAGCCGTGTTACTCGAAATAATTAATTGGAAAACTGTAACGTACGGTGCCCTACTAAATAATTAATCTGAATGTTTAAAATGTTGTAGGTAGGTAGGTACTACCTACGTGTAGATAGTGAATCGAAGTTTTTAATTTGTTAGATTACTTTTCGTTAACTGGCTATGTTTCATAAAACATAATTCTAAAACGTACCTACCTACAAACTACTTACCTATTTTTGATTAACAATTATCTTGCAATATTCCTTAGGTAAAAATTAATATATATACTATAATCATGTACCTAAGTACCGTAAACTAGTCTCTCTCAATAGTGATCGTGTCGACTTTGGTAGAAATAGATACTGTATATTCAGATCTATTAAGAACTAAAACTAAAGCAAAATAGTTATCAAAACGTTTACTAAGAAAGAAATATAATAAATGAATAAACGATGCAATAATTAAAGTACCTACCCACTTCAACTATTCATGTTAGGAAAAATAGTGGGTGGAAAAACTCAAACTTAAGATGAATGAATACACAAGATTGTTAGCAGTATAATGTACCTAGTAGTTTGCGTATATCACATTCAAAATAAGCATGCTCCATTTTTAGCACTTGATTTACAAAGGTAGTAGGAAGCATCTCGATATCAGTATGTCTGTATGACCTTTTTAGACTTACACAAAAAGCAATAACTTTAAGTTTACATAAACAAATTGCGTGACAAACCGTCGTCCACCACAAAATACATTAGGTGTCCTAGAACAAATTTTATCTCCTTACTAAAGCGCTATCTTGGTCATTACTGGCATAAATGCTTAGATTTAATGGAGTGAAGACAGATTGTGAAGCAAGATATGCTTTAAGGATATGCCAAGGACTGCTGAAGTTAGTTAAAGGATTACCTTGTGGCTGTTTACCTATAGTGAAGCCTTGTCTTTACACACATACTCTAATGTGGTCTTAGAGCTGTACATAGAAAAAATGTATGAGATGGAATCAGTGGAAAAATGACTACTGAATTTGCTGACTGTTAAAACATAAGCGAGAAGAGAGAGAGCTGTTATATTAATCTTGGAATGACGTTATCACCAATTCCTTGCCTTCTAATATAATAAGATGCGAAAGTGTGTAGGTTTATCCTTCTTTCACTTTTATTGTAGTACATTCCCGTTGGATAATTTCCGATACTGTCGCGGGTGCGGCCGCGGTCAACAGCTAGTAATAAAATATATTTATATTTATTTATCCGAACGAAGCGTTTTGATTCCACTTTCACTGTGAAAATTGCCAAATGTGGAATGCACTGCCGGAGTGGGTTCCCGATAATTACAATCCGTAGTCTTCAAGTCGCGAGTGAATCGGTTTCTTCCAGGCAAGCGTGCTCGATCGTAGACCATATCATCGCTTAATATCAGGCGAGATGGCGTTCAATCGTAAGCCTATTTAGAAATTTAAAAAATTCAATCATTTTGCACCAATTTTTTTAATTGTGTCTGTCAATGTCGGGAAACTTCAAGAAATAACATAATGTAATAGATCTGAGAAACAGAGATTAGTATTACCATACTATATGCACTACGATATTTTTATTAGAAACATTTAGAAACATAAATTATCTTATATTCACACTGATTGAACTCATTCCTATTCTAACCAAGGTTCCAACAATACCTAAACATAATCATAACTATTGCTATCGCTTGGAGCTTTGCAAGCGAATAGGCGAAAGCGAGACCTATACATATTTATGAGCACAAGATATGAAAACTTTGAGAATATGATGAGAATTGATAATTTCCTCTGACTTTTCATGTCTTTCCTTGCGTGGATAATAGGGCAAATTATATATCTCGCCGTTGTTATCCTAAGGGTTAGATAGAATGACGGTTTAAATTAATTTTGCTGTAGGGAGGGTGGGTGCCTAGAGGTAATTTCCATACGCCTGGCTAAGGGTGCTTTTCCACAAGAGATGTGCAATGCAACGTTGCTATGGATGCGAGCTATGTGTGCGTGCTATGGATGATCACGAGTGGTGTAGCTATGTGTATTGTCGATACGACGCATAGCTCGGACTGCGCGTCTTCCTCGCACAGCTTTAGCATAGCACCAGTGGAAATGGTCACAGTTTCCTAGTTTAGCTTTTACATTTTCATAGCATAGCTGTATAGCACATCTCTGATGGAAATTCATCCTCACCTCAGATCATAGAAACAAGGAGATATGCCATCATAGCAAATTAGTACGGGAACAACTGTCACCACTTTTAGTACATTTTTCAACACATTATTTATATAATATTAATATATTATTAATATAAAGATCGCCCACACGTTAAAAATTTTGCACACCCTCAATCTAACACTGTTAGTCGTCACTCAACACTAGCACTAAACTAAAACACTGTATTTATATCATCGATCGTGTTCGGTACGTCACCAGCGTGTACTTTTGTACTACGCCTAATTTGCTCAAATTAAAGCATCAAGCTCAATAGCGCCTTGGCACATCTCCCTTGTTTCTATGATCTGAGATCCTAACACTGGGAAATTCCTGACAGATAAACTTAATTGACAGTCGGTTGTGTATGTGCCGCTGGTTCGGATTCCGCACGGAACAAATGTTTGTATGGTATACAGAATTGTGTCCGGCTGATTGAGTTTGTGTTCTTCTTAAACGCATCCAGGTCTCCAGGCTACAGGAGAAATTTCAAGTGTGGGCCAACATTTAAAATATGGTACCGCCGTACCATACCATATAACAATGGGGCGGGTGACGGGGTGACAAATCATTTGCGTTATTGTACTGTAGTTTTCTTCTTAGTTTATTGAAAAAATAACCACTTATTATTTATTATTTATTGACAGCATAAAAAATCACACAATTAACCATTTTTTTACAGTCAAAACCCAAACAATTCTTAAAACAGTTGTTAACTTAAAATAATATAATTTTACGTCTCTTTCGTCAAATAAAACTCATCTATTTCCGTGATAATGATCTACAAAACGAGGGGAAAGCACTCAATGCCCCTCGCGATACTAAAGCAAACGCTTGACGCTTCATAACATTACACAGATGTAACAGAGAGCAATTTACTTTATTAATGACTTATCGTAAAAGTTTACGTGTATAAAAACAAAATGGCTGCGTGCGGACTGTGTCGAATATTTGTTTTATTTTATTGGAAGGCTTTATTTTTTTTAAAGATAGGTCTTCTGGAGCCTTCTTTAACAAAAATGTGACGATATTATGCTTTTTAGTAGTCTAGGAGGAGATAAGAGTGCAATTTTTTGCTTCTTGATACAATAATAGATTTTCAAACAAATTTATGTCTCTCTGACTTGCCCAGATCACGGTATTAATGAAAATGTCCTTGTCCACAACCAAAAAAAATATCCAATACATGAAGTAAAATAAAGGCAGGTAAAATGTTAAATACAAAAATGTCGTTTTTAAAAACTTCTTTCCTATTAAAGGCCTTTGTATCCTTAGTAAAGGCTATGGCTTTCGTACCTACGTATCCTAATATTATGCGCACGTGAATTCTGAATATCAGTGCATATTAATGTCAAAGCTTGTAGCAAAGCTACCCTAGCGTAGGTACACAAAGCATTCACATAACCAATAGATAAAACACTATACACATGCTTGATATAATGTTATACTTGTGAAATGAAGAGACTGGAGCGTGTACTGTACACTATACAGGCTGGATTATTCATGTATTCTAGCCTAGGTAGCATAATTTCATTTAACGTGTTGTAAATTCTATGGTTAAACTACTAAACCGATTATGATAAAGATTATTATAAGATGAGTTGTAATTTGAAGAAAGATATAGCTTACTTAATATTTAAGTGCATGAAGTTCTCTTAGAACGCGAAAATAATCGCGAGTAACAACTACTTAAAAATAAACTCAAAAACACCGATCATGTACCGCAGCCTTAGTCATTAATTTTTACTCAACTTTGTGTTACTTTTACGACCGTATTTTATGTTCCTGTGACCCTAAAACTCGCCTTAGATGTTTATGAAGCAAACCCCAAATTAATGTTCGGCGATATTGTTTCTGTAATCAACGCTTTTTAGGGTTCCGTAGTAAAACTAGGAACCCTTATAGATTCGTCATGTCTGTCTATCTGTCTGTCTGTCTGTCTGTCCGTCCGTATGTCACAGCCATTTTTTTCCGAAACTATAAGACCTATACTGTTGAAACTTGGTAAGGAGATGTATTCTGTGAACCGCATTAAGATTTTCATTTTACACAAAAATAGAATAAAACAATAAATTTTTAGGGTTCCCCATACTTAGAACTGAAACTCAATATTTTTTTTTCATCAAACCCATCCGTGTAGGGTATCTATGGATAGGTCTTCAAAAATAATATTAAGGTTTTTAATATCATTTTTTTCTAAACTAAATAGTTTGCGCGAGAGACACTTCCAAAGTGGTAAAATGTGTGTCCACCCCCTGGAACTTCTAAAATAAGAGAATGATAAAACTAAAAAAAATATATGATATACATTATCATGTAAACTTCCACCGAAAATTGGTTTGAACGAGATCTAGCGAGTAGTTTTTTCAAAACCATCAAAATTCCTTCACAAACAAACTTTGTTATGCGGTCCGGTTTATTTCACTTTATACGTCCAAAATTGATACGGAACCCTCGGTGCGCGAGTACGACTCGCACTTGGCCGGTTTTTCTATTGTAACATTAATTAAAACTTTTGCTTCGAAACACTTAATTTCTTTGGTGTTTTATTGCTTAGCAGTTTGGGGTTGTTTTGTGTGAAATATAGGTTTCAAAGTTCCTACTTACTTCGGAACTTAGTGACTTCACAGTTTTTAAAGTTAACATTTTTTACCAAGTCCTACGTTTTATGTCTACGATTATAAATACTCAACTAGTTTTTTTTTTAAGATAACATTATCTATGCTTAGTGTTTTCCAAATAGGTATATAGATAAAAAATAAATTAAGCTAGATAAAGAATAAATCTTAAGTTTCATCAAAGGTAATATTATTATTGTGGATTGTTATATAGGTAATGCACTTATTAAACTCTTCAATCTCACAAAAACCTCTACGTTCAAAATGGTAATAGTGCTTAAAATATTATCTTTTCTTCCAAACATCTTTTTAATGTAACTAATTCTATGGCTACGGCTCAATGTTTTACGCATTCTATTCTAAGTATGCTTTGTGTTCAAATCCCATACACAACTGTACCTATATGTAGGTACCTCCTCAAAGGCGATCCGAAGTAACAGAATTTGCGAATCAGCACTTGTCAACGTCAATTCCAGAACATTCGTAATAGTGAATTTCTAGTCAGTTGGATAGTTGGAGGTTGGGCATGCCTTGATAGGAATTGACGCCGTTTGATTCGTATCTCTGGTTGGAATTATTTGTGAGTATATCGAGTACATCATTTTGTAAATGAAAAGCTGAATACCGTGCTTTTATCGGTGATCCTTGGTGACCATTTTTCTGGTAATAAATAATGTAAAATAATAGGGTGGAAGAAATAGATGTTACCAAAGTGAATTTAAAAATCAAAGATAACAGTTACTCAGAGTACTACTTTAGGTAGGCCCCTTAAAACAAACATTCTAATAAGGCCAAGTCACATACAGTCTAGTTCGATTTTTAATGACTAGAACTAATGGCTTCAAAAAAATTATTAGAAAAGCGGTTTGTACTAAACTAAATTGAAAATACCTTTGCTGCGAAGTTTTTATTATAATCAATAAACAACGCAGCACTATCTTCCAATGACAATACATCTAGATTACAAAGATAAAAAAAAAATAGTTCCACAGTTAATTATTATTTAAATAAGATACATCAAACATGAAATATGATGATCCTCCTAAATTACATGTTAGGAACCATATAAGTACAGAGTTCCGTATTCGATACAGTTAATTACCAACAGAAACAAGAGCCAAAAAAACCTTTTAAATTATTTAATCGCTGTAACGTCAGTTTAATATTTTCAATCACGAAATTATATAGCTTTTACGTTCAAAATTTCAGCTTAAAATTCATACTGGTAAAGTTATTAATTAATTTAATACCTTACAAAGTTAATTAACTACTTTAAAGTATAATGTAGAATAACTTATTAATACTTGTCGACATCGGTATTGTGTAGGTCTTTGGTAAAAGCAAATTTTATACTAACTAGAAATCGCCCACGTAATTTTCCTTTCTTTTAAAATCGCTTTTAGGCTTATATAACTAAAAGCCAGCCGCTAAGCTAATATTAAAAATAATATGTACCTACCTATTTACTTGATGAGGTATAAACATAAAAATCATCCTCTTAGTGTGCGTCCTGAGGGATATTAGTTACTAGGCTTTTGCCCGCAACTCCGTCCTCGTGAACAATAAATGACCATTTTAAATGACCTCCATTGTATAGGATGGTCAGTACTATGAAGAGGTCAAGCTGTATCTCTGGTTCATTCCACCGAAATCACATGAAATGTAGATTAAATTTTAAGTTCGACCCCAAACTAGCAAACTGTGAAAACTACATCAAAATCCGTATTTATTTACTTTTCACGCACAAACAGCCAAAAATGATTTTTTGGGAATAGTTTTGGTTAGGTCCTAGTATATCCAGTATACCCAGTGTATCCTGACTGTGTTTTCTGGAATATCTTCAATGCAGGTAGGTACAGATAATATAGATTATTATTGTTTTGTAAAACAACAACATTTGTTTGTTGCAGTAACATTTTGGATCCTTGCTCTCGACCATGACTTGCGACTTGTTCGAGGGGAACTGGCGTATGTTGCGCTGAGCGACCCTGCTGGTACCAAGGTTGCTATATGGGAACAACTCTCCATGGATGAAGGTAAGATTACCTACATTGGTTATATTTTTTTCTTTAAGCATAATATCTTACCACAACATGCAAGTCTGAATCATTTTAATTATTTCTAAATAACAAACTCAAAAGTTCTTACAACATTGTGGTCGGGGGACCCCCGTCAAGAACGAAGTTCCTTACGCCTCTTATAATAGAGACAGAGAAAGAGAAAGTCAGACGGTCTTAACGATGTTTCCTTACGTGACGATTTCTACCAGTCAACTACTGCGGCAGGCGGAAAGAAACTTTGTTCGAAAAATACTAACATAATACAAATGACACAGACAGAACAGCAAATCAACTAATAAAATAGGGCCAGAACAAAAGTTACCATTATATTCTGCCAACAAATCTCTTAGGGAGTTATTCGTACCTACGTAAATAACGGACGGAGATGATCTGGTCCGCTAAAAGCGTTCTCTTGTAGTCACCTTACGATGGAGAGCCTCTGTCGTTTAAGGGATTCAATTTCCTTAGACAAAATGCTTCAATGTTTAATGCTGGGTAAATAATCGTTACAGTAGTTTGAAGAATTCGAGAAGAATTAATATTTTTGGTTTATTCATTATTGTTGTTTTTAACTGTAAAACAGAATTGAAATAAACTTCAAGTTTTTATCATGTCACTAATAAATCTGGTAGATCAAGCAGAAAGTTCTTGCAATGATTTCCATCATATCCGTTAATAATTAAAAATATAGGTATAGGTAGCGGCGTGAAAGATGATCAGAAACGTATTTTTTCAATATTTTAGTCTCGTTGGCGGAATGAAGAAGACGGAGTGCGCCAAGGCTGCACGCGATTGGTTTGTCAGTCGATGCTCGTCGTCTATTAGACTATTTTCTATTACGTATTGTCAACTGTCTAATGTCTATTGGGTCAAAAATGTACATGCGCGATCTGTGATCAAGATCCACGCCGATACTTATACCAACGTTAATTTGAAGACGACCTTTTTAGAAACAAAAACATAAAGGGCCGTACCACAAAAAAGATAAACACACGTTCAACACGAATGCTACCAAAAATAAAACGCACTTGTTTTAACACTAACTTTGGAATAATCATAATAATTTCTAACATTCTTCTAATATTCTAACTTTGGAATAATCAGCAAAACTTGTGTTTTAACTAGAGATCAGCCAACTCCAAGAATTCTTATCAAATCTGAAACTTAATTAAAGTAGACGTTCATTAACTTTGGTGGCCCGCAAATGAGCTAGCTAAGTTCGTGTAATTATTTCACGTAAAATAGTTTGAGCGCCACGGTAATATAGTTAAAACTAGTAGCACGTGAAGTTATGAAAGGGTTAGGTATGATGATTAAACGTTCTTTCAACCCTACATTTAGAATTCTCAGATTAAAGATTCTCAGGTTATGATTAAGCTTAAGTTGTGCCTACCGCTTATTTTACATATAATTTTATATGCTTTAAAAATCTCGAAATAACTACAATGAAACATAAATCGCTTGTTTTGAGTCATAGCAAATTTATATTCATATAAAAAGATTGTGGGAACGGCCATAGTCAACGCCATTTGACATCTTAATTATAAACAACAGGAAAATATAAATAATAAAGATAAATGTGAGAATTGAGAACACATAATTCGTAATACAATCTGAATACAGTCGTGATAGAAGTAGCAAACGTAATAAAATCCCACTTTTTCAAACACTAGAATAAAAACTTGGATACATAAAATACAGCAAAATTCACAAACACCATTCAATCGTAAACATGAGAAGTTCGTAGAATACCCAACAGAGAATAACAGAAAATGAATACATCGTCTAAATAAACCAAAGTTTGAATGCAACGAAAAGGCAAAATTAATTATGCTCAGTCATTTCCATCTCTATCAATAAAAAAATTACATGCACTGCAATACGAATTGCACGACAATCATATTTGTGAACCAATATAACTTGGTCCTCATATTGTGTATATTTTTCTGTTTTACTTCGAACTGTTGAAAGGCCTGTCCAAGTGCCAAAGACCAACTTCCATTGGTGGTTCCCAGAACAATCTCTCTCTAATTGTAAAGTAACTTTTGTTATTGTTTCTGCTTTTCGACTGGATGGAAGTTATGAGAAACGCTCCGAGTGAAAACCAGTTCTCCATTTTGTTTTTAGTGTCTGTAACAAAAAGAAAATAAATTAACTTTTTGAGTATCATGGTCCTAAGAAAACTGTTCTGTGATAAATAAAGTGCTGAAATATAATTTATTTGCCTTTAATCGTTCTTCTGTCGCACTTGACAGACACAATTGATTTCGACCTGAATGAGGCGGATTTTTCAAATGCGACAGATGGAGGGTTAATCTAGTACCTAATCCTACTAATATTATAAATGCGAAAGTTTGTGAGGATGGATGTATGTATGTATGGATGTATGGATGTTTGTTACTCTTTCACGCAAAAACTACTGAACGGATTTTGATGAAACTTTACAGTAATATAGCTTAGACATCAGAATAACACATAGGCTACTTTTTATCCGAAAAACGCGGGCGAAGCCGCGAGCAGAAGCTAGTAATTATTATAAGCCCTTGTTTGTCATTCTGAGAATATTATATTTAATGAGAATTTAAATGGGAAGATCGTAAATTCGACTTAGCCGTTGAACTCAACAAGCATGACGGACCGCTGCGTCTCGCTAGTGAAAGCCTTTCCATGTCATTTTCCATGCCAACCCCTGTCAAATTTTGATAGATTAAATTTCCCTTATAAACATGATTGACTTATAAACTGACACATTATTGTGATAAACATGTTTCAATGACATAGTGAAATATTTTTTGCAACACTTTAATTATGAAAAATCAATAGTCTGGAGCTTCAATCAATTGGAACTAAATAAAATATTATTATTACTACTCCTAATTAATAAATTATAAAAAGATACATCCTTTTAATCAATTAAAATTTCTCACTGATTTGGTTTCAGACTGTTAATTAACTTTAGTGCTCTTTTAAATATGAATTTATGACATTTTTTCTATCATTCACAAACTATTCAAACGCCATTCAAGCTTCCGTAATTTTCATTCAATGCATTATCTAATGGCTACTGAAATCTACCACATCTACATATTTGAAATGAGTGATTTGATCTCTTTGAGCTGATGTGTGTATTCTATTTGAATCTTGTCTATTAATAGATATTAATAAGTTTGTTGAACCAACCAAAAAACATAATTACGCCCCAAATTATGGTTTACTTATTTCACATTATAATTAAATTCAAGTATTATCACTTTGAAATTAGTCTTTTCAAAAATTTAAAATGTCTGTCATGATGGCAACTTTCTTTTTTTTATATATTTTTACAACGATTTAAAACGTAGATGTTTTCAGCGGCAACGATTTATCATAAAGACATGGGGTTCTTTGGTAAGACATGGAAATTCTTTACCAAGAAAAGGGATCAAGTTTAGCTTTACCTGAATCGCATTCACTTCCCCATTCCTGCCTTAATGCGATAACACAAAGGCTTGTGTAGGCGATACGGAGGTGTTTTGGGAGTGTGACAAATCACTTTAGAAGGACGTGTCTCAAAATTGCATTAATAAATTATAAACTTTTAGAGGGGGACGGCTCTTTGATCCTTGCTTGGGGTAATATTGTTGGAAATACTATGGCTTGATATAGTAATGAGTATTATATTCAACCTAGTAAAGGTATGTCTGAGGACGTAAACTCTCTCCCTGTATTTCTGTTTCTCTCCCTATATTTTGTTACATAACCCTGTATAAATATTATTTTATAAGGCAAATACGATCACAATTCATTTATTTGAGAATAGTGGTAATAATATTTACCATGCTCTTTAAAAAATGTAGATAATAATTTGATTTCATATACAATGTATATTTGTTACGTTATAGTATATATTTTGTGAGTATTTTTATCATGAAAATATTTCCCATTTTTGGTAGTTGCTTGATCAAGCAACTACCAAAAATGGGAAATATTTTCATGATCCCTTATAGCAATATTTTTTTTCCCCAGTAGAATAATATAATAAATATTAGTTAAATAACTTTATACCCAAAAAACTAATATATAGCTATGTCAAGAGAAGTTAAAGCATAGCCTTGTCAGGGTATGAGATGGGTCTTACTCGAGATATAGTTTGATTAATTACATTCTCTGACCCTCTTAAAAGTCACATGTCATAACTGATGACAAAAACTTTGGTAGTAGACACACGTTTAGTTAAGCCGCGTCTCCTGCGACCTGTTTTCGTGTTCAACGAACATCGAACAGTGAACAGTGAACGATAAAGGGGTATGGTCTACGTGTTTTGACGAATAAAAACACTCAAAACACGTTGTTCAGTACTTTGTATATGTACGCACAAATACTACGTATTTTGTTTTTTAAATCGATTTATACTTAATCCACTAGCATATTCCAAACGGGACATGCCTAAAACGGAACGCTTACAAAAGCGCGCAACACTGAACGCTGAGGTGTTGCCACACACTTCTTCTACCCGCACGTTTGCTAAGAGCTCGCTCCGGTGCTTGAGCCTATAAAACCAAAAATTATAATATTCAAGTGTCCAGCACAATAGACCACGTATATCGACTCCAGCCTCTGCGATTGTTACATTCATCATCGAAGGACAGGGGCCCCTGAAGAAGCTTGCTTCGTCATACCAGGTCAGTCCCAAAATTACGGTCTATGCTAGCCAATTTCTACATTTATGCGACATAGTTGTTTTCGAGCCGGATCTCACCATCTGGTATTGATTTATTCGTATTATTTGTGCTGTACAATAACAATTTAAAGTAAATTCATTTGTCTTTGTTCGTAAGTAGCGAGAACCTACCTCCACTTACAATTTTATAAATATCGAGTTTCCGACAACGTCGTGCTATATTTCTCAAAAATACCTATACGTACAGTTAGATCTCAATAAAATCATTCTAATTATATATGGTTTTATATGCTTTTGATCACTTTAGGCGAAATTACATTCGTCTATAACTTTCCGGAACCGGGCGGTATTTAGATTTACCCACCTATAGCGGCGCGCGGGAAGTCATTTGCCTAGTACCAATAGGTCTAAATAATCGAAATATAGTTTGTTGCAACTGATTTCTTTATTTTATACAACGTACATTACATTGCATTTAGTATTTACGTACTTAAATGTAATTTAAGGTTCAGGTATAACATACCGGAAAAAACCAAATTATCGGTTGCTGTCATAATTGCAGTATCGAATAATCTGTAGCTCGTATTGCATACGACACAGTGTTCAAATTTCTTTAGCTCGGGTTCTACCGACGGGAAATATTAACTTTGTATTTAACATTACATGTTATATTACAACATACTTTAACTTGTGACAAACTATATAACTCTTTTATTAACCAACTAACATTTTTCTAGTACCTAGCAATTCTAAAGATCATAAAAACTTAACATTACGTATACAGTATACACTATACAAATACCCTCTTATAACTCGTGATAACATTGTCATTTTCCACAGTAGTATAACAACTCAATTTCTTAAAAAATGTCCGCTATGGAGATTGAACAATTGATGTTTGAACGTGATTTAGCAATTAACAATATTCAAAAAATTGTAGATTGTTCGAATAATGTAGCCGAATTTAGAGTTCGAGTTAAAGAGTTAGCCTCAATCAAAAAATCATTTTTCCAAGTTCAAGCGAAAATTGAAAAGTTATCAGCAAAGAATGACTTATTTAACCGCGATGATCATTTAGCCGTGAGAAATCAATTCGATTCTTTGTACTTTAAGGTCCAAGTTGCCTTGGACACGTTTAAGGAGGAGCGTAAGCAAAGCATTACGTCCGTCTGCGGCGGATTTACTGGGGTGTCACATGCGAGCTGCTGCGCTCAACAATCACCAACGTCACATATTCGTTTACCGCGCTTAACGCTTCAAACATTCACAGGAGTTTTAACTGATTGGAATGCTTTCTACGATTTATTTAAATCACTTGTACATGACAACGTCACCTTAACAAATGTCGAGCGCTTCCGATATTTGTTATTATCTTTAAAAGATGAACCGTACAATCTCATCAAATCTATTCCTGTTACGGATTCTAATTACGAAAATGCCTTACAGGTATTAATTTCACGTTATGAAAATAAACGAATCATTTCAACAAAACATTTTGACAACATTTTTGACTGTGAGTCGGTTAACGAGAAAAATGTTGAATCAAGTTTACGTAATTTAATGAATTGTTATCACGAGAATATTACTGCTTTGAAATCATTAGGTTTACCAGTTGATGACTGGAGTTTCGTACTATTAAATATTTTGCTACGAAAAATTACTCCTAATATTCGTAGACGTTTTGAATTGTCTTTAAAAACTTCATGTGAAATTCCTGACGTGACTGAATTTCTCGATTTCCTCGATAAGGAATTAGCGGCATCTGAAGTGATGACCGCATCCGCGCGTACTGCAAGTACATCCGCGGGGCCTGCGCAGCGCGCGGCGCCCGCACTCGCTGCTGCTGGCGGAGCGGTCGGCTCGGCCCGGTCAGCTGCGGTGACGTCATCGCGCCATGCTATGGCGGGAAGGCGTGCGATGTCGTTTACTCACGCACACTCGGACGTGCAACATAATGCACCGCGTAATACTAACCCTTCGTTTGCGCGTAACTCGCGTGCTATGAGCGTACATGCAACAACTGCGGTGGATGACTTAAATAAAGTTAAATGCGCGTATTGTAAAGACAATTCACATCCTTTATATAAATGTGAGAAGTTCACTGCGCTCACTTTAAAGGAACGAAAACTTTTCGTGGAACAAAATAAACTTTGTACCAATTGTTTATTTTCTGGTCATGCACAAAAGGACTGCAAGTCACGCCATACTTGCCGCGTCTGCACTCAAAGACACCATTCTTTACTACATGTTGATGCGTCTATTCCAAACGTCTTACTGACTACGGAGTCTTCTTCTTCCCCTGAGTTGCGCTCAGTAGCGGAAACTTTCACGCCCCCTCCATTACATGGACCTACGGGGCATCCTCCGAGTCAGAACTGTACAGTCTTACTCACGACTGCGCTTGTAAATGTACGACCCTTGAACCAAGGGCCTTACACGCCGAGGTCCGTTCGCACCCTTGTGGATCAAGGTGCGCAGACCACGCTCATTTCTGAGTCGTGCGTCCAACGTCTTGGCCTGCCGCGGTACTCCGCGCGGGCAGGCACCACTCTCACAGGTATTGGTGGTGAAGTCCAACCACGCGGTTACGTGTTGTGCGAGGTCACACCTCACAACAAACTCGAACCTAAGCTTCACATCGAAGCTTTTATCCTACCTAACCTGACAAGCTACACTGCTAATATTCCTAAATCAATTGGGAATATTCAGAAGTTTCAACACCTCCAAAATCTTGATCTAGCAGACCCAGAATTGCGCTCAACAAGGCCTGTTGAACTGCTACTGGGATCTGACTATCTGGATAGCATACTGCTACTGGATAATATCAAGGGTCCACCGGGCACACCCGTGGCCATCAACAGCATTTTTGGTTATCTGATAGGTGGTAGAATTTCATATGAAAGTATGAAACGACTAAGTGTCAACTCGAATACTTGTCAACTTGACATGAAACTTCAAAGGTTCTGGGAGTTGGAATCCATACCAGAACATCCACATCTTACAAAAGACGAATTACGCTGTGAGTCGATCTTCGTCGATACTCACACACGTGATTCAAATGGGAAATATATAGTTTCTCTACCATTCAAGGAGAATGCTATGCCCTTGGGCGATTCTCGTGCTATAGCTCTCTCGCGTTTAACTAAACTAGAGGCACGCCTGTCTCGTGATCCTGCCTTACGAGAGAATTATAACAAAGGTATCCAAGAATATTTAGACTTGGGACATATGGAGCCAGTGACGGACTCTGCGAGTCCGGGCACTCTCCCTTACTATCTACCTCATCACGTTGTGGTGAAGAGTTCCGCATCCACTACGAAGTATCGTATTGTGTACGACGCTTCATGCAAGACTACATCAGGTCGCTCTCTTAACGACAATCTCCTCACTGGTCAGAAATTGCATCAGGACATTTCTGAAATCTTGCTGAAGTACAGACTTCATAAAATAGTCTTTACGGCTGATCTCAAGATGATGTATCGCTACATCGGTCTTTGTAAAGAACACCGGGACTTTCATCGGATTCTTTGGAGATTCTCTCCCCATGATCCCGTAAAGGAATATCGTATGTGCTGTGTCACATTCGGCGTCGCTTCCGCACCTTTCCTAGCTTTGCGAACACTTCGTCAATTAGCAATTGATGAAGCTGCTAACTTCCCACTTGCCTCGCAAATACTTCTTAACGAAGTCTTCGTTGATGATGTCGTTACTGGAGTTGATACGGTTGAAGATGCTATCACTCTTCAGCACCAGCTTACTTCCATTTGTAAAGCAGGAACCTTCGAACTTCGCAAATGGACCAGTAATAGTTCCGAGTTTTTATCGCACTTAAACAATGATGCTTCCCATCATGATGATGCTCTTATTTTGTCAGCACTCGACACTGACACTTCTATCAAGGTCTTGGGGCTGAAATGGAACCCTAAATCTGACGTCTTTTCCTATCAAACGAATGGAGTGGCTAACTCACGTAAATGTACAAAGCGCTTAATGTTAGCAGAAATCGCAAAGATTTACGATCCCCTCGGATTCCTAAGCCCAGTGACAGTATTCGTAAAGCATTTAATTCAACTTCTATGGGTATCAGGCTCAGGTTGGGATGCTGCCCCTCCACAGGGTATCTGTGACTTGTGGTTTCGGTTCATCGACGAACTACCGTTACTACAAAACATCGCGTTACCTCGTCATGTGCTTCCTAGCACACATCAAGTGTCACTTCATGGCTTCTCCGACGCATCCGAAAAGGCGTACGCCGCCTGCGTCTACATTCGCGTTATTGACTCGAACGGTGCCATCAGCATACACCTTCTCATAGGCAAAACAAAAATTGCGCCTTTGAAACGGCTCACCATCCCGAGATTGGAGCTGTGTGGTGCTCAACTATTGTCAAAATTGATAAAAAAGGTCCTCACTGCTTACAGCAGTAGATTGTGTTTCGACCAAGTCTACGCTTGGTGTGATTCCACAATAACTCTTGCCTGGTTGCGTTCATCTCCAGACAAGTGGCGGACATACGTGTCCAACCGCATTGCGGATACAACAAGCAACGTGCCTGCCTCACAGTGGCACCACGTTCAGTCCGCAGATAACCCCGCAGACCCCGCGTCTCGTGGTGTTCTCCCCTCTCAGTTGAACCATCAACTATGGTTCACGGGACCCGGTTGGCTGAGTAAAAACGAGTCTGAGTGGCCTAAGACTAACGTCGTATGTCACACCGATGAAGAACGTCGCAATCACGTTCTTCTCACACAAACCAATGACCCTAATAGCTTAGAGTTCATTGAGCGATTTTCATCGCTTCCAAGGATGCTACGCGTAATTTCGTATATGTTACGATTCATAAACAAATGCCGTAAATCCCATAGCCCTACGACTAAACATGTCACAGTTCCTGAGACAAAACAAGCTCTCAATAGAATTATATCACTTGTTCAAAATGAATGCTTTTTTGAAGACATCTCGCGTCTCAAGGACGACGATAGATGTACAAAACGTCTTCAAAAACTAAAACCTTTCTTGGACGATGCCGGACTCCTCAGAGTCGGCGGCAGAATAAATCAGGCCAACGTACCGTATGATGCCAAGCATCAGATTTTGTTACCCAAGAAACACCATTTCACTAATCTTCTCATTGATGTCTATCATAAAACACATTTACATGTGGGACCCCAAACTTTGCAGTTTGCCCTCGCACAGACCTACTGGATCCTGTGTGCTCGCGATGCTGTGCGTATGCGTACACGACGTTGCGTATCGTGTGTTCGTGCACGACCTGTCCCGCCACAGCCATCAATGGCTCAATTACCTACTACTAGGGTGCGATCACTTCGTCCCTTCTTAAATACGTCCGTTGACTTTGCGGGACACTTCTTTCTTAAATCGAGTAAACTTCGTAACGCGAAAATTTTCAAATCATATGTATGCGTTTTCGTTTGCCAATCAACAAAAGCAATCCATTTGGAATTAGTTCCCGATCTCTCAACCGAATCTTTTCTGAACGCATTGCGTAGGTTCATATCCCGGCGCGGGTATTGTAAAACAATCCGCTCCGACTGCGGGCGGAATTTTGTTGGCTGTGACAGGTATCTTTCCGAACTTTACACGTTTCTGCGAAACGAGTCAAATCAGACTGCTATAAACAACCAGCTGACAAATATGCAAATTACCTGGCAGTTTAATCCTCCGTATGCTCCGCATTTTGCCGGTCTCGTCGAACGAGCCGTAGGTAGTCTGAAACGACACTTACATCGTGTCATAGGTACACTAAAACTAACTCAGGACGAATTTAATACTTTAATCTGTCAGATTGAAGCGGTCTGTAATTCAAGACCGCTCTGTCAACTTAGTAATGATCCTACTGATCCATTACCCCTTACTCCCGGACATTTCCTCATCGGGGAACCATTAACGTCTTTACCTGAATTTAACTTGTCTAACGACAATCCACACCGCCTCGCTAGATGGCAGGTTATTCAACAAGCTGTTCAACATTTTTGGAAACGCTGGAGCGTAGAATATCTACACCAGCTACAACCAAGAGGTAAATGGTTCCACGACAATATTAACACACCCCTTAAGGAGGGTTCTGTAGTCGTGTTGATAGACAACACACTGCCACCACTGCAATGGCGTCTCGCGCGCGTGCACCAGCTGCATCCCGGCGCCGACGGTAATACCCGAGTCGTAACTGTACGCATCGGTAATACTTTTACTAAGCGACCTGTAGTTAAGGTCTGCCCATTGCCTGTAGAATAGGCATCTAGCATTACATGTTTTTAGTCTTAAGTTAGTATAGTACTCTGTATGATAGATCTTAGATAAAATAAGCATTATTTTATCGCCGGCAGCATGTTCAGTACTTTGTATATGTACGCACAAATACTACGTATTTTGTTTTTTAAATCGATTTATACTTAATCCACTAGCATATTCCAAACGGGACATGCCTAAAACGGAACGCTTACAAAAGCGCGCAACACTGAACGCTGAGGTGTTGCCACACACTTCTTCTACCCGCACGTTTGCTAAGAGCTCGCTCCGGTGCTTGAGCCTATAAAACCAAAAATTATAATATTCAAGTGTCCAGCACAATAGACCACGTATATCGACTCCAGCCTCTGCGATTGTTACATTCATCATCGAAGGACAGGGGCCCCTGAAGAAGCTTGCTTCGTCATACCAGGTCAGTCCCAAAATTACGGTCTATGCTAGCCAATTTCTACATTTATGCGACACACGTAGACCACGCCCCTTTATCGTTCACTGTTCACTGTTCGTTGTTCGTCGAACACGAAAACACGTCGCAGGAGACGCGGCTTTATAAAGGACATCCGTTTTTGTTCGCTGTCTGCTTTCGTTCTATCTATTGGCATTTTATTTTTATAGAATTTGGTTGCGTTGATTATACCAAGTCCATGATCATTCCTTGTTTCTAATTTATTGAAGGATTCACTTGCTGAGCGGAGTGTTTGGTTCGATCTCCGTGTTGATTAAATTTTATGGGTTTTCCATAATAAAATTTTCAATAACTGCACAGTCTGACCTAGTTAATGTCAACAGGCCCACTCCCTATTACCTATATGAAACTTATAGCATAACTTGCAAAGTGTGGGTGTATCATTTCTGCCTACCCCGCCTACCCAGAGAAAACTAGCGTGATGTTATTTTGTTTTGTTACTACCGTACTTAAAGGTTATTACGACTGCCTCAGAAGAAGGGACATTTATGTTTTCTTTTTATTTTCTTGCTGAGTCGGTGATCGAACGTCAGCTACGTTTGACTGATACTCAATGTTGAGTAGTTGCGTCAATATAGTTCGGTTCAATATAGGAAGTATGTTTTACGTGCTCGGAATATTTATCACGGGTATGTTTCCCTATTTTTAAGCAATGTTCATACATGCTCAATCACTGCATACAAATCTGTAAGTTCACTTTACGTAACTTCGTCGTAGTCCCTATTGCTGTCGTTACCTACAATTTTATTCATAGATCCAAGTTGTGGCATATCTTCAGATCCTTTAACATTTACATAACATAACAATAACATAACATCATGCCTATATTTCCTGAAGAGTTAAGCAGAAGTGTATATAATAGTACACCACATTTCGTTAGTTGTGTTTGAGTCCCATGTAATAGGAGCGAGCCTAATTTCATTAATCGAGGAAAAACCCAGATTTTTGGCTGCTGCTGAACAAGTACGTACACGTACCCGGTACCCGTAGTACCCGGTAGCTCAGTTGGTTCAGAGCACTAGCCACGGTTCGGCAGAGGTCGCGGGTTCAAATCCCGCTCGGGTCATATGATTTTTGAGAATCACTTATATATTTAATAACTTAATATAAGCATAACATGGCTTTGACATGTTTCAAATTCACAAAAAATATACATTTATAATGTATGATGGTGATATCGCATCGATGTCCGATAACTGCAAAGTAATTGGCATTGAGTTGGAAATACTGCATAAGTTTTCCGATAGATGTCGCCAAACGCTCCTAAGAAGCGTATTACAAAGGGGTCTCAAATTTCAGATGAGTCGGGCGGGACCCGGTAGCTCAGTTGGTTCAGAGCACTAGCCACGGTTCGGCAGAGGTCGCGGGTTCAAATCCCGCTCGGGTCATATGATTTTTGAGAATCACTTATATATTTAATAATCCAATAAAACTTTACTTGTCCCGGAGATTGAATCCAGGATCTTCACAGTAGTCGCGCTTGCAACCACCGGACCAACGTAGTAGTCCTTTAGTATTTGTCTTTAGAAATTACTTAAAACTCCTGTTTTTGTTCATAGGAGTGCGCAAGCTCAGTGCAATATTGGCGACTGGAGCTCGGTCTGGGATCTGGCGTATCGAAGCCCGCTGTGGAGGAGGTTCAGCTCGCGTCGACATCACTGTTGGAAATGGAGTGGGCAACACGGCTGCCGCGGCGCCTGCCGCTGAGCAGCATTATGTTGAGCTGAGGTTTGCTGACAGCATGAGACGACGCTACAAGCCTGGATTGCCATTCGTGGGAAGGGTACGAATCAAAACATTTTCATTTATAAATATAAGGGACTTATAGAAGCTTTTTATATATAAAACACAACTTTTTTTTATCTTTGTGAAGACTTAACCATTTTTAAAGCAAATGGAAACTTTCTTATATGATGGTTTTGTGAGACTCTTCATTTCAGTGTCAAATCTTAACATGGAAAATAATAAAACAGCTTGATATAACAAATTCAAGAAATAATATTATCACAAATATACGGACCAACAGTCTGGGTCATCAAAAGACAGTTGTAGGTATCTTCAAGTATTATTTCTACTACACTGCCGTAGACTAACGATAATTCATAATAATTTTTATTGCACCATTTCGTTCGAGTTGTATAGCCTGAAATGGCAGAATTGTGGCAAATAGCTGCTCGTTAGCCCATTCCGCTGGAACTTTTGATAGCTCCCTTTATCTAAGCTTTAGACAATAGGGAGGTTGGTGTTAGTATGGACATTTCTGAAATGATATTTTATCTCACAACGGAGGTTAGTAAAGACAGCATTTGGTGATACATTCTTAATTATTTTCTTGCCACTTTGAACTGGACTCATTGGACTGTTTAAGACTGTGATATTATTATAACCAACAAGCGATATTCTAATTAGAAGAATAATGTAACTGCGTTTTATTTTAGATACACAATTTAAATGACATGAATTAGGCTTCACTGTACAAACCAATTCGCAACCGATAACCTAAAACCGATACCATTAATCACGAGGGAATATTAACTACGTATGCACCATAACATATAATCCAGCTCAGATTAATACGATCACTGCATCAAAGCGTTCTATAGGTCCTGCATACAACAACGAACTTACTTTGTCTACAAAAGCGGTTTTGAGCCATGATATTGTAATTTCCTACCGATATGATGCAGTAGTAGAGGTATTTACACTTTATAACTTCGTCATTTGCGTGCTTCCTTGACTGAACGGTAAAAATGCTTTGATATTCATAAATCATACGTTTTCTATAAAACTGTCCACTAAGAGCTTGCAATTTTTGAAGTAGGTACTTTGGATTCATGAAATATTGTAGTTTTAGCAAACACGAAAATTTTCTTAAAAAAATATATCTAATAGGACGATAATAATTGTGGATTAATAGAAATAGTTGTAGTCTCTCTTCTACTACCAGTTCAATTATGTGAAACTAGTCTAAAAACAGGCTCGACGTATCAAAAAATTACCTATTTAATAATAGATTTAATCAGTTGTCATCGCCGCACAATCATGGTCTGATAAAAACAAATATTCAAACTTAATCAATATTAAAAATAAAATCAACATAACATTGCTTTATTGTATTATTTTTAATAAAAATCGTATCCATATTCATCTTTCGTCGTTGTCGGCGGGAGAACAATATAATAAATTACAGAGAGACCCTAACGAACAGCTTTTATATTGACGCTCGCTTTTCTTTCTGTCCAAGTATTGTGGCCACTGCTAGCGGATTATAAGTTATAAATTTTACTCGCTTAACAGTCAGTTGCAGAAAAGGTCATTAAGTTTAAAGAAGACTTTACCATAGAAATTGTATGGTTAAAACCTAATGACCTTTAAAACTTGATCCTTTGGTGTGATTATATGGGAATAATTTGAGACCTCAATGGATACAGAAAGCGGTTACCAATCAACCGTCAATGCACAAAATGTAAAAAAAATATACGTTTTACAATATAATTCTTCTCACAGATGTTTTGATAATACCTAACGTTTGGACGCTTAGGCTCGTATTACAGGACGCTACTCGAGCACAGATCTCTGCTTGATCATAGGTTGAAATTAGTTTCAACCAATGAAATGGCTTTAAATCTATGCTGAAGTCGGGTTCTGTGCTCGAGCACCGTTCTGTAATACGAGCCTTAGAAATTTAATGGGCACATTGTTAACGACTTTCAGAGCTCATTTTTCCCTAAATAAATAAGAAAGTCACATAAAAACCCTCATATTATTTGCAAAGACCTATCCAACGATACCTCACTGAAAGGAGCGCGATTTTTTTTCATCCTTCATGTACCTATGTAGTTGCCCCGCGTAAATATACATATATTTTTATAATTTTACTACTGTACGCCTTTATAGCGGTTCACAGACATGCGAAGTTTCATATAAATTGGTTAACAACTGTAGATTTTACGAGGGTGTGACAGCCTGACGGACATGATGAAACTAGAAGGGTTCCTAGTTTTACTACAAAATCCTGAAAAAGCTGTAGTATATATACCTAATATCTATAGTTGCAATGATTTGCAAGACCAAATTCTCGTATAAAATGCAAACGTGAACTAGAAGAAACTCATTCTAGCTCATAAATCCGTTGAATTTGAAGCTCGATCATGCTTGCCCTATAGTTGAATTAACGATTTCTCTCCAAATATAGATTGCTAATTGATTGACATTTTCTTTGTAAAAATAATGGGATGAAGACTTTCTTAGAAGTATTGTCATTCTACATAATACCTAAAGTTAATTTTGGACGCGCTATTTTAAGGCAATTTTTATTGTACGATTTTTTTTCGTTTACTTGTTAAAGCATACTCTTTATGGATATTTCTTTTTGTAAAGATTACTTTTGAAATAACGACCACGGTTTTTTTCAGTGAGCTCTGTAGGTAGCCATGAATTGAGGTAGTAGCACAGAAATCCAAATAAGAAGTCAATAAAAATATCATCTAATTTATTTTATCCCCAGACGCGTATCGCCGGTTCGCAATCAATGTCAAAGCATCCAATGGTTTAACTTAATTCCGTTCACATACGTCACATTTTTAAACGCGCGTTATCGTTTTTTTTTTATACTATAGGAGGCAAACGAGCAGACGGATCACGTGATGGTAAGTGATTACCGCCGCCCATGGACAGTCACAACACCAGATGAGTCACAAGTGCGTTGCCGGCCTTTAAAAAACTGTTCTTGCCTTGGGCATTGTTGAGCGCAGTTTTGCCCCCCCCCCCAGAACAATGGATTTATCAACTGCGCCATAATGGGGGGGGGGGGGTTTGGGCCTCCGGTACCCTCACTCACTCGGCGAAATACGACGCAAGCGTCGTATTTCGCCGAGAGAAGATTTCAAAGAGATTGATAGAGAGATGTAGGTTTCTAATCATTAGCAAAATTAAACAAACACAAAACAACGTCGCAATCCCAAGCTTTTAAATAATTTGCGCAACAAATATTAATCACGTTTAATTATCTCAGTATTTCATATCTGTACCCCTGTCGACACAGGTTTTGGAGTTAAGCCAGGTTGGCGTGGTAAACTTAATAGCTTAATTAAGACTTAAGTTGACGTCACAATAATGGTTCTCATTGCGTTGCGAGGTGTACAACTTACGTGGAATTGGTGTTAAGATATTTAGCTGGACGGTGTTTAGAGGGGTAAAGGGTAAAGAAACATTTAAAAGTTAATATTTAGATCATGAATTCATTGATAAGAAATTATAATGATGTCATCACCTCACCTTATAATTATTTGGTCACCGCTGCGATCTAAGCTCATCACACGATTGTAGAAAATGACTAAGAAGAAATGAGATGGCAGTTGTCTCATAGAATATTTAAAGAAACTTATTTCCAAAAACTATGCGTGCTGACGATACTTTAACAATTATACCTACATAAACTTTTATGGATCTATCGTTCAACCATAAAACTAACATTATTTTTTAAACATTTACAAAATAATCTAAAAAGTTAAAATTTCTCTTCTCCACCAGGTTGAAGCTATGAGCACGGAAAAACGAGTTCGGGTTCGCGTCAAGCTGTACGATGACAAGACCGACATCTATAGTCAAGACATCGACATGTCCACAGGAGAGGGAGGATTCATAGTCCCAACTGTCATGGCGGATGCACCGTACGTCAATTTGCAGGTGAGTTCAAACTTTATTATTGCTATACCACAGTTTTATCCCAACAAGTTTTATATGAGAGATTTATTTTTATGTGAATACAGTGGAGTGATAAAGGCGGGATATTTAATATGCTGTTTCTACTATAAAGCTAGTTTGATATGTGTGTAAAAATATGTCCGAACATATTTTATTAGACCGTTACCTATGTACTCCTTATCCATATTATAAACATTAATTATGCCAAATCTTAGGCCGAGATAAATAGACGTTACTTAGCACGCGCTTTGGCTAAGCTATGTTCCCATCTCTGTCTTGCTTGCAAGTTGCGCGACAGTGACAACTATACTGCTTAGCCAAAGTACGTGCTAAGTGACGTCTATTTATCTCGGCCTTACACTCTTCCATCCGCACAATATGCCTAAAAAGGGGTAGGTATAAAGTTTTCTCTTCAAGTATTAATGTAGATTGATTAATGTAAAAGGGATGCTGAAAACCAGCGTTGATCTCCGTGGGGCTTATTTTTTCAAATTGTATATTATGTTTTCGTAAACAAACACACTATATCTACTACCTTTTTTATTAAGGAAGACTAAACTGACGAAAAAATCATTTTACTGCAATGATTAATGAATGGCTCACAAGATTGCTGTATTGCTCCATAATATTCGATGAAAGTTTCTTTTTCTAATACAACATATCATCGAATCGAGGAAATTGGTTCGTTAACAGAGAATAAAGATATGAAATACGTACTATGTGGGTGGGTGTATTGACCTTTCGAGATGTTTTTCCAGTATATTATGAACATATACCTATTTGTATGTACCTATATCACAGTATAAATCCATAGCGACCTTTATATAAGTTCAAAGGTATTATTGGCATAAGGAATTTCACAAACTTGCTGCCATCTGGTTTTTACCAATTACTTTAACGAATCAATTGAATTGTGTTAAATTAAATCGTATTCATGAAACAAGTCAATTTTGAAAAGTAGTTAATGTCAAAAGCGATTGTAATAATACTTTAGTTTATTCATGAAAGAAGTCAAGTATGACGAGTAAATGTCAAGCGATTGATTTTAATACTTTTTTATAAACTTGATTTAAAAGATAATTATTTTTATTATTACTAGGTAGTTGCATAGCAAATGTGACACGTCCAATATTATAACTAAATAATTTTGATTTATTATTATAATATGCCACTTTGAATGCAAAAATATTCCAATAATAATTGAAAGCTGCATCAATATTCACAATTACAAAATTGGACGCACTGTGCAATTTACATCGATACTTTGCATCCTAAGCGTTGAGTTGCGCATTCTAATTTTGTTTAATAATATTATTACACCGAACTAATTCTATAATTAGCATTAGAACATTATTAACATAGATCGAAACCGTTTAATTAGGAACTGCATTTAAATGTTTCTAATTAAATCGTATCTAATTATATATAAACCACTCATACCAAAACTAACTCGTTGTCACGTTTGATTGTAATTAAACCATCAATTGTTTAGTCAAAAGTCCACTCATCAACATCATCATCACCGTCATTATCATTAGCCAACAGAAGTCTACTACTGATCCCCAAGCATCGCCATAGCGACCGGACCTGCCGGCCTAGCATGACCACTATAGAAACGGGTTTTATCTACTACTAGAATAGACTAGACAAAGTGACAGATTGTAGAAAGATTTCTACCGTTTTACGCATTCAATGAGGTAGAAGAGATAACGATTAGGATAGAAGGAACTTTGTAAGTTCTTTGGTAGAATAGAGATAGAGTTAGTCATACTAAGTGTGCTGTGCTGCTCACATCCAGTGAATTCTCGTGACTTCATTAGGTCGTCGGTTCACCGTCCAAGTCTAGTAATTTGTTTGTAATTAGACCATTGTCATGCACATTTGAATTAACAAGAAGTCTGTCTGTGTCGGAATGTTAGTTGCTCGATCTAAAGTGTAGAATTTAATGGAGAAAAATTGTCAAGAAACTCCTAGGTTATTGTTTTTATTAATAAGTCATTACAATATCTCTGAATATTATATGGATCATAAAAAAAAGTTCTTAGATAGTCTATTCTAAAATAATCTACTTAGTACAATTTTACTAAAGGCTTTCCGTTATATTCATCACCATCACCTAGGTACCTAAAAAGTTACAATCAGTTATGAAATCCATACAGCTGATAAAAACTAGTTATTAAATACTACAAACCAGCATTTAATTAGTAAAACATTGTTTAATTCTGATCAATATCGAATGGTCCATTTCTAAACTTCGTAATCCTTAAAATCATGGACGACCGAACTTCAGCACCGCTTAGATCTGTCTACGTCTAAATTGGCCGTTCGCGCCTTAAACTCTAATTTAGTTTAATCGCCTCATTAATTGGGCCTAGAAACTTCGAACTTCGATGCCCTCGGGAATAGTGTACAGGAATACAAATGGCCAGATTATGGTTGAACTGTTTTCGCGTTAATCCTTCCAATCGGTGGAGTGATAGGTTGGTATTAGCAATGCAGATATTTTGGTACGGAAGTTTATGGTTCTATCAGCCTAGATTGTGATTGATGTAACTATTACTGTGTGGGTACTAATGTGTGCAGTGCAGCATACTGGGGAATAATGCAACACTGCATCGAAATTAAAGTTGAAAACCAAAGTAGATATCGAACGTCGTATTTCGCTAAAATAGTGTTATATGGACAACGCACAGCCTAAACCGGTGGGTCTGGAAGCGTGAAATTTTGCACAGGAGTTCCATAGGTGAGAGCCAAGAAAAGATTTTTGTAAATTCATCACCTTAGGGAAATCTCACCGGACACACGGCTAGTAGTGAATAAGGTTACATTACATATTTTTTTTATATATTGCGTATAACGTCAAAAATCTCTTTTGCAACAAAGTCCTCAACAAACAACTCTGTATTTTCCTACTATTTAGTAGGAAATCCAATATTTAACTACTAAAATTAGAATAAACAAATGAACATCGTCTTTTTCTTCTACGATTAAATTAAACTTATCTTTCACGATCTTATCCTTAATTAGTTTATAACTTACAACTTAATTGAGATGGTTTCTTGGTCGTTGCCAAAAATGTCCTGCCTAGACTAAACCTTTCTACATAATAACCTTTTCAGTTAAGTGCCTCAAATAACGATATTACATGTTTCACGAGCCCGCCGGTTAAATTTTCGCAACCATGTGGAGCATTTTAAATTTAGAAAACTGTTTGAGAGTACAACTTGTTTGGGTTATGTGTTCCGTAGTAGATAGAAGTGATTCCTGTCACCAACGATTTGATTTCATGTAAAATCTGTAAACGATTTCCAACTAAAAATCGAAATTTAAAAAAAAAAATGGTAATGTGAAAATCAAGATACCTAGAGTAGATTATTTTTAGCTTATTTTGTTTGGTAATTTTTAATTTGCATAAACCAAGTCATTTTATTTTCTTAGCCTTTTAAAAATAACAAAATTTTGCTTTTCAATCTTTTTCCAAAGTGAAGTTTACTTTTTCAATCCATCCAGTTTCAATGCGGATCTCCAAAAACCTATCTTGGCGATCGAGAAAAGCAATTACACCGGGGCTGGGAGTGGTTATGACGCTGTCATCATGCAAATATACCAGCCCCGTATAGGATTGGCAATCCGGCTAAAGTGCTTTTAGGCCCCTGATAACTATCTTATGAATTATAATGCGAGCAAACTTGATGTGATCGTTGGACACACGGTTGGGAAGTTTGAAGGATTTGTTGATGGGTCTAGATGGTTTGTTGCTTAGCATGACCAATTCTATCTCTATTCTACCAAAGACTAGACAAAGTTCTTTCTATCCAACTCGTTATCGCTTCTGCCCGAGCATGTAGCGAACCGTGCTTGGAGTATTAGACTTTTGGCTACTGAAGAATATAAACATTTCTTCTCTTCATTGTATGCATAAATTAAAATAACCCTCTTTAAGGCGTATTGCACATCATTGTACTCGGGGGCCCTGTGGTTCAGATATACCCAAAAGGCTTACAATGCTCTGCGTATCCAATACAACAACGCGTTCAGGGTGTTACTGCGGCTGCCACGCTTCTGTAGCGCTTCAGTCATGTTCTCCGAGGCACGCACTGACGGTTTTGACTCGTTATGGCGTAAGAAATCTGCTTCTCTGCTTCGAAGATTGCGGGACAGCCCCAATGGCATACTGCGCGCGATAGCTGACCGGGCAGACAGCCCGCTTGTGTGGGCGCTGGCTGAGCGTACACGTTCTGTTTTAGTTATTAGGTACTAACATAGGCTAAGTAAAATTGTTACTAACACAGTGGAACCATGTAGTCTAAATAAATTAAACTAAATTAAATTAAATTATAAAACGATAGAAATCTTTTTAGAGACTGTCTGTATTGCCCGACTAGGTTCAAGACACGTTCTCTCTGCGAAAATTGTCGCGGGTAACTTCGATTTAGACCGCAACAATAAAAGTATCTATCCATCACATTTTATTTTTACTTTTATGTTTTAATCACTCAAATGATATAAGTACTGTTGAGTAATTACTTACTTAACAATTGCTGAGTTCTACTTTTGTAACAGTATCGTCATGAACATAAATAACAATCAATTAATCACAAACTTCTCTGACTGTTTCGAATTCCCGTCATCGAACAAAAACATAATTAACCTTTTATTTTCACTCCATTGTCAGCAAAATGATTTATAACATTACAACAACGCCATTACAGCGCATTATACGTATTGGAAATAAATTTGCTCTACCGTTTTTATGTGTAGCCATTGTTCTGACGGCTGATACATGTTAATCGCATGGCCCTTGAATATTCATACAAAGCGGGCACATTCATTTGAATTAATGAGCGTTTTTGATACTATGTTGTCTTGTGTCAACAGAGCGCGCAGCGGTTCATATTTTACTTTGTTCGACGCTTTTATGCGTGCGCCGATGAACTTGTTATGGGGTTATTTGGTAACTTTATAGCCTTATCCGCGATTTCGCTTATGTTATAAGATTTTATTCAGTGTATGTTTTTTTGAAGTCATACTTCTTGCGTACCTAGTAGTGTGTTGGTTGAGACGTTCTTCTTGGTGCTTAATTGCCATGAAAATACGTTACACGTAATGATATTATTCGATTTGAGTTCAAAATGAAGTCGCTTTTAGTGGTAAACACTAGAAATATGTGATTTATTAAAAAAAATACAAACAATAATTGTTCCTCTAAAAGTTACTGCTCACGTTTTATAGCTGTATGTAGTGAGGCTTAGCAATAGCTAATGGCTATGCTCAACCCAAATTAGTTGCGTTATTGCGAGCCTAACGTGTGGCAGGTTTTGGTTGAAATCCAATTATATCACCATCATAACACCGGTCCGTACATTATAAGAAACACCTGATGGATATTAAAAAACTTTGTTTATGTTGACAATAGAAACTTCTGATTTACGAATTTTAGGATCTGTTAACGAAGAGAGAGTAGCAGAGTTAATAATAACCCTTTTGATTGAATGAGAAAATTTTTAATCGACTACAACTTTGTTGGTTCCTTAAAAATGGATTGGGTAAAAATAATTAATTATAGCAGGGCTAAATGAGATTTAATGGGTAGAACAGTAATGAGAAGTCAGAAATAAACTTAGTCAAGATTTATTGAGGTGGAAATCGAGTTACAAGACAATAAGATAATACTTGGAAAAAAGAAAATATAATTAGTATCGATGCTAAAGTTCTCACGAAGTTAAATTATGAGATATTGCTTTCTCATTATTTCTGTAGTCATTCGTATGAAAATAAATAGTCTTTTGTTTTGATTTACAATAAAAATTAGTTGTTTGCAAAGACAGTGAGAAGTTGCTTCTACAACAATAATTTAACGTAACTATAAAATATCGACGACACCTCGTGACATCACGCAAAATTCGGGGCTTATTCGAATTCCACGACGCGTTGAGAACCAAATTACTTATTCAACGTCATTACCCCTATTTCGTGCCAGTGCTTCTTTTATATTATCTTCACAATGATTCTCATTATTCATATCTCAATTCTTTTTTGTAGCTGTTTCTTTAGGGATCCCCCTTTGTTCCGTTTTATCGGCAGACATTTTTTCAGTGAGATTTTCCGGCCTAAGCTTAATTCTTCCAGATAAATTATGCCAAGATAGACACAAATAATACAGCACTCCATTAAATCTGGAAAAAGCGAACGCTTTCAAGAAATTAGCCAGCTAATCTTGGGACTGACTTAAAAGGGGATTATATCTTGGGAAAAGTGCGTGACCTTTTTTAATTTCGCTTTTGTAATGTACGTTCCGTGTAAGCTGACACTTACTGAGTAGGACGATTTCTGAGTGAGATATTTATAAATTCGTTTATAAATAATACTTAAATAAAGTGTTTTTGGGACCCGCTTGAGAGTTTAACTTCATTTGATAATCTCAGTGTAATTCTTTTTAGGACTTTCATATTTAATACAGCTACATTTGTAAAGCTACTTTGAAAGATCTAATTAATTAGCAAAACTCCTTATACTGCCGCTCGCAAGTTTCAAAGTTTTGCTTCGTCTGTTTTTCCACGAATGATACTCTTTACAATAGCTTTCAGTTTATGACTTAGTACAAACTATATCACATACGAAAACCCCACCATTAATTACAACTCGTCGGAAATATCTGTGAACCTCGCTGGAATGCGCTTCCCCTCGCGCTTCCCTGCACCTCTGCCCGTTTTTTTATTTATTTATTTTATTTATTAATTTATTTTTTTTATTTATAACTCTCGCTTTCGTAATCGCATTATTGTGTATTGTTGCTCTGTTTGTGTCATCAAGCCAGGTCCGCAGATATTTCCGACGACTTGTACATACCTACATTATTGGTTATTAGAAACGACAGCTTCATTTATCATTTACATCAGTATACTAACTTCCATTGCAAACTATTTTTACATTAATAAAGTTATAAAGGTATAGCAATAATTGCCTGACAACCAGGTAGGTACATCAGTTTATTTGTACTATCTCTAACAGATTCCATTACTTGACAGAACCAATCAGCGTGGGTCAGCTACAGCTATTCGGATTATTCAATCAAACATCGCCAATTAACATAAAACTAATTATATTCACTGTTTATGCAGGAAATAGATGAGATGGCTTAGCTTGCTAATAGATTAAGCGACAATGCATATGGATTGTGCGCTGTTTCTATTTAGAACAAATTGGAATACTAAGTGATACGGATTAAGAATGAAAATCGTGTATTCGATACTATTAAACCATATTAGATATAATGGTTCAATAATATCGTCCATATTATGTTTATCATACCTATTAGTATTTTAGTTGGGCTAGTCCTTGTAAACTGAAAACGATCAATTTTAACATTAAAACTTAGGACTAGAGTGTTCAGAAAATATATTTAATTTAAACAAACATAGTAAGTTCTTCGATTTTTCATACTAAATCTTATAGGTAATAAAATACACAAGAAACATTTTCGCAACACCTTTTTCACTCAAATTAGAAGCTCACCGAACACGACCGCATAAGCCCAAAGAATGTTAAGCTAAAACTTAGTTCGGGACCGATTCATTTGCCGGATTTGCAGTTTGCGGTCCAACCTCAAGATCATTAATTGAAGTTGAAGACACAGTATGGATTGAACTAGCTGAACCTGTTTGCGGTCCCTAACCATGAGAATAGTTTGATTTGGAACTTCATTAGTCCTTGGCTCTGATTACAATAGCAGATTCGACGTAACTATGAACTGTCTCACTCAGGTAATTGGAGCAAATGAATTCTTGGCAAAGTAAGATTGCCTTTTGCCGTTACCAGTTTCGCAATGGCTTAATTTATAGTCCAGGGAAGATTTGAGATTCTGGAATAAGGTATTTAGAATAGCATTTCTGCGTCAAAGATGAATTATATGCTATTCAGTATAGCAATGGTATTGTTATGGGGTAGGTACATGAAGATTTCTCAAAAGCAGATTAATTTAATATTAGAAGTTTGAACAATACACGAGGACTTTGATGATAACCATGATCTAACTTTTTTTATAGGTATTTTTCTCATTGTAAAAGCAAAGACTATTTCTTTATTAAACATGAATCTGATTTAGTTAATTTTCACTCAAAGTCGATTAGAAAACTTTCAAATAAAGAGAGATGAGCGTCCACATTAATATTCCGGATCTAAATTGAACCTAACTAAATCGAGAGCTACTGAAGTAATCCTCGACAGTTAGCAAATTCAGCAAAATCCACCTGTAAGAAGATTAATTGAATTAGACCCAGTCAGAACTGATGCAGTGCAGATGGGTGTAATTTAGGAATTAAATTATAAAGTTTTGGTTGAAAATAAAATTGTAACTTGTAATAGAGCGAAGATGAATATTGAATCTCGATTTGCGTGTATGTGTAAGTGTAAGATTGGAATTCGTAACTAAATGATAGTAACTTTACGATTAAAGAAAATGGGGTAAATATATTAAGAGACTAGCTTTTACCCGCGTTGAAGTTGGAAATTAGCCCACGGGAATCAGAATCAGAATATCTTTATTTGCTCAAAAACATGGTACAGTGGTTACAAATTAATTAAATATTTCCAACATGTTTGGTCATAGGTATTTCATGACATGCAAACTTCAAAAATCATTAAGTATTATGTATTATCTGTAAGTAAATTATATCATTCCATAAATAATCCTTTATACTAATCATTTACATAAACATAAAACGGGAACGGGAACGTACTGCCGGGATAAAAAGTGGCTTAAAAACTATCACTTTGCAAAAAGTCATGGCGATTCGCTGCTCCATTGCTGCGTGAATACAGGATAAACCAACAAACACACTTTCACATTAAATAATTTAGTAGGGAAGAGATTGGTGATAACGTCATTTCAAGTTGAATAATTATAACTGCTGCCTTTATTTTATTTTTACCTACTAGATTTCGCGAGAACACTGATTTATTATACAAATCTGACCCAAGTCATCTAAGCTTTAATTTTTGTTAACATTTTATAAAACTCATTAACTTAATATTTTGGTCAAAATATTTTTCCAAAAAGTAAACCATCAAAATTTCGCCCACACTTTTGATCTTATGAACTAATATTGGAAAGAACCATAAAACTCAATCAACAAGGCCGGCCCAGCGAATCCAATCAATGATGAGATTAATGAAATTAGTCTGACACCGAAGCTGACTCCGTTAAACTTGGGTGCGGTGATCTTCCGAACTAACTAATGTTGGTTGCTAAAGGAGATAGCGGGCGTTTATCTTATAAAACATGGAATAGGGAAATTAGTTCGTATTCAGTTCCTGGTCAATTCAAAGATCATGTACCTATTATGTTTATTTTGGTTGATTATTTAATACTCAATCATGAAAGAACAAAAAATATTTTATATTCAATAGGTATAAAAATTATGTATCTAGGTACTTAGCATAAAGTGGCTAAAGAGGTTAATGTTTTACTATTACAAAAGCTTTATTAACGAGTATAATCTGTTCTGAAAATATAATCAGTTACTATTTTATTAAAAACGTTGCACCACACTAGCTTTTTTTTCTGATAGAATTATGGTTTTAAACTGAATCTGTAATGCTGATTATAATAAATTTGTATACCTACGTAAAAATATTTCAGCTTTCATTTCAGTTGGCTTTCGAACACCAAATTTATCAGTTTTACTCTTGTTATGAATCCTTTTAATGTTTCCATTATCATTAAAATTAATGAAAACCTTTTTGAGTATTTAAAACTGGGGAAACGAATTTCATTTTGTATTTTGCGCACAGGTACTTTAAAAATAATATATTTTTCATCTTGTTCCTCAATTTAAAAGGTTACAGGTAAGTGTTATTCACTAGAAGGAAGCTTTTAGTATGAAGTGGCCTTTAGAATAAAAAAATATTTTTAAGTTGTTATAAGACTTTCACGATGGTTTTCTTCAGATACAATTAGGTAGGTACCTACTAAAAAAGGTGCTTGGCAATAATTGCTTTTATTTTAAAAATTAACCTCTGAATTAACCTACTAAAATATTATTGAAATGAAAACCATAAAAAAATATGATTTTATTTGCAATTAACTTTGTCCCCAACTGAAATTGACATAAAAATCTACTATTGTGTACCTCGATGATATATTCATTGTTTCAACATAACATAACATAACGCTTGTATTTTCCAAAGGGTTGGCAGAGGTGTATAATATGACCTCATTCGTCTAGTGGTGATAAGCGCGACTGCTGAGTGCGGAGTCCTGGGTTCAGTACCAGGTCGGGCAGTGTTATTGGGTTTTTCGTTTATGAAATTGTTAGTTACAGCCCCGGAGTCTAGATTTGTGCCCGGTTATGCGAAATATGTATTTGTATTTGACACTTCTGCCACATTGTTTCTAATTCTTCAATAATAAAATTATTCAGTGTAGTACAAACATACAGGTATTATACCTTATATAGTGTTGTGCATATAAATCGCCTATTCGTATTCCACTTAGACACCTCAAGCGGAACTTCGGCAGTTTAAATTAGAAAACGAAGGCGTGACTACCTACTGTTTAAAGTTGAAATGGGCTCTAAGATTGTTGAGCAACAATTCCCAAACACATTAGCGGCAATCGATGCTACCACTTAGTAAAACTACTGTGGAACTTATGTAGCGTTTACATAAGTTGGGCTACCATCCCCCGAACTTCAGAGAGCTGTTTGTAATGACTTCTATCGCTGATGGCGCTTAAATTCGAGTTTCATTATATTTTTATCTACTTAGATCTTTCTGGATGAAATTCTACTTTGCCGGGATATAAAATATCTTACAATTTTCTTTTCTGCGTTGTGGGTTAAGTGTAACTCATCTACGTGATAGAGCGCGTTTATTGGCGCATTATTTAGACAGATAAACATGTATCACTTATTGAAGCTTGCGTTTCAGTAAACTAACTGTTTTACTCTACTATATTTCATTTTACGAAACAAGAAAAAGATTGAAAGTTCTCATTTGTGAAACCGTATTACAATTATTTTGTTGCAGATGATCTGGCATAGTGAATATTTTGCCTTGTTCATCCACTCTTATGTAACCAAAAGCAAAGATGTCGTCTAATCATCATTCCCAAGTCACTACACACTTTCAGAACTTATTATTAACGTGTGACTTTCTTTATAGTTATTTTCTTTTTTACTTTTGATTGAGGACGCAGTTTTTGGTATGAGGAAAATATGATATTAAAATATATTTGGTTCCCATTCAGTTTTTAAGACATTTTCTAAGAACCTATTGTAATAGTATTACGAAAGTATAACTAATACTTTGATTTTTTAAAATCAAAGTCTTCTAAAGAAGGCTTCTGCAATAAAATGAAAAACTTCAATTAATATTTCTATTTTTAACAGGTATAAAGAAATAAATATAATACATAGTTTAAAGGATAAGATGATGCTGAATATTTCAGTGATAAAAAACCTCAGACATCAGGATAGGAAGGAAGCACAACACAACGCAAAATTCGCGTAACAAAGGAAAATGAATATTGAGTGGATATAAAAAGAAAGTTTGACAGGCATCTCTATCAATCACCCTATACCGTAAAAGAAGGCACTTAGTACAGTACTTTTTTGTCTCTGGCTTATTCCTGTGATCAATCTTGAAATATAGATTGATCGGTTTTTGTGTTACCGAAAAAAACTGTGCTTTTTCTTGCGTTTTGTATACTTTTATCAGAAGTTTTTTACAGATATTAATTTTGAGATGGGTATCTTTTTTATGATTTACTAGCTTCCGCCTGCGGCTTCGCCCGCGTTTTTGGGATAAAAAGTAGGTTATGTGTTATTCTGATGTATAAGCTATAGTACCTACTGTAAAGTGTCATCAAAATCCGTTCAGTAGATTTTTCGTGAAAGAGTAACAAACATCCATCCATACATCCTCACAAACTTTTGCATTAATAATATTAGTAGGATATTGTTTCGTTACGGAAAGCAGTAGGTTCTTCAATCTTCATGTTGTAGTCTTAAGTTTAGCAAGCCTTTCTTATAGGATGCGAAAACTGCAACTTTTGCTTCCTAGATTGCGTAATGCGCAGTATGATTTCATTAGTGAACGTTTTTGATGCTGTTAAAGTTATAAAGATTGGATCGTAGGAGTGAAGTTACAGAGTTCATTTTACTTTAATTTCAAGCAAAGTATATTTTTAATAAATTATTACGACAATCCATTTATTTAAGTAGATATTTCTATATTTTGTCCACCACGCCCAACACAAGAGAATTGTAGAAAAAATATTCAAAAAAAAAATCAAAAAAATAAAATTATTTAAAGTCTTTAGAATATTTTTATCTTTACCCACAAATCTAAGAAAAATTAAGCTTGTTATTTGACACCAGATCAAATTAAAATACGCTACCCAGCTCAGAAACTCGAATCAACCTCTCTTTTTATACGTCTCAGTTGCTTGCCAACTACCGAATAGACTAGACCCGTACGTAAAGTTGAAAACTTTTCTACTAGAGTTCGTAATAAAACACATTTATTGCTGTTTTATGAGTAAAATCTGTGCTTTATACCGTCGCGTACTCGTTCGCCTTGTCATTGTTATTGAGATCATATTTTTGAGGTTAAATACCGTGCTTATTACGTCTGGTACGTTGTTGGTATGTACGTGGAGACAACTTAGGTTTTCTAAAGAATTTCTTGAACCTATTGATTCTTAGTTCTAATAATAGATGTTTCTTATTAACTCTTTTGGTTTGTTTCATGGGTCGAGGAGCGCATCCACAAACTTTTAATTCACAATCGACGCCTTCTTAAAATTGCTTCAAATTGTCACTTCTTCAAAATACCCTCCCCAAAATATTTATTTTACAATAATTATCGATAACACATAAGCCGCCATAAGAAAAAACATAAAGAAAATCAAAACCCAATTAACTCTAATAGCCTTGCAATACAAGCCGTCATAAAATTCCTTTCACGGAGCAAGCCAAAATCTCAATCAATGTTCCTTGTTCCCAACAAAAACAGCGTAACTTGACGCTAATGAATATTTTATGCGATAATTAATTGCTTTCACATGCTGGGAGTCAGGTGGCGTCTCAAACCGCAACGCATATGGAAGGAAAGTTTCTTTGCAACTGCTTGTAGTTTGGCGCTGCGGTTTTGAAAGCGGGGCTTAAAGCCTGGGTCACACGAAGTGAACAAATGTTGCGAATGCCATTGCCGCGATCAAAATCGCTTGTTGTGACAGACTACTCACAGCGACTAACTGACGTGACGGAAGCTCAAGGGAGTTTATTCGCCTTCAAATAAATAGCTGCGAGTATTCCCTCCGTGTGATTAGAATTGGACTTCAGGACTTAGCGTTGAAGATTTTTAATTTTTTGTTAGTTTTATTTGTTAGCAAAATGCTGGACTGGTGGAAACTGGTGAACCTAGAGATTCAAAATTTGGAAAAAATATTCCTTGATTAAGGAGTGATTTTTTGAAATTCCATACTGAAATGGGGGGTAGTGTTTGTTTAATGGAAATAACGACATTACGTCGTTTTCCGACTTTCACGCGGACGGAATAGCAGGCACAGGTAGTGAAAAATAAAATAAATGGTCTTGGTGTGCAAAGAAATAGCCCATTCATAGATTGATCGCGATAGGTGCAGCTTAATCTCGTAGACTGATCGATCAGCACGGTTGTTATTAAGCCATGAACCCTCTGCCTCCCATTGAATCATACTTATAAAATTCTAGACTAAATAAACAACAATACACTACAAAATAAAAAAGAAAGCAAAACCCTAGTCCTTTATAGGATTTACGCTATTCAATACCGGGATCGCAAAATAAACATCATCAACTACTCTATTTATACCCCCAAGCTGAGTAAACAAGTACATAAATACTGTAAATGTATATGAAAGGAGGTTTGAAACACATAAACAAGTGTAATAAGAAGGAATAATGATATTTGCTGCTCTCCAAAAAGTATTCATAAAACTTATTATTATATAAGAAGAGTGGACGAAGAATGGAGGGGAAGGCATAAAGAGTCACGGTTTAAACACGACTCCGTTAATAATAGTACTTAACTTATTTTTGTTTTGCTTGTTATTTTATGATGTATTTGCGTTACACGGCAGTAGTTAGGATTAAGCTATACTCTTACCTTATAAATAAACATGGAATAAAGTTATGACCTCAGATCATAGAAACCAGGAGATCATAGCAAATTAGTACGGGAACAACTGTTCCCACTTTTAGTACATTTTTCGACATAATTACAAGCGCTCCTTGTGAATTAAAAGATCTCCCACACATTAAAAATTCCGCACACCCTCAATCTAACACTGTTAATCGTCACTCAATACTAGCACTAAACTAAAACACTGTATTTATATCATCGATCGTGTTTGGTTCGTCGCCAGCCTTTTGTACTACGCTGAATATGACCAAACTAAAGTATTAAGCTCAATAGCGCCTTGGCACATCTCCCTTGTTTCTATGATCTGAGGTTATAACAAACATAAACATTAAAGAATGTATGGTCACACCGACGTTTATTTATTGCATAACTTTATTCCGTGTTTATGGGGTAAAAGTTTTGCAGATATTTTTCTATCAAGCATTTTAAAGTTGACTGTACCACTGTTACAATTACAACTACAGAGAAAGATCGTGTTGCATCACTTTGATATTGAAAATTACAATAATTAATTCAACAGTTTACCTTCCCTCTTAGTAGATTAACCTATTTTCTTCAAATCACTCTCTCAAGATGATTAAGCAGCTGAATCACTTTACACTTCCCCCTCAGATTACCATAAAATCCCATCATGATTATAAGCAACTAAACGATTTATACTTCGTAAACGATGGGCCAAAAGAATAATTTTGGGCGTTCTAAATAAAAAAAGTCATGAAAACTCCCGTCCTATCTCGGAGGGATTGCGCGTAAATACTTTTAGGGGAATTCAAATTTGGATCAATCTCATTAAACCTGACGACAGTTTACGAACTCTTATAAAACTTTGCCTGTGTTTTGTTTAAAGTTTGTCCTTTAGATGCTTTCAAAAAAAGGATTGACATAAAATTCTACATGAGCAAGTTGGCCAACCCTGATTAAATTCATTGTTTAATTAGGATTCTGAGTAAGTGTACTCTATGTACTCTAATTGCCCCAAAATTAGTACCACTGAGGTTATTGTGAGTGCAAAAAGGCCAACCTTTATATGTCACAAGAGCTCATAAAGTTGGCTAATTAGCATAATTGTTATAAATTTCGCTACTTATTTTTGATCAAAGAGTTCAACCGAGCGAATAAGGGTAAAAATTCTCTCAACTGAAGCAAATTAGCCTCAATTTAGATCGAGTGGACTGAAGGTCACTAAACAGCGTCAAAGAAGCCCTCTACACTGGGGTGCTACCGGTTTTTGGGTCTTTCATAATTATAATTAGTATTTATGTAACATACATGTTCCTATACGAGTATAAAATTGGCCACTGTCTGTAGCATTACAAGCTTCTTATTATAAGTGCAAAAATAAATGCACATAGATGATTGAATTTAAACAAATAGATAAGAATATGGATTGCAAACCGGATTAACATACGGTAGGTACCTACAGTGAAATTCGCTGTACATACTCATGTACTTACAAAATCCGATAATTCCATCGATGAAAAGAACACGAAGATACATAAAAGATACAAAATATAAGGTAGGCCTACCAAACCTCGGGATACCCAAGCAAGAAATTCATTGAAGCGCAAACTAATCGCTGATCCACCGAATTGTGAATGTTATTATTTAAAAAAGTTCCCTCTACTACAGAATATAAGCATGTTCAAGGGACACGATAAAGGAACAATAGAAAACAAATGAGGTGTAAGTTATTCACTGCTCGCTGCGTAATGGGCCGGGGTGGGTCCGATCAGCAAAATGGAAGGGATATACGCCTTTTAATCTAAATTTATATTTTCCGAGGGAAAATTGGTAAATAAAATAATGAGAATTGTATTGGATGAAGAGAAAAAAGAAAATATGAAAAAGTAAAAGCTCAAAAAAGTTAAGCCATATACCTACTTCTAGAAAATAGACTGGGTACTTCAAATATTAATTACGGATGAGTGTACAGTGTGAAAATGGCTACAAGATTTTGAAGAACAGAAATTAGTAGATACATACACCATTTGATGGCTAGAATTTCATTGATGGGATCCATATTACTGTTCCTACAGTTTTAGCACAACAATAAAACAGAAAATGAGAAGACACAATGAATATGAATGTATCCTATAACCCCAGGTCAGCAATAAACTATATCTCATGCAATAAATAATGACTTTACAAGCATCTCTCAACTATTTCACTTATAAAACAAAGACTCCAACATGAAATAACTGAAAGAAGCATCTGAGCTGAGTGAGATTTCATATCTCAGTTCAACCAGTCGTCTGCAAGTACTCGGTTTTGTCTCAGGCGATTATTTTGCAACTTAAATTGAAGTTTGAATTAACTTTGTAAAGAAGATTACCCATGCAATGAAGCGAGGAGAGACGGAGCTAGTTAATTTTAGGAATTTGACAAAATATTTTATATTTATGATATCGTTTTAATTGTAAATGATCCAACATTTATAGAACAATTAGTAGGAGGTGTAGATGTAGAGCCAACAGTACAATGCTATGTAACGTCTTTTAACTGCTTTCTTTAGTCTCTACTTCGGTATTGCTACTATATTTTTCTGTACCTATTTACTTTTTATTGTGAGTATGTATTGTATGTATTGTTATTGTTCTTTATCATAAATACCTAGATATTATTAAAAGTTCATACAAATAAAGATAGAATTCTAAAGAAAATTTGCGTCAGTGGGAATACTTACTTAATACCCTTTACAACAAAATCAGTTTCATTAACTTTAATTGCATTAAGCTCCTTATTAAATAAAGTTTTACTGAGAAGCGAACAATCTTGCAAAAACCTTCCTTTTCGCAGTTTTAGACTACCTTAAGATAAATAAGAGCTAATTTTACTTAAATATTATCTACTATTTACTCAACTGCTCCAAAAGGAAGCTACTGTTTTTCGAATGTATGTATTTAGTTCTTTGGCATTTTCTGTAGCCTAAACGGCTTTATAGATTTCAATATTTCAAGTGTCATTAGATTTGTCTTTACCGTAAGAGTGACAGTACAATATTTTAATATGGCGCAGTTGGGTTTTTCTTTTTTTATCTTGTTGAATTTAATTCTTAGGTTGTTCCAATTATTAAAGGATATTTTTAAAGCTTTTGTTATTACGACAGGTCTTTTCAGGCAATACTATAGTAGCATCTTTATTTTTGGTCAAAATTTATATATATCATTTCTTATAATTGTTACCATGTAGGGTCTACATCATCACGATGAAACTCCCATCTATAAAGACCTTTGAGATTTTCACTCCATTTACTTTCCTTTCTTCGTATAAAAGTACATCAGTTCCCCCATGCGCAACAATAAGCTTTACGTACACTGCAGGGTTGCAGGGTATTTTTTCAATTAGTGGCAACTGACCATTGTGACTCAGGCGTCCCCACCAAACAGATTTCTTTTCAAGTCGGTTTTCAGTAAATTTGGCACAGACCATTTTGACTTGCGTCCTGGTTCAAGTCAGAAAAGGTAGCTAGTTTGGATTCTTCGAGTAATATTTTATTGTTCAAGAAAACTGCTGCAAATAGATAGATCTTACTTTGCGCCGCCTCATATAATAGCTACAAAATTTTGGCTGGTCAAAACCTAATGTTACTTGGTAGGTTTTTGTCTAGAAGTGGATGTATTTCTACTGATACCATGACAATGATGATAATAATAATAACTTTAAAAAAATCACAGTATAAAAGCTTTTTTTGCTGAACTGGCCATGTGCCCAACCCCCATAAGGGAAAATTTTCAAAGTGCTCATCTATGTTATTTAAGGAACTCCTGAGCAAAAATTCATGCACTGATTCAGGCTGTGCGTTGTCTATTAGTCAGTGTTTAAGATGAATCTAATTCATAGCAAAGCAGTCCGGTCCTCAATAATGTCTGAAATTCTAAAGTACATTAAAAAACATATCACCTCAGTAAACTATAAGTCACAGAAGAACAGTCATGGAAAATGACTGTATTTTATTATTTTTACGTGAGTCGTGAGAGATTAATTTTACAATTGATTGCACGAGTGCTGTGTATTGCGTTATTATCAGTAAAAACAATAGTTGCTAATACTATCGTATTCCCTGATAACATCCAATGAAAATCTACTCTTGACTCCACTTGCCCTACTTATAAAACAGTATCGTGACTGACAAACAACGTACAGCCTAAACTGGTGGAGGTTTGGAGGAAATATTTCTTGGTCTATCTAGATTCCTAGAGCTAAGGATTTTTCGAAATTCCATCCTGGGGTGAAAAGGAGTAATAAAGTTTGTACGAACAAAAAAACGACATTGTGTTTTTTTCCGAGTTCCACGGGGACGGAGTCGACTCGGTCGGAGTTGACTTTAACTTTGACAGGCGAAAGCTAGCTTTATGTTAAAAATCAAATAAAAATTTGAAATCGTAATAAAAATAACAATTCTTCTGAACTAATAAAATCACTCATAAAAATCGTTGAGCCTATTACCGCTCAAGCATATCACTTGCGTCAATGGCATTAAGTCAGAAGACGTGAAAGCCTTTTTCTATTCAATAATAATTATGACCAGCCTACTGGAAATTATTACGGGAAACATTCTGTACCTACTTTCCTCCTGATAGAGTAAGTTATAAAAAACTTCATGTGTTTTGTAAGAAAATATAATCAAATCTTGAAGCTTGATTCGGAAGTTGCGTTTTGGGACTATATCTAAACTAATATTATAAGCGAAAAAAATTGGTTTTTGTATATTTTGTTCTAAACCGATTTTAAATATTATTTTACTTAGAAAAAGCTACATTATCAGCAAGTAACACATAAGCTGTAATTTATTATCAAGAAAATTAGAAATTCCTACGAAAATTGCAATAATGTAACCCAAGGTATTAACAATTTGCCTATAAAAGTTATTATTTGGCAAGCGCTGCGAGAAATTATAGATAAAAGCAATGACGTATTATATTATAGACACGTCATACACCAACATCACTGTACTAAAAAATGGCGCAAATACTTTAAAAAGCTAAATAACTACATATCAGTGCATATGTGCAAAAAAACCGGCCAAGTGCGAGTCGTACTCGCGCACTGAGGGTTCCGTATCATTTTTGGACGTATAAAGTGAAAAAATCCGGACCGCATAACTAAGTTTGTTTGTGAAGGAATTTTGATGATTTTGAAAAAACTGTACTAGTTAGGAACATCGTTTTATTTTTGGTGCCATATTTGGGTCAATTCCTATCAACTCTAATTATTTCAGATTTTTCACCCCGCAAACTTCGGAGATAAGGGGGGGGGAATGGTATTTTTTTGGATATTTTTCATCACATGTCGAAAACTGTGAGACATAAAATAAAATAAAAATATATTTTGAAATGTGCAAATCAAGCCCTTTCATAATATATGATATGTCATTTGACCTAGTAACCCCACTTTGAAATTTCGGACCCCCACTCCGGCCCCTTTTGCAATGAAAATAAAAAAAAAATTGGATTTTTTTCATTTGCAATAAAGTTGGACAAGCATTCTTTATAACTGTTCCAAATTTCAAGTCGATAGCATAAGTAGTTGCTGAAATAAGCAGGTGTGACAGACAGACAAACAGACAGACAGACAGACGAAGTCGCACCATAAGGGTTCCTTTTTTACCATTTTGGTACGGAACCCTAAAAAGGGAAAGAAAACGAATGCCTATATAGCATAGGTAAAAAAAAATCAGCTGTTCCATACATTTTGTTGAGTTATGTGAACAAAAATGTATGGAACGGCTGATTTTTTTTTCGCGATTTCCGTTTTGGTCCCATAGTAAAAGTTGTTCATAATGATGAGTACAATGACCCCTTAAAATATTTCCACTGTTTAACCTGCCACCCTGTATATAATTGGATAAAAGATAATAATTATATATTTTTTATTTAATAAATAAACTCTTTTAAAACACATTTCAATCCATAATAATTTGTCACAAGAGTAGGTTTTTGACGCCAATTCTTAGGCACATAAAAACTCGCATAGAGAAATTCAATATTATATAAAAAAAACGCAATAAAATTCTGTATCGGCGGCCAACACGCGACTCAAGGGGCTCAATATTTACGACGCTGCTTCTAAAAAGGGTTCTCAATACCAATAAACGGACTACGCCTATATTTTTATACGTTTTCGTATTAAACGTTTCTTATTTCACACGTACTGTAGTAAATTGTAATATTATTTTTATGTGAGACTTTCTGTGAAGACATTATCGTGAAATTTTATTTGGGCTTATTTTTGTTAGGCGCTTCTTAGTTTATGAAAGAGCCACCTAGTGTGGCCTAGACAGACTGATCCTGAATTTGATCCTCAGATTAGGCAGTGAAATGGGCTTTTCCATTAAGAAATTGTCCGCAGAAGCAGCCCAAAGTCTGGATTTAGGCGTGGTTAGTGGCATTAAGCTCTATTAATATGGGGCTTAAATATAACTATAACTTGGGAAATCTGCATGTGTGTGTACTTTACACCTCTGCCTATTCTTTAAGGGTAGGTATACAGGCGTAATGTTATGATGTAATGAATCATCATCTAGCTAACTAAGTCATAGAGTTTGAGAGATTCATAATGTTATAAGTAAAGAGCCAAATAGCTGCTTGAATTGGAATTCACCAGAGAATTTCAATAACTAAACCGCTACCTACATAATAAACTAACACTTGACAGAATTTTGGACGACGTTCACAAGAATAAAAGGAGCAATCATACCAAATAAGTACATTTATATTCAGCTGTAGGAGAACAAGCACTTGGCACTATTTTTGTTTGAATCATACTTCGCAATACAGCGCGGATGCAGATGCCTCAGAACCCATATTTTACATAAACATTACAGGGAAACTGGATATTTGAACTCCTATGATTTATGGTGGCGCAATATTATACAAATTCACATACATTTCACAATAAATTGTGTTATCGTTGCGTAAGTTGTGAAATTATTGTGCAATACCATTTTGTTCGAAAGGTGACTCACCTTGTTTTTGTCCAATATCCAGGTTAATTGAAAAGGTACCTTCTTCTGCATTCAAATTTAGGTTTTGAATTTTTGATATGTCTGGTTTGAGCACTCATTCCATTGAACTCTTAATATTCGGCATCCGATTGTACCTTGTAGGTACGAATATTAAAATGTTTTAACTGCAGGGGTGAATAAAATAAATTAATTACACAGTCAAACAGTTCATATTTTATTAATACTGAATCCATAAATCTGTTTGTAATCAAATAAGCAAAAAATAATATAATTTATCAATTATCAACTCTACGCTGAAAATATAAAGTCTAAATTCCTTTAAACACATCGTACTATTATCAATAGGTACCGATAGAAGTCCACTTCACGATGACTCACATCGAATAAAGGTATATAAAGCCTTTGAACGACTGTTACGTGCCATAAACTAGTCGACGGCTTTAGTTAACAGTCCTACAGTTTTTTCCTCAAAATGCGAGTTCAGTGCAGACGTAACGGCTCAGAAATGTGTGATGAAAAACAACGCTTAATAAGGATGTTTGTCGAATATTTGCAATCAGATAAACATGAAAAGCATGGACATGGACATCATGGGGAGTTTGGACGTGTTTTTGGCAAACATGGACATGGAATGCGCCTTGGACATGGAATACGTCATGGACATGGAATGCGTCATGGACATGGAATGCATCATGGACATCATGGACCACATGGCCACCACGGACAACATGGACACGGTAGACCGCACTGCCATCGTGGACGCCATGGTCCGTATGGTCCAAACAAAGGAAAATTCTGGACGCAATGGCTTATTGACCTAACCCACGAAGAATCTGATGACAGCTCCGACCGTAACGTTGAAAATGGGCGCAATCCATCGCCACCTCAAAATGAAGCACCACCCAATAATGAGGAACAAGAAACTGAAACAAGCAAATGTATGTGCAAATGTTCCCGATTTGGACGTCACGGTGGACGCTTTGGATGTCATGGTGGACGCTTTGGACGGAAGTTTCATAAGAGGAACCAGGCTACAACAGCCGACAATTCTTGTCAAACTCAAAATAATATTGAAGGAACACAGGAAAATATAACTGAAATGGTGGAAAATATTAGCATTGAAAACGCTGAATGATGTAATTGAAGGTCACAAAGACAATGGAGGCACTTGAGAAATTAGTGACGCCAGGGATTTTACCTTAAGATAATGATGCTATTGTGTGGTGTAGGTAACTTTTTGTTTCTTTTTTTTTTTTGTTTATTAGAGAAGATGAATGAGGCTTCAGAGACCTTAGATAATCCGCTATTTATCTCAATTTTCTTGTTTGATGACATTTTAATTTTTTAATCTTGGTAATGGTAGCAATTTTAACTTCTAGGTACGGTATTTAAATTAGGGATACTTTTAATTTTATGTCAGGTAATCAATTAATAATTTTATACATTGTATTACATAGTGTTTGTTTTAGTGAGGGTTTTTAGAATATTCCAATGTATTTGTAATTTTGTTTAATCTTTTGTTCTTTTTTCTGTTTTTAGCGCACTATATATAATAGCATTTTATAACGATGATTATTGCAATTTGGTATTGCCTTGTGAGACGGAAAGATTTGCAAACAAAGGAATAAATTAACGTGATTGCAAATGAAATCGTTACACGAGTAAAATTTATGATGATGGTAACAAATTATGCATAAGTATAAATAAATGAATCAGAATCAATTCAGGATCGGTTGATTTCAAATAAACAATAATAGTGCCTAAAGAGTAACAAATAAGTAAGGTACACTGAAATGTCAGGTAAGGCAAACAATCATTCTTTTTTAATAAACGTATTAACAGAACATGTAGTTTTATTGTTCCCCTTCGCCACTACTAGCCCTATCTACACTGGTAAAGTAAGTCTGGTACGAGCAGTATAGTGAATCATTACTAGCCCAGTTTAAAAGACTAATTTAACGTAAGGGCACACATTTACACCCGACGTCACCCCACGCGTTATTGGTCAAATATCGAGACGTAGCTTCTTGAAATGAAAATGTGGCCAATGAGCAACATTGACGTCGCATGGCATCACGTGTTGTCTTTTGCATATTTTATGCAAGTGGTTCTTTACAGTGTACGATTGCGAAGACACTCCTCAAATCTTTAAAGCTGTCTACAGACTACGCTATACTATATACTATATAGTATAGCGTATGCTATATAGTATAGTGCGCCATACAAAGCCATACTGTATAGTATAGCACAGTGTGAACGTGTCCATAACAATGTATGGTGCGCGATATTGTCGTGCTATGAGCTATATGCTATAATGCTATATATACTCGTAGTATAGCGTAGTCTGAAGACAGCTTAATTGTCAAATTCTATAACTGTCAGATCTTAATTTGTCAATTTTGTGATTTTGTTACAAGCAGGTATACCTAATCAACTTCACTGATTTATACCGTGCCGGTATAAAACCGTGGTCATAGATCACTTCGCAGTTTATTTATGACCGTTTTCAATAAAAGTGTACATTTGGCGTTTTACTTACAGCAGACAAAATTCTGACATTTACTTCTACTTATCTTACTAGCCCGGCCCTGCTTCGCTCGTGTGCAATCAAGTTACTAATGTGGCGACATATCAAAACATCGAGATTTCTGTGCTGTATCTAAATTAAATATTATCGCGTTATACCTCAGATCATAGAAATAAGGAGATATGCCATCATAGCAAATTAGTACGGGAACAACTGTCGCCACTTTTAGAACATTTTTCGACACATTATAAGCGCTCCTTCTGAATAAAAAGATTTCCCACACATTAAAAATTCCGCACACCCTCAATCTAACACTGTTAATCATCACTCAACACTAGCAGTAAACTAAAACACTGTATTTATATCATCGATCGTGTTCGGTTCGTCGCCAGCGTGTACGTTTGTTATACGGTCAATGTGACTGTATCAAAGCGTCAAGCTCAATAGCGCCTTGGCACATCTGCCTTGTTTCTATGATCTGAGCATTATACACATAACCTTCTGGAATCTTTCCCAAATGGTGGTGATAACTGCATTAAAATCCATTATGTAGTTCAGCGGACAAACAGACAAACACAAAAAGCGACTTTGTTCTTACTTACTAATTAAGTAATCATAGATAAGCATACTATGTGTATAATAATTTTATTGAATAGTTATGTTAGTTGTATGATAAGTAAACATGCAATTTAAACGTAAATGCATAATATTGTACTAGCATTTATTGATAGGATTGTTTGTACAGCCAAGGTCTTATCATTTGATCCGTCTATTACTGCATCCGGGTAATTGTACGAGTAATTACGTGAAGTCACGATGAAAATGTGTACATAATTATCATAGAAATGCATTTCCATTGTGATATTTGTAGGTATTATTAGCGTATAATAATAGTAATCATAAATTATAATTGTCTTTATTTTTATAAATAAACATACTTTTTTAAAGATCTCATTTCGTCTTCATTTCTGTATTTTTTTTTTACTTTTTACACAGACTATTCTCTATATTATTTGTTTACAAATTATTTTTGCTTACCAGACCTACTTAACATTTTTGAAGGACGTTCTAATTATAATGTCTAGGAAGTTTAAAAGCGTCTTTTATAAATACAAAGCTTTCAAAAACAACTTTAAATTGGTTTCTTTTTAAGTTTAGGAATGGTAGAAAATCTGAGAATTTAAAAGCAAATTTTTTCAGCCACTAAGTTGCTAACTTTACAGATTATTTTCCAAGGTTTCGATGTCTGCCCCAGTTTTTAGCGATTTGTTAACTTTTTTACGTTTTTCACATATTTCTAGTGTAAGGGCATCAGCCTTTACATGGTAATGTTAATGAAATAAATGTTACTACTTAAGGTTATTTAATAAGAGTTCACTAAAATAATGTAATAAAATATGTTATAAGATAATAATAAAATGTTAAAAATGTTGTATGTTGCGCGAACTAGGCTAAAGTACAATGTGCGGTTGCTGACTGTACATCTAGGATTGCGTACCCAAGGACAAAAACGGAACCCTTCCAATTTCGCCCTGTCCCTCTGTCCGTCCGTATATCACAGCCATTTTACTGAGAATCTATTGGCACTATATAGATGAAACTTCACAGGTCTTCTGTGAACTGCCGTAATGGAGTTTAGTAAAATTCGGAAATATAAATATGGCGGTCTCCCTCCATAATATGAAACTGAAGGATGAAAAAAAATACTTTCACGCACTCCTTCATGTGGGGGCGGGCATCGTTTCAGAATTCAAATTAAAAAAAAAAAAATTTTTTAGGTGAATATTTGGTGAGATAAGTCTCACTTTTCAACCCTTTCTCGCTCTAACTTTTCGACTGCGAGATGGAAAATTCTGAAAAAAAAAAAATAGGATAGAATTTAAAAAATACTTCCAAGGAAAATTACTTTGATTGTGATATTATGTCGTGTAGTTTTGAGGTATTTGGTTTTGAGTTTAACCAACCGCAAAAATCACGATGGTATTAGAACTGAAATACAAGCAAACATAACATTGCTCTTTAATTTGTTGCAGGCGGAGTTAGTAGCGGTCGAAGGCAAGGAGATAGAAACACACTACGTGTTAGCTCGCGAAAGGATCCGGCGATGGAACTCCACGTCCAAATGTTATCTACTCGTGGAAAACTTGCCAACTCCACTACAGGTAATTATTTCAACGTGTATCAGAAATGCGTAGTAATATATAAAAGGGTTTTTTGGACTCTTCAGAGCAACGATTGATAAGTAAAACAAAAAAGATCGGTCTCTTTTTTACTTTTCATACAAATGGCAGCTGCTGAGTCAATTTGTATGGAGAATCGAATTTGTGGCCGATTTTCTTATTACTCTGAGTAAAAAACAACTCCCTTAATTATCCCATAAGTTGATGTGTGTCATACGATTAGGAGATTTCCGTCTGTTTTTGCAGCAATTCAATGTAGTTGCAATTGTAACACTTTCAGGGAGTTTGTTCCGCTCTGCTACTACAGTTTAGTAGGAAAGTTAAGGAAAGTCTTTCAAAGGAAATCCTTTACACGATGTCCTTTATAGTTTTAATGGGTGTCCTCGTAGATGTTTATTCTCACTACGAGTATGTACATGTGTACAGATTCTCAATCCCGGGAACATTGTAGCAACCAGTAAGTATATAATATGTCTCAACAAGACTTCTTCTCTTTCTACGACTTTCAAGAGGCGTTAAGCTAAGGTCCTTAAGTCGTTGTATGAAAGGTTTATTTTTAAGTACCTAATCCAACCATCTTAGTCGTTCATCTCTGTACGTCTTCCAAAAGAACGATGTCTATTATAGGGGTTCCATATTATCACAAACTTGTTCCCCGCTGTTTCACCCCCGTTGCTCGGCTCCTAAGGGTCATAGCGTGATGTTAAGGCCTACCCCACATTGGGCGTGGCCGTCCCGCGCGCCGCGTTCACGCTGTGAACACACCGCACGCTGGTCAAACGCGACGCGAACGCCCACGCCCAAAGTGGGGTAGGCCTAAATAGCTAATACTATTTCACATAAATCTGGCTATCATATACAAAAAGATTGTTCCGAATCTGACTGGTAGTTCCAGAGATTAGCGCGTTCAAACAAACAAACAAACTCTTCAGCTTTTAATATGAGTATAGATTGGACTTCAGATGAAATCGAACAGACTTTCTGAAACTGGAGTTTCGTAAAGTAACTCTTTAATATGTACCCATTTTATTGTTACCAAACGAACCATAACCTCCATCAGGCGGGTGGCATAGCGAGTGCCAGCGTGTGGTCGTCATGCGGTTGCCGCCAGCGCCTGCTCGCCGCGGTGACCAGCGGCGGCCGCGCCGTGCACTGGGCCGCAGTCCCCGCACCGCCGGCAAACGACTCCGACCTCTGCCGGTTTAATTACACGTGAGTAATTTGGAGTATTTGTAGACCATCATCTGCCTAGCCTTTTCCCAATTTATATTGGGGTCGGCTTCCAGTCTAACTAGTTTCGGCTGAATATCAATATTTTACGTGGAGCGACTGCCATCTGACCTCCACAACCCAATTAATGGGTAATACTGGTATTCGAATGTTAGACCAGCTGACAGACTTTTAGGGCTTCTGACTACCCGTAACGATTGTCAAAGATATTCCTATGACAACCGGGACCGACTGCTTAACGTGCTCTCCGAGGCACGGAGGGGTCTCGGTGTGTAAAGAACGGTCACCCATCCAAGGACTGACCGCGGCAAGCGCAGCTTAACCTCGCAGATCGATCGATCAGCGCGGCTGTCATTTAGCCACGAGCCCCTAACTGTTCTTATATGATAATTCTCATTTAACATCATCTCCAGTAAAATATTAAGCACGTAACCCCAAAGTAATTATAGTCCAATAACACCCACTTTCCCACATAATATTGTACATCCGTTAATTCTTCGTATCGTGTTGTATTTATAGACCATTTTATTATAATAAGCAATATTTTAAGATAAAAACGTGTAGGGGCTAAACAGCCGTGGTGCTCGATCGATTAATGAGATTGCAACACTTGCCGCAATAAATCCATGGATGGGTGACCGTTCTTTAAGGCGAGATTCCATTAGGCAAGTCTTGCATGCAAGTACGACGTCGCATTTGCAATTTGTATAGTGGAAACCACAGATTGCAAACAAGTTGCAAACTAAAATGTTCAATCCAAATCACAAGTGTGACGTCATACTTGCATGCAAGACTTGCCTAATGGAATCGCGCCTTTAGAGATTGAGACCCCTCCGCCCTTTGAAGAGCACGTTTAACAGTCGGTCCCGACTGTCATACACTGCCGGTTTACACGTGAGTAATTTGCAGTATTCATGGATCATTTTAATATGTACCTATAATTGCAATAATTTAAGATAAAAACGTAGGTATAGGTACGGTGGCTAAAAAACAGCTGCGGTGCTGATTCGATTAGTGAAGTTAAGCTGCGCTTGCCGCAATCAGACCATGGATGATCATGCTTTAGAAGCTCGCGCAGTCATCATCGTTACGGGTAGTTAGATGCCCGAAAGTCTGACAACTGCACCGTAGCGTCACCACGTACTCTTATGAACTTTTTTCTTTGTAAATCGATTCTATTTTTATGCATGTGTATGAAGTAATAATAATCAGTACCCACTGCAGATACAAAGTTATATTATTTTTGTAATTCAGCATTTTACGAGACAGCAAAGCAATCCATCGGTAGAAGATCACAAATGGAAGCAGCATATTATTATGAACCCAAGAAAAACTTTTCTAGAGAACGTATAATAAGTGTAGTCAGCCTCAAAGATCGAGAGTATCGAATAAATCGTTGAAATACAATTCGTTACATGTGTTTGAAGATCATTCATGCACAACAACTAATAATTTCAATAAAGAATTTCGGAGAATACCTACTTACGTATTTTTGAGGTTGACTGAACTCAATAGGTATCTAAGTTTAAAGATATTATTGTATCGTCGCACAATTTTCTCATACATTTCATCTGTAAACAAATAAAAGTAAAATGTTTTAATCCTCATATTGTCGATCCTCATTTTATACTGGAACAATAAAAACAAAACCCCAATTTTACTGTTCGTACATTTACTTGCTACTAAACGAAATTAAATTACGGATTATTTTGCGTTTAACTTTCAATTTGACTGCATTTCAAATCTTTTACAACGTTCTCGTAAAAGCGGAATAACCTATAAACTCGTTTTATTTCTACGGTACTCATTAAATGTACAATTCTCAATTCCAATTCCAGTGCTTCGTTGTTCTTGGGAAAACTCATCTGGCTTCCATCGAAGATCTTTTGAATATCGTCTCTGAGAGCTTGGCGATATCCTTGCATACAACTGATCTTGTCTTTTGAAATGGCGTAGCTATATCTCAAGGGGCTTTGATAGTAAATGGGAGCTATATCCAAGGAGTTTATTACACCAATACAGATATATTATCTAGAAAACAGTGTTGAGCTTTTTGCAATACTAGATAAAACACTCTTTTTTGATAAAAAATATAAAAATTCAAGAAATAAATTGAAAAAGAGATGCTCCCAATTTTTTCAATCATAACATACGCAAAAGTGATATATCATAGACCACCGCATTGCTTAACATCGGGTGAGATGCCGACTAAACGGAAGCCTATTAATGAATAATAAAAAAACACGAAACGGCTCAAACAAAAGAATGTAGGTACTACGTCAAAACGCATAAACTTATCTACAAATAAATGAAATATAATCCATTTCTTTCTATAGAAATACCCATCCACAACCATTACCATAATATTCAATCCAGCTACCATAATTAAGAGAACAGTGCTATAACTTATCCATAAACATTTAATTCGCGTGGCTTTCGATAATTAGCCACAGAAAAATCCATTAAAAACATTATGGCTGCATCGTTAAAAAGGACTGATAAAGTTCAGGCAATTAAAGAGATGAAGTGTTTTCTCGATGAACTTAATTATGCGAAACGAAAATAGGTTAAGTATTTATTGAGGTCGGTATTCGGATGGATGGGTTTAGACTTGAGTACTTTATAATATTTTTGTGGAGCCTTTTTTGATTAACAGTTTGTTCAAATAAGGAATCTTTATTCCTAACTTTGAACAAAGACTTGTTATGAATACCGAAAGAAAAAAACTTATTTCAAAACGTTTCATTTCAAATTGACAATATTTTTGATCGTTCAGAAGTTCTGAGGTTCGTTTTGAATATACTGGGAATACCGTAAAAGAAAATAATCACGAAGCTAGGCCAGTAGTGAGTCTGACCAAACAAAGAAGTTTCAGCCGTATTCGAATTATCATAAGTAGGTATCGATAACCCATGGTAGCTCCTCACCAGTATAAAAGTAGATAATGTTAAGGAAGATTAATAGCAGTTTACATTTGTACATATAAACCTAATCTCTTTAAGTTATTGGTGGCCACGTGTCTGTTATTCGGTACTGTATAGCTACTATGTAATAAATCTTGTTCAACGTACATTCTGAATATAGTATATAAAACTGACAGGTAGGTACCTACAGTAGGTACTACGAAATATTACATTGTTAGTTGATATTATTTCAAGATGCAATTAGCTGTAATGGAACCAAGTATAGTGACAATTTTATTGTTATATCGGTTACTGCAAAAAAAACTTCATTACCATTTTATCCACTATGAATTACGGTGTCCTATTTCTCGCTCACTTTTCTTAAAAGTATTTTCAACGTCTGCATGAAATAAAGCCCCATTTTCCATCTATCACACTGTGCAGACACCGTGTCCAATTGATTTAAACATTTTCAAACAAACCGTCTGGAGAATTAAACACAGTGTTTCCGTGTAATGGAATTAGAAATACAATAAAAGCAGCGTCCGAAAGAGGAGACGGTTATTCTCAGTGATTTATATGCATTTTGGGAATCGCCCGGGCAGGATATTTAAATGCTGACCCCATTTTTTTAAGTAGCTAAAAGCGAAATAAGGTTTTATTTGAATACGAGTCTTTTGTGCCAGCTTATGCATTCTTTTTAAAAGTGCTGTGTACTTTTAAAATTACAATGATAAAAGAAAACAAAGTTACTGTTTAGTGTGTTTATGTGTACCTAAACTACTTAACATAAAGGGTTGGCATTTTTGGGGACTGTTTTTTGTATGATCCTTAAAAATAAAGTTCCCTTTATAAACATCCGTTTTTAAGTTTGAATTTGAACTGGTTAAGTACTTTATTGGACTGAAGAAAAAAAATTATAATGCCACGTGTCCACTAGCAACAAAATTTGCGGAAATTGACTTGCGCAAGCGAACTTCTAGAACAAAATGTCAACTTGCGCGAGCGTTTACACGTTAGAAGTCGCTTGCGCAAGTCAACTTCCGCAAATTTTCCTGCTAGTGGACACTTGGCATAATAGCTAGCTAATTTACATCCCGAATTTAAAACTGTGCCCGCATGCGAAACAGCGGGATCATCTAGTTTTTACATAATCAGCAACAGCAATGTAATGAGACCAAAACCATTAGGGCCGTACCACAAAAAAGATAGACACGCGTTAAACGCGAATGCTACCAAAAATAATACGCACTTGTTTTAGCACTAACTTGTCTAAAACAAATGTGTATTATTTTTGGTAGCATTCGCGTTTAACGCGTGTCTATCTTTTTTGTGGTAAGGGTATTATTGTTTATAACGCACCATAACGTAATAATGACATACTGACATAAGTAGGTACATTACTTAATATGACCTGTACCCCTATCATGAGTTTTTTTGACGTATAGTTTCGTTAACGTAAGCATATTTTGAATTTAAAATACAGCAGTCCTGGAACATTTTGATAAAATTTTATACAATTTGCACATTTTAAAAAATACACCGAAAGTATTTAATTAATTTATATAAATATTGTGTAACAATGTCCCAAATTACGATAATAATATCAGCTCAGACCTGTGGAACCCAATCTTTAAAAAAAAAATTGAATATTATTGCATTTTGTTATGAAAAAATATGATAATAACCTCATTGAGTAAATTACATACAGCTGTGTGCGTACACAATGAAACCGAAAATATCTAACCCTGTCAATGCGAGAGAGTACTCACATGACAGCTGTCAAATCTCTCACATGCTCAAAACACAATAAGTCATACAAAAGGGAACCAGTATTGTTCCCTACTATCATGAAATTTTCACGTGCTTTAAAAACATTCGCTATAAAAACATTCCCGGTAACAATACCTGCTTAATATCTTAATACGTCACATAATAAATATACAGCTGAAGCTTTTCGAACAATTCACTCAAAGCGCGCGGAAATAAATGAATGTTTTGGTGATATAAAAAATAAAAGAGAACGAACGAATGAATGAATAAAAAATATCGTTCAATGTGTCCGTGTCGGGATGGAAACAAGATTATGCCTGTTTTGATGAATGAGCCCCCGGGGTCACGCCGGCATTGTTACAATTTTGCTATGTACCTACCTACGCTTTTAGTACGTGAATTAAAATTTACATAAAAATTAAGGCTGATTGTCGTGTACTGAAATATGCATTTAAATTAGTCTGGCTCAATTTAGACGTTACTGTCGTTCTCTAGATTATGTTTTGAGTGTCATAAGCTCATAACCACTTGTATGATATAATTCACAATTATATAAAAAACCTATCTAAGTCCATCATAGTTATTTTATAACTAGCATTTTGCCCCCAACTTCGTCCGAACCAAACCTTAGATTGTGACCATTCCCTAAAAAACGATTCATAATAATATATGTCTCGTGCCATCACAAGATATGAAGAACAAGATGAAGGATAGGTATATGTACATATATATAATTATGTACAGCTTAGAAAAATATAATAATGTACCATGTTTTGCACAATAAAATTATAAAGGTTGAATTGAAAAGAAACATGAGCACGAAGAAACTCGCACAACTTTCGTTAACTGTTTTTAACTTTGCGAAGGTCAAAGTTCAGGTACCTTCCAGGGATTTGTTTGTTGCAAAAAAAGTTTGCTAAGGTTATGATAAGGTCAAGCTCGTAATGGTAAATAAGCTTTGTATAAATATATTTCAAATCAGTTATTCAAATACCTACCTCTAAATGTAGATACATTTTATATATACTACATAGGAAGGTATACAAAATAATTCCTCACACTACAGAGGCTGATTTTGAAAAGTTTTATGTTACATTTTATTCTGTCATATTTTCCATACCTTGATGGATGGTTTCATTACCTACACGCAATCTAAATTGATCGGCTTGACACCAAGCTCTACAGAAGCTTGTGTAAAATAGGATAGTAATAAAACCTCCGAAAGATAAATTAAAAATGAGAATGTTCAAATAAATAATACACTTAACTGCATTATTTACAAGTTACCGAAAACTTGTGTACGAATAAAAACACGAAAACCGAAAACAATACTGAAAACTCAAAAAAAACAACATCGAATTAGACAATTACACAGAAACAGATACTGCGACGCGACGCCACGCCATTCGCACAAACTTCAGTTCGGCCAACTTAAATTGCGCGTATTGTACCTACTATGCATACATTCTGCTTAACTTATTTAACACAGCCTGATTGAACATGATATATGGTATGTAACAAAAACCATGTTCGATCCCAAAAGGGGCCATTATACAGGGTGGGCCAAAAATTCTTGCAAATAGCAACACTGAACGTATCAAAAACCATTGGAGGGAGGAGGGCGCGGATGGCGGAAAATTATGTGTTGCTTCATGCAATTTTAGTCACTATGGAGCGTTTCACGGGAGAACAGCATGCATTTTGTGTAAAACATTTTTACAAAAACAGTGAATCTTAGGTACAATTTCGGCGTTTATTTCGCTCTGAATATGGATCTAAGTCAGTGTCCCAGAATAAGATTAATTTGTTCTTGGATTAGAAATTTTAGTCGAGTATACACAAGGAAAATAACATCAATTGCCCAATTGGCAGAAAATAAATCATCATCCAAGAAATGGCTGCCATTCCACGCGTCAAAATGTGAGAGAGTTGTTACTTTGCGCTCCAGGTTCGACAAGTGTTTGCGTCGAGACAGAGCACATCTCATCGATATCATTTAAAAAAAAAAATATGGCATTAGATGTTTGTTGCGTTGAATAAATGATCAACAAAATATATTATCATTTGTAGTTTTATTTCTATTCATGTTTCAAAAGTGCAAAAATTTTTGGCCCACCCTTTACTTATCATTATGAACAATATTTTGTATGACACAACCCCGAAATCGCAAAAAGAAAATCTGCTGTTCCATACATTTTACTGATATAAGTGAACACAAATGTATGGAACAGCAATTATTTTGGGTTATTTTCATAGTGAAGATTATTCATAATGATGAGCATAATGGCCCCCTTTGGGATCGAACATGGTTTTTGTTACATGCTGTATTATTATTATTCTTTCCTATATCGGATCACACTACTAAAACATTAAATTCACAACATCAACCGCTCATTTGTTGCCAAAATTGCAAATTGTTAGGGAACCAGGGCAACATGTTCCGTATCGGAGCGAATACCGGGGACATGACATTGATTGTTGCGTTCGCGCGCCGCAACACTGAGCTTTATTAATTGAAAACCTATACTGTAGCCGTAGGTGATGTATTGTGCTAGCGTAGAGGCAGTTTGTGGAGAAATAGGATACGTATAGGGTGTTTTTTTTTTTATAAAGATACAATAATCGCAGACCTGTGAGTCCGCGCCTTTGTTTATTTTTGTTTTATTGTTTGGAGGTGTTATTGAAGTTTTCGGTTTCCGTTTCTGAAATTCAAAATATGCTTACGTTAACGAAACTATACGTCAAAAAACTCATGATAGGGGTACTGTTGTTTAGTTACCCTAACTAACCCGATTTTTTACATTTTGTTACATAACAACTAGTTACGTTATATCAATCGCTAAAAGATTATCTCAGCAGGATCTACCCGTAACATTTTACAGACAAAACTAACTGAATTCTTTTAAAGATATTACATAGCATAAGCATATATTGAATCTCATACAAAAATTATAGGAGAGTATTGAGATGACATAAAAATCGAGCATCAAAAAGATATCATTTCAGAAAAAAATATTACAGAAAGTACGTAAACCTAGATAACCGCCCGTTTACATGAGGAGAAACTAGATATTTCCTACGATGCTTTTAGGAACTACCAATCAGTTTAAAAGCTTTGGTTGGATTCAGAGATTGCGATGTTCAGATTGATGTCTAAATTATTATGTATGTGAATGCCTAACCAATCTCTATTTTTAGGGTTCCGTACCAAAATGGTAAAAAAGGAACCCTTATGGTGCGACTTCGTCTGTCTGTCTGTCACACCTGCTTATTTCAGCAACTACTAATGCTATCGACTTGAAATTTGGAACAGTTATAAAAAACACTTGCCAAACTTTATTGAAAATGAAAAAAGTAAAAAAATGTTTTTATTTTCATTGCAAAAGGGGCCGGAGTGGGGGTCTGAAATTTCAAAGTGGGGTTACTAGGTCAAGTGACATATCATATGAAAGGGCTTTATCTGCACATTTCAAAATATATTTTCATTTTATTTTATGTCTCACAGTTTTCGACATATGATGAAAAATGTCTGAAAAACTACCTTCCCCCCCCCCCCCCTTATCTCCGAAGTTTGCGGAGCGAAAAATCTGAAATAATTAGACTTGATAGGAATTGACCCAAGCATTGCACCAAAAATAAAACGATGTTCTTAACTAGTGCAGTTTTTTCAAAATCATCAAAATTCCTTCACAAACAAACGATACAAAAAGATAAATTTGAATAAGCTGATAGAAAACGTAAGCTTAGTATTACGCTTGTAGTCCCTTATGGATTTTAAAAAAGTTCTTATACCAGTATATTCGAATTCATATGTACATAGGTACCAATAGAAATATATACCATTTATGAGATAAATACATTCGAGAGCAACGAATCCGGGTTGTCTTTAAAAATCTTAATATCACTGTAAGTACCTATGACAGATTTAACTGTATGAAGTCTATGTATTAATAAAAATATAAAAGCTTAAGTTTAAGCTAAAGTGCTAGCTGCAGAAATAAATCAAATATGTAATTAAGTTATTGTTTTAGGGGAATCAGGCAGTATTTAAATAAAAGCTGTTGGTCCGACGAAGATGTAAGATGTAATAAAATGACTAGCAAAAATCACATAGATTAAAAAAAAAAATGTTGGTGGAAGTAAATTATTAAAAAGTTCCTTCACATCACGATGTGTCAATGGATTGGTATTCGTTGCGTTGCATTCTCATTTTCAGTAGGCGTTCAAATCCGAACATGCCCCCGCGCGTTGAAAGCTTGTCTTTCAACCAAATCCAAAAGCTCAGACATCTTCTTGAAGCAGTGGGCAAATTTTACTGAATGCCCTCCGGACCGTTCCACTCGAGGTTTTCACATCGGCGACTCGACTGATACCATCCTTTCCAGAGTGCACCGCCACTATGCGACCCAGCTTCCATTTAAGTGGGGGGAGATGATCGTCCTTCAAAACGACGAGAGTATCCTTCTCCAATTGACCAGCACCTGATCGCCACTTAACACGTTGTTGCAATTCAGCAATATATTCTTTGCTCCAACGTTTCCAAAAATGTTGTCGTATTTGTTCAATTCTCTGATAACGAGATAAGCGAGAGGTAGAATGGTCGTCGTAAGTTGGCGTCGGTAAAGCTGTGAGCGGTCGTCCGATGAGGAAATGTGCGGGCGTCAGCGGCATCAAATCATTAGGATCCGATGAAATAGGAGACAGCGGGCGCGAATTAAGGAGTGCCTCGATTTGCACAAGTACAGTGTTAAGCTCCTCGTAAGTAAAATGACAATTGCCCAATACTCGGTGTAAATGATACTTGATTGACTTTACACCCGCCTCCCAGAGGCCACCGAAATGAGGAGAATAAGGCGGAGAAAAGTGAAAGGTTATTCCTTCGTCAGCCGCACTTTCAGATAGCAAACTACAATTATCTTTTAAAAACTTACCAATCTCATTGTAAGCACCAACAAACGAGGTACCGTTATCTGAATAAATGTTTTTTGGTTTTCCTCTACGAGACATGAATCTCCGTAAAGCCGACAAGAAAGTATTACTCGTTAAGTCACCTACCAATTCAGTGTGAATAGCCTTAGTACTGAAACATATAAAAATGGCAATATACACTTTAACAAGCCTACATCCCCTTCCATGACGATTAGTAGCTAAAATAGGACCTGCATAATCTATCCCTACACTTTCGAATGGGTGACTGGGTGAGAGACGTGGGTGCGGTAAGTTTCCCATTAAAGGAGTAACAATCTTTCCTTTCATACGGTTACATAACACACATTGACGGTAACATGATTTTGCTAAATTTCTACCACCAATTGGCCAGTAATTTTCCCTTACTGTGGCCAATAATAACTGAGGTCCTGCATGCATTAACCTTTTATGCTCATACTTGAATAATAATTTTGTAAATGGATGAGTGGACTGTATGATTAAAGGATGTTTCTTTTCATAAGAATAATCTGAGTTTTCTAATCGACCACCAACACGCATTAAATTATGGGCGTCGAGGAAAACATTAAATTTGAGCAAAGGACTTTTGGTGGATATTGATTTTCCTTTTAATAAAATATGATATTCAGGAAATGATTCCATTTGTGAAATTCTAACTAATAAATTCAGTGCATTTTGTAACTCATCATCACTCAGATGTTTAGATTTAATTGGTTGCCTTTTACAAGCATTAACAAAACGCAATAAATAAGCTACTGAACGTTTAAGCCTTGAAAAATTTGAAAAACGACTAAAATCAATTAAGCTATGTTTAGATTCAGTGGTAACGCATAACGTAACTTCAGGTTTAATTTCAGGAAGTTTCCCAGCAGTTCCTGGAATTAAGGGCCACTGAGATGGATCCTGTTTTAAATACTCTGGACCATACCACCATAAATCTGACGAGTGAATTAGATGAGGTTCGACACCCCGTGAGATTAAATCAGCTGGATTCTCGTCTGTGGGGACATGCCTCCACGTGCAAGTACCAGTTTTTTCAAGAATATCAGCTACACGGTTTCGAACAAATGGTTGTAATTTACTTGGTAGGATACCTAACCAACCTAACACTACCATTGAATCAGTCCAAAAGGTTGTATGTCTAATTTTAATACGGAGTGATTTTATCACCTTTTCATATAAACAAGCTCCAACCAATGCGCCGCAAAGCTCCAGCCTAGGTATCGTAATAGGCTTAATAGGGGCCACTCTGCTCTTAGCCAAGAGCAAACGTACTAACGCATCACCATTGTTATTGACACTTTTAACATACACGCAAGCTCCATAGGCACTCTGTGAAGCATCTGAAAAAATATGAAAGTCTATATACGTTGGCGAGTCGCAGACAACCATGCGAGGAATACGTACGTTATTTAAGACTGGTAAACCCTTTATAATTTTATGCCACTGATTACATATTTCTGGTGGCAGATTATCATCCCACGATAACTTGAGAAGCCATAATTTTTGCAATATAATTTTCATTGAAATTACACAAGGTGAGAGGAGTCCCATAGGATCAAATATCTGAGCTATTACTGAGAGTATGTTACGTTTAGTTAACTTATTTGAACTTTCAATATTTATTGAAAAGCAAAGCTCATCAGACTCTGAAAACCATCCTAACCCTAATGTCTTGCTTGGTTCTTTAGATCCAATATTTAAATTAATAGATGATTCCGACTCTGACATTAATTGAGGCGCGTTTGATTTGAATTTTCTTAATGGCATGCAAGCAGATGCCAGCGCAACTGATACCTTCTGTTTTATATTGATGACGTCATCTAAGGAATTCCCTCCCGTGAGCAAGTCGTCGACATAAAAATCATGAGTAATGATCTCTGCAATTTCAGCGTCATCACACTCAATGCCGATTTGCTTAAGACATCTAACGGCTAAAAAAGGTGCACTCGCGGTGCCATAAGTGACTGTGTTTAACTGGTATACTTTAAGTGGCAGTGATGGATTATCACGCCAAAGAATTTGTTGTAAATGCCTATCACTTGGATGTACAGCCACTTGCCTGTACATCTTTTCTATGTCGGCAGCTAATATATATTTGTGTTGCCGAAAACGAATGAGTATAGATAATAAATCATCTTGAATTGTGGGCCCTACCATTTGAATATTATTCAGAGATACACCTGAACTGGTTGGAGTGCTAGCGTTGAAAACTACTCTTAGCTTCGTGGTAGTACTACACTCTCGTAGGACGCCATGATGAGGAATGAAATAAGCTACACTTTGTGGATTTAACTGACATTCCGACATATGACCAAGCGAAAGGTATTCAGACATGAAATCACAATAGCCTTTTCTAAATGAAGGTTGATTTTTAGTTCTGCGCTCTAAAGATAGAAGACAATGCTTAGCTCGTTGCAATGAGTCACCTAACACATCTTGACTCTGCTTGAGTGGAATACGCACACAAAAGCGACCGTCTTCTAATCGAATTGTATTTTCATTGAAATGTTTTTCACATAACTGCTCCTCTTCGGAATAATACGATGACTTAGGGCTAACTTCTTCAAGCTGCCAAAATCGCGTTAACTGGATTTGAATATCATCGTTAAGAGGTTCACTATCATTATGATTCAGGTTAGTAAAATTACATTTCACGTGTTGAGACGAGTTCGATACATGGCCGCCATTAATCGGGCCAGAAACTATCCAACCGAGGCTGGTTTCATAAAGTATCGGATTGCCGTCTCCTAATTTAATTCTGCGAGGTCCTAATAAGTCCCAGAAGATATCAGCGCCTATTATTAAGTCTACTGCAGACGGTGTATGAAAATTAGGATCCGCTAAACAAATATCAGTCGGTATGTTCACAGCTGATATATCTACTTGTCGACTAGGTACGCTGTCAGTGATAGACGGTAAAACAAAACAAAGCAACTTATTTGAATAATTTTCGCTTAATGACTTAAGTGGTACTTGAACCAATTTACCTATCTGCGACAATGAATTATTAATACCTAGAAGATTTTTATTTACTTTTGTAAAAGGTAATTTTAACCTTTGGCATAAATCGTCGGTCATAAGACACGATGTACTGCCGCTGTCAAGTACAGCGCGGACAATATGCTGCCGATTATTATTATCGTATACTTTCACTAACGCGGTTGATAACAATACCGCATCATTAGCGGAACGTGAAGTAGCTACACAGGACAACGCTACGTCACCGCTTGACTCACTGATAGGGGCCGACACCGTTATCGGCTTCCCAGCGCCATCTGTGGGCAAGAATGCGCTCGATTTACGTTTAAAATCCGCTACATGAATGAGAGTATTGTGTTTACGCTTACATATCCTGCAACCGTTTGTTTTGCAACGATTAGCATAATGACCAGCCTTAAAACAATTGAAACATAATTTTAAATTAGGTAATAATTGTAACCTTTGTTCGGTGCTAAGGGCTAGAAACTGAGAACAATTTTGTAAATTATGCTCACCGTTACATTTAGGACAGGATTTAACTGACAATGCACCAGCACTCTGTGAGCTTACCTGCGGCTGTGCATTGCTAACTGCAACCATACTTTTTAATTTTGTATTTTTATTATTGTTATTACATGATGATGTCTGATGATTACTACGTGACAGCTCCAATGTTTCGAGTAAGTCTGCCCTACGACGCATAAAATCATAAAACTGACATAATGTTATAGGCGTGTCATTGTCCAACCTGCCTTTGAATTCCTCCCACTCACGATAAGTCTTAGCATCTAACTTATGAGTCACTATGTGTATGAGCAGTGTGTCCCAATGTTTAGTGGGCTGACCTAACGACTCTAAAGCTCTTAAATTCTTATTTAATTTATCTAAAACACGCTTTATACTATCGGAGGATTCTTTATACATAGACTCAATGTTGAACAAGGCAGTGACATGATTTTGTATGAGCAGGCGCTTATTATCAAAACGTTCACACAGCAAGTCCCATGCTACTCGATAATTTTTTGTAGAAAACTCAATGGATTGTATGACTAAAGCAGCTGTCCCGTCTAATGAGGCTCTAAGGTAATGAAACTTGTTTATGTCATCTATGTCGTCATTGGAATGTATAAGGCTGCAAAAAGTGTCATGAAATTCCAGCCAATTATCATATGATCCACTGAAAGTTGGTAACTTAATGGTAGGTAACTTAACGAGTTTATGATTGCTGGTACGAGAGGAACCCTTCTCACTTCCACTATCGTTATTTTTACAATTACGTGACAATATATCTTGTGCTTTACTAACTGATATTTATAGTATGATGATTCAAACTCACTTCTCTCTAATATTTGAGAGTCAACGTCATCTACAAGACACTCTATTCTCAACTGCACCTCATCATATTGGTCGAACAATGATTCGATTTTTCCAATACGTAATTGCAGTTCACATACCTCTGTTTGGCTTAATGACTTATCCAATCCGCTCAGGTACGTCGAAAATACAGTTAGACGACCTTTAAAGCTACCGCGTTTCTTAATCAACTCCCTTAACTCCTCCTTCTCGGGCATTCTGGAAGGCGAGTGCGTGGTCAATCTGGAATTTGTACAATGCAACGATCACTTAATGCTAATACAATAATTATCTATTAATTACCTATACCATTCGATTAAAATTATGACAACAATTAATTAAATTAGATGGACAATAAACAAATGACAGTTAGAATTCAAATTCACTTAAGAATTGGACACCCTCAAAGTCAAATAATTAAAATATGAATAACAATTTATAATAATTAATGATGATTGATAGTAATTAATTACAATTGGCAACAATTATAAACAAAATAAAAGTATGATTGAAAGATTTAAGATTACATTACATTAATAAGATCAGATTGACACATTGATAACTTTTGAATATACATTAATATTGATTGAAAGTTATTACTGACCTTTGTCGTCGGAATTACACTTATAATTATACTACCTGATGAAGAGAGTACTGGGTGGAATCAGACCTAAATGATACGCTTAACACACTGTAACCTGGCCGCGTCCCAATATTATAATTTTCCACTCTTCTTATAATTCCGCTTCTTACGATGATATTATTTATTGTTTCTTCGCTGATTTCCTTTAATTTCCATTTAATCCGCTCGTTAGGACCATGTTTTAGGGGAATCAGGCAGTATTTAAATAAAAGCTGTTGGTCCGACGAAGATGTAAGATGTAATAAAATGACTAGCAAAAATCACATAGATTAAAAAAAAAAATGTTGGTGGAAGTAAATTATTAAAAAGTTCCTTCACATCACGATGTGTCAATGGATTGGTATTCGTTGCGTTGCATTCTCATTTTCAGTAGGCGTTCAAATCCGAACAGTTATAGTTTCAGAGATATTAAGATTTTGTGACTGACCCAAATTAATTGCTCTCAAGTGTACACAAAATTGCGGTGCTTTTACGTTTAAAAAATAATGAAACACAAACAACAAAGGTGATCCATTTCATAATTTAAAAGTACCAAAAAATACTAGTTTCACTGAATAAATTTAGACAAATTACTGGTTATAAATATTCAATTAGTGGTAAATGTAGAAATTGTAGATTTTAATTGTAAATTTAAGATTAAGAAAAATAACTTCTAGCATTATGGACGATAACTCTGTGGTGAAAATAATCAATATAAAAACGTTATGTATAATGTTTTACCAAAAAAACAAACCAACGCAAAGTTGATCAGATAAATACAGCAATAATTCAGCTAGGTGACACTTCAGGTGATGTATGGCACCCCAAATGAAACAAGTCTTGAATTATGTCTGTTTTATTAAAGAACGTACCGATTTTGGTTAGATTAGGTTATATTGGACCTACAATGAACTTTTTATGAATTACATGAGTGAACTTGATGCTATTACTAAACTAGCCTATGTCTAACTAGACAACGAGTCTCAAGAAACGAAAGCTTCTTAAATCTTTCAGAAATCAAACAAAAGTTATCATAGGTATAATAAAGTGTCATAATATAAAATAAATATTGGAGCCGAACATAAAGCGATAGACCAGGTTTTGAAAATGGCCCGAAAAGATTTTCAGATCCCAGGACGAAACATTTCTTAAAAGTCATTGTAAGAATAAATACGAAATTAAATTTATTATACAACATCTATATTTGTTTACGACCTGATAAAGGTCTTGAAGTTTAAAATAAGTTAAACGGACGCGGTAGTTCGTAACCCTGGCAGTAATACCATAAGTTCCGATGGGCTTAGAATATTGAATAATGTCACCTTGCTGCTGTGTCAAACTTGATTGTTTAAGTTTTACATAGTAGTGGTTTTCAAATGGATATCAGTATTTTGATCTTAGTGAAATTCCATAGGTTTGATATTGAGAAACAGAGAGTTATTGATGGATATCATTTTGACTAAGAAATGGCAAAGAAGCAATAGCAGTGTAATCTTTGTAGACTACAAAAGCAATGTACTGAAAAATTAAGAAAGTGGTGACAAAAAATATTATAGACAGTTATGAATACAATACAGAAAGGAAACAAAATGATAACAATATAAGCAAATATAAGAAAGAAGCCCATCCCAAATCACTTTGTAAATTGACAAAATGTTATATTGTTCAATGTTATTACAATAACCACAATATACAATTATATAGCTCAAAATAGCACTTCCAAAAATAGATTCCAATAGATTCCTGGAAAACAAAAACACATCAGTACACAAAGAAGAAATTCCTTTGAAATATTTCAATATACGCATCTCGGTCACATTAGCATCAAATGAGTAAACATGTATGGAACATTACGAAGGAAACGCGATAAAGCGTAGAAATAATGGCGTACATAATCTACTAATGGAGACATTAAAATATTAACTCGGAATAAAAATATAATGTAGGTACATCCTTGAGTTAGGTACTTGTTTCAACAATTTGTTAATTAGAAGAATAGGCTGCTAATGTTTGAGAACAAAGGAGTTAATGGATTTGTTTCTGGGAATATCTACGTTATTCCAAATCTCGACTATCGCAATGGTCCGTTTTCGGACCAAGTCTTACTTACCTAATATTAAATCAACTGACATATTTAAAGTCTTAGGCTCGTATTACATAATGATACTCAAGTACTGATCTCATCTTGAGCCTAGATTTAAAGCCATTTGATTGGTTGAAACTAGTTTTATGTTTAGCTGTCTTGAGTTCAGTTCTGTAATATAACCCTTATATAATCTCAGACAATGATTACAAGTTTTATTTGGTATTAAAGTTTCACAATATCTCAAGTAGTGCTTACAAAAGTTGTATGATCACACGTGTCATAGGATCTGACTCAATTTACAGCCTATTTTGTTTTACGTTTAGAATCTTCTGTTAGGCTACAAACAAAAGATACCTTCGCGATTTACACAACAAAGCAGTTTAATCAAAGGTCTTGTGTGCTAAGATTTCACCCGTAACTAACTTTAGTGTAACATGACGTCACATCTGTATTCCCCAAAGCATAGGCAGTGATGTATATTAGTAAACCTACATTTCGCCATTTAATGTCCCATATAATAAAGTGGTAACTGTGGTGAGTCTATTTCCATTAACCAGATACATAATATCCAGACTCCGGTCTGCTACTGTAGATTTCCTCATAGAAAAACCGTATAACATTGTGTCCGATCAGGGAATCAAACCCAGAACCCAACGCTCAGCAATTCCCACTTCACCAACTCAACTGTTTTTCAAAATAGTTTAAACGAAAAGTCTTATCTCGTAACTGGAAACAAGCTTAAACAAGACATAGCTAAGAAATACAACAAATCTTAAAAATCAACTTCATAGTCAAAGTACATGAATTCCTAGAAGATTAATTACAAGATTGCTATCACTCAGTAAAATTAATAGGGTCACTCCATTGTGACGTTATCTGTCTTTAAAATTCAGATAATATGATGTAGTTACGACATTTATAAGATGTTCCGGCCATAAACGGGCTTCCGAGGTCATAACAATGTAGGACTCTGCCAAAGGTTTTACTATAGCTTAGAATATTGCATAACTTTGAGCCCTGTCCCTTTATGGAGCTGAGCTCTGGACTCGGTTATTTCAGCTTAACATAAAGCTAACAAGATAGGTGACGGGATTTTTGGTGCTTGCAATAAATTTAATATGAAAGAAACAATTACATATGTGGTATGGTACCTATTTGTGAGTTTACAATTTTATAAGCAAAACAAACGAATAACAGACTATTATCGAAGTGTTAAGGCTCGGGTGCGATAAAATCGGCCGATAATATCGCAACCGTTATTGCGATTTTTGTTCTTAGCACATTAGGTGACGCATATGATCTTACACATTGTTGCAAAAACAACGACGCGATTAACGATGCGTTATTATCGAAGCAACATACCTACATACGCTGTAAATACCTATCTGACGATCAAAACGCAGCTATGTAGACAGGAGAATGCATTATCACAGCACGCGATATTTCTATGTTCTAGTTTATATATTATCAACCGATATTATCGCACCTGTGTGGGCGAGCCTTTATTATCTTTATCCTGTTTAAAATATAGTCGTTTAATTATGAAAAAGCATTAGCTTTTCAGAAATTAAGCTACAGTACTTTTCCTTCACTAAAAGGAAAAATCTTTTGATGTCCTGTTGTTAATTTAGTTATTTCCAACCTTTCATAAAGGAAGTAAATTACTTCAATAACGTAATAATACACGATAAAACAAATAATTTTATCGTAAGTATTGTTATTACATTTTTCAGAAATGATTTACCCAATAATTTACTCTTAATAAAAAAAAACATTTACACCGACGAAACCGAATTGAGTTTCCAAATAAATTAAAAGAAAATGTTCGGATCAAAGGGTATACAATCAAAAGCAATTTATAACAGCAAATTGTTCGATTGTTCCATTATTGGAAAATAAAGATTTTAAATATTGTACGTCCATTGGGCGTATACCACGTATACCTATTACCTATATCAAAACAAATTCCTGTTTCGGAATTGGTATGAAAAACAAATGAATAAAACATTCTAGTTGCGATTCATTTAAAATTTAAAAAAAAAATGCATTAAAACCGCTACTCCCAAATCAATTAGTTTATTGGAACGTCAAAATAAAATCAACAACGCTAAGCCCTCGTCAGCACGGGAGCTTTTTTACGCGCGTTTAAGAAAGCGTCGGTGTCGTAGGCGTTTGTCAACGCACATTCGATTCAACTCCTAGCGCCGAGCGTTGAAATCCAATAGTACGCGATTAATAACTCGGCGTTAAAAAAAGCGTTGTCGAGCGAACAGATGCATCGTTTCCCATTTGTTTCATTCGAGAGCTTTTTTTAACGTGCACAAAAAGCGCCCGTGCGAACAAGGGCTAAATGATTTAAAAATAAATTAAAAAGTGACTTCAAATTAAAAAAAAGGAAATCACAGTGAAAATAAAGTGCACACATACCTAACTACTTAATAAATGTAATAAAGATTTCCGACTATCAGTACCTTATATACTACCTACTTAAAAACTTGCAACTGCAAGCCCAAACTTAAAAAAACAAAGGACATGCAAAACATTAGAGAACAGGAATGGCTATTGATAATAAATAATCTGCAACCGAATTATGAATCTATTCATATTAATACGTGAAGAGAAAATGTTGTACCCTTTTCAAACATATTGCGCGCACGGAGTAGGTAATATAAGAGTTGGCATAGTTTATATATAAATACCTATACCTACTATTAAATATTAAGTTTTACAAATTAATAATGAATTACGTTTAAATTTTGACCACTGGGTGGCCACTAGTCTCAAATAAAAAGCTAAGATAAAAATCGATACCAATAAACGAAGAAACAAAGTTTATATGTATTAATTTCTCTTTTACACAAAAATTGCTTTGCAATAAAGTACTGTAGGGGCACGGGGTCTCATCAGGAACAAAGTAACATTTGTGGAAATAACTCATAATAGATGGCGTTATGTATCGATTTGTTATTGAAGTTTGTGTAAAATTGAGAACATGAAAAAATACATCATGAAAAATATTTATGAAAAATGCTTTAAGCACGGAAAAATGTAGTTATAGCCCGAAGATAGCCCCCGCTAAATCGGTCACATTTCTTTGTATGAGATGAGGCATCTGTACGTATAGTATTATATTATCTGTGGTAGGGGTAAATCAATGAATGTGCTGTTTGTTAATAAATACATGTCATGCTTTCCCGAATGATGAATTCATTTCGAAATATGTTCATGTTCTAAAATTAATCTTTCTGATGTTGAAATTTCAACCATTCAGTGTACCTACTTCAAATTTGGTATTTACATATTAGGTATATGCAAATAAAAACAGGATTTCAATGGAAAGTTTAATATTATATTGAACCATTCAGTGAACGAGTAGGTATATCTGCTTCGAATTTGGTATAAACAAAACTGGTAGGTATTGAATGTTGGCGTTTCTTGGTAATCAAATAAAACCAAAATTGAAATGGCAAATAAATATTTCTATATTCTATATTTCTAATTTCTATATTGTTTCTCTTGACGTAACGAATAATTGATGTTGAGAGCTGATCTAGAGAGATCTACTTACATTGTTATTTAGAACTACTGCAGACTAATGAAGTCAATTTCGTATTATACAGGGTGGCAGGTTAAACAGTGGAAATATTTAAAGGGCTCATTGTACCTACTCATCATTATGAACAACTTTTACTATGGGACCAACCCTGAAATCGCGAAAAAAAAATCAGCTGTTCCATACATTTTGTTGAGTTATGTGAACATAAATGTATGGAACAGCTGATTTTTTTTCGCGTTCGGTTCGGTCGTATAGTAAAAGTTGTTCATAATTATGAGTACAATGACCCCTTTAAATATTTCCACTGTCTAACCTGCTACCCTGTATAAATCAATATTATTTATTTACAATGCTCTTAAGTTTACAGTTAACATCTTTAATAGCAATAATAAATTGTTTTTGTTAGTACAAAACAACTGAAAGTCTCTATAAGAGAAAATAAAAGATAAATTCAATGGAAATATTTTGTGCACACAAAGGGTAATAAACGTATCCCACAATGGGTCTAGACATCACGATATCAACCCATAAATTCGTTAGTCTTAGCACTAAATGCTTTTAGGTCAACTACCAATGTTATAAATGGAGATCGTATACAACCAATCGTCCAATAAACATCCTGCGGACCAAACAACTCGAACATTCTAGTGTTGGGAAAAACAGGCTTAGATTTATGGCGACAAATATTGGTATTGTCGGGAGAAATTTTTGATTTGTGTGTGTTGGGTCCGACGCACAAGACCGTGGAACAAAAGTGTGTTTATAGCCAGGCCCGAGTACACGTAGGCAGCATTTGTTTCGTTTACATAACCGCTTCGGAGTCGATAAAAACGTCAGGGGAATTTTTAGTTCCACTTTTCGCTTCCGAGGCCGTTATTTGAACGTGACTCTTGATCGAATTCATATTTGAGGAAAGTAACATTTTTTGCATGGAGAATAGATATTATGGAGTACTATCTTATTTTGGAGACAAGTTGAAAAAGTGTCCAGCTTTATGTAGGTAGTAATAATAGTTCAAAAACCGTCTAAAATGGCGCTAGCTACGACAGAGGATATTATTATGTTATGAATGTAGGACAGTAACGCCACCCTAATTTAACGCATTTTGACGGAATTTTTCATAATTTTAAGATTTCGTACTTCAAAAGGAAAAACGGAACCTTTATAGGATCACTTTGTTGTCCGTCTGTCACCGGACCATAAGTGGAGCCATCTGCTCATAGATGGCGCCACTAGAAGTATGAAGTAGCGCCATCTATTATCAAGATATGATATATCTACTATGATGTATAATGCATATTTCGGAACCCTTAAGGCGCAAGTCGTACCCGCACTTGTCCGGTTTTTTTATTGGATGGAAATTTTGGCGCTTTATTTAAAATTACCCTCAAGCTACCAGTTTCATACACAGAGTTGTTCCTACTGAATCTATTTTCCATGATTTTCAGATAAAAAAATAATGACATTTGGTATCACGACTGCTCTTATCTACATCAGGTACTTACATTCACAAGGACTAGGTTTTATTACTACACTCATAAAACATTAATATGCTGACATAAAACTAAACAATAAAATCTATTTGATACCTACTAGCTGTAATCCTAGCTGCATTATATTGGATACCACTGGCTCTTCTAAAATATTGCCATTTTAACACATATTTTATGTTCCGCCATATTTTAAATTCCCATCTGTGCCAATAGTATTTTATTAATCCTCAATTTATGTTATATACTTTCAAAATTATTCAACAAAATGATACCAACACCAATTTTATTTATTACAATTAAAAAATCTGCCTCTTTGGTTTAGGTAATCGTCGTAAGCGCAACTATTGACCGTGGCCCTGGATTCGAATTTTCTATCAAACATTCTCATAAACAGCCCATGGCAAAAGCTCACCTCTCCAATGGAACTTATAACTAACGAAATGCGAGTGTAACACCTCTGCCTATCCTTCGGGAAACACAGGTGTAAAATTATCTAAGTATGTAATAAAAAATAATAACGTGAAGATAAAATAGTCTGAAATCAAACAAACTATAAGCAATTATTTCACCGTTCCTATGGAACAAGAGTCATGTTGATACGGTGTGTTAACAGCGGGGGACCTGTTTGTCGGCACCATCATAAAGGATTCAAAGAGTTGGAAATACGCATCTGATATAGGCGTTTCATAGGCTACGGTAACCGTTAACCATGAGGTGGGGCGTACGCGTTTGCCACTATCTGCGTGGTATAAAAATAAACTATTACGTAAGTGAAGCCTGTTGAGCAGAGCTGAAAGAGAAGAGGAAACTGAATCTAAATCCAAACTAAAACTATAAATACGAAAGTATGAGACCCTATCTATCTATCGGTCTGTTTGTTAAGTCTTCGTACCGCTGAACCGATTTTGATGAAATTTATCGTAGAGATAGATTAAACGCTGGGGAAGGATACACGATACATTTTATTCGAGTACTTAAAGTAGTTCTCCTAGGATGCGAGTGAAACCAAGGGCAATATCTAGCTACGTATAAATATCGCACTATCAGCATTTCCTCGAAAAGGTCACTGGAAAAACAATCACAAGATTTTCCTCCGAAGCCAAGAGTAGCGGTGAAATATAGCTCACAGGTGTACATTATTGACCTGGAAACTGCTTTAATGTTAAATTTGGAGTGTTTTTTTACTTTAACACATTATGGCAAATGTGATTTAGTGTTTACGTCGCTGGTAACTTGAGAAGTTGCTTTAGTAGCACTTGGGAATAACTTTTATTACTTACGTTTTTCTCGTTGCAATGTTATGGGATTTAACAGCTAGCGATTTTCCTAGAAGAAGAGTATACTGCTAGGTAGGATATGTACGGTCAGCGATAGAAGTAGGTAAATAAACCACAAAATTAACAGGCTTTTAGAATAACTCGTGGTTAAAACACTAGGGTTGATAATAAAAGATCAAATAACTTTTCAACAAGAAATTCACTATACGGTGACTTCTGTAGCAGGCTGACTGTACCACATATTTTTCCATAAATAAAAAATAATCTGACTACTATTTCGGGTAATATATTAGTAAACTGCTCCATTTATGACTTGTTGGCAATTTTATTTCATGGAACTCATATATTAACTGGCGAAATTAAATTTTCCCTTCGGAAAACAGAGGTTACTGTATGAAATATGTTTATGGTTTCCAATTTAGTGTGAGTTAAAGAAACACGAAAGCAAAATGTTTCATTCTTTCAAATTAGGTAGGCAGTTTATGTATGATTTTTGAAATTATTTTGTTTGCATATATTACCATATAACCCAAAATATCATTACAAAATCATAATTGTATATTTTCATGAATTTCAAACATGACAAAGCCAACAAGGCTTTGCTAACATAAGTATATAAGAGATTTAAAAACAACTGACATATTGAGTGTAACTTGATTCCATGACCTCTGCCGTACCGTGGCGTCACCACTCTGATCACACATCAGTTGACATTTTTAATTATAATTATTTAGTATCTTATGAGCTAAATAACTACCTGCCCAAGTAACCCAACAATATTATACCTATGTAATATTGAAAACCATCTTCTACTTTTTACTTCGTTAACACACAATAATTTTCCAGGTTCCCAGTGACGGCAGACATGGCGCCCGTCAGTTCGCTGCTCGTCTATTACGTCACAGAAGCCGGGGAGCCTGTCAGTGACGTCGCCAGTTTCCACGTACGACTGCTGCATAAAGAGGTGAGAGTGACGTCACTGAGATTTATACGATTTTGCTATTTTTCGTGACAGATTTACGTGAAAATTAAGCTTGTTATGAACAAAAAGAAAATTCTGTGACAAAATTAGTTAGGTACGTTTTGATTTTTTCCACATTTGCACGTCAATAAATTGACAACAATTCACATATAAGGGCTCTTTCAATTTAGACGTTGGGTGTCGAACTACTGGCGTCTGGTAGTAGTCCAACACCAATCGTCTAAATTAAAAGAGCCCTAAATACTTTAGGTAGTGTCAGGCGCGTGCATTGCATATAGGCAAGTAGGCACTGACTACCTCTTAAGGTTCAATAAAACCATTTTAACTATTACTACATCAATATACATCATTATATATCAATAATTAGTCATGATTGATATATTTTATTTATGTAGTAACAGTTAAATTCATAGGCTACGGTAACTGCTTACCACCAGGCAGACAACACACTTGTTTGCCACCAAAAAAATACGTTTTTAGTAGGAAAAAATACAGAAAATACTACTTACATAACTGCAAAGCTGAGGACAGAAAAATAAAATTTCATAAAAATGTTTCTGAAAAGAGCAATTAACCGACAGTTACAATCTGGGTGTCTTCAAGTCACGAGTAAATCGTTTCTTCTAGGCAAGAGTGCTCCATCGTAGACCACATCATCGCTTAACATCAGGCGAGATGGCGGTCAAACGCAAGCCTATTTTATTCACAAAAAATTAAAAAAAGCGCAAAAAGAAAAGATTTTTCAAAACTCCACCCAATATTTCAAACGGGGTGCAGTTTTAAATCTGTATTCAGAAACCGTTGCAAGCAAAAACTAGGTAGTATTGAGTATGAAACGGAAAAAAAAATATCCACACATCAAAATTCCCCGATCTCTATTTCCCGAACAAACATTCGTGTTAGTTAATAGATTCACATACACGTCGTATTAAGCCGAATTAACATACTTTGTGCTTGAACTACGAGTACTTTAAGCTTTATTTAAGCACGTACAAACAAAACAGGGGATAAAAAACTTTGCTATTTGTACGTTTACTACCAAATTGTTTGTTTTTATATGCTAAGCTATTATTTATTATTTCCAAGTGAGCGGATAGGTGTTTGTTATTTTTATGTGATTAGGTGGCCATCTTGGCTCACTTGATGGTAAATGCTCAGTTCACCTTAGACACAAAGTTGAAATGTCTTAAGTGCCTGTAATTACACCGGTTAATACCCTTCAAACCGGCATAGCAACGCTGCTTAACGGCAGATTAAGGTATGGTGGTAGCACTTGCCCGAACGATCTCTTTCTAAGGGTTTGTAAAACTGCGATGCGACGTCGCATCGCAAAAATCTATGATCTCGCATTCGCAAGAACCTGCGAATCGATTCGCATCGCGCATTCTTGCGATGTTCAGTATTTTTTTTTCTATAGCTTTTTTATCAATAACAGCAGTGTAACACTCTTTTTACTATCCATGTCACAAAAAATACATTCAGTACGGTTGACAATCGTCGAAGGAAAGGCCACCCAAACTGTGAAAGGGAGTCTGGCCGCACAAAATCGCACCGCAGCAATTCGCGTCGCAGTTTTCTGCGTCGCCAATTCGCAACGCGCCAATTCGGAGTTCTGTGTACAAAAAAGTATGTAGATTACGTTAGTGAAAACTCCATCCAAATCGAATTAGTAGTTTTTGAGAAAATTGCGCACATACATACATACATACATACATACATACATACATACATACATACATACATACATACATACATACATACATACATACATACATACATACATACATACATACATACATACGGGACGAATACAGAACCTCCTTTTTTGAAGTCCGTTAAAAAGCTCTACTAGATTAATAGACTTACCATTTTAATATCTAAGTCAATTGCTAGACATACGTCTATACATAAGTCGCAAAGCACTCCATTCTCCGCTTTGGCAATGTGCGCAGGTATTTTCATTAGATGCTCCGTCCATCTAAGGGTCGATCTACAGTTAGGTTACTAGTTTGTAGTCACCATTCCTCTCCTCTGCCCCAATAGCCGTCAATTATTTGAAACATGGCTACTACAAGTCCATCCCTGAACTAGTTAACAACCGTTCACCCTTATAACATACACGACTATGGCACCTGCAATCGTAGCAAGCATGAGGATACAATGAAACTCTCATATAAGGTATGTTGTGATACTAGTCTTAGCTAAGACTGATTAAATTCTATTCAAAGTCTACAAGACCAAAAAAGTGCAGCTGGATTAACAATGGACTTTTTTGTTCTTTTGAATTCAAGTACCTACTTATCATTAGTTCCCAAATTTCAGTAAAAATAAGACCACTCAATTAAGTAATTCTATTATAATTTTATATCCAGACTGCATCGTGTAGTTACTCAATTATTACTACCCAATAAACCTGCATGGTTCATAATAATGATTAATCAGGGTATATGAACCTTTGATCAGTCAATTGGCGTGAAATTGAAATACCGTTTGCAGAGCTTAATTAGTACTTTGTTGATTTTGTGTACCCTCGTGGCCACCCCTGCCAGTTTTTCAAAGTACTTTTATGAGTCTTTGATGTTTTTAGGGTTCCGTAGGCCTACCTACGGAATGGATGGTTGATGAGGTACCTATACCTCAAAAGGAAAATAAAACAGAAGCCTTAAACGATCATTTCGTGCAGTAGATAATAGATCCATGATGAGTTAACACATTATAAATGATTATACGGCCACATAACAGCATTATTGTTTCTTTCAAATACTTCCTTTTTTTTCGTAAGTTGAAGTTGTAAAAATGCGCATTTCTCTCTACCCAGCCATTATAATAGTATACAATAAAGGACCAACGCCAGCACCACACAACTGTAAAATATTTTAATTCGTACAAGCGTAGGCGGCTCGTTTGCACGGAACGTCACATCCTGTTGTGCGTGTGACAGCCCTTTTTGTGCTCAACACCCTTTGTCTGGTGGCAAATTTAATTAAAATTGAACTTTTAGTACGATACGAAGAATTAACGGATGTACAATATTATGTAGGGAAGTGGGTGTTATTGGACTTTAATTACTTTGGGGTTACGTACCTACTTAATATTTTACTGGAGATGATGTTAAATGAGAAGTATCATATAAGAACAGTTAGGGACTCGTGGCTAAATGACAGCCGCGCAGATCAATCGATCTGCGAGGTTAAGCTGCGCTTGCCGCGGTCAGTCCTTGGATGGGTGACCGTTCTTTACACATCGAGACCCCTCCGTGCCTCGGGAGCACGTTAAACAGTCGGTCCCGGTTGTCATAGGAATATCTTTGACAGTCGTTACGGGTGGTCAGGAGCCCAAAAGTCTGACAACTGGTCTAACATGCTCTTATACGGCATAGCTAATTGCAAAAATGTATAGAATGCATAGTATTAATATTAAACTTTACTTAATTATAGGTATTAATATTGTAACTTTTTAATTTAAATCTTTCTTGCTCTTTTTTGTAGTCCGTTCGCATGTCTTATACTTAACCTAGATAAACAGGGAAACCTATTATTAGCCTTACTATACTGTAATACACATACTCTGTAACATAAAATATGTATCGCTGTTGGTTTTCTAAATAAATAAATAAACATTCGAATACCAGTATGCCCCAATAATTGGGTTGTGGAGGACAGATGGCAGTCGCTCCATGTAAAATACTGATATTCAGCCGCAACCAGTTAGACTGGAAGCCGACCCCAATCATATTTGGGAAAAGGCTAGGCGGATGATCATATAAGAACAGTTAGAGAAGATATTAAATAAGTATCTAAGAGCATAGCAAACCTGCAAGTAATAAATAGAACATTTTAGTTAAATAATGACAAAAATTAGATGACAAAAAATTTATTAAAGAACGATTATCTCTCTAAAAGTGAGTTAAAATCAACTGTACCCCGATCATGAGTTTTTTTGACGTGTAGTACCGTTAACGTAAGCATATTTTGAATCGAAAATACACGTCTGTTACACAATATTTATATAAATTAAATACTTAATTAATTTCTCTACATTTTTTAAAATGTGCAAATTGTATAAAATTTTATCAAAATGTTCCAGGACTGCTGTATTTAAATTCAAAATATGCTTACGTTAACGAAACTATACGTCAAAAAAACTCATGATAGGGGTACCGAACAACCATATGTACAAAAAAGAGATGCAACGAATAAAATTTCTCTAAATACTTAGTACCACTACTTTATGTAGGTACTAGTATAATAATATATTTTTCCAGAACAGACGATATTAAAAGTCCTAACGGAAGTAGCCATCTCAACTTTAATTAACATAATAGCCCCCTTTGGTATACTTCTTCAACATTTCCTCCTGACAAATTGTATAATGGGTCCCATTATTTTTATAGGACACTAAGTTTAATGGAATTGCAAATATTGACCAAAAGGAAGACATGCATAATTCATATTGTAACATACCTATTAGTACTATAGGCGACCATTTTTTTGGAAGATATAAAAAAGGTTCAAGTCTTAATTTGACATATTATTCATGACTTATTCATCATACAAAAACTTAATAACACTTGCATCTGTATTACCATAAAGTAGTTCAAAATCTGTGACAAGCTATTTAAAAGATGTCTCGAATTGATCAAAGGATTAATAAAGAATTAATACTCCTGGATTCAGAAACGATTAAATACCCTGACGGTAATAGTTGGTTTCATTGTAATTTATGGATACCACTACTTGATGCAAAATATCAATATCAATAGCCAAGTTATTAAAAATATGTATCATCATCATCACACAGACTAATTGGCTATTAATCAAGGATATTAGCAGTTATAGTTATAGTCAGCTATATAATTTAGTCCCAAATGATGAATATCTGACACCACATTCATTCATTTAAGTTTCAAAATCAGAGTAGAAAATAACATAACAAAACTAGGAATATTTCCAAACAATTCTTAAAATCTATCACGACCGTTCTTTCTTTTGTATACCTAGATGACTTTTTTTTATATGTATATGGCACTAATCAAATTCCTTCCACATTTTCCTTCACTGCTTGTTAGTGTTATAACTTATAACGTCCAGTAATAACGCAGCCTTTAATCAACGACCCTTAATGAAAGGCAATTCGTTGTCTGTTAAAGGACGCAATTAAGAACGCCTGTAATTTCCACTGTATCCCGATATCGCTCCAATGCGTATACGTATTGGGTAGTGTTAACTGGGTCTTGGACATTAAATTTATTGCTACAGTAACTTTCAGTGATAGGTTTGTGCGTGTGAGGTCTTACAGCCGCTGATATTGTGTTCAAGCTCTGTGGTTGTGTATGTTATACTGTACTAAGGGTTGGTTTCTTCAATATTTATTTATACATGTTTTTTTTATAACACGCGTATTTATATGCCTAATGGCATCAACAGCATAATAAGTCACAGTATATCCGTACTGATTACCGCCTCCAATTTTGCGTGTTATGTGGTGGTGGTATTTGGTGTGTTATGTTCATTTTCATTTTGTGTAATTTATGTGGTAATTTGTTACTAGGTGGCTGTAGCAATAGAAGAGCGACGATGGTGGTATCCAAGAGCAGCGTTGCAGCTGCGAGTCCTTGCACCACCAGATTCTACTATGTGTTTGATAGGAGCGCGAGCGCCACCTGATGCGAGATTTGATCCTCACCAAACGTAAGTAGAATAACCTCCTTACTTACTTACTTAAATTATGATTAAATTAAATAGCTCTTAAGTCAATTGCCATCTCTATTCATTGGCATAGAAATGACAAGGATAGTTGTATATTTAATCAGTGGTTAAATTAAGAGGTGTTTTTGTGTAAGGGGGTTAATGTTCATTAGTCACCAATTGAACAATTTACTACAGGATGTTAACAATAAACAGTACCTTTTCTTTCTTCAAAGTTGGTTTAAAATGGTCTTCCATAAAGTGAGTTTTCTTTTCATATTCACGTCGTCAGGTCAGAAAATATTTCCTTGGGCTTGAATTAAGAGGCCAAATACTTACGCTTGTTGTATAACGTAATTATTTATTGTCTTATGTTGGCATGAATTTGAATGGCATGCATGAAAGAAGCGTGAGTACAAAATTAAATACGTGTCATAAAGTTTAAATCGTTCAGACAAATTCCAAAATCTGAATACGATGTACAAAATAATTTACCTTAACAGTATTTTACGAAAGTAATTACACAGTAATAATCATTAGCCAAATTAATGTTCTGTATTTCGATAATTCTCTTGTGATTATACTTGCCGTAATAACTTATCTTAATTTACTTAATGGACGGTCTAGTGCTAAAATTTCCAAAATGTTTACCGGCAACTTAACAAGACTGTGAGCCTTAAATTTGGTACAATAACGGAAATATTTTAAACAGTTTCTATTATATAAGCTACTCAATTAACGGGCACTAAGTACATTATCCTGTTAAAAAGCACGGCGCCCAAGTTGAACCACAGAACAGTCTGAACTGATTTTCGAGCGCGGGCGAGTCCTTGGTGTAGGGGAATTCTGCCACTCCTCATAGCATAAGTAAGGAAACCTTAATAGACCTCATAAAAAAACCCTTCCGTCATCTGTCACCAACATCATTAGCTCTTAGCAAAAAGAACTACGAAGTATTTTAATTTCCGCAGTCCCCCGATAGTCTCATAAGGCTGTGCGGAAAAACTTATAATTTCCCAGTCCATGGCACCGACAGCTCGTACTGATGCGAATAGGAACTCGTTATTGGCCGAGAGATCGAATAACACTACCACGGGGCGGTATAATAACTGCGTTCTGGGAAAAGCGAGTTAAGCGATGCAGCGGATTGTGTGTTGAGCCAAGGGAGTGACGTCATTGCGAGCGAACGGCGAAGGATTTGAAATTGGAATTCAACCGTAAATAGTTACTGTATTTTCTTTTTTGTAGTTATTTCACGGACTGTTACTAGGCTCCGCTTTGTATAATGGAATTTCACTCAAAAGTTTAATGCGATACTACATATATGATGAATGGGAAAATAATCATGCACTATTTTTGTTGCACATTTCTTTTTGAACATATTGAAGATATTTTCATCATTCTATAAAATAACGAAGCTATCTTAAAATCGGTTCCTTCGTGGCTTTTATTACAAGCTTTTAAGAATACAACATTGAATTTCAACTGCAACACCGTCTAACTTAATTTTCATACGTCACATCAACCTCGACGTAGACGCAACCCCCGTCAGTCGAATTATCTGAAAGGAAATAATCTGACAATTTAATTTTATAAATTGAATGAGACTAAATTGTCTGGCAATTTAATTTTGAAGAATCTCTAGGGTATACTCATGAAAAATGGACGGATAAGAATAATGATATGAATAAGATTTATAAAAATGCCTGAAAGTACAAAATAAATCTTAGATGAAGAAAGGATGAAACTATTTTTTTCCGTATTATAAGGAGATGCTGTACCTACACCACAGAACAGTAATTGTTCTTTATTCCGTGACCTACCACTATTCCGTGACCTACACTACCTACTTTACTTACACCTTTTAACCAAATCTAATTATATCATCCTAACAATATTCAAAATACAGTTTTGGTGTGATTTTGTGTCACTACTTTATTTAGCTTTTCTTTTCTATATCCCAGTTTTTTCTGTGTTCTATTAAACAGTCAGCTTAAAATCTTTCTCCAGTTTTAACTAGGTATCTATTATGGCGATCGTGTTTTCGTCTACATTAATTAGTTTCTTGTTTAATCTATTGTCTCTTTCTTGAACTTTTCTTATAGGTCTATGAATCCTTAATGATTATTAAGGATTCATAGGACACTTTTATTTTCTTATTAAATTCTTTATTCCTTTCACTTACACCATGCCTTGTTATGAACAAAGGAGGAAGCCGGACTTTGATAGCGGGAACTCATTTTGCAGCAGCATATTGTTTAGCAATTAAGCAACATCGTTATTATCATAATAAACTTCTGTCTTCAATTCAAAACAAAGTTGTAGCAAAATGTTGTTAGTAAACAGGATGCTGATATTATTAGTTTGGGCAACGAGTAACGTTACAGTAATTCTAGTAGATAACATTTTTTTCGTTTTGTGTTACCATCTTTATCATCGTGCCCTTATCGCACTCTACTCGTAATTGGGGTCGTCATAGCACGTGTTTGTTTTTTATACTTAGTATTAGTTTTATACTTACTATGTTTCGTGTTACCAAATTATATCAAAGATGGCCAAAGATAGATTTTTAACTTACCCTAGTTGCAATTTTAGTATTTCTTGTTCTATTGACGATAATTCAGTCACTGTCAAGTATGAATACTGAGTTAGTTCAATTATGTACTATGAGTGGATTATTTCGTTAATCCGTCGGTATTCGTAAGTTAATCGTTAGGACAGTATCAAATTGTTATTGAAGCTGCCATGTTTGACGGTAACACACAAGTAGCCGTAAGATGATACAAATTGGTAAATTGACGAATTGAACAAATTAACGGATTCCAAAAAAACAAACTCCAAAGAGAACATATTTGTTTGCAGTACCAGTTTGTTTTATTACAAACTTCTTTAGGTTAGACATCTAGTGATAGCTATTGCACATGCTCACTCATTCGGGCAAATAGACACGATCATTTGATCTTGTCTAATGTACCATCTAAGTATATAAAATGTGTACGATGTATTTTTATATTGAAATTGCTTGCCAAGGTAAGCAGCGTGTAATTTTATTGGACGTATTGAAAGATCTTCAACATTTCGATCCAGTCAATTCAGACATATTTATATCCTTTCAGGAATATGTAAATATGTCTGCCATTTCCGAAGAAATATTTTCTCCTTTATGATCATAATCATTTTCTATTCTACACAAATTCATTTTCGGTCGTTCCATTATGATAAACATCACCACAAATGCACACTGTGGGATCCTAAACCAAAATTCAAATGCATACATGACATACGTCATGGAAATAAATTACCCTTGTCATTGCCTTACATGGCCATATGAGGCAGAATTCCGCCAAAATATGCTGCTAACGTTCGAACAATTCGCGGTACTTGTTCAGGGACGTCAATCAAACACCGTGACAATACCAAACGCGCTCAAAGCGAAATACATCGGTTATCGTCACACGATTCATCTTCCTGTATGGAAACACACCGAAAGATATCGTTTGCGTGCTCGTGACAATTTACGCCGTTATCATTCAATGATTTTTTTTGGTAATATTAGCAACTTTTTATTAGGGTTTGGAGTTAATTGTTTTTAATTGGAGACTGAGAGTTATCGTAGTTTCAATTTACTCTTTCAGCAATAGGTACTAAGATATTTATTTAAATCTAATAAAACATTTGTTATTAAATATACAAGAGATTTCCCAAAACAACTGACACAGGCGGGGTTTGAACCCGCGACTCTGCCTCACCGTGGCATCGCTCTACTCTAACCAACTGACCTACAAGTGTCATGCCTGAATCAGTTGAAATTGGAAACCTTTTTTTACGCCTCTTATGAGTTACGTATGGCTAATAAATAGTGTTGCCCAAATGCAAGACCGAGACGAGTCTAACCCCGTCTTTGGTCTCGGTATTGCGTCAATACCCATAGTCGTGATCTTAGTTTTAGTATTGTACATTCATTCTTGGTGTTGGTCTTAGTCTTGCTGTAATAAGGTGGTCTTGATCTTGCGAAAATGCTTGTTGCAAGACCGATTTTGGGCAACACTACTAATAAAAGTTTCTCAATTCAACCAATATACCCTCAAAAAGCTAACCTCGAAAAACAAATAAAAGTTTAGATTCCATCTACTTTTGAAAATTGTACAATTTCATTGCCGAAAAGCGAGTGCGTCTAAAACTTTCCTCCGTATTTCCAACTTCCCGTTTTCTCACAGCTGAGCCAAGGATATGTCACGCGATTCATCTTTCAGTCGGTTCGTCGAAGGAAATATCTGCTGCCTTTTCATCTGGCTAAATGTACGCGTATGAGCTGTTTCCGTTGTTATTGAGACGTTGAGATAGACATTCGTTTCCACTTCAAAAGTTACCCGTGTATATTTTTTTGCTTTATAATGTTCGTCATTTGCTTCCGTGTTATTTGAGAGTATCGTATTTAATAATGTTGGTTTTGATTTGTTACCTACACTCATTAAATGTGTTGCTCTGATGCTCAATGATAGATTTTTACATTGTTTTTTTTTTCTTTCTAAAAACTTCTTTATTGAACATATTTAGTTTTATTACATTATCTTTGCTTCATTGATGATAGGATTTTTTCCTTAATATTGAGACTGTTTCTTATAAGGTTTGCATGTAAAGGTAAAAGTTTTTGTGAACAGTGTATGCTTCATTATTTCTTAAAAATTGATATTCATTTTCTGTATCTAACAGGAGCCCAGAACACGAAGAAGCACCAGGCCCTGAGTTTGTCTCCGCGGGCGTTTCTCTCTTCGTTGGCGGAGGCGCGTGCGGCGGCGGCGTGCTATACCGGCAGAGGACGGCACCAGCTCCTCACGCTCCTGCGCACCTAGTACCACCGGCGACGCACGACCGACTGTGGATGTGGAAGTGCTTTAACTACACGTAAGGATCTATATCGATCTACTTATATCTATATTTTAAAGGTGATGAGTTTATAATAAAATAATGTCTTAGGTTTTCGCGATTATTACACATTATAATAAAACAAGTTTAAACGGATTAAATCGCGTATATTACGGATTTTTACAGAGTTTTCCTGATCGGTGATGAGTTTGTTTGCTTTTTTGTTTGAACGCGCTGAACTCTGGAGCTACCAGTCGAATTAAAAAAAATATGATGTATAATATGATAGCCAGATTCATGAGAAATAGTATAGACTATTTAACATCACGCTACAGCCCTTGCGATTTCAAAAATGGTATTGATTTGTCAATTTTGTTTATTATTTATTTTGGTTTTGACTTATCAAAGGAGAAATGAAAGAAGACTTTTTGAGTCAGGGCTGTTTGAAATCACAGAGTACAATCTCGTATGTTTTTTTTCTAAAGAAGGATTAAATTTTAAATAAAGATATCTTTGAACCAGTCATTTGCAACAGTGATTCTATTAAGTAAATGAATTAGTAGTCAGTCCTAAGAATGTTCAGTCGATTTCAATTACAATATTTCAAAATCAATCTAAGATGAATTTGTATGCTTGATAAAGGAGTTAGAATTCTAACACAGTAAAAACTTTTAATATAAATACCTTCACTTCGATTAAGTTCGAAATTATTTGATTAAAATTAGTAACTTTAACAACTAATTAAGCTTCAATATAATTCCATTCAAAATAACTTGTAGGTACTAAATCTCAGGAGAATTCACCCTTACCTATTTTCTTTTGATACTGAAACATTAGGCACTTTTATTATAATAAGCTTGAAATATTATTATAATACTTAAATCTCTTGAATAAGTAATCCTTCTAAGAAATACTAAAAGGTTTGAACTTTTACGAAGTATCGAATTAGACGAAGAATGTTTTCTCTTAGCAATTTTGCTGTATTTAGGGTTTGGAATTTGTTTTTCTAACTAATATTGTACATCTGACTTTTTCCGTATATTTTTTTTAATCTGTCGTAAACTACTTCATTATTTGGATAATTAACATGCTAAAAGAGAAACAAAACATAACGTGAAGTCTAAAAAAATTATAAGAAATTAAAATATAATTATTTAACCACTATCTCGTGACTGACTCTTAATCAATTCAATAAAAGGCTGTCATCGAAAAACTGAGTATCGACATCAATATATAAATAACCCTCGTAAAAATCTCATGATAGGGGTAGAACGAAAACAAAACTACATACCTACATGTACCTAACTAATTTACCTCCCTCGAGGGACTTGCAGAAAACAAAAAACATCTAAACCAATATTCCCATCCACAGCCTCTTCAATATGGAAAGAGGGCCACAGCCCACAAACTTAGTTTCATCCCAATTCCAAAGAGGAAAAATCGCGCGAAAACCTCCACGAACAAACTCTTGGCGTCGGTGGTAATAAATAAGTCAACTCACATATAAATCCAATTCGCTGATTCATCTGTTGGCCGGCAAAAGTTATGTGAACACCAATGACGAATTGCTGATGCAGAGCCAGAAAATGTAGGAATTTGTAATGGTGAAATGTTTGTGCTTAGATTTGTCATAATAAAACTGCTAAGACTTGAATATACTTGGTGATAGCCTTCAAAATTTTGCCAAAACATTGAGTGAAAACCGCATTCAAACCCATTGTGTAGTTTAGAAGAACTAAGCTGTAAAATAGACAGATGAAAAGTCACTTTGTTTTATAATAGTACTTATTTATAGATTATTTGAATTTAGTGCCTTATATTATCAATATAGAAGCATGAATCGAATATTCAGTTGACCTTGCTAATTTTACCAAGATGCAAGAATTCTACTGGGATACAACACAAGATATGGATGCATTATTCAAATATTCTATTGACCTTCCGAACGTTATCAAGATGCAAGAAATCATGCCAGATCAAAGGCTAGAGATAGATGCATGGATTGAATATAGGTACTATTGACCTTGTGAATGTTACTAAGATGCGAGAATTGATCCGGGATTAATAGCAAGAGATAGATGTATGGATCAGATGCAATTAGATTAATATACTAAAGATCCATTATATTGCCATTATAGGATCCATACAAAACATATCGCCGTAAACAGAAACTTAATGTTCCATGAAATGTAATATGCCTCGACCATTCACTAACAGGGCCTGTCAAATGTATCATATCGGACTATTATAAGTCATGAGTAGACAGCAAGACAAACGGCCGGCTTGTCCGGCGTCCGGTCCTCGTCCGGTCATCTGACGTAGACAAAGCGATGTCTCCTATAATATTTTGACTTTATGCCTTCGAGATTTTGCGTAGCCCTTGGGGCATGCGGTAAAACTGATCGTTTGTTTGAGGATCAACTTGACAAATGATGTCATTTGAAATTGAATTTTAGATAGAAGTATGAAGGTTGACTACTGTTTCTATACAATATTTTATTTGTTCTCTCTCATTTCCTTTTTTAAACGAATCGATTGAGAGCTTATTAGGTTAAAAGAGATTAGTCCTTTATGTATTGCTACTATTCAGGTAAATGCAACTCCTGCCTATTGTGTTTCTGGATATATATTTTCTGCTATATCACTATTCAACTTCTACTTCACAATGGATTCTCTAAATCGCAGTGATGTACTGAAGAAATGATAGAAACTATTTTATTTATTTATTTTATTTATTATATACTTTATTGTACACCAAATAATACAGTTTAAAAGAACATTCTTATTTAAAAACATACAATGGGCGACCTTATCGCTATCTGCGATTTCTTCCAGGCAACCATAGGATGGACACCAAGTGAGCTGGACACGATATGGGGTTGTCTATGGTGCAAATACAATTAATACATATTTACTATTATAAATACATATATAATATATATACGCATATATATACTTATAATAAATATATACAATATGCATAGATAATTATGAACAAAGTAATATCGATAATCAAATCAAACTATCCCTCCAAATATTAAATTATGTTAAAATCACCGTATCGAATTAAAGCTTAACATGATCAATCATTTATAAACAAGTTCCCTGATAAACAAAAATATAATTTTATCGATCATAGATTCTCAAACATTACCGTAAAAAGTAAATATCCGATACCACCGACCAAAAGTATGTTCAACCATTAATCATAGTTTTGCTTTTGATATTAAATTAGTAGGTACCCGACATTGTTTTCCGATAAAATCATTTCATTATTCAGTTTAATTAACATACACAAGCCGGTTACATGCAGTGTAATAAATTCAGAGTAACAAAATTGAAAAGCTTTTGTGTTGCACCGTGTAAACACGGTACTAGCACGAAATAATTAACGATATTTCTCCACCAGAACTGCGTTTTATGTGAAATTGGAGGTATTGTGAATTGAGAGTTATGTACAACCTGCTGGGTAGAATATTTTGGGATTTGAAAGACGGACAACGCACCTTCGATCGTTAGTACTAATAACATAAAAACTGGCCAAGTGCGGGTTCCGTAGCTGAAATACTTCTTGTATTTCAGTTTCCGACCGCAAATATAAGTTTGTATTAAATTATATTACTATGAAATACAAATTTTTTTTTGTAGTATTGGGAGACAAAATAATCAAAATAATCAGAAAAATATTGTTGGTAACACCTGAAATATTTTTGAGCAGTACCACGGGGTCTCATCAGGAACAAAGTATCATTTGTTGAAATAACTCATAATATATGGCGTTATATGTATCGATTTGTTATTGAAGTTTGTGTAAAATTGAGAACATGGAAAGAGACATCATGAAAAATATTTGTTCAAATTTTGAAAATGCTTTAAGCCCGGAAAAATGTATAGCCCGAAGATAGCCCGCGCTAAATCGGTCACATTTCTTTGTATGAGATGAGGCATCTGTACGTATGGTATTATATTATCTGTGGCAGTACCTACTATTGTTCAGTAATGATTAGTAAAAATTCTTACAAATATTTATATTTAACAGGAGCCAGCTGTCAACAGACGGTGTCACCATCTCAGCACCTTCGGAGGCCGGTCGCTGGTCTCTTTGGGCCTTATCCCTCTCCAACCACGGTCTTCGATTCTCAGCACCGCGCACCATCAATGTCTTCCGACCCATTCAACTGGATTTCTCCCTACCACCAGCTTTGAAGGTTGGGGAGACGGTGGAAGTGGATGTGAAGATCACTAACAACATCAATAATTGTATGGATGTAAGTTGATGTGTTTTTTATTGGGATTTATGGATACTAGTTTCAACTGTGGTCGAAATTCGATGAATTGTGTTTTTTGAAGCGTTTTGTATGAAAAAAAACAAATTCTGCACTCCTTTTTCATATAAATTTTATGGCAAACCTCACACTATAGGGTAGGTAGGTACAAAATTTTCTCTTCACGAATTAGTATAAAACACATACCTACTTAGATTATAATTTATTATAATTTTTATAATAATGAACTAACTCCTGAAACACGGGAAGACCTATTTCGTGAGTTAGTGACACATTTCACTATGCAATATGAAAATGAATAAAAATTTTATCATTATACTTTCATATAATTATTAAGTATAATCATTGTCATTGATAATAAAATCTTGGTCATCAGAAATGTTCATTAAAGTTTAATGAAAACATGTGAATAGAACTGAAACTGTTTGCACTTACAAACTATAATAAAATAAAATATAAGTACAGTTTTCATTCGTTTGTTATTTATTATTAGTACATAATCCAACAATATCAAAATACAAAGCTTCGCATTTTTAATGGACACTAAAAAACTAGTTCATTTGTATTGGCAAAAATACACTCGCTATAGTCAATTGATTCTATTGCTCGTTCAGCAGTTCCAGCTGCTAAATCGATGGTAAGGACGCACTCACACGGAACGGGCCTATCCAGCTAAGCCAGGGTTTGCGCTCAGTGAGGTTTAGTTCATCAATTTCACGCGACTTAATAAAGATAAATTAGTATAAGATAAATAGAGATAGGAATACAGGGTTGTTAAATGAAAGCCACGCTGATAGCTCGATCTTTGAGGATAAACTGCGCTTGTTGCGGTCTGTCTATGGATGGGTCATCATTCTTTATACATCAAAACCATCTCCGTACTGCAAAGAGCATGATAAACAATCGGCCTCGGTTGTCATACAAAAATATGTGACAGTCATTACGGATAATCAGAAGACTGATCGTCTGTCGAGAGGTCTAACCAGTACCCCGATCATGAGATTTTTGACGTATAGTATCGTTAACGTAAGCATATTTTGAATTTAAAATACAGCAGTCTGGAACATTTTTTAATTTTAATTTTATTTTTATTCTATGATAGGCTTGCGCTTGACCGCCATCTCGCCTGATGTTAAGCGATGATGCGGTCTACGATGGAGCACGCTTGCCTAAAAGAAACCGATTCACTCGTGACTTGAAGATACCCAGATTGTAACTGTTGGGAACAAATAGACAGAATTATTTTCGCACTTATTAATTATATTAGTGTGAATAGGCAGGAAGTTGTGATTTCAATATTTCCTATAACAAACAGAAACAGGGCTTCATCATCATCATCATCAATTCATCAGTTTTTTTGACGTATATTTCCTCCTCTTCCACGTTTCAGCGTGAAAAAGTAAAAAAGATACACACACACACACACTTACACATTTATAATATTAGTAGGAAGTAGGATTTTATATCAATACAAGAAAAAAGCTAGGTCAAAGCCCATTCAGATTAACATCTTATACAACTGAATAGATATTCACCTATATACCTACTTATTATTATAAGAAGGAAACCTGAGTCTTTGTGAAGCTGAAAGTAAATTACTTACCTGCCGGCCTAGCATGACCACGATAAACGGGTTTTGTCTGCAGAACAATAGACAAAGTGACAGATTGTAGAAACATTTCTACTGTTTTATGCATACAATGAAGAGAAGAAATGTTTCTATTCTTCAGTAGACAACATTCTGATAAACCAAGCATGGGTCGCCGCGTCCTCGGGCAGAAGAGATAAAAATTTGGATAGAAAGAACTATGTCTATTCTTTGGTACAATAGAGATAGAATTGGTCATGCTAAGCCGGCTGGCATTTAGCCTCATACGACATTATTGGTATTACCGCGGCTAAGTCTTTGTAAGCTATCTAGCCTATCGATGGAAACAACCCAGGAATTAATTCTGCTCTAACGCGTATATACACAGACCATTAAGTTAACGAGCCTATAGGTGTAGAGGCTTATTATTATTTTTGACAGTTGGCCATACTGACATTGTTTACAAAGTTAACAAATTCAATTGAAATGGACCCTAGTCTATCGAATTCTAATTTTATTCCAATGCAGCACGGTAATATGCGGAATCATCACCCACAATATTATTTTCTAACTCCGCCAACTCCGAACAATCTGTGCGCTCTTCAAACAGCGCTACGTACACCGTTGATGCATCCACACGCTGATTTGAGTTTGAAGCGCTTAAAGCGGGTAGATTGCCTAATCGCTCCATTTGCCGGGATTCGCGTCTGAATCGTCGGGATCAACCCCGGAATCCCTAATCGGGATTCGATGAGCGACGCCGATCGCAAACAAATTGGTATCACATGTGGCTATCGCCTAGTTTGGGTTCAGTAGGGTTTATCGAGTGAGCTATGGTTTTTATGGCACGATCTTATCCAAATGGGCATAGAGTAGGTACTACTACAAGATAAACGTAACTGCGACTAGCTTAGTTTTTAGATATAAGTAAAAACTTAATAATTATCTAAGTACATTCCTTGTTTTATAAAAAACTTGGCTGAATATCATTGAATAATTTCTTACCCACTCATCGTTAAATTAACAAAACGTATACATGGTACAATTCTTTGAGTTTCAAGTAGGTAAAACCCCAAATATTTTGGATACCAATAACATAGTCAAATGTTAAGTAAATATTTGAACTAGTCCTAAACTCAAGAAAAACAAACAAGAAAACGCTAGAACATTGCCAATTAAACAGCGAAGCCTACAATCCAAAATTCCTTTGTATCATAACGTAAACAAATCTATTACAATTCATACAATTATAACAAATAGAATAGAAGCAACATTCAGAGCTATACTCGAAAAGCGTAAATTGAACGATAAATCACGAAAGAGACTCTTAAATTAAAATATTCTCGGTACAAGATAAGGTAAATACCTTGTACTATCTAGGGGGGATATCCATTTGGGGATAATTGTACACCCCACTTCTACCCCTTGCCACCCCTTTCCCGCCTCTATTGGCCCAAATATCTGACGAATCAACACTACAAATCACACTTCGAGACTGATATTCTTTGTGTTGGCCATAAATTTGGTGGGCCTGTGGACAAGACTGAGATTTTTTTTCTAGTTTTAGATTTCGAAATACGAATATTTTTGTTTTGAATTCATTTCATGTTATAATGAATTCATTTTGATTTGTTGTGCGAAGTTTTGGACAAATCTCATTATTTTTTGGTTAAGAATACAAGGTTTTTTTTATTTTTTTTCTTTGTTTTAAAAATATTAACAATATTTATTTTCGTTCCGTGTTTTCCATTTGAATATGCCATAATTATATTCATGGTAAATTACATGGTCACATATACTCATAAAATATTCAGGTAAGACGCTTATAACATTGAAAGCCTTAGGTGGAGTGGAGTCACAATTACTACCAAAGCGATGCTTAATTAGAACAAGGTGTAACAATAATACCATTCATCCCTGTAAGTTCCATTGTAATTGGTGCATTAACACTGCTAATTATTTAGTAACCTAACCTAACCTACAAACACCACAATATTCTAGTCAACTTTTTGTTTTGTTAGGCAGTCCGCAGTTATCACTGATATTAATATTGAGTCTTATAAAATTTGAGCTTACATTTTAAAAATATGTTTAAGGTCTATGTACCTACTTCATTTCTGTTTATTAAAACAGGACTCATTTTTGCATCTTAACGAATCAAATTGGAGATAACAACATCATTACTGATTCTGCAATTAATTGAATGAAGTTCTGGGTTATTAATTAAGTTTTATTTTATAATTCTTCGTTAATGTTATTCCACGAAATGTTATTAAAATGAAACAGTTGATTTTTAATGAGAAAGGTTATTGACACCTATTTTGATTATGACTGTGAACTTAGTAACTTAACGTACGTAAATAACAATTATTTTGGAAATATTTAAAAAAGCTTTTGAACGACAGAATGCTTATAAGTACAACAATAAAGAATACAATGAAAAAAAAAAAAACAAGACAGCATTTTTATTCCACAGGCTATTTTTATTCTACTCGTATTTTCTATACTTCAAAAGCCAAATACCATTAAACAATGAAAACGTTAATATTTTGAGAGAAGTCCTCTTAAACCGAAACGCGTGGCTACCCTTTTAATAACAAAGCTCCAGTCGCTATTGACTTTGCACCTCCGGGACAACTCTAGGAGGCGACACCTCGAGAAATTCCATTTCAGCTAATATCGTATCGATTATAGCGAAAATATAACACTCCTCTGCTTCTACACGAAAGCAAAACATAGAGTTATTGCTTTTTCAGTTTTCTTTTATCTCTGTTTGTTTTACCTCCTTTGATAAGAACGTAAGAGTTCGTGCGGTAGCTATGCTTTTTCTGTGCACTGCTTTTGTCAAGCTATTCTTTTTACTGTTCTGGTCTTTTAATTAAAGTAGTAGGCTTGTTCAAAAGCACCTTTATTCATTGTTATACTTAATAATAAAACGCCCGTTTTAGGGAAAACGTCTTTAAAATCCGCAATCCTAAAGTAGGTATCAGTGGCGAAGAGTCAGTTTTTGTAAAAAGTAAGCTGGAGCTACAAATTGATGGCTTACCTGGCCACGAAAAGCTAATAAATAAAAGAAGGCAATACTGCCTGCGCTATTTTTCAAAGGGAAGCCGGTAGGAATCGTATTGTAAGAACCTTTCGCCACTGGTAGGTATACAAGTCCTTAGAGTAAGATATTCTCTTAACACAGGCCAGTTTTAGCTAATTATTAGTTTATGATTTCATGTATCTTAGTACTAGATAACCTGATAGCAGAATAACAACATTCAATCGGTGGAGTTGCGGTCATTATCATCGATAATATTAATTATATTAATATATAATTAATTATTATAAATGATTATTTTACTTTAAATCTTATAATATAATATTTAGTGTAGGCCCATTAGGCAGATTTTTGAATAATAATAAGACCTTTGCACCATCAAGACCTCATTGCTTGAAGACGCGTTGTATCGGCGCAATTCTCAGCAGTGATAAAAAGTAACTGCAACGAAGATACCATCAAGAGCTACACTAATAAATCATTCGATTTGATAAAATTTTGTTCAAGAACATAAAATAAATTCATCTTCAATTTCATATTTCTCCCTTCCCAGGTAACAGCATTGCTAGCTCTAAGCGCGGGCGCAGCATTTGCGAGTACGGGAGCTCTATACGTCACAGAGAGACTGCGGCTTGGACCTCGCGGAGGAACGCAGTTGGTGGTCAGAGTGGCTGTCAACACGCCCGGCAGAAAGAATATTACTGGTATGTGTATGTAATTCAATAAATAAGTAATTTGTTTTCGATTGTAATCTTCTTTTACCAATTTGTATCAGTAGATTACAAACTGCTTAGAAAATCTTCGCAAATGGTTAGGTTTTACAGGTTATGGTTTTCTTTTATGACAAAAATAAGCGATGAATATTGATCTGTTAAGTCCGTTTTCACCAATATGTCCATAAAATATATAAAATATAAAATTCTTAATTTAATTGCCATAAAGTGATCTGATTGCTGCGGCGTTTTCTGAAATAGGTAGGTACCTACTTATATTCGTCAACGGATTTCAAATATACTTGTATGGTACTTGAAATAAATTTGTATGGTGTAGAAACTGGTGAATGCGGTCTAGCGTCACTGTGTTTATTGTAGAGCATGAAACAGAGGTACGACATTTTTCGAGCTTAAGAAACTTTATTATCATAAAGAAAATTATATTCACTTACATGAGAACACAATACAAAATATGAAAAAAATATTGAAATACAAAATAAGTATCAAAAAAATCTTTTTTTCTTTCATCTTCTACAAATCTTGTAGTATCCATTCTATCGCCGACGCTATCCATTCCTGAATATAAGGCTATATAAGGCAAACCTAAAAAAGTATTTCTTGCCCACTTGTATCGTTTTACCTCTTCAGTACTAATTGATTAATCCACCACAACATCCATCCCTCAAAAATTAAAACGTTAAACCTCATCAGCGTCAGCACTTGTCAATTTTAAGATTTATTAATAGCTACACGAATACTTAATTAATGACGAAGAACGCGAAGCTTCCACCAGAAATTTATTCCGAAACCTTCGCCCAAGAAATCTGTTGAGCAAAATATTTTAATGAAGTTGTGGAGCGAATTCTTAAACCGGAATCTTACGTAATTGTGAAATTAAAGACACCCGAAATTTGTGAGCGTTGATCGCAAAGTTTGGTCCAACTTTCAAGTTGGGAATAAATTAATAAGGTTGTACAGTCATATGATTTTGTTCGTAGACGTGTAGGTATCGAACTGTATGATCGCATAAATATTATACAAATAAATGTCAGTGTTAGCTACCAATAATTCAAAATCATTCCTTGAAATTGATGATATCATTTTAATGTATAAGACAATGCAACAGTTTCTTGAAGGATAGTTAGGAATTGAAAGTTTATAGACACGAAGATCTATTATCATTACCAGTTGATGAAAACAGTGGAATGGAAACAATAACTTGCACTACTCACAAATCAGCAAAGTAGAAAATTATTTTCTTCATAGAGAATATCAACTTTGAAGATCAAATCATTCTATATTCATGTGATTTTTCTTTCGCACAATATGCTGTTTCAAGTGAATTCAAATTCGTAGTTCAATTTGTCCATCGATCGCTCTTTGGATCTAACAGATTTGAGAATGTCAGCATTTTTTAAAAACAAATGTAGCAGTAGACGATAAAGACTAGATACGAATAATATGGTGCAGTTTCTGATAAAAGGTAGTTAAAGAATTGAATAATATTAGGTATATTATAGTCGCATCGTTTTCTTACGATGTGACTTTTTAAATACGATATGTTATGAAATAAGAGTGGAAAATAACAAAAATTATAGGTATGCACTCATCATTATAATTCGAGGCGTAAATAGACTTCTACACTACAATAGAGACAAAGTTAACAATTTTGTGAAAACAATGCCCATGAGCTGATCAATTTTCTTGTTAACATTATTATTTTTGTTAAACACTCACGCAATAAAAAGTTCAATCAGATTGTAATACGTCTCTTGTAATTGGATTTTTTTATCATCAGGCGTCAACCTACCTATTACTTCTATCAAAGGATTTGAATAAGTAATCTAAATCCTTTCATTCACTAATTAAAACACCTCTCCACATCGCAGACAATTTATTCAAGCACTTATCCCCAGGTCAGAGTTATTCAGCCGCAAACCAGGCTGAGCTTCTGTTGGAACTAATTCCAAAACACAATCTAAATCCCCTTCCACTGATGATACATGAATTGTGTATTCAAATTGTGCGATTAGTGAGACATTCTCATTGTCTAGTCCAATTCACGGTGCTGTTTCAATAAACATTTAAATTGGACTCGGCGCACAAAGCCGTGTATGTCGAGGCAAATTAGCAATTGAGACAATAGATAGGAACTTGGCTGCGGTAATAAGTTATGCTAATGTTTCATTTATGTCTATCGGGGTTAATGAGGTTGAGTATTGTAGAATAAAGTGAGAAGATAGTTTGCAGTACAGAAGTGAATTTTGAATTGAAATCGCAGCACTAATCTTATTAGGCATTAAATACCAGAGTTTGACTAATATAGGATTTGACCAATCAAGAATTTGACGACTGCCTGCGCAATCCCAGCCCAATGTATACCCCAGAAGGGCTTTTTGTTTATAAATCATGAACTAGTTTATCACTTGATTTTTACTCTTTATTTTTTATCCTTTACTATTTTATTTTTATTAAAATACTAGAGCACCAGCCCCAGCTTTGCTTGGGCCCAGTGGCTTAAAACCGTATCAATTCAGATAAGATACCTACATAACGACACATAATTATTAATAAACTGAATTTATATTGTTATAACATTTATTATTTCACTGATTCTTATTTAGTATCCAAAAACAAATAAAATATCTAGAATCGATTCTCAAAATCAAATCTTCTTCTACCTACTTAACTATCGGAAGCACCATTCACGCTACGTTCAGCCTCAATCCTGCCTCAATAAAATGACAATTGCTATCAGAGTGTTTTCTACGGCTTTGCTAGCAATAAACGTAGCAGATTCTATTACCTTTGCAATACGGTTGTTTGCTACGGGGAATGTGTGATCCTGGGTTGTGGTCTATGTAAAGAGATGAAAGTTATTGTTGGATGTCTTATTTAGATTTGAATTTTTATCAACATTGTTTAAAGTCGGATTGTCTTTTTCTTCCATACCTTTATCAGGTGTTAGTTCAAGGTTTACTTCGTGTCTTGCTTGCCTTAACTTTTATCTCAAGCTATCCAATTTTTCTTAGGTATGTGTTCTCATTCTTTTCTGTAATATTTAATTTCACTAATAGGTATGTTTATTACGTTACAGAAATTGCAAGTAAAAGACTCTGTTCCTGCCTATTTTCAATATTATCTAAAAAAATAATTTTCTACTACTAATTGTATTTTTAACTAACTTCTGTCGAATTTAAATAAATCAACTTGCATTCTTTCACTTTTTGATTCCGCTTCAACTCATATTTTGCAACACGACACTTCCCTTACGGTCATAGTCATAAAAAAAAGATATAAAAATGCTGCGTCGTGAATGGGATTCAATGGGACTTTGAGAGATAACATTATTTTATGCCATCTTAAATTATTACGACACCGATTTATGATGACACGTCAACGTAAATCTTGGTACTTTCGATGATGATCATTACCTTAGAGTGGTTGTTCATTATGTATGTAGTGTAAGGGTGGTATTTGCTTGGCAATTAGCTAATGGTTGTTGTAGTGATTGAGCACTGGAAATGCAACAAGTTGTTAGAGTCATTTGGTAGTCCAGTGACAGTGTAGAGCTGAGGCTTCGTATAAATTGTTTCATTTGATCAATGTTCGTGTCTTATTTTATTAAATGAAGCCTTTATTATTATGTGGGATTACAGGCTGGTCTTTTAAATAAATATCATTTATATTTTAAAAATACCGTAATATTTTATTATATTTTTTCAAGCGTAGGGCGCATTCAGGTAGAAAGCAGGTCATCCCATGCTGATTCACCAGCGCTTATTGGAACTGTCCTTCGCGGATAGTCAGCGCAGCGCAGGCAACAAGCTACAAGTTCCGACATGAAATTTCCCTGATTTATGTAGCAACTACCTGCACAGATTGGTTCTGACAATCGCTGGCATGTTGCAGATCAGTGCAGGCTACCCGCTTTCTACCTGAATGCGGTCTTAGAAGTAGATTTTAGTTAGTATTCTGCACAATATTTATAAAAGCTACATCACTACTTGCCTTGTACTTTTACGCCTCTTTCTTCTCGTCTTTGAAGCTCCACATTTTTATAACACAGCTATAAATAACAATATTTATAGCTGTGTTATAAAAATGTGGAGCTAAAGTATATAAGTATAAGTATATATATATTTTATATATAAGTATAAAAGTGGAGCAAAAAGTATCATGATCAGCGGTGGATACAAAAAATATTTTTGGGAAGGACTTAGGGATTGCAGATATTATTTGAGAGGATGAGAAGGTGGCTAAGGTTTGAAAATCAAAACCTAAATATCTTATCTAATCCAAAATCTACCAGGACTTAAGATTTTTGGGTGGGGGCTTCAGCTCCAATATTAGGACCATAAAAAATCTAACACCGTAAATTTTCTGCCTCACAGTGGAAGTAACAGGCTACAGTGCAGATAACTGCTCAGTGTCCTACACTTCGTTCAACAACGAGACCCTAGTTGGGTCTGTGATCAGATCAGCCAGCGTGCTGGTGCTACCTGAAGGTCTACACAGGACTGATACGCAGAGCGCTTACTTCTGTGCTAATGGTAAGTTCTCATAAGTAAAACATGGAAATATAGGCCTTCAAAATTTTATGTGTAATAAGAATTTTGTTTAAGGTCCCTGGAATAATAAAATTCTTTGAAATGTTTATGCGATGATTTTTTTTTTTATAAGTAGCTATTGATGGTCGGTACATTTAAGCAGTCCTACCCATACCAATGTTACCCAGTAATGGGTTTGTGGAGGTTAGATCCATTTATCGAATAATGAACGACTACATTAATCTTCTGATTCGAAACACATTTGAAATTTTTCACTGTTTTCTCCTTCTAGAACACCTAGCAGTATCTTCAAGAGGTTCTTGGGAGTGGCAGTGGGTGGCAGCACCGAGGAACCGAGCAGGATTAGTGCTAGAACTGCGAGCACAGGGAGCAGCCCATGTTGCATTGTCTGCGATACGAGAACCTTCCGACGATATGTACCGAGTTGTGTTTGAGAGAACTAGGGTTTGGATCGCTAAAGGAAAACATGGTGAGTGCACTTGAGTTTTGAATATTGTTTAGATGCAATCAAAATAAAAACCGGACAAGTGCGAGTTCGACTCGCGCCCTGAGGGTTCCAAAATATACAATAGGCCATCTATGCGGCTATTACATCATAATAGATATAATAATCTTATCATACTTCTAGTGGCGCCATCTATGAGCAGATGGCTCCACTCATGGTTGTGCCTTACGGACAACAAAGTGATCCTATAAGGGTTCCGTTTTTCCTTTTGAGGTACGGAACCCTAAAAAAGCCTTTTATCCGAATTATACTGAGACTCAGCACGTCAAAATGCCTACGTTTCATCACTTTGTAGTTTTAGGCATGATGAAGATTTTTAGTTACATCCTGGATGTAACTAAAATATCTCCATTTAGTCTTTCTACGGATTGATCAATAAACTCTTTTATTAAACCCTTTACTTGACTTGATCATTTTAGACAAGAATATCATGTTCCTACCTATTATCAAAACCACTATTTTCTCATTCCAGGTTACGACGTCCATCTCGCAAGTGCAGAACAAACAGAGAGTGACGAGGATTGCTCCGGCGCAGACTCGTGGTGCGCCTGGTGGGTGTGGTGGGAGGGAGGCCGTCTTTCTGTAGGAAGGGGCGCCGCACCTTCGGAAAGAAGACTCCTGGTCTGGCCGCTGGCTCCCGATATGAGGATCAAGTTTGTTGGCTTCAGCGCTCTTTGGGGAGACAAGGCTGATTTTAGGTGAGTTGGTTAATAATGGTGGTTTAAAGCAAGAAAAATGATTTGATGGTTTAAAGAAAAACATGTTGAACGGTAAAAGATGTTCATTTTAGGTGATTCGCACACTGCATCGCATGACGCAGCGTAGCGAGAGCGTGTTCTTACGTTGTTTGCAAGTATCTGTGTTTGTATAAAAAACACGCGTAGTGCAACACACTGAAAACGCATTCACGCGCGGGGTCGTTGTTCCGTCGCCACGCACCCCGCAGCGTGATGCGATGCAGTGTGCAAATCGTCTTAATGTTCATTAAAATGATATACCTAGGTTTCATAAGAATCGATTGACAGAGCCAGGAAAACGAATGTCGAAGATATTGTTTAAAGTTTGTTGAAATGAAAAGGCTAAAATACATATTTTATCTTCTAATAAGTTTTTTGGTAAGATAATCATTATAATCAATTATTTTTTTTCTACATTTTTATTAATATAAAAAAACGCATCTCTGTTCCAGGATCTGGAACTTCAACGAAGAAGCGGGCTTCTCCCAAGTACTTGAACTCGGTCTACCTCACGGTGTAGTCCCTGGATCTGCAAGCGGGACACTTCTTGTATCTGGCGGTCTACATCTCCCTCTGTATAGTCTTCAGACGGACTCTACTGACCAGTGGGCTGAAGTTTGGAGAGATTCACAACTGTCTGCGGCATCTGCAAGTTTGGCACCGTTGTTGGCGTTGGAACACATCCCGCATTTAGTTGATGATGCTGAGAGGGAAAGGATTTTGAGAAAGCTGCCTGAACAGGTAATAAAATATGTCAATAAAATTAAAACTGTCTTGCTTTCCGCTATTTATAATCAGTTTTTTATTTAATCAATGATAATAATATACGGTACCATGGTAAAGACCCTTTCAGTTTTAAAAAGCTACATTTACTATAATAAAATATTACCTTCGCCCTTATTTCAGGTGCAAGTCTTACTAGCCTTCCGGAAGAGCGATAACTCATTCAGCGACCACCCAGGAATGAGCAGCCATTTGTCAACAATCAAAATACTAGAAATCTTAACGAAAATACAATCTTACTACCCAGTAGACCCAGAGTTGCTTCAAAACATCAGAAAATGGATACAAACGCGTCAAAATCCAGACGGATCATTTACACCTCTGGCAGCAGACAAAGAAGTGGACTACTATCCTGTAGATATGGCGAAGCCTAATGGTACAGCGAAAGAAGTTGACGTCAATGAATATTACTATTATGATAAAGATGGTAACATGACGCAGGAAGAAATTGAGTGGGAGAGGAGAGTTGAAGTAACTGCGGAGACTTTGGTAGCTTTGCTTGAAGTTGGTGTGGAGAACCAGGTAACAATCAACTGTATTCATCAAATCTGTATGAGACGTGACCCCGTGATGGTTGAACTATCACGATGGAAAAATGATTAATTTCTTTCATATAATTTTTTCAGGTTGATGCAGATGTGGCGAAGAAATCTCAAAATTACTTGGAACATAACCTACACAACTTAACTTCCCCAGCTGCTCTTGCTGCAACTGTCCTGGCATTGGTCCTTGCGAGGTACTTAAACGTATATCTCCCTTTCTTTTTCTTTTAAACCGTACAGTTAAAACTTGTCTATTGCAAGACTGTGAACTTGTTAGTAATATTTTTATAATAAACCGAAATATATGTCGTAAAAAATCCATGACTACGAAATCATTTTCATAATGTTCTAGGAGCCCGATAGTTCCAGAAGCATTAGTAATTCTGAAGAATGCATCAACAACAGAAGAAGGCGAGTTTGGATGGCCAGCACCAAGGAAAGATGCTGCTGATTGGCTTCTGGAAGAGACATCAAGGAATATTAAGACTACATCGTACGGTAAGAAATATAAGCAATTTTTATGCTTAGTCTTGGATCTAACTGAATCTGAATTGAAACTAATCAAATCAATAAGAGAGACATATCTACATTATGTTATAAATCATACTATTTTAAAACATAACAACCTCGGCAGCATAGTTTTAATCAGTACGCTTATAGACAAAAATTAGTCAGGGTTTAAGTGATCATTTGACGATGCTAAAACCAGAGTGATCTAAGTGACATTTTTGGCAAAAACACTTAGATCAGTATGGCATGAAAGAATTATGATTTTTCCATGCAATTGTGTAAAAAAACCATTTTTGCCAAAAATGTCACTTAGATCACTCTGGTTCTAGCATCGTCATTTGTTCTTCTTCAATTTTACTCACGTAATCATTATTATAAAGCGAACATTAAAAATCATTACCTGTCCTTTTGGTTTTTCTGAAGTCGGGTAAAAATAATACATTTGCATCAAAAACATGATACGGTACTAAAGAAAATAATGCTCATTTTGCAGAAGCAGTAACAATGGAGCAATACGTGGCCGGAGTACGGGTTCTTCTCGCGGCGTGCGCTCGCGGCGCTTTAGCTGAGGGAGAAGCCGCGGCTCGATTTCTGTATTACCGCGCGTCTACGCTTCAACGACACCCCAGCCTTGCTTACAGTGCTACGAAGGCAGCTGCTCAATATGCTGCGTTGGCTCATGATAGGTATGTACTGCATAATAGGTAGATAAAGCAGCTCAATAGTGCTAATGAATTCGAAAACTACAACACGGGGGCAAATGACTCCGGGAGCAAAACGAACGAACCCAATCTATCGATAATGACTGAATAACTAGCCCAAGCGGTTTAATCGCAGTTGCTTGTTTTCAGTGCAATTACCCCTGGGCGCTGAAACTCCTGCTTTAATATTATTTTGGGCAAAAGTTCCATCAATCAATGTGTTTTGTGTCACTTCTAAGTTGGCACATTTTAAAGCTACGTTCTAATATCCCTTAGTAATATTTCCAAGCTATCATCTTTCATATTATCCCGTAGGATATTAAAATTTATTTGCATGAAGGATATTTCGAACTCGTCAAACGAAAGTAACCACAATATATTGTTATTTCCAGAAAAGCTTACTTATAATCCATTCCTGATTTCAGGCATCGAGCTCTGACAGTATCGCTCGCTACAGCTGGCATGGAACTAACAGACACACTAGAACTGCGCGCCCGCACTCCACCGCGGCCGCTACAGCTGCCCGGCTTACCTACTAAAGTATTCGTATATGCTACGGGCGCTGGGTGTGCTACTGTTCAGGTATTATATTTTTCCATAAGGCCACACAAGCATTTGCGTTAATATGAAGCTTTGTATACTTTGAATAACCAAAGATACTTACGGTCGGTTGAAGAAAGATAATTAAATTTTAATGGAGACTTTAACCATACAATTTCTATCCTTAAAGTCTCCTTTAAAACTTAATGACCTTTTCTGCAATTCTGTGCAAAACAATTAATTCAAAGCCCACCTGATGTTGTATGCAAGAAATTGCTAACACATTTAATTTTCCAGGGTACGATAACTTATTCTACGTACACACCTAAACCCGAGAACGCTTTGTTGAATATCCAAGCTGCTATTATTGAAGAGATTCGTCCTGAGAGGAGTAGCATCGAAGACTTGCAAGGCAATCTGCCTACTTTGATCATAAAGACGTGTTTCAAGTAAGTTTGAATTCTGTACATTGTCTATAAACCATCTTCTTCTCTTCCTATAAAGCTTTATGTAAATCAAAAACGCAGTCATGCTGATTTCAATTTTATTTTCCAGATGGAAAGGCAAGGAGCGTTCAGGCATTCTTCGACTAGAATCGTCACTGTTCTCTGGCTACGAGCTGCATTCAGTAAACCCAGTTGTGTTAGATGGTGCCACTTTCGCTGACTTACATTATGGATCTAGAGGAGAGTCTGTGTGGTTCGTTTTTGCTAATGTAAGTAAACAATCCTTCATGAAATAATTCAGTATAATTCTTGCTACAATATTAAATATGCTCCCAATTTTGGCAATTCTTTACAGATCAGCTCCACCTGCCCTGTTTGCGTTACATACGAAGTGCGCTCCAAGTTTGTCATTACCAGCTTACGACCAGCATTTGCCAAGATATATCCATCAACGCGACCAGATCTAGCCGTTGAAACATTCTTCCATGCCAGACCTGGAAGCCCGCTCCTTCGAGGAATCACTGACGATGACTTTATTACATGGTTTGACAAAACTGAACTAGCTAGTCTCAAAACTAGCGCCAGTATTGATAACATATGCGAGTGTGGACGCATTTGCAGCAGAGACTATGAATTTAGGAAGAACTATAACGATCATACTGAGGATAGCTCAGAAAATCTAGATACTACTACTACCACCGTAGAAAGTACTACAGTGACTACAACAGAACCCTCGACAACTGAAGAATCCTCGACGACTGAAGAAATTACGACTAGCGAAGAAACTACGACAACTGAGTCCAGTACTTCAACTAGTACAACCGAAGTTGTTACTGCACAAGAAAGTACTATAATTGATGAAACCTCATCAGATAGTTCTACTATAATCAGAATCGAAAGCATTGACGATCCAATAATAATTCCAACCGTAACTTACGTGAACACAACTGAGACCCAAGATGTGAATAACAATATTGGACCTTTATTGCCAAAGATAAATGGAGAACTAATCGTCCCAAAGTCGGTATTACCAAAGATGCCAAAAAAAGATGAAATCAAGAAAAAGCCATTGCCAAGAAGAAAAGGAACTCTAAAAGCAACTTACGGAGATAAACATGAAAAGTTCTTCTTAAAATTAAAAGAATTAGAAGGTACTGTTTCTACTACTACATCTACTACTACTACTACTACCATTGTGGATGTTGATACAACGGCTACGGAACAAGTTCAAGTAATTATTAATAGAGAAAAAGTTGAAGAACCAGATTCAACTTCTACAGAAACAGAAAAATCAATGCACAAAATCGTACTTGCAAAAACAGATGTTGCGAAGCTTCTTCTTCCAGTAAAAATGATTGTAAATCAAACCCTAAATAAAATCCAAATACATAACATTAGTTCCGTGGCAAATACCAAAAAAGTGAACAATAACACTACAACGGAAAATAAAACTAGAGATGTTCCAATAACATACAATGATGTCACCACGACTGTAAACCCGATCAAATCAATAGTGCCTGCTGTTTTTCTTCATTCGGAAACTGCATTTCCCCACACGATAACAGCAATCACCAATAATAATATTAAATCAATACACTATAGAACAAAGAAACCTAAAGCAATTACTCAAATCAAGAAACCACTAATTAATACAATTCCTACAAAACATAACAAAAGCGAAGATATCGACTCCGGTATAATTAACAAAACGAAAAAGAAAATGATTCCCCAAAAGTACAATGTAAAAACAATGAAGTCGATAAACAAAGAGATACACAAAATACCGCCAACTCCAATTTCCGAAACTTCAAAGACGTTGTCGGAAGCTCTGAAATATGATATCGCCCCGGAAAACAAGGGTGGTTTTGAAATATTAGACAAAAACAATTTATGGGAATTACTAAAAGAAGGTTCTGATAACGATCCTTCGAAACTAGAGGAGAAACTACATGTTCATAATAGACTAAATATGTTAGGACATAACATGTCTAATGTAGATGATAACCGATCATTATAAACTTTATTGTTATATAATGTATAAGATACAAAGACTTCAGTATAAATATTTTTGTAACACAGTATGCCACTTAAATCCTGTAATTATTCACAAAGATGCGTTGTAGTGGAAAGTGCATGATTTTGATACAGAAATGCCTAGCTAGGTTCTACTCCTTTCCTGCATTATTAAAACCAAAATCAACTCTTCTCCGAAATCCAAATTTGGGCCGTATTGATGGCCGTGAAGTGTTAAAATCAGTATTGTTTCGTTGTGAAAAAGGGATGATGCTATTCGTCTTGTATAGCTCCATTTCTCTCTCACTCCGAAACAAAAATGTATCATGTCATTGTCGTATCGGCATTGTAAGGCCCGAGATAATGTTAGATTTCTTGAATTAATAAAATGAGTTGCAATTTATTCCAAGTTTACTTCCAAATCATTTTGTATGCAATCCGATAACTATATCGATAAATTCGAGATTACATTTCTATTTTAAAATGATGCATTCTCCGACACACCTATCTTCGTCTACAATCAAATTGTTGATAATCTCGAACACGATTCCTAAGCACTTTTTATTGTTGATTGTTAGAATGTATTGCACTCATCTGAATGATTTGTGTGAATGATTGTATGAGCTGTAAATATTAAGTGTAAGCTAATTATTGAATAAGTAAAGCGCTGTGACCTATGACTTCTATTATATGTGTGACATCTTTGCTCTAAGAGTCTAAAGCAAGGCTCTTGGTTCTCTGATATTGCAAATACGGCCGAAGTACTTACCGGCTTTTTAGTCTCAAATGGAATGTAAACAATAGATTAGTGTAAGTTATACTGAATCAATCTTTATTAGTTGGATTTCTGCTTCAATTTAGATGCTATTATATCTTTAGGAGAGCTAGATATGCTGTGTTTAGGAGTACATTTTGGGCTGCCTGTAACATTTCGTTAGTTTTATTTAGTCCTCTGACATTGTAAGTATCTTATAGAATTTACCGTATTTGTAGTATATTTTTTTTATATTTGTGACAAAACGCTCAAAGTTAGAATGAACAGGTACATACTTAAAGAATTTAAAATACGATCCAATTATTTTGTCTCTCTGTCTGCCCTTGATCAGATGTCACCCTTCCTTTTTGATGTTTTTATAGTTATAAAGGTAGCCCTTTATAATAGGAGAGCGACCCTTAATTTCTCTCGTGTAAATAGAGTCTCTTATTGCCAAAATAATCGTTTACCCCTAGTTAATAGCACTAGTGTTTTAGATAAATGTAATTGTAATGCTAATGCCCCAGAATTTCCATCCGTCTATCGTCTTCTGTATCTATTGTATGTAAAACGTAGTTCTAGTAGCTGTCTAGATGTTTTTATGTTGTGTCTAGGGATTGTGAATTACTGACTTGTCTGAATTGTTACTTTTAGGCGACATCTTTCGGAGATTTTCTGTACACAATGAGTTTGGTTTCAAATAGTGCAGATACTCCTATCGTTCGCCAATTGCCACTCTTTTTTACTTTTAGCTTTGGCAACAATTTGTAGAGGGCGCTGATTTACATTATCCACAAAAAAAAAAACTTTCGGACAATATTATGAGCACCGGTGGTAAAAGTGTTTAAAATTTTAATACTTTTTATAGTTACTTGCTTTAGTAACACAGCAAGTTGGTTTCGCAATACCATGTTCCTGTAGTTCTTTAGATTTCAATTTTGTATGACTGTATGCATGAACTGATCTTATCTGAGAATTTAAGTAGAACTTACCTCCTATTCCTTAACTATAACGTCAATACTGAGCCCATTTGTCTAAATGGTCAGCAAAATAAGATTAAAATTAACCTAGAGTCATTATAATCTTTCTAATTTTCTATGGGTCGCAATTTTAGACTAAATTCCTGCATTCTCCTGCGTATACCTACTTATTATTAACAAGAATGGCTAAATGTCTTGTCTCATTTTCTATGTACTTACAAAAATACCTTTTTATTGTAAATATAAGATAATGTTCCACGTATAGCTTTTTTTATTGTATGTTGTAAGAAAAATATTTTAGGCGTTGCACCGATGCGTCCCTAAAAGCGAGCCTGGTGTCTCTTATTATAATTACAATTGAATGTATAGTGTTCCCCTTATTCTGAGGTATCTAAGAATTGTAAAACGAAATAGGAACTAGGTGTTCAAGAATGATAACCAAGTTCCTATTGCTAAAAACATTTCAAAATGCTCTGAAGGGACTTTGTTCCATATGAATATCAGTTGAAATCTGCCAAATCTCCTATCAATATTATTATTGATAGCTGGACAGTTAACATAAGGTTTGGCAGCTGTCAGCTGATTACTTTTAGAACCGGTTGATTTATTACCTAGACATGTGATCCATTTCCTCTTAAGCAAGACCTATTGTTCCTGAAATTGGATGTCCTATTTAAAAGGAATTTCATCCTGACAGGTTAGATGTTGGCACAATAGGCACTTAACAACTAAGGTCCACTAAGTTCTTACGAATAAGGGGGCAAAAAACTAATTAAGCACGATTTAAATGTATAAATGTAAGGTTGTATGATAAATAGGTGCTTGCGCGGTGGATAAACGTCAATTTTTCGATATTATGTAAAAAAAGATCTCGTTTCGATTGTATAAGGTTATAGTTTTAAATGTTTGTGCTTAAAGAGTAAGCTAGTCATTCATTAAGTATTACCTCGATGTACTGAAACGGATTAGTTGATAGGAAGGAATAAATAATAATACATTACATTCGGATTTTATTAACCCTTTTTTAACATCATTATCAGCACGCGATCATCTATAGGTAGAAACGGGTTTTATTGACGGAAGAGTACACAAAATGACAGATTGTAGAAAATTTTCTACCGTTTTATGCATACAATAAAAATAAGAAATGTTTCTATTCTTCAGTCGACAAAAGTTTGCAACGCCAAGCACGAGTCTCGTGCTCGGAAAGAAGAGATAACGAGTTGGATAGAAAGAACTTTGTCTATTATTGGTAGAATAGGGATGGAATTGGTCATGCTACACGTGCAGCTCATCAACATTAACTGCTGAACATAGGCACCTTCTTATAACAACTACATCATAATATAAAATGAGTCTTTAATGTATTATGCTTTCTCTCAGCTCTCTGTGAGAGGAAGTAGGCCGACGTCTTCCACGCGAGCCCACTACAGGTAGGTCGACCACTAGATACATAAACTAAATCACTACAATGTAAAAGAGAACTTTTTAGTATTATCTCGCTTGGCAGATGTATTATAGTGATCGTAGCTTGATTGTATAAAAAGACAATAGAACACCATTTGATCAATATTTTACTGTAATATTTGAACTTTCTACCATTGCAGTCTTTTTATAAAGGGTAGAAACCCTTTATAAAAAGACTGCTGAAAGCTTTTCAACCCCATCGGCCTTCCGTTCTACGAGCTATGTCACCCACGGTCACTTATTCTTTCGTAATTCTTTCTGGATAATATTTATCTTAAAAAAAGTTATGCATGACATACCTACCTACTAGTGCTTTAGCATAATATTTGGCTTTAAGCCCCCTTATCTTTAGAGCTAAGCTTGATTATTATATTATATTAGTAACTCGGAAGAATCTAATTGGAATCTTATTTGCTATAGGTAGGTACTTAAGTGCCGCGCAATGAATGGACGCTGGAATGCTTTCATAGAAATAGGAGGCCGAGCTTCCTATTCACTCCACAGAGGTATCTCTTCCAAGTTACAGCCAACTTATAATAAACAGTAGAACGGTTATCTCCCGTATATTCATGTTGAGCCTCGTACACAGTCTGTGCAAGAGACATAAAGGTGGCCTGTGCACTGCGATTATTGTCTTACTTCATTCGTATGCTCTGTGCTGCTGCACGCGCTTGACAGTGTGCACTAATCTTTACTTTTATGTAGTACTAGCTTCCACCCGCGGCTTCGCCCGCGATTTTCGGGATATAAGGTAGCCTATGTATTATACCAGACTATAATCTATCTGTGAGCAAAATTTCATCCAAATCCGTCCAGCCGTTTCAGCGTGAAGAAGTAACAAACATACACACACACACAAACTTCGTTCGTGGATGTTTATAGGATATTCAAAGTTACATACTTACTACGAGAACCCGCGCCATTATAGAAGCGAATATAAAATGGCGGCACTAATTATACCAGATAAGTATACTTATTCATTCATAGTATACACTACGTATAACTTTTACATAACATCTAAATTGACATTAAATTATTCGATATAGCTTTTGAGAGTTTTTAATTACCTATGTTAGTTTGTATTGTTTTAATTGTTTTCGAGGGGCTCGTGGCTAAATGACGGCCGCGCTGATCGATCGATCTGCGAGGTTAAGCTGCGCTTGCCGCGGTCAGTCCTTGGATGGGTGACCGTTCTTTACACATCGAGACCCCTCCGAGCCTCGGAGAGCACGTTAAGCAGTCGGTCCCGGTTGTCATAGGAATATCTTTGACAATCGTTACGGGTAGTCAGAAGCCCTAAAGTCTGACAGCTGGTCTAACATTCGAATACCGGTATTACCCATTAATTGGGTTATGGAGGTCAGATGGCAGTCGCTCCACGTAAAATATTGATATTCAGCCAAAACTAGTTAGACTGGATGCCGACCCCAATATAATTTGGGAAAAGGCTAGGCAGATGATGATTGTTTTAATTGTTTGAGTATAAGTTGTTTCAATCATACATCTGTTCCGATATTTACTTTTATTGTATTTAAATTATGATTATAAAACTAAAGTAGGTAATGTTGCTGACTGTAGCTACGTACCGATAACTTTGTCGGTATTGGACTCGGTATTGGATGGCTTTCAGGTGACGAAGTAAGTAATATTGGATTCTCCGAAGCAATGTGTTATCTACATTCCTATTTCAAACCAGTGGGCAAAATTGAACTTGAGTGGCTTTCAACAAAGTTTTGTGCCCACAACATGAAATCAAGCTTATCGTCCTATTTGCGATTTGAGGCATGATTCAATCTAACAGTTCGTCCATGTATGTTGCATGTTCCCCTGTCATGAAAATAATTGACATCTACACGCGCTCAAGTTCAAGCATGCATGCCTCCATTACAGTGGTAAAAACGTAAAATAAATACACACCTATACATTAATTTGCATAAAAATATATAGTCAAATACTTTTCCATTACATACTAATTATAATCCAACCATATCGATACCTTCAAAGAAAACATCGAAACACCGACGTCTTAAATTACGATTTACACCGACCGGCACGCATCGCAGCGAGTCGAGGCGCGGCGGAGCGCATTTTACATTGCGGTAATATAATTAGATAAATTAGAGTTGTCTTTATTATTATAGTAATTAAAGTTCATATTCGCATCCGTCGCGGGGTGCACGCGGAGCCGACTGGGCTCCAAGGCGTATAGGTAATCTGCTTGCGAATATTAACTTTAATTACTGTACCTATAGACACTGAAATTTCCTCTATCACAGTGTAAAATACACACCACCGTGCGTCGGAAAATGTAAATTGTACCTAACGCTTCCATACAAATTGTCTGTAGGTACAGTGTACAATCAAATTACTGTTTCGTTTCGTTCAAAATCTTATTGGTTCTTTACAAATATACCAAATTACATAAACGATTTTATGTTTCGTTGAGCACGTAATGTTTATATTTTTATTTGTCAAGATTCTTTTGTTTCATTAGATAATAGAACACGTAAATAATAGTGAGGCTTTGACAAATCACTAGAATTTGGTGATCAAATAGTTTAGAAAAGCGATGAGTGAAAGGGCTTCTAGTTGATTTCCCACTTCAAAAACAGGCATCGGAAATATAGTATGGTTCAACCCGCCGGTGATAAAGGCTTTAGAGACAGGAATTTCCAAATATCGTGATTCATTACCTACAATTTGCTCTAAATCCAGTAGTATCGCTTGGTGTATTGTCTTATTAACAAAAGCGTTTTTGTTATAGGCCGATGGCCTTTATTGAACATCCAAGCTTTATTACAGATGTAATTTATTATTTATAGAGATTAAAAACAACTGACACGAGCGGGACTCAAACCCACTACATCTGCCGTATCTTGGCGTCGCTGTCTTCAGTAGATACTACTACCGTGTCACACCAGCGTCAGTTGAAATTTGTTGTTGCAGTGCAACACTTTTTGAGAAACCCCCCGGACACCCTCCCACATTAAAAATCCCAAAAAAACACCCAAAGAAAAAAATCCCGGGAAACCCGGACGGATGTCCGGGTTTCCCGGGATTTTGCCTAATTTTGACAGCCCTAGCTATAACGCGAATATGTGATACTTAGGTATCCTAGAGTTGGAGGAAAATTTTGTAGCAATAGTCTATTATCGCTAGAATTTTTTCCTACCGATGAGAGTGTAAAAGAGACAAAGTAAATGAGTTGGAGGAAACATTTTGTAGCAATAATTATTGCTACATTTTTTCAACAAACATCATCTAGATAATTTATGAATCTTTAATTTTGACCTAGTTTTAATTCAACTAGGTAATCAATGTTTTTTTAAACAAATGTTTTAGTCCAAGACCCGTTCTATTAATAATTGTGCTGTATGAAGATCTCGTAAACACTATAACTTTTGAAAAATACACACAGCTTTTTTTCAACAGGAAGAACCCTACAGATAGATATTCCCTGTCTAAACTTTTACTGTTTATATGGACCGATATGAGGCGTGCACTTTTTAATTTTACAAAATTTTATTTTTCTTTGTTGTAGGTATAAACAATGTAGGTACAACCATTAGCTTGAGAAATAATACATCATTTCTCAAGAAATCATCAACAATAAAACAAACAATTAAAATTACATTTTATCAATTGCTTTTATTCATAACGTTACAATGATACTTGATCCGTGAAGGTACATTGTTATTTTGGAATTTCAATGATATAATGACTCTTAAGAATGTAGAATGGGAATCAAATAGAATACGATACAATACTGTTTACAACACCTTTACTTGAACTTTGAATTAAAAACACCATAAATAAATAATTCAATAAATAAACATTCAATAATTAAATAAACAATTCAATAATATAAATAATATAAACCTACAAATAAAAGCTGAATCTGTGAAGACGCAAACTCATGAGTCTCTATGTTAAATATGAGGTAACGTACACGTTAAAGGATAAAATTTACATGAAATTTGGTACTTAAACGTTTAGAACTGTAACAGTAATCACGAACATTGATTTAAATGACACGGTTATTAATATGGATCCCGAGACTGTTGCACTCCTCATCTCCTTCTAGCGTACGACAGCCAAGCAGGTAAGTCCGGCTTCTGAAAAAGAAAAGGTGGTTAATTTCAGATTCTTTACCTTAAAATTAGTTTGGGTAGATCAATCAAGCTTGATGTAGAGCAAAGTTTATTTTCCTTTTATGACAAACTCCTAATAATAGATATATTATTTTTTTAAAACTCATTTTATCTTAAAGGTCATTTTGACTTTGTATGATTAAAAATAGGAACAAGGACTTATCCTAATATTATAGGTGTTAAAGGATAATATTCTAATCACCACGTATTAGGTAAATCAGATACACATACATTATCTTATCCATAGAAAAGTATCTAACATTAACAATCCAATATGATTATATGATATAAAAGCAATGAACACCCAGGAAAATTACAATTACCAGTAAAATTATTTAATTTGTATGTTTTAATTTAATTAATTACTTCATAGTACGGTCATCGTAATGCATTCATTAAACCCTCTAATAATATTGGCGTGAAACAATTTAGATTTAACGACCAATACCGCAGCTTTATTGAAATTCAATAAATTCATATACGCAGGAACCCCTACCATTGTTTATAATTAACTCGAAGTAAGTGAAAGAACTATGATTCAATTTCAGTTAGGTCTTGTTATGCTATCTCATTTTATTTGGAGTCGGCGCGGCATGTCTTTTTTTTATAAAAATCTATCAGCTGTCATCTCAATAGTTTTACATAAAAGATAGATATACATATAGATAGATCCTTTGTGTAAAACTGTTAAAGTTGCGTTACGTCGCTATCTGTACGTAAGAGGTGTCAAAAGATGCGATTCGTCGCGGCCTATCGAACTGTGTAAAAGTCACAAACTTATCTTTTGTGTTAAACTGTAGGTACTGTTATTTCAATTACATATTACATGATAGATAATCAATACAAATATTGTTAACTTTTTTTTTTCAAGCCTCACATCAAAAAATATCATACCTAATACATCAACAAGTTCCGCAACAACATAAAACTCATAGTAGGAACTCCAAGCTTTCAATAAAGTCTAATATAACGATACGAATAAATCCCCGTATGAAAGCTACATTGAGATGCAATATTGACGTTTATTCTTCATATTGTACTCCAAAGAAATAACCGCATAAAATCCCACTTGAAGCGATTGAAAAGGATTGAGTGGGAATTTAAAATGAGAAACTCATATCGAAAAGTGCTTTGATATCCATTATTGGAACCTTTGTGACTTAAGTAATTTATGTAATAGCACCACGGGCTCTCATCAGGAGAGAAAGAACATTTGTTCAAATAAATCTCAATTGATTGAGACGCCCCGAAAACGATTGACCTATACAAACCCAGTGCCGTATCTAGGGCGGTGCCAGTGGTGCCCAGGCACAGGGCGCAGACCCTGGAGGGGCACAGAAATGACCAGTACCCCTATCATGAGTTTTTTTGACGTATAGTTTCGTTAACGTAAGCATATTTTGAATTGAAAATACAACAGTCCTAGAACATTTTGATAAAATTTTATACAATTTGCACATTTTAAAAAATACAGAGAAATTAATGAAGTATTTAATTTATATCAATATTGTGTAGTAAACGTATATGTATTTTACAGATCAGGACCAAGTTTCAGATTAGAACACAATTCAAGATCGCAGTTAGAGAAGCTAGAAGCTCGCACCGGGCGCATAAAAGGCTAGTTACGGCACTGTACAAACCTATTGAATCTCCAATATCCTTACTAATCTATACTAAAATTATAAAGCTGAAGAGTTCGTTTATTTGTTTGTTTGCTTGTTTGAACGCGCTAATCTCTGGAACTACCAGGCGGATTCGAAAAAATATTTTTCTATATGATAGCCAGATTCATGAGGAATTAACATCACGCTACGACTCTTAGGAGCCGAGCAACAGGGGTAAACCCGCAGGGAACAGCTAAGTAGTAAATTTGTTTGTTTTCACGTCTAAACCACTGAATCGATCATTATCATGGTTATACGTTGTCTGTGGTACAGAAAAGGACATACGGCAACTTTCATTAAGAAAAAAAGCACTGTTCTCGAGGGAAAACAATAACTTTCAACGGTTACAATTGCTTCAGGACGCTAGATGGCGCTACGTGTATGTCATGCGGACGAAGTCGCGGGCAAAGTGCTAGTTATGTATAAGTACCTAATCATATTTTTCGGACTCTTCACCATTCCGACCTCGCCGACGAGGCCCGTCGCGACGTCCCCATCATGACCCAAGTCCGCCGCCGCGTATGACTCAGTCCCCTAACCGACCCTTGCTCGAGCCAACCCGCGCTGAGCCTGTAGATTTAAATTCGACCCAAAATAATGAACCGATCCAGCTAGTAGTCCCTCCCTCTAGTTGCCCTCCCCCCAGCGACGCCCTAAGCCGAGGCCCGTAACCCAGTAGGGGGTGCCCTTAGCGTGTGGTCGCTTAGTTTGTAGTTTTATTTAGTTTCAAGCCTGGCTGGAGGCATTTGTAAGTCCTCACCAGATGACCGGTTAAGCAGTGACGGCAGTTAGAAGCCAACTGCGAGAGGCCATTCAAAAAAAAAAAAGAAAAAATCGGAATCTTCAAGTCTTCCAATCTGCTTCCTTGTACACGACTTTACAACACACATAAGTTTGTACGGAACCCTCAGGGCGCTAGTCCTGTCTTATTTTTTTATTAGGTAGGTATTCAAAATGTTCGCTTCTAAAACTAAAGGCTGCCTTTTATCTCAAAGCGCTAAATGTCAACACGTAAATTGTATTAACACCTGTAAATACTTACACAATGTTTACACTAAACAAAAATGTTTGTTCAGGCCTCTTTATAAATTCACGAAAGCAACTCCAAAGGTGAAAAGATCAAAAGAAACCAAACCTAATTAATAAATTATGTTTGGCAATAAACAGCCGTTAAATTTAATAAGGTCTCAGTTGTAAGGTTTCAAGTAGGTATATTTGCGTTTATTTAGATAAAGTTCATTTAAGTTAATAGCTCAAAGCTGACGCTTGAAAACTTAATTGAATCAAATAATTAGTACCTATATTAAAATAGTATTTTCAGAATACTATCTCTAGTTCAATTCTTCAAGTTGTTAATATAAATTATTCAATAAAAAATACAACAATAGCAAAAAAAAAACGCATAAAAAGCTCAAACAATTAAAAATACATTTCTTGAACAAACTGTAGAAGCTTTGCATAAATTAATTGCGAGCGCGGTGTCTGTCATCGCAAATATTCTTTTGTAGCAAACAAATATAATTATTCCGTAAGCATAATATTATTTTACTGTATTAATGTTATTGATTAGTGTTAAGCAAAATGTAGAGCATTTCATAAAAACTTGTGTTTTTTTGGCCTTTTGTACGAGAAAAAGTAAATAAATCTTTTTCTATATCTACCTTTAAACCAGTACCTACCATGATGGACTGACCGACAACGCACAACCTAAACAAGTGGACCTAGAGATTTGAAAGGGCAATGCCAGCGGGCCATACTAATTTGTGCCGCGCAGTGTCACAACGAAAGGACACGGCGGACGCCCATAGAACGCTGGGCTTCAGATTGTGTATGTCGGTACAGATATGAAATTAGTTTGGTGTGATCGAGTATTTCAAGAGTATTTTAATTCATTTTTTATTTGTTATTGTACGTTATTCTTAGTATTTGTGACAGTGAGGTTAAGTATATAATAAGTATAATATAAGTAAGCACAGCTGACCGGCGGGCAAACCGGCCAAGTGCGAGTCGTACTCGCGCACCGAAGGATCCGTATCAGTTTTGAACGTATAAAGTGAAATAAACCGGACCGCATAACAAACTTTGTTTTTGAAGGAATTTTGATGATTTTGAAAGAACTACTTACTAGATCTCGTTTAAACCAATTTTTGGTGAAAGTTTACATGAAAATGTACATCATATATTTTTTTTACTTTTATCATTCTCTTATTTTAGAAGTTACAGGGGGGGGGACACCTTTCATTACCACTTTGGAAGTGTCTCTTGTGCAAACTATTTAGTTTAGAAAAAAATGATATTAGAAACCTCAATATCATTTTGAAGGCCTATCCATAGATACCCCACACGTATAAGGTGAAAAACAAAATGAGTTTCAGTTCTAAGTATGGGGAACCCCAAAAATTTATTGTTTTTTTTTTTTGTGAGAATCTTAATGCGCTTCACAGAATACATCTACTTACCAAGTTTCAACAGTATAGTTCTTATAGTTTCGGAAATAAATGGCTGTGACATACGGACGGACAGACAGACATGACAAAATTATAAGGGTTTCTAGTTTTACTACGGAACCCTAAAAATAAAGTTGGGATAGTTTTCGGATATCCTATTCTCTAGGAATCACGGAACTAAATATTTGGTGGAAGGTACAAACGAGTGGTGAACTTTATCAACACAAGAGTGCTTCAACTGATTGAACTCGTTATTGGGTTACAGGAACTTAAGTGATTTAGGATTCACTTGACTGTGGTAATATCCTTTATGGTGTTATGTGGATGTAAGACCATATTATTTGTAAAGAATGTTTGGTTAAACGATGCTATTTTCAAATGGGGGATGTAGACTCAGAGTTCCTGTGATTTTTTTTACTTAACCATACTACTTTTTTTAATCTATCTTTAAATATAATCCTTCAAAGGGTTGGTTAGGGCGATGCCACGGTAATGCAGAGGTCACGGGTTCAAACCCCGCCTGTGTCAGTTGTTTTTGAAAATCTCTTATATATTTAATAATAATATTTACAAATATTTAATCATAAATAAGAACCTATTAGGGTGCAGCTGACATAATTGAATATAAAATATGCTATTAGTAGTTAGATCAACAAGATTTTCCATAAAGAGTGGCTTATAAAAATGACTTGGAACAAAATACCGTTTTAACCCGTGGATTGAAAAAAAGCGACATAGGGATGCGAACAATCTGCCCTAAGCGCTAATCCATTTACCAAAGATAGTAATGACATTGCCCTTTCATCTAGGTATTAGTATTCCTTATTTTTTAATGATGCCAGTACCTACACTGAAAAAAATGTTAGGTTGGATTTAACAGATTCTGCGTAAATGTTACCAAAGTTTGCGGTTGATTTCGGTCCTATCACAAATTTTGATTGATTTTACCAAACATATTAAGTTGGTGTTGTACCAAATTTATTTGGTAGATTACACCTATATTTTGTAACCAAACTAAATTTTTGAGATTTGTTTGGTAAAATGTACATTGTACAATACTCTTTTTTGATTTACATCAGTACCCCTATCATGAGTTTTTTTGACGTATAGTTTCGTTAACGTAAGCATATTTTGAATTTAAAATACAGCAGTCTTGGAACATTTTGATAAAATTTTATACAATTTGCACATTTGAAAAAATACAGAGAAATTAATTAAGTATTTAATTTATATAAATATTGTGTAATAAACGTGTATTTTTAATTCAAAATATGCTTACGTTAACGATACTACACGTCAAAAAAACTCATGATCGGGGTACAGAACTCTGGTACCAACTTCAACCTCTTTAGTCTTGTAACTTCAATAGCGAGGTTTTGTTATATTTATCGTAGTTTCCATGTAATTCAGCCAACCTTTGCTAATTTGGTAAATCCGACAAACCATTTTTTTCAGTGCACCTATCCATTTACAGGAGAGTTGATTACGTCGCTTTTTTTAGCATAAGCGATGACGGGTTGGTATTATTATTTAGAGAATGTTTTTGAATACCAACATTTTGGATAAATTATATTTTAATTTAATAACAAGGGAAGGTATATTTCCACCAGTAACAAAAGTGTTTTGTAAAATGATGAATATTTATGATTTATAATTATTTTGTTTACTTAAATATCATTTAAGGCAGTGAAGATTCTCATTGTAATTAATTTTATTTAAGTAAACAAAGATATGTAGCGTGGGAGTAATATTATAGAATTGATAAACAATGTTGTGTCCTCAACCCGCACTGGACCCGTTGGTGGATTATTGCCCACTCCCTTTCATAGAGTGGGCCTGCGTCCCAATAATGGGAACATACATGCTGATTTTATACAATTAACAAAGTAATTCAATGTACAGGCAAAAACTATTATTTTCGCACTTATATATCTACCTACTAATAAATAAAATAAAGCTGAAGAAGCTGAAGAGTTTGTTTATTTGTTTGGACCCGCTAATCTCTGGAACTACCAGTCCAATTCAAAAATATCCCTTTGTATGATAGCCAGATTCATGAGGTATAGGCTATTTAACATCACGCTACAACCCTTAGGAGCCGAGCAACGGGGGTGGCCCGTGCTTCTCACGTGAGCAATCTATTGATATGCTGTCAAAACATCTTTAATATACTTAATAGCTCTCCGTAATAAATGCTCTATGGTGGTGAAAACCACATTAAAATCTATTGAAAAGCGATTTTGTTTATAGATATTTTTTTATTAAACTTAGGATACACACACAAGCGAGAGCAAAGACTTATGACAACTTATCACACGTAGGTACCTACAATATGATTTAAAAAGAAGTTGAAGATAATAATTAAGTATTATCAAATTACCTACCAAACAAAATTAATTACTAAAGCTTTTATTAGTAAATAAATATTTAGGTAAAATACTTTAATTTGTGTACTTTTAATATTATGTATCAAGCTTCTAATCAAGATAACTAGATAATAGTTAATAAGTAATTTAAAAAATACCAGATTAATTATGATTTTTTTATATAAAAGCTATGAGATGTTTTTTTGTTTGTTTGAAAATTAAAGGACCGTTATCCAGCTTTCTGAGTCTTTGACAAAATATCTGAAAATAAATTATGTTTTTAGGTAATCCAGATGGCAGAATTTACAATGAACAAATATTCTAAATAGGTCTATTTAAAATATCGATTCCCAAACTTGGATTTTTACGATTACGAGTTTGTGCCCAGTTGGCATTGAGCGATAACTGGTGAAATGTGGGTACACTAAAGACCTTTGCCTATCCCTTAAGACAACAGGAGTGATGTCAATGACTTATTATACATATGGACGCGTCATCAGAATAGCTAGATCTACATATGCGCAAAAAAAGGAAAGAAAACGAATGCCTTGCTTACGGCATACGATATGTTGTTTGGTACGCATTTTTTGTGTCGAATAATGTTGCAAGAAATGACATTACAGCCGCGACACTGGTTGGTGCGTGACTAAGTGAATGTCAGGCAGTTACCTTACTTTTTTGTTACCATTTTAGATCGCGAGCAACGAATCTATGGTTTATATAATCATTGTGACTATTTAAGACAATAGGGCTGATGTTGTTTTTCTAAAGAAGAAACTTACCTCAAGATCCTTGGCCCAGTTCGTGTAGGCATCAGAGCGTTTGCCGAACCTGAGAACAAAAACATATTCGGTTAAACTACTGTCTTCATATTAAACACAAATATAATATACTGCCGGATATAGGACACTCCTGAAAGCCAGACTAAGTACCTATTAAGTTTCATCTAAACTTAATTTGACACCGCGCACTTAGTATGTTTCTATTAAAACACACGGGCATAATATCAATAGGTATACGTAGGTACTTACTTAAAAAAGAGATTTTAATTAATTTGTTATACAGGGTGGCAGGTTAAACAGTGGAAATATTTAAAGGGGTCATTGTACTCATCATTATGAACAACTTTTACTATGGGACCAACCCTGAAATCGCGAAAACAAAATCAGATGGTCCATACGTTTTGTTGAGTTATGTGAACAAAAATGTATGGAACATCTGATTTTTTTTTTGCGATTTCAGGGTTGGTCCCATAGTAAGAGTTGTTCATAATGATGAGTACAATGACCCCTTGAAATATTTCCACTGTTTAACCTGCCACCCTGTATACCTACATTAAAAATGCGAAAGTAAGTTTGAAACAACTGAACCGATCATCATGCATACCTAATACATTGTCGGGAGTACAGAAAAGGATAAAGGGTACCTTTTATCCGAAAAAAAGTACTGTTCCCGAGGAAAAGAACAATAACTTTCGACGGTCACAATTGCTTAAGGCCGCTAGATGGCACTACGTGAATGTCACGCAGACGAAGTCGCGGGCAAAGTGCTATATTTCATTATCATACTAATATTATAAAGAGGAAAGATTTTTTTGTTGTTTGTTTGTACCGAATAGGCTCCGAAACTACTGGACCGATTTTAAAAATTCTTTCACTAATAGAAAGCTACATTATCACTGAGTAACATAGGCTACTTTTTATCCCGAAAAAAGGCACAGTTCCTGTGGGACACGCGGACGAAGTCGCGGGCGAAGTGCTATATTTTATAAACAAGTCAGCGACAAAACGTCACATAGGTAGGTATGAGTGACGGATACGACGCTCTACAAAGCCAAATCTAGCCGACTGTCCTTTCTTACGGCTCAAATACACCAAATCCGTCATCGTACGAACTTTGCTCGTACGACGACGGCCGAACTCGGACGATTGAATCAAACACTTGTAAAGTGTGGAGTGTAGAGAGCGCGTACAACAACACGACCAATTTTGTCCGATTTTGTCGGCCGATGGCGGACGTGTTGGTGTACGCGCTCTCTATAATTTACAAGTGTTTGATTTAATCGTCCGAGTTCGTCCGTCATCGGCCGAGCAAAGTTCGTACGATGACGGATTTGGTGTAAACGAGCCGTTATGCTCGATTTTTGCCGCGTACTACACTGCTTACAAAATCAAATGCCACTAAACAGCAAAATACTTCAATTTTATTATTGTGATGTCACTTCAATGAGCGGTGCGTGTCAATTCAAACATTTCCATATAAAAGAAACAGTAATATTAAGTAGGTACGTAAAAAAATAGTCATATGAAAGTTCTTTTGATCTACAAAACTGAGATAATGATATTATTATGAATATTCATAGCTTTTCTTTTTCAGATCTGTAGGTATGTTATAATGTTAAATGATGATAAAAAAAAAATGTGAGCGGGAGCTCATATATTTATTCATAATATAAACCAGGCTGCTTCTTTAACACTAGAAAAAACATTATCCACATTAGAAACCGAGGACATATTGCAATTTCAATTTACTTCCATGTTTTTTACCAAGCGGGCTCCATCGTAGACCGCATCATCGTGGCGGTCAAACGCAAGCCTATTACCAAATAAAAAATACATAAAAAATTGTCCAGCCTTACAGAATCCGGTGCAAACGAACTTTAGCACGTATGACACAAAAAATAGGTGTTATAGTTGAGCATAAAACACAAGGTATGCTAAAATATGCAAGTCTGCGAACAACGTGTACAATGTGCAAATGTCAGAATAAGGCAACGTACCTACACACACATCAGTCACGTCACCGTCAAATCGCCGATTAGTGACGAATATTAGTTAGGTACTTATATTAAGTAGCCTCATTTGGGCCATTGTACTTTGTGACTACAATAATGGTTTACTGTCGATGTCACTCAATTCATTTTTCTGTTTCATTCGCAAGTGGAACGAGCCGGTCTTAATGTGTTTTTGACGTAACTGACCGGCTAATTGACGGTGACGTGACTGATTGTATGTAGATAGTACCTATATGTTAGGACTGGACGGCACGTCAACGTCATCACTCGAATACAAAACACTAATAAAATTGGTAATTAGATTTTCCCTCTGTATAGATGTTTCTAAACATTTTGATGCTATGCTTTATGAGACAAAAATAACGTCTCGTCAACGATACTATGACGTGCCTAGTCACGTATACAGGGTAAAATTAAAACCAGTGCGGATATTTTAGGAGGTGAAAGTATTCATGAATATGATCAACTTTTATTATGGGACCAACACTGAAATATGAAAAAAAAAAACAGTACTTTCACCTCCTAAAATATCCGCACTGGTTTTAATTTTACCCTGTATAGACCCTTACCACGTTGTTTACTGCGTACAGTTTATTGATGTAGCCTTTTAAAATTGACATTTTAAATTCCTGTCCGAAACAGAATTTTACTTTTACACTACAACGAATTTTGACTCCCTTTGTGACTCCGCTTTGATGAACGGTGAGAGGTGACATGTTACTTGTATTGATTGACATTATTGAAAAAAGTCCGAATACCTTCGACAAGTTTTTGTGTCTCTTCAGCATGGAATTTTTTGGTAGGTATTTAATTAATTTCGCACTAAGCAAATCGTTTGACTCACCTTTGTTCAATGTTCAATTTAAGTGGGAACAATAGTAAGGACGAGAAAATTGTTGTCGTAATCCTATACTTAGCTCAAGGAAAGGAATTTGGTAGAGCAGAAGCCGTGAATACAAGCACTTACTCGTGATTTTAATAGGTAGAAACCTTAGATCATAGAAACAAGGGAGACAACGCGCTATTGAGCTTGACGCTTTGAAAATGTAATCATGTAATGATAGACCGAATGCAATCGATGATTCATACTCGTATAATTGTATTTTAGATTAGTTTAAGTGACCATAAACAGTGTTAGATTGAGGGTGTGCGGCATTATTAATGTGTGGGAGATCTCTATATTTACAAAGGAGCGTTTAAATATATGACACACACTGCTTTAAAAGTGGCGGCAGCGGTTCCCACACTAATTTGCTATAATAACATTTATATAAGCTCTTATCATCTAGAAACTGATCTCTTAAGATGCGTATTCAAAGAGATTCCAAATTTCAACTGAAACAGGCGGGACGCGGTAGTTCAGTTGGTTAAGAGTAGTGCCACGGTACGGCAAAGGTCGTGGGTTCAAATCCCGTCCGCGTCAGTTGATTTTTGAAATCTCTTATATATTAAATAGCCGAGAACACAATATAGGTACGTTACAAACATTATTAGAACAGTGGATTTCTACTCTATTTTCTTCGCCAGTCATTAGATATGGCCTATATAATTATTATAGCTTTAATGAAGGTAAAGGGTTTCCTTCCGGCTATAAGTCCGTTTACAAACTAGTAAATATTTGCAACATTCCACTACTTCTGAACTTGCTTAATCAAATTCCATTTCTTAACTAAACTTAAGTTATTTCCAAAATATTTGGGTCAATAATTTCCATTGGGAAGGTTCTTTGGCTTTACAATTATTTCTGTTTACGTTTCTTAGGAGATTTATACTATCGCATCTTGAAAATCAAACCGTCACTAAGCGAAAATTGACGGTTTTCGAAACTAAACTTTTTACGAAAACGTTAAATGTAATTTTCCTATAAACACATTTTTTGTTTAGTGTCAGTTTGGTTTCCAAGGTGCGCTATGTAGCATAAGCAAGCCTTTGCTGGGACACAGGCCTTATCTCTGTGAGAGGGAATGGGCCGGAGTCTCAGATCATAGAAACAAGGAGATGTGCCAAGGCGCTCTCGAGCTTGATGCCTGATCTTGAGCAAATTGCTCATATTAAAAACGTACGCGCTGGCGACGAACCGAACACGATCGATGGTATAAATACAGTGTTTTAGTTTAGTGCTAGTGTTGAGTGACGATTAACAGTGTTAGATTGAGGGTGTGCGGAATGTTCAATGCGTGGGAGATCTTTTTATTCACAAGGAGCGCTTAATTGCATTATGCGCGTAATTGTGTCGAAAAATGTACTAAAAGTGGCATCAGTTGTTCCCGTACTAATTAGCTATGATGACATAATTATCTCCTTTTTTCTATGATCTGAGGCCGGAGTCAACCAAATGGGCCTAGTTTGGGTGAGTGGCCGTCACATGTCTTCGGATGTTTGGTTCTAGAATATGCGGGTTTCCTAATGACGTTTTCCTTCACCGATTTTAGTTGATGAGTTCAACTCATATTTTGTTTTTAATAATATTAATTTGAGTTTATAATGTTAAAATTAATATAATTTTGTAGTTCGCTATCAAATTACATTTTTCAAAAATGCATCTTTTCATTCGACATTTTTTTTAAAAAAGGTTCTGTGCGCGAGAGAGAGGTTACAAATTAATGCGAAAGCCCTCTAAATAGTTACGTTATCTATGGAACTAAGGATGTTTGGTACTATATCTCTCTCTACATATCAATCCTACAGGGTAAAATTAAAACCAGTGCGGATATTTTAGGAGGTGAAAGTACTCATGAATATGATCAACTTTTATTATGGGACCGACACTGAAATATGAAAAAAAAATCATCTGTTCCATACATTTTGATCGTGTTGTAGTGCATTTTTGTAGGGAACAGCTGATTTCTTTTTTCATATTTCAGTGTCGGTCCCATAATAAAAGTTGATCATATTCATGAGTAGTGTTGCCCAAATGCAAGACCGAGACGACTACTAACCCCGTCTTTGGTCTCGGTATTATGTCAATACCCATAGTCGTGGTCTTAGTTTTAGTATTGCACATACAGTCTTGGTGTTGGTCTTAGTCTTGCTGTAATTAAGTGGTCTTTGTCTTGCGAAAATGATTGATGCAAGACCGATTTTGGGCAACACTATTCATGAGTACTTTCACCTCCTAAAATATCCGCACTGCTTTTAATTTTACACTGTATATTCCTTGTTATTTAAATTGCTAATCTAGGTAGATCTTAGGGAGATACCTAAACAATATTGATTGTTTTATTTAACAGCTAAATTAACAAAACGTTAGTTAGATCAAACCCCTTTTATCTCCATCTGAAGTTACACTCTAAAATAAAGTTGAGATGATCTGCATAAATTCTAACATTTTCGTAGTTTAACGATACATGAAAAATATTTTCTCTTTACAACGCAAAGACGTCATTATGAGAATCATTATGCTCTTGTTTCGTGCTTTTACAGTAACGCTTTTTGTTTTATTTTAGGTCTCTTTTCTGGCTTATTATTATCTCTCTTTACATGTTTAAAATATAGCATACTTAAGTAAGAAAGCTGCTCTTTAGAATATGTCAAACCAAATGTATTTTTACACTTCAATCACTGTTAAATTAAGGGGAATAGATTATATTATAAATAAATACAAACTTGTATTTATGCAGATAAACAAATAATTTTTAAAAAAACAACTGTCTCCAATATATCTTTTTTTAAATGTATATTATATTTGCAGTAATTTTTCCTTCGACTTCCATAAAATATTTCATAAATACATACCATCAATAAAGGGGATGAAATATTTTAACTAGTCTAGAGTTCAAATATAAATAGGTACTTATAACAACAAACAAACATTCCAGAATATTTCAAAGATTTTTAGTGGTGTAGCTACAAAATTATATTTATCTATCGATAGGTTTGTATTTTAATTATGTGTGTAAGACCTTAATTTGAGAGATCAATATTATTTGCGATGTCCTATCAAACATAAATACATTGCATTATAACAAATATTCACCTATAGGTACGTAATCTACAATTCTACATAAATAACTGTTTGAAAGAACAAACAATATATTATTATCTACAAAAAAATATTAAAACTGTCATAAATAATTTAATTCATTTTATTTTACTTACGATTTCGTATTTACTGTAGTAAATATATATATACGAATACCTAATTATTGTATCCTAAATTACTCCTTCGTTTTTTTTTTCACCCACTTAATCGTTTGCCAATCAATTATGTGCCGACCTAAACAAGTATTATATTTGTGGAATGGCAAACATATTCATAGTAACATTTATTGACAATAGGTACTTTGTTAATCTATCAGAAAAAGAGGGATTATTTTTTTCCTCTAACTAACAGTCAAGGAAGATAGAGGCATGCAGGAAATACATCAAATACGAACGTGCGCTGAATTATCGATGATGGGAGGGAAACATCGATTATCGTACCTTGGTCGGGTGTGGTAGGAGTAAATGTTGTCTAATTTCTGCAGCACGAGGAGCCGCACAGCGCGATTTAACAAGTCTGGATCGACGCGGTCTCCATCCGCAACGTCGCGGCGGTCGATCCTGCCAATATATCGATATCGATATAACAATCGTGCTAACAACACTACTCAACACGGCCAAGATACGATAGACTTTCGTTCCGTATCAAAGTGGTGTTAGAATTATTTTAGGTAATTCTATATTATTCTAATTTTGGCTCTTAAACAGATATGTAGTTTGTTTTTACTGAAAGAGCAAAGAGGAATCGCATGACTTAACTTGATTGATCACGTCTATTAAAACTAATACTGTAACCGGAGATTAATAGTTAGGTACGAACTTTTGTAGTTTACACTAAAAATTTTACTAAGTAGATGTTCCTGAAAACTTCAATAAACTTTTGTCTACAAAGTAATCAAAGTTCTTTATACTTTTCTTCATAAAATAAGGTTACTGTTACGAGTGTTGTTGGGGTTATCACAATGCTTATATTCAGCTTATGAATAAAATATCGACATACTCTAAGTTATTGAGTAGTGGGAACAGGGTACCTACCATTATTCTGTTGAACATAAAACGGATAAAATGCAAGCAATTTGTAGCTGCACCAACTAAGTACTACTACTAAGTATTAGTTGAATTATTTTAAACTTGAAACTCATTTACTCAGAATGAACTAACTATGGTTTACAAAACAGCCCCAAAACGCTCACTCTTCATGCGCAATATTTTTATACCTCATAAAGATTACTATCAAGCAGCTCAGTTTACATATACCAGCTGATAAGAATCTGCCTCTTCCCATTATCCCTAAAATACCTGTCCTGAGTTAAACTTATTCACCATCTGTCTATTACTTTTTACAGTCATTCTGTTTCGCCAAATTAAACGTGAACACAAGGAAATGGATCCCTTGCCACGCATGTTTTATTTGTCCTGTGTAATTTGTTTTTTTTTAAGTTTCTTTTACGTGTAGCTAAATAAATGAAAGGAATAAAGAAAGAAAAGGAAGAAAGTAGGAAAAAAATCACAAGTAGGTAAATAATTTTAATGCACTGAATGAGAAAAAGTGGCGAAGAACGGGTGTAGCGGGAAGCGTAGGCGTAGTTTTTAGACAACTTTTAGTAGGTAGAGGTACTGAGTGATATTAAAGCAAAAAACACGTATTTTATTATTTTCACCAAAATTATAGATTTATTAAGATAAGATATAAGATATTTAAATTTGTATGGTGATTAAAAAGTCACCTTGAAAAGGTGATTGAACTTGATAAGTAAGTAGAAAAAAAAATCTGTGAAAGACATAGATAAGTAAAACAATAGTAAGAACTTGAAATAACTAGAAATAAATAAAGGGATCCATCGATAATACCTAAAAAATTAGATCTAAAACTGGGATCCAACGAAAATAATTCAAATTAACCACCAAACAAGCTCATGTTGCGAAAGTACTCAAAGCCTGATGACCCAATTGTAGGTTAAGTAACTTCCAAATATGAGCAAAATATTTTGTAAGAGCCAAAAAATGACAACGCCGTGTAACTGACAGTCGTCAACAAACTAAGTAAAGTTAAAAGGATTGAGTTACTAAGCAAATATGTTTTCCACTAGAACATGAAATCGACAATGTAAATATTCTTTGAAAGGTCAAATATTTTTGGTAATATGAAAACTATAATAATGTGTATGAGAAATAAAACTAAAGTCACTGTAAAAGAAGTCGGTAAAAAAGAGAATGAAGTTCCTTTAATTGAAAGATGACGATGACTTTGCAAACCTAGCTCAGCGTGACTATGACCATATCTATGACTTCAAATTAATTCGTATTAAATAAGCAAAAAGGTTTAACTATGTAATTGAAGACTAATATTAGATTATTGTATCTAAATTGACAGGTAGAGCAAATTCAAACTCATCCTCAGTTGTTAATAACATGAAAATTAACTCAAACATCAATATTTTCCGCATCACGGGGTGTCACCGCAATCGCTAACGATAAGTTGTGATAAACCGATAATATCGTTAACAGTTCAACAAATCGCGTAATTAGCATGACACTCGAACCATTCATTATATGGTGCATCCAACCGTTAATATAAACATGTTGGTTTAACTAACGATAGTTTATCGTAATCACCACTTCACGTTCAGTGCCATCAGCCATCATACAGCAATATTGTTGCAAAAGCTCAAACCAAGCTTGTTTTGTAACTTGTATTTCTTGTCAAGATTCTGTTTTCTAGTCTATGGTAAATTTAATCCTGTAAAATATCAGGCTTCACATATAATTTTAATTATGTAGAATCTTGATACCTATTTTGAAGTTAAACACGTCCTAAGTCTATTGGCACCAAGATTTGCTTTGAGACCCAGTTATACCGGATGAGTGGTTTAACGGGGATGTGTTAAAGGTACTAACCATTATGTATTCGATTCCGGTACTAATTACATCGGCATACATCTTAAAATCGCTTAAAATTCCTAAAAGTATATTTTTATAGAACAGTCGCACCCCCCACCGAATAATATGGTAATCGATAATTCTAAATTTTACAGGAAAAATAAAAAACTGTTTTTTGCTTATATCTCAGCACGGGTGCATCGTAAGATAGTGATTTATATGTCAAAACAAAGCATATTTTTTTACTGTCTATTTCCTTTTATGATTTTTTTGTAATAGTTTCCTAAATAAAGTTATTGACGAAAATAACATTACTGAAATTGCTGGTTAAAAGTATAGTATGCAACGCATCATTTCGATATTATTCGCGTGTAAACCCAACGATATGGTAGGCAGTATTAATGCATTACAGTATTATTCGTCAAAATGTAGTGTCAAAAAAGTTTACGGTAATACGATATTACGACATTATTCGGGTGAAATCTCAGCGATAGTGTATACAGTATTATTACATTACGACATTATTCGGGTGAAATCTCAGCTATGGTGAATACAGTATTATTACATTACAATATTATTCGTCGATGTATGGTGTCAATAATGAACAGTAATATAATGTTGCAAATACGTTATTTTATTAAATAATTTAGTAAATATTAATTGATTTGGCAAAAAAGTAACAAATTTAGAATAAATTGATTTTATAGGTACTGTATAATTTATATAAATAATAGTGATTTGTTAAAGGTTTTCAAATAAAACGATGCACAGCTTTTATTATATTAATCAGATACAACATTATGTTTTCTATCACAAATAATAATCAGATGGATGTCCTGTTGGTCCGTTGGGTCGTTGGTATCTAAATGATAGTAAAAATCAATCATGTCAATCATCATTACAGTCCGATTCAGTCTGAAGATTGTTCTGTCATAATTTCACTGGTCTGTAGGAAACGATAAAAGTATGACAATGCTGAGGTAAGGCTTCTGTTCTGCATAGACTTAATAAATCTTCTTTTAACAATTTACCGCTACTCGGTATCGGTTTCGTCACCTTTAGGTAACTCCTATCACTGTCTGGTGAAATCTGTATCTGTTCACTCCCCGCCCGATCTCTGCCCAAGAGGAACTCACCGAGTGTGGCGATACAGGTCAGCAGATAGGGATGAGATGCGGTCTTTCTTTGCATTTTATCCTTGGCAGTTGATGTGTTTTTCGTTTGATGATCCTTCGACTTGCGCGGATGCTGTGACGGATGTGTTGCATCGGGCCATGGAATACTACATTGAAGTACCGCTCTCCGGCAAAGCTCGCCTGTGGTTTGGGCTTCAATGTGGTCTCGCTAAAGCCAGTAAACAGTGAGGCATACCTGGCCTGGGCTGATGCTCGACACCGTAAAGCGAAGGACATAAGTCAGAGGAAGAAGTCGTTTAACAAGGCAGCCAAGTCCTGCAAAAAGGAGCTCGCTTTGATCACATTAGTCGAATAGGGAACAAATTGACTTCGTACCCTGCGGGTAGTAAAGCGTTTTGGTCAAATCAGTTGAAGCGAAACTGTTTGCGGAGTCATCACGTCTAAATGCTGGCAACGCGATACCTCCTACTTTACCTGGCAGCACGACATTTATGTCGGAAATTCGCATTTGCCAAATGGAGATTTGCAAAACACTGTGCAATCTTGACGTGAACAAGGCCAGTGGCCCAGATGGTATTCCAGCCATAGTTTTGAGGACATGTGCGCCTGAGTTGTTTCCTGTGTCTCTTTTAAATACTGGATAAGTGCCGAAAACGTGGAATCTTTCCAACGTGCAACCCGTGCCCAAAAAATATTTTAAGAGAGAAACGAAAGAGGTAGACACCTAGTCGTGCCGACCCTGCCAATTCGGTTACGTCCATACTTTACAAGAGTATGCAGCGTCTCTTCAATAACAGGTTCTTGATGTACCTTGAAGCTAATGATCTCCTCAGTTATCGGCAATCCGTATTTCGCCGAAACCGGTCTACTGGGGACCTAGCCTACGCTACTCACTAATGAAACATGAAGACGCGCTAACCGTTTCCCTGGACATCTCGAAGACTTTCGACAGGGTTTGGCACGACGGCCTTATTCGTATGCTTTCCTCATATGGCTTGCCCACCTGTTTCGTTGCGTGGATATCAGACTTCCTGAGGGATCGTTCGATTCGAGTCATTGATGGCTGCCGATCGAAAAGCAATGAATGCGTGTCCCTCAGGCGTCAGTGCTCTCTGCGACGCTCTTCCTGCTGCATATCTATGATCTGCTTTAGCCCGGAAGCTTTGGGTATGCAGATGACAACACTGTTGTAGAGAGATACATAGCCAATGAACGGACTACTGGACTACAAATCCAGGCTCTGAGAGAGGCCATGGTCGAGCGCTTGAATTTGTCCCTTAAGGCAGTCTCCGATTGCAGCGATGCCAATCTGGTCAAGTTCAATGCAACTAAAACCCAGGCGTGTCTGTTCTCTGCCAAAAAGAGCCCATTCCAGCTGGCTACTATTTTTGAAATGTGTCCATACTCCATACTGATAACTGACCATCTTGAGCTTTTGGTCGATACTCTGACGTCTCCCCTTAACTTTGGCTCTTATATTGAGTCCAAAGCTCAATTGGCAGCTAAAAAGCTAGGATTGCTCTCGAAGCTGCGACGGTACTTCATGTCCCTCCTACCCTTTTTTCTATCGGACAGCCAGAAGCACGAAAAAGCGCCATCGGTTCATGGTTGATATACCAAAAACCCATACGAAGCTCTTTGATTCCACTTTCATTGTGAAAACCGCAAAACAATGGAATTCACTATCGGAGTGGATGTTCCCGATAATAACAATCTGGGTTTCTAAAAGACGAGAGTGAAACGGTTTCTTCTGGGCAAGCGTGCTTCATCGTAGACCGCATCATCGCTTCACGTCAGGCGAAATGGCGGTCAAATGCAAGCCTAATAAACAGCGAACAACATTACGATTTTGCATAATATCTGTCATGTATTGTAAAAAAACATTACCAAATCGTGTAAATAAAAATAACACATGAATATAATTGTTTTAAACTTTACATGAAACACTAAATGTATTTCTTACGCGAATAAAATGGTAATCGTCACTTACCGAAAAACTTAACGATTGCATAATCTGTATTTACTTGTTAAGGTACTATTCGTGTAAAAAGTGTGTTTAGATTTTAAGAGAATAATATTGTTATGTTCATTACGGGGCCATTGAAATTATTGTACTTTTATCAATATCCATAAAAACATTACAAAAAAAATTCACAAGGTGTAATGAATGCTCTAGACACCGAATATGCAATAAAACATAAACTACCGCTACCGCAATAGCACATTACCATATTATTCGGTGGGGGGTGCGAGTTGATTTTTACGCTATTTTAAGGTTGGTCCCTCAGATCACAGAAACAAAGGAGATGTGCTAACGCGCTATTGAGCTTGACGCTTTGACATGATCAATATGGTCACTTTGCCGACGAACAGAACGCGACCGATTATTTATATTATAAATAAATCGATCGCGTTCGGTGTTTAGTTTAGTGTGAGTGATGGTGACGAATAATTAGCTTGAGGGCTTGAGGGTGTGCGACATTTTTAATGTGTGGAAGATCTCTATATTCACAAAGGAGTGTATTTAGTGACGCACACTACTTTGAAAGTGGCTACAGCAGTTCCCATACTAATTTACTATGTTATCATTTACCTCCTTATTTCTTATAATCTGAGGTTGGTCCCATAATACCTAAATCGAAAATACAAATTCAAATTCAGCCCAAAACAGTTAGGAACTTATTCTAATACAAAACTCGTTTATATGCGTCACATGTGTCCAAAATCAATATCCATCAATATGAACTAAAACTAACTATAACAAGATCGCTTCAATCAAAACAGCCCCTTGTTTAACCCAATATGTCTTAACGTTGTTACGGACAGAGTGACAGGTGACAAGAATAACTTAAGGATTTATAAGGGCCTTTACACATGACGCAACCACAACCCCGGCACCGACCGCCGCCGTTCTTTCACGCTGTATTACGACTGTGGCCGCCGCTGTGGCGCGTGTATGAAAGCAGAAAGCAGCAGAAATAGCCTCAATTTATGCTTAAATTGACTCCGTACTCAAGTCAGTCGAAGAAAGCACAACTCGAAACACTTGCAACACCGAGTGCCACATGCGTGTTGTCGATCCTTTAAAATGAGGATTCGCAGCTTAGGGGATAGAAATGTCCCCCGCTGTCAAAGCGGGGGACATGTTTATCCCGATTTGACCTGATTGTCCCCTAAGCACCGCCCATCTTCAGGGGCTCTGGTGATCTTACTCACCAGATGTACAGGACACTACCGAAGAGCAGCGTTATTTGGCTGTGGTACCTACCACAGCCAAAGAACTCTGTACTGTAACTCTGTAAGGTGGAAATACTTTCCAAGTCGGGATAATCCAGATCTTAGCGAGATATCCTCTATCTCTCTCAGATATAAAAACGTAAACAAAAGCATTCCTGTAGTTAGCATCTTCATGAAATATAAATAAAAAAAAAACGGCCAAGTGCGAGTCGTACTCGCGCACCGAGGGTTCCGTATCATTTTTGGACGTATAAAGTGAAAAAAACCGGACCGCATAACTAAGTTTGTTTGTGAAGGAATTTTGATGATTTTGAAAAAACTGTACTAGTTAGGAGAATCGTTTTATTTTTGGTGCCATATTTCGGTCAATTCCTATCAACCCTAATTATTTCAGATTTTTCGCTCCGCAAACTTCGGAGAAAAGGGGGGGGGGGAATGGTATTTTTTCAGACATTTTTCATGATATGTCGAAAACTGTGAGACATAAAATAAAAATATATTTTGAAATGTGCAGAGCAAGCCCTTTCATATGATATGTCACTTGACCTAGTAACCCCACTTTGAAATTTTGGACCCCCACTCCGACCCCTTTTGCAATGAAAATAAAAATATTTTTTGACTTTTTTCATTTGCAATATAGTTGGACAAGCATTTTTTATAACTGTTCCAAATTTCAAGTCGATAGCATTAGTAGTTGCTGAAATAAACAGGTGTGACAGACAGACAGACAGACAGACAGACAGACGAAGTCGCACCATAAGGGTTCCTTTTTTACCATTTTGGTACGGAACCCTAAAAAGCAGGCAAAAAGTTTAGACCGTTAGATATTTAATTATTTATTTTGCCTCTATCAACTGCGGTTAACAGACTTCCCTGTTAAAACTTGTTTAATTAACCGTTAGCCATTTAGTTTCCAAGTATTTTCTTAGTACGAACTAGCTTTGCAGCTTTATTTAGCAAATTAATATTCTCAAGTTTATAATAGACCATATGTCAATTACTATCTCAAAGAAAATAATAGTCTAAAGTCTAATAAATAGTCAAATCATTAATTTAATTAGGATGAAAAGCTGATTAATTAAAACGAAAACACTCTTGTAGTATTTACATTAAAATAAACTGACAACTGAATGTTGTGGTGTCGTGTAACAGACCAGCCGGCCTAGCATGACCACGATAGAAACGGGTTTTGTCTACATAGAAATAGACAAAGTGACAGATTTCATTCATAAAACGTAGAAATGTTTCTACAATCTGTCACTTTGTCTATTTCTATGTAGACAAAACCCGTTTCTATCGTGGTCATGCTAGGCCGGCAGGGCCCCAAGTCTGCTAATGCAATTGTCATAATCGTATCAGAATGATCTCTGAATGACATCGTTTTCACCTCAGATCATAGAAACAAGGAGATATGCCATCATAGCAAATTATTAGGTACGGGAACAACTGATGCCACTTTTAGTACATTTTTCGACACAATTACGCGCATAATTAAGCGCTCCTTGTGAATAAAAAGATCTCCCACGCATTGAACATTCCGCACACTCTCTATCTAACACTGTTAATCGTCACACAATACTAGCACTAAACTAAAACACTGTATCTATACCATCGATCGTGTTCGGTTCGTCGCCAGCGCGTAAGTTTTTAATATGAGCAATTTGCTCAAGCTCGATAGCGCCTTGGCACATCTCCTTGTTTCTAAAATCTGAGGTTTTGACCAATGATGAAACAGATACTTACTCTAAGCGTCTAAGCCAATGAGCGCTTAGGTTTTGACCGTTATGGTGTCATTATGACACCATTCATACACAATTGTAATAGCAGAATTGGTGCTTTATATAATTTGCTCGAAAGCGGTGACAAGGTCACGGGCCTTTGCGACTTCTATTGACTCATTATTTATCTTTCTGTGGTTGAAATCCATCACGCCTTTTAGGTTTACAAAGAGTGCCAAAGAAATAGACATACATACACTCGAAAAGCATTGCCCTCCTTTTGGACCATAAATCTCCAATAAATACCCAATTCTCTTTGCGTAATGCATCGTAAACGTTTTTAAGTACTACGTAATCGTTAAAATTGGTCATGCGATACTTTCGGCTAAGCGCATCCCTGTTTAGGAGCATCCCTATTATTTGGCACGCAAATAAGTGATTACCTTGGGTTATCGCCGGTTCTTCATTAAATGAAGAAAGTTCCTATGGGGACGGCCGGGCGGCCCTTCCAAGAGCTTTTGACAATCATGTTTTAACTTTTATTACAATTGTTCTATTTTTTTTTTTATCCTTTTGATAGAGTTTGTCGGAAGGAAAGTTTTCGTTTCACATCTCATCTGTGAAATTTTTATTTTTTTAATTGCACCACACTACAAACTAGTGCCCCACACATACACAAACAGCCAGACCCAAAACAAATATTGGCTCCGTGCGGGAATCGAACCCGCAACACTGCGACAACCACACCACCTACGCCATTGGGGTGTCTGAAGGAAAATTGGGAATGTATTTTTTTTTATATAGCATAGTTTGAGAGGGATTTGTGCTAATAATTTGACGGCACAAACCTGGCGCAGCTCAGCGCAGAGCAGTTTTTGCTGACAAAACGATAGCAACGTAGCGAACGTTAAAATAAAGTCGAAAATAGATCAACTGAGCCTAGCATGGCCCACATGCCTCTGTCCGCTCTACTTCCCTCGTGTCTATCGTTAAGTTTTTTTATTATTGATCTTAGATCAACGTTTCCAAAGTTAATATTTCATTGGCAGTGAAACTTCTCCGCGCTGCGCTTCGCCTGGTTAGCGCCAACTCTTAATTATTTGTTAGTACCTACTTAAAAATTAAGTTTGTTGAAAAAACTAAAGGATTGATCCACACAAAGTTGGAATAATAAAGTTCAAAGGATTAGACGTTGTTATGACACACGACATTTTAGAAAACTTCTGAAGATTCCGGGTAAATAAGTCGATACCTATGTATTCATGGGTTTATATTTTTGATCCGATGCCGTACGGAAGCAGATTGAAAACAAACATCAATATTATGTTATTATATTGGGTTAGCTTGTTCTATGTATAGACTGCATTATAATATTACGCCAGAATGCTGAGAAAAAATCTAAGCTTACAAAATAATAAGTGTTTTACTTGTGAGCGAAAAGCGACACTCGTATAATATATTATTATTATCTATCCCTAGCTTTTATATTCAGATAACTTTCAAGGGTATCAATGAACAGTACCTGGGCGACCGACCTTAACTAGACAGACGTTATGGCTCAGAAGTCCGAAAGTTAGACAACTGGTCTAATATTAGAGTACCGCTATTACCCAGTAGTTGGGTTGTGGAAGTCAGATGGCAGTCACTCCACGTAAAATACTGATATATTTCAGCGGCATCTGGTTAGACTGGAAACTGACGCCAACAGAAAAATCCAGGGGTATAAAACTAGGTATGTAATTAAGTATACTCAAATTAGAGACGTCTCTTTCAAACTAATAAGTATACATAACAAAAACTAGCTCGAGACTAAAACGACACGTTCAAACCAGGAACTAAAAAATGCATTAGTAGGTACCTTCTTTAAGTACCTAACATTCTTTTTAAATCACATTGTAAAGGATACAAAACGTGTAATTTAAAAATTCTTCGCGACGAAGAGAAAGTATTTTAACAAAGAAATACTTTATTGTTATGTAGTCAACGCGTTCAAAAGGCTTTTGAATACTTATATTACGTTAAACGGGGAGGGCTCAGACTAATATACGTTTTGGAATTGACTTCTGTAATGTAATCTGTATCTACAATACTTCTTCTACTAAGAGCGAGCGATTGGTGTACCTACGTCTTTTGAGCGAGGTGAATGGTCAACGCGCTCGCTGCGTGTGTTTAGCGATTTTTTCTTGTGTGCACAACGTATTCGCCGCGTGTACGCAATGAGCTTGCGTGCACGCGGCGTATTGTGCTATTTTCCAACATCCACGTGGACGGAATCATGGACACAGCTAGCAAAACATTCTCGTGGCGGCAAGGAGGGAGCGACTTTCGCAACCCAGCGCAGGGTACGCCACGATAGCGGCGGTAAGACCCCTCTTTGAGGAGTGGCTAGGGAGGCGTCACGGCGTCCTCACCTACCGCCTGACGCAGGTCCTCACCGGACACGGATGTTTCGGGAGGTTCCTGCATATCATCGGGCGGGAGGAAACGCCCGGGTGTCACCACTGCGTTGCCGAGGACACGGTGGAGCAAACGGTGGGGGCCTGCCCTGCATGGGTGGAGCATCGCCGTGTCCTTGTAGAGGCGATCGGCAGCGGCGGCGACCTCTCGCGCGCGGCCCTGGTTCAAGCCATGGTCCGGGGCGAGAGGGAGTGGGAGGCAGTCGCCTCCTTCTGCGAAGCAGTCATGCTAGCGGAGGAGGCGGCGGGATGGGAGAGGGAGAGATTCTCCCGTCCAAGCCGCCGCGGTAGACGCTCCGGGCGTCGGGAGCCGCGTGACGACTCCCGGCCACCGTAGGCGCGGGCCTGCGGGCGGTGAGTAATGGGTAGCTCACCGTCCGATCAGGACCAGGCCTGTGCCGAACGGCGCGTACGTGTTCCACGAGCGCCTCAAAGAGATGTCAGCATCGAAGAGGGGGCCCACTAGGGCCCAAGCCTGCCGGGAAAGCGGGATTGTCCGAAAGGGATACCGCTGACCCGGAACATAAAGGGCAAAGGAAGGAACACGGGTGGGTTCTAGTCAGTAAGAGTCTGACACTCCGTTCCGCTCCACCCTAGAGCGGGAGGGGTAATTTGATGATTTCCCATCCTCAAAAAAAAAAAAAAAAGCTAGTAAAACATAGAACACTAGGTGTTCCCCGTTACCCATGATTTCACTCCGTCGCTCAGGTCTTAAGGGTTAATAATAAAACATGATGTTAAATAACCAATACCATTTCTTATGAATTTGGCTATAATTTATTTTTTTTTTTTCGAGAGCTTAGCGCGTTCAAACAAACAAATTGTTTAGCTTTATAATATTACCTATATTAGTATAGATAGGTCACTAGCGAAATGTGGGTGTTTATTCTACACCTCTGCCTACACATTTGGGAATACACGCGTGATGTCATTTTAATGCGTAAATTCGGCATAACCAACATTATAATCCTTTTGTGTGTCACACCCACGAGACACTTTCAGTGGGTGTAACATAAGCCTTAATTTTACCGAGACCGCAAACTACGCGTCGTATTCAAAACGAAGCTGTCATACAAACTTCAGCCCTAACAGAAATGCAGTTACAACTAGGGTTGACAACTATTTTTTAACAAATATAGTATTTTCGAGGCTATTGCGTTTAAAAATATTATAGTAGATGGCGAAAAAAAAAATACGAGGTATAATTTAAATTAATGTTTTATTATATAAAGGAATATTTTTTTACTGCTAAAGAAATAAAGGCCAAACCTTTATTAGATTTCCGTTTCACGCTTTAATATTTTGAAACGAATTATGTTGCTTTATCCAACAAAATTATTATTACAGTAGTTTTGCCTACTATATTATATAGTAGGGTTAGCAACCCTAGTTATGACGTATGCATATCCTGCTTATTTAAACTAATATTATAAAGAGGAAAAAATTATTTGTTTGTTTGTACCGAATAGGCTCCGAAACTACTGGACCGATCTTAAAAATTATTTCACTAATAGAAAGCTACATTATCACTGAGTAACGTAGGCTACTTTTTATCCCGAAAAAATGCACAGTTCCTGTGGGACACGCGGACGAAGTCGCGGGCGAAGTGCTAGTTATGCATGAAGCGGGTGACCACGACGAAGATATTCGAGTATCAATGAAATTGTAAAGTTACATCTCTTTGAATACGCCTCTTATGAGCTTTGGTGAAGTCTATGGGAGACTAATATAGACTCCAACTTAATGCCTTTAATTTTGCAGATATCACCATCTATACATTATAAATAGTTGTTTTTAAGTCTCTTAAAACAATACTAATATAATGAAGCTGAAGAGTTTGTTTGTGGTACGCACTAATCTCTGGAACCGCCAGTCGGATTTGAAAAAATATTTTTGTATATAATAGCCAGGTTCATGAGAAATAGTGTGAGCTATTTAACATCACACTAGGACCCTTAGGAGGCGAGCAACATGGGTCACAACGCGGAGCTCCGTTAGTATTCAACAACAATAACAATAAGTTAAGCATGAAAGGCTTTTTATGTAAAGTTACGTTTATGTATATTTGTCTTAACTTGTTGAAATAATGAACGTGCCCTCTAAGCCTCTAACATAAATAGTGTATTGTGTGAATGCGCCTAATACATTATGGATTATATAGATGTCGCTACTGTGCACTTCCCTGTTCCTATAGGTTGATTAAATGGTCGTCGTTGAACCACGCTCCGTATTTCATTTCTCTTACTAGCTATTCTAATCAATCCACCATACCACTTAAGTTCTCATCATAACTAAATACCTATCGTATCATACAACAAGTGGTTAAACATTTCCCAAGGTACCTACTTGACATTTAACCATGAAAGATGAATTTCCTCAAGAATACAGATACTAATAATGTTTTCTCATAAAGTACTTATGATCTCTCTCGCGTAAAAATGTAACACTTATTTTCATTAGTATTGTGTTGAGACATTTGTGTATCATATTTGATACACAAATGTTCCCATTAATTTTCTTTGTAATTTGTGAGTATGTCGAAAGTCATGTTATACTTTCTTCAGTATACCCAAATTTCTTGTAGTTTATTTATAAATAATTTTCAAAATTAATGAAACGACGTGTAAATATGTTTCTTTCATAGAATATATTTACAAAGTGGCATATAGTAACTTTTAAAAAAGATGTGTCTTTATTAAAACTTGTTCACCCTTTTTCACTCCTTTAGGGATGGAATTTACAAAAAAGTCTTCCTCTAAAGAATATTTCCTCTAAATTTAAAATCTCCAGGTCCACCGATTTGATCGGGACATTGATGACTCAGTCAGTCAGGACATGTAATTTTGTATGTAAAGATACATTGATATAGTGCCTTTTAAGTGAATAAGTAGTCAAACCGCCCTTAAATAATAGAGGAAGTTGTGACCCTTTGGGAAATCATCTACAATAATGTCTTCGACTTCTTACAATATAAATATTTTTTTATAATATTGTAGGTATGGGAAGAATAATATCTATGTAAACGTTTATTTTTAGGAATAAGGAGCATTTGAGCATGTACATTTTAGGAAACATTTTTTGGTCGTTATAAATACAGCTTATTCCGGCCACCCACATTACTTAATATGAAATCAGACTCAGAATCAACACATTGTCTACAACTCTGTCAGAAATAGCTTATTTTATTCTTAGTGTCATCTTAGCTTCATGCGATTTCAAAAGAGATTTTTTTTATGTTGTACACAATTGTACAAAAGTATCCTGTCCTATTTCCTACTATCTTAGGTACTAATATTATAAACGCAAAAGTTTGTTACTCTTTCACGCAAAAAATACTGAACGGATTTTGATGAAACTTTACAGTAATATAGTTATACATTAGAATAATACATATGCTTTATATCTTTTATTTGGAAAAACGTGGGCGAAGCTGCGGGTAAAAGTAAGTTTAATTGATTAGTGTTAATTAAAGTTGCTATGCTGTCGTTTCAGAATCAAAATTGTTGGCTTGTAAACAAAAATCAATCAGAAATATTACCAGTTAATTATTATCTATTCCAGAATGATTAAAGCGGAAATCGACTACTTACGGTCGGTTGCAGAAAGATAATAAAATTTTAACGGAGGCATTACCCATAAAATATCTATCGTTAAAGTCTCTATTAAAACTTAATGACCTTTTCTGCAACTCAGCGTTTGTTGTATATTCCTAAAAATAACTATCCCGTGGATTAATTAATTTAAAATGGAAGTTTTAAATTAATTAATCCACGGGATAGTTATTTTATTTTATTATTTAAACACCAAATAATATCGTCAATTTGAGATATAGCTAAAGCATTTTTCTCCAAATATTTAATGAAGTAAGCATAGGTTCTACTTCGTACAACAAACAGTAGGCATAGGTTCTACTTTGAAACAATTCAATAATTCAAAGAATTTAAATTCAAAAAATTTGGAGTCACCTACGTTATCTTAAAGTAGGTACGGAAGACGTAAGAATGTTGAAGTACCAATGTCGACTTCATAAAAGCCATATTTTAGCTTTCCTAGTTTTCAAAGTAAAACTCGAGGGGCTCGTGGCTAAATGACAGCCGCGCTGATCGATCGTTTTGCGAGGTTAAGCTGCGCTTGCCGCGGTCAGTCCTTGGATGGGTGACAGTTCTTTACACATCGAGACCCCTCTGTGCCTCGGAGAGCACGTTAAGCAGTCGGTCCCGATTGTCATAGGGGAATATCTTTAACAATCGTTACGGGTTCAGAAGCCCTAAAAAGTCTGACAGCTTGTCAAACAATCGAATACCGGTATTACCCATTAATTGGGTTGTGGAGGTCAGATGGCAGTCGCTCCACGTAAAATATTGATATTCAGCCGAAACTAGTTAGACTGGAAGCCGACCCCAATATAATTTGGGAAAAGGCTAGGCAGATGATGAGTTTTCAAAGTAAAACGAAAGGTAATAAGTTATCTAAATTCCAAACAACTGCTTACACTGAGTACGTGTTAACAGTGTTGTCTAACACGTCCTACAAAGACATTTTACATGAACTTCATAGTTTGTGCTGGTAAACTTCTGTAATTGTGTGTCCACATATACTAGGAAGTAATAAGCAAGCTAACACTATGCTGTAAGTTGGTGAACGACGTCGTGTAGTTAGTATCTAAGTTACTAACTCTCTGCTTTGAGACAATATCCTCCAGACACCTGTTTGTTACCTGCCTTGAATTGTTAGACAAAATAATTGCTACGGAAACTGTGGATGCTAGAATTTTGGACGAAATGTGAAATTTTTACATAATTAAGTCCTATTATTCGTAATCCCATGATTATTCGATATCCCAGATGTTATCGTTTTATAACATCTGTGATAAGTACCTAACTACTTGAAATGTTTTTACAAATAAATCGATTTTAGGAAATGGCAGTCGATAATCTAGAAAATCGAAAAAATTAACTTAAATAGGTAATTATCGTAAGCGATTAGATGGACGGCGCCGAGGCCAGCCCGGACAGAGGTGGCAAGATAACCTGAACGCGTACCGTGATGGTTGGTTTGAGATACCGCAAGAAAACTGAATGCAAATATGTTGATTTCCGCAAAGTCCTGTTGAATTAAAAATATTTTTCATTTGTCTTTGGCTAATAACAGGCAGAAAAATTAAAGTAACATTTTAAAAAGTTAAAGACAAACAATAATTACAATCCAACCTCAAGCCATGTACCTACTAATGCGTCACCGCCTTTACACAATGGACCAACTTTTTAAACATTCATGAATTTTTTTTTTCTATTACCTTCCGTGTAAAGAACAAAAAGTGTTATAAAAGACTAACTTATTCATTCTATCCAGTGGCCTAGACGGCAAACCCGACGCGTTTTTTTCGTTTTAGAGAGTGTTTATGTTCATTTTTAGGGTTCCGTACCTCAAAAGGAAAAACGGAACCCTTATAGGATCACTTTGTTGACCGTCTGTCACCGGACCATAAGTCATTGCATATTTCGGAACGCTTAGGGCGCGAATCGTACTCGCACTTGTCCGGTTTTCATTAATGTTTGTGATTTTTAATGCACCTACGTATTGCTTTAATAATGACAGTAACTCACTTAAATACATGAAAAATGAACATAAAACCCTCTAAAACCAACAGAAAATGCGTCGGCCTTGCCCTCTAGGCACGCCACTCTACTTGTCATCAAACTAGTGAAGGCGTAGGCAGACGACAATTTAGTCACAAAGGTTTCGACTTGTTCCCTGTCGGGCTACGTAGTAATTTTCCCCTTGACATCGTGCCTAATCTCGTACCCACTGCATCTCTGTGCAATGACACGCCCTTTCCGGGCATACGGCCACAGAATACACGCAACAAAAGGAAATTGCCCAATGACCAAATTGCTCTTGCGCTCAAAATTACTTTTGTGTCAAAGAAGTAAGATTGAATTTTGCCTGTCTTTCGGTCCAGATTTGTTTTGGTTGAAAGTGATACTGATGGATGTTAGGTTAATTGTTGTAATTGATAGGCATTTAAAAAGACTTCTTAAATAGACATTTGGGGCGTATTTATTGTCACGTCAACTTTGTGTCCATTAATGCCCGGTTTCTTTACCCAAAAACAAATTGTTTTGCTTCTAAATTAGTACTTTAATCACCGCTACGCTACGCCGCAATGTTCTGGACGGAGCTATTATTACGTTTAAGGGGGTTCCTGGTTCTGTTTTATTATTCGTAAAGGCAAAATTAATTTCAATTGATAGCAAATCAGAAATCAGACTAGAAATACCTAGATAAAAAAAAAGATGCCAATAGTCTGAAAGTGTAAAATCTAAAGGTTTTGAACTCATGTTTGTTCTAGAAATAAAAGGAACATAAACAAAACAACCAAAGTCTCCAATCCTCTAGTTTAAGTGTGTGACTTTGCTAATAATTATAATAGTGAAGTACCTAGACAGATGAGATCGATATCTGCGTAAGAACTCTCCGGTACTGGCATTAAGACGTAATCAACTTTAAAAATCTCCCCACTGATGACAAACTGTGATAGATCACACTCTTCTTTCAATAATATGTTGAGTATATTGAAAACGTCAATGCTTATGACGGACAGTTTTATAGTAGGTAATGAAAAAAGTTAGGAAATTAGTCAATCGAAAACAACATCTAAGATTTTTTTAAACATCTGTATTAATATAACGAGCCTTCTTCAGAAGGGTTTATAATGTTCTTGATAGCATTGACATTAAAGTGTAAACGAATTCTAAACGCTACACTACTTAGTGCCAAACAGATTTAAGTTTACAGAGGAAATTATGAATGTGGATATTTTGATTAGACGTATGACTGTTTATTTAGATCATGTTATTGACGCATGACGCAAATAAAAAAGGAACAAATAAAAAGAGAGTCATCCTCTTAACTTTCTGACGTAGTAAGCTAAGAGTGTGATGTAAGTCTAATCACACTCCTTGCTCCCTAAAATATGATATTCACACTGATTCTAATTACCATCTCTATGGTTTTCTTTATTCTTAAGTCAAAGTCATCTATTTCAATTAGATCATTTATAGACACACTTAAACTGTCACAAGCAATAGTTGATCAGTTATTAATTGTCCGTATGTAGAAACAAGTTACACTTTGTGAACAAGATCAATTATAATTTCTTTGATTACAATGACCTAATATTATTTTCACACCACCTGCTCCAAAATGTCAAATTATATGTCATGTAACTCTAACCTAAAGTAGGTCATTAAAGCCCATGGGCAATAATATTGTACTGAATTTCATTATAACCCTTGGTTAATAATGTGATTTGAATTTGGAACCTCAACTTTCGTATGAACACTTTTACCACAGAGGCCTGCACCAAAAAGAACTTCGAAAATCAAACTGGTCAGCACGCGTAGAACACAAAAAAGGCGCGAATATTACAAATCACTGTATTCCAAACGACAAATTCTTTAAAAAATTTCAAGTGACGACAGTGATATGACTCCAGAGTCGATAAAAAAAACTATTGGAATTATTAACAATAAAGAAAAACCTCCATGATACGGTCAGCTTGACATTGGTCTATAGTGTACACGCTGGTAGGCCAGGCGTAGCGTAGCCATGCTAGAGGCGTACATGTCAGAGTAATATAGTTAGCTAGTGGAGAAACTAATAGATCCTACACTACTGTAATTAAAACTTTATTAGAACACATTTAAAAAAACTCTGATTCTGGTACTATTGCTTTTTATTTTTTCGCAGAAGGTGTGAAAAGTAGAGTATACTCCTCGGGGATAAAACGTGTCTTTGTCTAGGGAGAGCTTGTATCCCTCGTTTTACTCAGGATTCTAGTTTTAACCCTAGAATCCTTCGTTGCACTCGGGATTCAATATGACGCCCATGACATAAGACACTGCTTTATCCCCTTGGTGCATAATCTACTATTACGCGTCGATTCGCGTAAACAAGCCATGGTGTTGCTGACGCACCGACGCCTTCGATGTGTTTGTCTTTGAAGTACACTTTGTGCCGTTTTATGGAAGTAAACTACTAAGTATAAATACATATGTGAAAATATTTAATAACTTGTACATTAAAAAAGGCTCTATACAATTAAACAGAACTTAATTCTAGATTTAGTACCTATATACTGAATTTCGTTTTGTAGGTCTTTTAAATACAACAGTGGTTGATTTATGTCTCTTGCTACCTTTTATCTATTCTAACCCTTGCTCTAGTTTTTTACGACCATAATTTAGTTCTTTATTGTTATAACTTTCGAACTTAATCTAAATGATAAGAATTTCCTAATTGCTTCTTCTGTTCAAGACCAAATTTTCAATTCTAAAACTGAATGACAAAGAGATAAAGTTCAAAGCAATCCAATGATTGATTAAAATTAAATAATGAATGGAAATAAATGAGTTTATCTAAGAGATTAAAGTAGAATAAAGCAACAGTTGTAAGGAAGTGGCATTATCCAGAAAGTTTGAACGGAAACTTTTTCGATTTCACTCTCGTCACAACATTATAGCGACCGTTCAAGGTGAAGTTAAACTAAGTAAAACTTATTTTGTTTAAAGAGATTGAAGTTTTACCAGTCTATAAAAGCTAATGTTTTGTTGTGTTCAACTTTAACAGTAAATAATTTCTTAGAGATCATTAAAATCCGAATCCCTTCATTAATCAGTTGTAGTTTAAATATACCTAATTATTTGAGAAAGTCTACGGCTTTTGTAAGAAAATCATTACTTACTAAATATTTGGGATTTAGTCTTATTTTCATACTTAATAATCATTATTAATATTTGATCTTTACCTGCTTACACCGTTTTGACATCAAATCTGCTGATGTCTCATCTTCAAGAACGTTGAATGTTAAGCTCTTAAATGGTAGTTTCTTCAGAACCAGTCCGCCTGTTACCTTTTAAAATTACATCTACAGGCGAGAAAATTTCAAGAACAAAGCCGAAAAGAGTAGCATCTTCAAGATAGTTATTATCCTGATAATTTTCATGTAAAGTTCTATTTTTTTTCCGCTTCATACTCAAAATTTTCTGTATGAAGAAGATAACTTACCTTGGTCTAGCAGCCTGAGTATAGTAGCGATCCAGTTCTTGCAGCATGCGGAGAGCGTCGGCCATGTCGTGAGGACCTTCCTCCCTGGCTTCAGCCAAGCAGACGATGGCCAAGACCACGGCGACGGCGATAGCGATGTTCTTGTTCAGCATTTTGGTATCTATGAAAAATACATAAAGATTAATAAAACTCTAGATTATAATTATCCAGTTTCGAGTTCCTGTGTCCCAAAACTGATAGCTTTGCTTATCAATTGTAGCATTTCTATCTGTTGTTTTCAAGAATGAATAGGTCTCTAAAGTTACACTATGAATTCTACACGTCACTATTGTTAAAGATACGAAAGTGTTAATTGTAACGATTGACGATCATTGTACATTAGGCATCACTATATTCATGTAGATATATTGGAAACAAATTCTACTTTGATATCTACTTCTTTGTCATATAATTCAATTTTTTCGACGTACATAAATATTTAACACTTATTTACTTTTCTATTTTACACATCCAAGATCCTTCTTTATTATAGAAAATTGAATTTCTCACGAAGGTAGGTACTGATATCAATTACTTAATGTATCAATATCTTCCCGATCCCAAAATTTTACCCAGCCTTGCCCTGGTCCCTACTGATTTGACTAATCAGAAACAAGAACGAGTAAGTTAACCGATACATCTTCTACCTATTACTATTTTCAATAAATTATTAAATCTAAGCATGAGCTACACATACACAATTATAATCCAATTTATAAAAACGGATTATATCAAAATCTTTTTAATGGTTATTTTTACCTACCAGTATCATCAAATTGCAATATCAAAGAATATTAAAAATATAAACATTCTTTAGTGCAAGGACACAATACAGTTAAAAGCAGAACTCTTATTCAATGTTTATGAATAAAAGGGTTACGACTTACGAATCAGACGCAATATAAAAGCTCAACGCAGCAATATTATATTGCATATCAAACCCTAACACAGTGGAAGGAATCTCACCATGTTCGTTTTCCACCGGGATAGGCAAAGGACACGGAGTTATTCTGACATATCTTATTGGGGCCACAATCCTGTGAGAAAGTTTTGACTATAAATTTATTATTGTCCCTTCAAGTTATCAAATGATGTGGTCATATTTCACATTAGGCTTTGGCACTGGCTGTCTCGGGAGGCGGTGTCAGCTAAATCAGAATAAATATCTCATTTATTTTGGGAATGGCGAATACTGAAGGGTTAAATTAAATGTCGAAGTATTGTACGGTTTTAAATCCAGTAAATCTGTATTCTAGCATATTTTTTGGCACCAGGAAACTTGGTGGTAAGGTTGATATATCAGTAGGATTGAGAGAAATCTATAGTAGAATATTTGCGGCTGTGTCACATTCCTCTCATAAAATGTGTCAATTTCATAAAAAAAAAACAGCGCTAAAGATGGTTAACGTTTTAAATATTTATTCCATACATGCTGGGTAAAAATTATAAGCAATAAATCATCTTACCCAGGAACTGTAGAAAAGGTTCAAAATTGAGGTCGTTAAGCCCGTGGGACAGATCGGTGTAAATAATAAAATAACGGAGACTTATAACGTTATTTTTAATGACTAGAATTTTTTATAAATTATCAGAAACATTTCTTGGCCTGCGCACATCTCACGAAAGTTTCAAGTCAATCAGATGAATAAATAGATAGATACCTACCGTGAATTAACTAGATTTAACATCGATATCTTCTTCAAACATCGTTTATTCTACAAACCACTGAAAATTTTATGTTTAAAGTATACTTATGCAATATTTTAACAACAAGATAGATATTTGCTGTCTGCGAAGCTTTCAATTCGAGAAGCACTAAAATATTCAATTACTCCGGCTGAGCGGCATAAACAATATTTGTCCGGTTAAAAAATGGAAAAAGAATATTGGACTTCCCTCGTATTTGTCCTTTTCAGTCTTGGTTGATATCTAAAAGATTAATGGCAATCTCTCTACCCATAACAACGCTATAGTTTTTCACTTTCGTGAAATTGCTTGAGTGATCAATTGTGACTTAAATATTTTAATGATTGAGGCAACATTTTTTCTTCTAGGGTACACAAATATAGGTTATATTTGTGTACCGTTGTTGGCGACGCAGGTTACATAGTAGTTTAACCTTATTTTTACTATAGTTATTTTCATCTATGGTTTTTACATCTCTTTGGTTGTACTATAAAAAGGTAAATATATATGTCAAGAATTTTCTTCGCTACATTGGTGTATTATTTTGTTCGCAATTATTTTCACAAAGTTTCCCGAAACGTAGTCGTTCGCATAGATCACCAACAACCGTACTGTATCTATATTGAAGTTTTCTGAATTCTATGAATTTGTTTATATTATTTAAGAATAATAGTTCTGTACAAATGCACAATATAAAAGTCACCTCAATATCCAGAATCTTTTTTAATGGTCAAAATATTAATCTCCTCACCCTACTTTATTTAAGAACAAATAGTGAGTCCCATGTCTTCAGTAGCCCATATACGCACATTACGAACTTACTTAAATAATGTAATCAACTATTCCCTACGTAAACAACACAATTTTTTATAAAACAAAAGTCAGCTTAAATCACAAACTTTTAACGTAAACAAAAGATTATCTTTAAGTTTCACCAACTTCGATAATAAAATCATAATAAAATCCAATTGTTTTTTTTAGGTAGTTTATCAGCCAACATCTTCTTAAGCCGAGAAAATCTATAATATAATTAATATCGAAACTTATCAAAATATCACCGCCTCTTCACATATCTAATATTGGGAACATATTACGTTTTACCTGAACATGAACAATATGAACATGTTCGAACTAATATAAACAACGGTTTAACTACTCGCATACATAATGTTGCTTGCTCTTTGAATCTCTGGAGGGTTCGGCAAAATTATAATTAGTTACGAAAAACTACATGACGCTTAGACGCAATAATTTGGAAGGCAAGGCTGTTGACAAGCTGTCAGTTTGATATTTGTATTATCCTACTAACGGCTTATAATACTTATTAGGTATTATCTACTATGTCTACTAATAATAAAATGTGAAAGTTTGGACATTTATGTGTGCCGACAAACCGCACTTGTACAATACTACAAAATTTCATCATTGACAAAATGTTGCCTTACGTGACGTAAATCAATCATAATTGGTTTGGATGATGCCTTTAGGTTTTGTTATAATCTGTGGTTTTGTAAAGAATAAGGCTCCCCCCTTATGTCATGAATACGAGATTACAACTACTTAGGCGAATCACACACCGCCCCGCGCTACGCTGCGAGGTGCGTGGCGACGGAACAAAAACCACGCGCGTGATCGCGTTTTCAGTGTGTTGCACCATGCGTGATTTCTATACAAATATAGGTACTTGCAAACAACGGAAGATCACACACTCCCGCACCCCGCTACGTGATGCGGGGCAGTGTGCGAATCGCCTTACATTTTACTACCGTAATACAAGCAACAGACAAATTTCAAAATTGACAACTTCTAACCCTTGAATTCTCGAACCTCTAAATAGGTTCGAGAATTTAAGGGTTAGATTTCAGCTTTCATAATTTTCTTTATAAGAGCACAGAAAATAGCCTCATTCCTCATTGTTTTCAACAAGTATAATCTTAAGTAAGCATGGAAGCTCATAATTATGTAATGTTACAATTAACTAAAACCTCCCCTGTGGCCCGTCCTTATCAAAATTTCACTAAGCACGTCACTTTAAAAGTTTAAATTGTTACCGGACATGACTACAAAAGGTCCTCGGTTTGTAAAGGATAAAATGTGAAACCACGAAGGTTAATAAAGAGTATATATGGTATTGTCTCAAAATAAAAAGTTTATTTACAACGTTATTAGAGGAAGCGTTGAGCATTTGTAGAGGAAGCAAAAGTGAGGAGTATTTTGAAAGCAAACATTTAATACTCGTATTTAATTGTGAATTCTTTGTAAAAAGGATTAAATTGTTAGAGTTCTGTCGGCCAACCGACAATGTCCACGGTGTTTGAGTTGGAGCTTCGGCCAGTTTGACTTGAGCTTAAATCCATATCAGCGAGCTATTAAAGAACAAGTTTTTTGCTTTTTTCAGTGACAAAGGCTCATAATTTGAAATTGGCGAAGTACCTACTTAAAAAACTTTTTTAATAAATAATGTCATCTTCGAAAGCTTATGTGGAGATTTTATAAGTACGTAGAAGTTAAAGTCTAAGTAGGTACGTGTAAAACTACCATATAAGCTTTAGATTATATATAAGGTGCTCTAAAAATATCTGCCACGGCTGCAATGGGAGAAAGTATTGTGTTTATAGATTACAATAGTAAAGATAAATTATTGATTATTTGTCACATTTTTTTTCATACAAAAAAAAGTACGTATAAATTTTAGTAGATTAGGTAGTGACGAACTAGTCAGCTGATGTCAGTTTTTATTCACAGAACAGATGGAAAGAGATAGCAGTTGTTTTCATTGACGAAGCGACTTTGTGAACCACGTTATGCAGAGTAGAGTCAATGTTAATTTAACTTCTTTATTTTCTCAAATTCAATGAACTGTTCCGGGGTACCAAAGTTCTTCACTATTGTAATCTATAAACACAATACTACCTCCCATTAAAGCCGTGGCGGATATTTTTATAGCACCTTATATATTTATTCGAACTTAACAATATTTTTAGTAACGCTCAAAATTCAAAAGAACCGATCTTTTCTACTTCAAAACTAGCATAAATTGGCAATTAAAATTTAAGTAGTAATAAATTAACATGTAGTAGGTACCAGGTCTCTATAGGTAGGTACCTAGTATTTTGTATTATAATATTCTAGGTAAAATGTACACACTGATTTTGAACTCAGGAATGAAAAGAAAATTAATAATTAATATCTACTACAATATAACATTTTAAGCTAATTATCTACAAATTAAACATGTCACTTGCACATTTTTCGCTATTAGCTAGGTACTTAGTTTTCGTGTGTAACTCAAAGGTTGCTATGAAATACTTTCTCATTTGCTTATGCAGTATTTATTAATAGATAGATATTAAATATGCAGTTTCTCTTTATGTGAAAATAACGTTAAAATTAATTTTATACTTTAAATTGATTCTATGAAAATACGAGTACCTACATACTAATATGAATAATTTATCATCTTTGACCTTTTATAGTAGGTACAGGAAAGAACACCCAAATGGCTGAAGTTGAAAAAATACACATTTACATAAGTATTCATAAAATTTTAAAAGCAAATCTAAATTCTTTTTCAAACAAATATAAAAACCATTGACATTTTGAATCAACATCTTGAAATAGAATGAAAATGTAGGAAAAAAGAAACAAAATAAGTAGGTAGGTACTTAACTGTAAATGTATAATAAATGCAATCTCTAATAATTCACCTTTTGCTATACGGCCTAGAGTCAACTATTACGGAATCTGCTAACAAAACCAATATAGCATGCCCCTATCAGTACATGTGACATCGAAACTTACCCCATTAAATACTAATATCCAACTATAAGTCAATAAGTCCCATTCATTTCATAATACCTCTAACGAAGCAGACAAGACAGGAAAATTTCACAAAACCCCTATTATTTACGCTACGTGAATTCTTCCGAGGAATTTCTCTTTCGGGAGAGTCTTTCGGGAAATAAGAGCAGTGCAGGCCCCGTTGTGACAACCCTGACTTGACAAGTCGTCGGTCGTGGTTTTGAACCCCTGCAGGCGCACACTGGGCAATTTGTTTCAACACAACTGTTCTAAAAACATCGTGAAGAAACCAAATATCCTTGAACCAAAAATTCGAAGATATGTGATGTCACTGCTCCGCACTGGGCCCGCGTGGACTATGGCCCACTCTCCCTTACAGAAGGCCTGTCCCAGCAGTGGGAACTTTATAGGCTAATAGGCTATAGCATTATAGGTACATAGGTAATTGAGACACGTGTTTTACTTCACTGATCATTCATCGGTTTCATTTGACAGGAGATGAAAAATGAAGCTTGAAAATGTAGGTATCACTTTAAACGGCGAATACTTATAGACTTAAAGACAAAGATACTTGAAATTTACGAGTCTTTACTCACCTCCCACCTCGCTTGGTTGATGGCAATAGGCTAGCCTTACATGGGACTTAAACATAAATGGCGATTATTAAACGACTTCTGTTTTTCCCTTATTAATTTAGGTGTAAAAAAAGTGTTTTGTGGATTTAATAAATATGGTCATAAATTTATGACCCAACGGCTCAAATCATCCTTAATTTTGAAACTTCATACTTTCCCCATCAAATTACACATTAAAGATTCAACAGGGTATCCGTACCAAAGGCTTTCACAGAATTTCAGGATACTAATCCCAACAAATTCTCATTGTTTATGGTAAAGTGTCGGATTTATTTAATCTTAAGACAAATATGATTATTAGGGTATAAACATTTGCATTCATTCAATAATGATTTCTATGATTGAATATCTAACTACTAAGGCCCGTATTCCAGAACGATATTCGAGCACCGATCTCTGCTTGAGCATAGATTTAAAGCCATTTGATTGGTTGAAACTAGTTTCAATCTTTGCTCAAGCAGAGATCGGTAATCGAGTATCGTTCTGGAATACGGGCCTAAGTAGTGTAGTGTTCTTCAAGATTTTCTATTTCTATTCGTAGAAAAGAAGAGTCGTCATCATAATTGTAAACAACGATTAATTAGTGGAGTAATGTGTTCTTCAAGATTGTTTTCTTCTGATAGCGCAGCAATTACTTGTCCCGATATTTCTGTTCTATTACGCTTTTTTATGTTACGATGGTCGCAAATAAGAGTACGCGCCGTGTGCTGATGATGCTATAAGCGGTTAACGTAGCTTATGAATTGCTTGCAACACCGGGTATCACATGCGCGTTGCCGACCCTTTAAAATGAGGATTACTGTCAACACAGCATTTTCTCAGATACCATTGGAACACAACACTACTGAAGAGTAGCGTTATTTGGCTGTAGTATTCTGTAAGGTAGAGGTACTTTCAGAGATAGGCTGCTCCAAATTTTTGCGAGATTTCCCTCTATGCCCTACCTCTCTTAGCTATGCTAATATTCTGATTTTTGCTGTATCTTCTTCGCTTTCCTTTATAAAATATCTAATAAACAGTTAATTGGCACATAATATGAATTAATATTCTTCAGAACATCGATCGAGACTTAATCAAACCATTAAAGAATCGTTTGCCTAAACTTTTTTATACTAATCCCCATTTAATTTGGGTGGTAACAAATACTTACACATTTACCACATTGTTTATGATTTATGTAGTATTAAAATGGTGTTATAAATCATTCATCTGAAATTATAGGTAATATGTACTAAATGTGTGTCACCAGTGTTATCATAATATTATCTTATCAATGCATAATGTGAAACGGATTGTGTTTATGATGGTACTTATATTTGAATTTGTTTACATTTATTATTACATTGTTAGGCACCTTATGGCCCACCATAGAATAATATCGATCAGCTGCAATAATCTAAAGAAAAATATATCTGACACGAAAACTCATAGAAAATCGCGATGATATGAGGGGACTAATTTCAAAACCCCCTAAAATTACTTCGGACACATTTACATATTTTTGCACCAACATAAAGTTTTAAATTTTACTTTCAATATGACTATACGATAACTTTCATAACCCACTTAAATACACAGTAAAATCAGTTTAAAAAGTAATGTTAGTTGCAAATTCCGCTAAAATGCAAAGAAATATTTTAGATTTTCCACGTTTTTTTTATTGCTATGACATGACAAACAAATAAATATCAAATATTTGCTAATTGCATTAAGTTTACCACAACATTTTACAAATAACCTTTTTGTGACAAATTCCTTCAGGATGATTTAGGGGGTTTTGAAACTCTAAAACCTTGCAACTAATTAGCAATCAGTTGAAACCATGAATTACACAGAATAGTACCTATAGTTTGAAATCAGGCCCACCTGACAAACAATCATTGATACACCCAAAAGTGTGTACTTAGTACAAGCAACTGTTTATGAGTTTGTGGGCATATTATAAGGACTACGACCAGGGGGGTGATTCTCGCGGGTTCGATATTGATATCAAATTCGATATATATTGCAACAACTGTCAAAATCCCTACCATTTTGACATTTGTTGCGATATATATCGAATTCGATATCAATGTATTACCCGCGAGAATCAACCCCCAGCGCTTTAAGCTGTGCGTTGATCCATCAGTCAGTCAGGACAAAGCATTTTATGAGATTAAGTATACAGGGTGGCAGGTTAAACAGTGGAAATATTTTAAGGGGTCATTGTACTCATCATTATGAACAACTTTTACTATGGGACCAATCCTGAAAGCGCGAAAAAAAAATCAGCTGTTCCATACATTTTGTTGAGTTATGTGAACAGAAATGTATGGAACAGCTGATTTTTTTTTCGCGATTTCAGGGTTGGTCCCATAGTAAAAGTTGTTCATAATGATGAGTACAATGACCCCTTTAAATATTTCCACTGTCTAACCTGCCACCCAGTATAATTATTTACTTTTGAAATAGTCGTTCATTAAACTAAGGTACTTATTTGATTTTAAAAACAAACAATCAACTGAAGGAAAAACAATAGTACAAAAAAAATGTTAGCCGTTCAAATAACCAATTTATTCATGGCTAACCATTGTTATTAAATTACATAAATAATATTAAACTGAGTATCAAATTTTCGTGGAGTATCCGATGCTATTCAATTATTTTTTCTTGATCGAGTTTAATATAATTTTTGTTGCAAGTTTAAAAACGAAAATGTGAAAAGTTGTGACCGACTGACGATCATTAAAATTATAATTATGAACGGTATCGGATTTCGAAGTTCCGTATTTTTTTCCTGTATTTTGTTACATCCTATTTATTTTTACCCTTTTTCCTATAGAGTCATTTTGATGCATCGTCAAGACAGACGCGGTCTGTGGTGGCGGTCAGTAGTAATAACAGTGTTGTTACTTTGACCACCACCGCAAGCCGCGTCGCATATCAACTTTTCTATAGTATGTCATATCTCTCTTGCTTGCTTTTACTGGTCAATTACTTAGAACATAACCATTATGACCAACTTTAATGACGTTTCTTGTTTGACAAGAGACTTAGCTTGTCTCAATTAATTTTCCTTTCATGGACAACCTTAGAAGGTGAAATAAGAAATAAAGACACCAATTACATGGACTGAATTTATTTTCACTTCAGATTACATAGAACAGCGAATGCCAATGAAAGTTCCAACGAAATTCGTTCCATAGTTCAATTGTCAAAAACAGGCGAAAAGAACCTAAAATTCCGCTTTGACTTCTAAAGGATTTGAACAATGCAACTGGTGCGGAAACGAAGAGCACTTGATTTGCCCTCGAACATTTTTGCAGTGCGTGATGCGTGGGTCTACAAATTAAGGGATGAACAAAGGAATTCAATTAATATTACAAAACCCAGTATTGGTTTCCTTTTGATGAGGATGTGTGCTACTAAGTACGGTCTAGTGGATGGTATGTTCAGTAGTTCTATGGATTGGATAATATGAAGTTCCGGTTCCCAGATGGGTTTGACTTTAGCACTTAGAATATCCAAATTCTGGTCATCTTTCTTCGAACAGGTTGCCTCTACTTAAAGGAATTACATGCCTACAGATATAAGTGGTTCTGACACACTAAAGTTGCCATTGTACTTTCTCATCTTAAAGGAAGTTAAAAATAACTTCCTTATCTACATCAATTTCATCATAACCTCTGATCTTTGAAACCTTATTTAATAGCTTATTATAATGCGTTTTTATTATTTATCCAACTAATCATGACGACATGAAATTATATAAAAAACATTGTTTTTATAAAAAGAATTTGGGGACATTTGTTTAGAGGACGAAAAGCGAAAGATTAAATGCCCGATTTGTTTATCAAGAAACTAGGCAAAAAGTAGGTAACTACTAAAACTTCGATCTCTTACCTAATAAAATTATGTATATTATGCAAATTCAAGTTTAGATGAACCACGTAAAACAGAACCTACGTTCAAGTTACAAGTATAGGTACCTACTTTAAGCAATAAAAACAGGGTTACCAGCGACAATCCCTTGTCGGTGTCCTATAAAAATATCTATCATATTTGCTAAGACGGCTACTTAAATTCCCAGGTTTCAATTGTGTTAGCCGTGGAATGAAATCTGTTTTTGTACTTAGTCCGATTGGCTAGTGGCTTTTCATGGATACTGTACTTGGAATGTGCAGTGATCAACATTTTCGCCCTTATTAAATTAAACAGCTCTTATGTCAATTGTCATCTCTATTCATTGTCATACTAATGACAAGGAGAGTTGTAGGTATATTTAATCAGTCAGTCATTTTCTATCTATACCTATAGGTAAAACGAGTGATATTATGTAAGTATTTTTTTTTCATTGTCTAGCTGATAGTCTTCCTAAAAGTTATAAATAAATAATAAAAAAAAACAGTACTGTGACTGACTGAAAAACAACGCACAGACTAGAGAAAAACCTAAAGATTTGAGAGGAAGAAATATTCCTGGAGAACCCCAAAAGTTCCACTAAGGAGAGATTTTTTGAAGGGATAAGTCAATTATTGTAATCTGTATGCATTGTCATACAAATGACAAAGATAGATGCATATTTAATCAGTGGTTAAAATTAAGAGGCATTTATAAGTTTAAGAGGTCTTTATTACTGTTTTTAGCAATACTGAATACAATAGTACCTATAGCAAGTGAAAATCGTTGGAAAAAAATAACAGAAGGTAATAAGATACAAGAGAACTTATGTTAATTCTTGAAGCAATAACAAAGTAGAAGAAAGAAAGAAAAACGGACGGTAGACACTGTGTAACCGACGGTCGTCTTACAAGATATTGTAACAATTGACTTTTTATAAGCTAAAGCCTCTTACAATTGGAATAATCCGAATAGTAGCGGAAAAAATATGGAAGATGGCGGTTTGCTTTCTCAATTGGAAATACACACTAATAAGTCCAAAATTATGAATGCTAGATTACTGAAATAAAAAACCGTATGAAGTCTATTTAATTTTATTGATGAATTTAAAGTAAGTATTAGCTGCTATAAACCTATTTATAATTTATGAGACATTACAACTTTTGCGACCGAGCCGAATTCATTGCCCGCCAGTGTAGTAACAAAAAATATAAAAAGCAAGGAGTTGAAACATTATTTGACTTTTTAGATAATCAAATTTTGATCACAGTTAAGTCCTTGAAAGCTCAAAAGGTAACCATCTGCTCTTTTCCCATCGAAAAAATGAAATATAACATTTATGAGGTCCCATTATGTTATTAAAGTTGATCACAAAGAAAAATATACCTACCTACTTAATGTGATTGGAATAAGCCTACTTCAATGGGGATATTATTAAGAGAGTATAAAACTGAGACAAAATGTAAGAAAAACAGTTCTGTTCAAAACGATTCCGTCTTTCTGTATTAAAAATATCCCGGAAAATTCCGTCTCTTACTTGCTCGACTATTCTGAAAATTATATCCTGATCAAAGAAAATTGACACTATACTTCTCGTAAACTGCATGCTACGGTAACCGGTTACCATTGCCTGTTTGCCCCCATTGTGATGTAAAAAAAAAGATTGTCTATCGTCGAAAATTGCCAATCGTACTTTTCCTTGTTTTTAAGGACTGCAAAAAACGGATTTGCATCCGTCAAACGTTCAAAACACTTTTGAACGACATTCCTAACAAAGATTTATTGAACGATTTCAAACCTAACAAGATTTCCTATGCGCTACCTACGGTTCACGTCTTTTTATTCGATTGCCATTGTTATAAAATACACGTCGAACTCCAATTTGAACTGCGATTAATTGGACATCGGCAAAAACAAACGTTTGTTGTTCCTGTTGAAAACAACAAGCATTTTGTGTGTTCTGTCGTATGATAGCGAATTTCGTGAGCAAACACGTATCGAGGAGTTTGTGCTTTTTAATTCGATTGTAACATGCACGAAGCCAATGAATGAGAATTGACGTGTCCGACAAAATTTTCGTTATATAATTAATCGACCACACAAATCGGCCTAGGTACTATTTTAAGAATTTAATATTTTGATCGTAATAAAAGTTAACAAACGTGAGCATCTGTAAAAAGGGAGATGGACAAAAAATTGTGTCAAGGACAAAAAGATAGAGGAATAAAAAAATAAAAACTATTTTGATAATTAAACTCGCTTATTTTGTCAACGCACAAGAACAATTTGAAGACCAGTTTAATATCGCAGGTATTCATTTTAACTTGCCTTAAGTAAACAAAATTGCCATTATTACAATTAGTTTATTCTGACGTTCGTTTCGTGAAAAAATCATTCGATTTAACTGCCTTTTCTGCCATTTGCCCTGTTGTGGTAGGTAATCTTTTCCTGTACATTCTATTCTATCATAAAGCAAATATTTTAACAGATACGTTACTCAAATTAGATAGATTAAAAAATATCATTTAATCTTTGTTCTGCATTAACTTCCTAAAGCTCAATTGCTTTAATAAGTTACAATCATACGGAGTGCCGATTAGGTTATCACATGATATGATACCACGTTACGTATTACGTATCACACGTTACGTATTACCAACGTAACGTATCACATGATATATACTACATGGCACTATTAGAACATTTTAACATTTAATATTTTAGTCGCGGGACATTTTTCATTTTAATATTTAACCACATCATCTAGATTCGTAGAGATATCACCTGACGAACCTGTAGGTGAAAGATTAAATTAGTCCAAACGTTGCCATTTTGTTTATAGGAGAGACTGGGGCTGGTTGTGACAGGGGTAGGTAGTTACAGCGACAACGGTGGCTAAGCAGAGAACGCTATTTTGACAGAATTCATATATCAACTTGTATTAGCCGCTGTACTATTTAATTTTAATGGGATAACCCTATCGACATCCCGTAAATTTAAAAAAAGAGGGAACCTTTTGCAGAATATTGGTTTGAACTGGTCGGAATGAAATTGAATACAAATTAATAGAAAAAAAACCTGTACCAAACAAATAAATAAATGAAAGGGTGGCACAACCTTATGGAAGTACCTTATATTTGTAATTGATATTGAAGCGTAGGAAGGCATGTGATTTATTAATTGAACCTTTGTAGGATTATTTCCAATCAAATAACATTAATAATTTATCATGCTCTCGCAAAGAGAATCCGCTGTTTTACCTTTTTTAATACATTTAATCTTTTATAGATAGATTTCCAATAGGGAAATCTAATTGAACGTTTTTTTTAAATATGAAAATTTATTGCACTAATGCGTTAAATGCCTATGTTTTTATTTAGTTAGAAATGTATTTACGAGATATAGGTGTTGTTATAGTTGCTTATTAAAAGAAGACGAGATATAGAGAACTTGTAAGATAAATAATTATGTAAGTAATCATTTTTGCCTTGATGGCGCTTAAGCATTTTTTCCTTTCCACTGACGATATGTTTTTTTAAATAAAGTGGCAATGATAAGTTAGTAGACATTATTTAGGCAAGTCACTCTTTTCAAAAACGACCAGTTATTTTTTGGTGGGTGATGTTAAAAGTGACTCAAGGAACATTTCACTAAATAGGCCTCTTTGTGATCACAGCAACGAACAAAAACGTGTTGCTGGGCAATTTGTTGTGAGGCTCCATCTTCCGGACTAAAAACATTAGGAAATTGTTCATAATTTCCTAATGAAGCGGGCCTTTTGTAACTTTTGCACCTTCAAAAAGTGCTGATTTTCAGCCTAATGACGTTTAAACTTGGTTTTTGATGTCGATAGCAATATAATGTAATTACCGTTTTGCCAACATTTTGACTATCTAAGTAGTCTTTAGAATGGAATGGAATATTTAATAGCAGTAAAGAACTTAAATAAAATCGGGGGGTTGTTCGTGGTGTATACGAACAACCCCACGATTTTATTTAAGTTCTTTCAATCCAACCAAAGGTTGTCTGGTAGATATTGCTGTCAGCAATAAGATCGCCACTTTACCTACCCTTGCAATTAACAAGAATATTATATGAGCTGTGTTACAATTATGGTGCACATTATAGTACCTATATTCTATCTATTTAAGATGACTATAATAAACACATAATTGAATTTAACAAAGTAGGTATAACTTTAGTAACGATCGCATAATATACAACATTATACCTACTTCTTATTCAGACGATGATTTTCTATTTATATGACTTGATAAAAAAAGCAGTGATAGCCTAGTGGTTTAACCATGTGCCTCCCACGGCAAATGGTTCGAGTTCGATTCCGAGGCACGCACCGCTGACTTTTCGAAGTCATGTGCGTATTAGAAATTAATTATCACTTGCTTTAACGGTGAATGAAAACATCGTGAGGAAACCGGCATGTCCTAGAACCAAAAAATTCGAAGACATGTGACGTCCACCAACCCGCACCGGGCCCGCGTGGTGGACTACGGCCCACTCCCTCTCACAGAGAGGAGGCCTGTGTCCCAGCAGTGGGAACATTATAGGCCGATTATGCTTATGCTATGCTTATGCTATGACTTGATAAAATAAATAAATTATCTATTTTTTTTAGCTTTACTTTATAATTAAACTAAGTCTAAAGTTTTCTTCTAAAGCAGTTTAATACTTTCGTACAGCAGCGTGCTCAGTGGGTCCGAAATAATAGGCCGAAGACTACCTACCGCATTTATTTTCATGAAACATTCCAATAATATTAAAAAACTATGAGACGACTCTGGTCTCTGTAGTGACTTTTAACTTTCGAAGTTCAAATTTTAAAGCGACTGCTTGTCAAAATAATATACTAACAAGTGGTAAAATAGGTACTCAATGTATCTTACATTATGGCGGTAAGTAAAAGGTTTCATAAGTACATGAAATATTAGAGAAACCCTAGTTAATAATTTTAGTATCTAATAAGTACTTCCTTTTTTATGATCTTAGATTAAAAGTTCACGAAGCGTCGCCGTGTCGGTCAGCAGCTTTTAAAGCTGAAGTGGTACATTTACCTAACATTATATTTTTTCACCATAATTTTTAAAATAAATTAAAATCTTTGTTTTTTAATAGAATTAAAATGTTCAGTTATTACACTGGGGACGTTAAAAGTAGTTACTGGTTATTCAACAAAGTAACAAAATAAATTATTTTAATTTATCATACTCAGTCTTTTTACGTGACTTTTTAAAAAAAAAATCGTAAATTAAAGTAGGTAACACTATTATTAAGAGAAAAAAACAGGCATTACCTACTTTACAGTAAGTATAAAAACTAAAAACTAATAGCCTTCCTTTATTTTATAGTTAATTCTTATTACTTAGTGAAAAAAAAAACTTAGAACTTCCTTATAACATTTCGCGTAACTTTATTACGTCGCCGTCGTAATGTTAAAATACGATTGAAGTCGCATAACAAAGAAAGAACAAAAGAAAATATAAACACTCTATTTAAAAAAAACTTTAGTTTTTTAGTTCTCCCGAACAGATAAATTTATTTTTTAACTTTTTCATGAAATATTTTACAAATTAACACAGAACAAAATAATTTGTGAAAATAATAGATGTACTTTGAGGTAGATACTTTTAGATAAAATAAAATTCTACTTACACTGAAATTAATTGTTAGAACCTTAAAAATTCTAACTCCAAAAAATTAACCCCTCTCAATAAACAAAAAACGAAGGTTCGAAATTAGAAAAAAATCGAAAACTGAATAATCTATTTTCCCACTTACCTCGTAGCTTTTAAGCGGAGTGTCGGCGACTGGTGAAACTTTTCGAACTTCGAAGGGCCGGAGAGCGCGAAAGTGCACCAAAGTTAGAAGTGAAATATGAAGTCGCTGGCGCCACCATTTATAGGCAGCTGTTGGGCGGGATGTGGGCGGGGCCACGCACGCGTAACCAGCATTCAGCCAGCGCTATGACGTGTGCCTTCCTGGGAAATTAAAAAAAATAATCTGCTACTAATAACTAGGTACCTACTTCTTGATGCGGAAGAGACAAAAAGGATAAAATACTGGTTCATTATATTGTTTTAATCATTTTAATTTATTATTACAAAAAAAAAAGATATAAATATAAAATACCTAGATAATATACCTAGTTGATATTCATAAGACTAATTTAATTTATTTTATTATCACCTTTATTAATGTTTTTATACAAATTGTTTACATTTTTAAATATTTTATTACCTACAAACAATTTTTTTTTGGTTCTACGACAAATGTCGATATCCTCATGTTTAACGTGCTCTCCGAGGCGCGGAGGGGTCTCGATGTGTAAGGATTGGTCAACCATCCATGGATTGGAGCGCAGCAAGCGCAGCTTAACCTCGAAGATCGATAGATGAGCGTAGCTGTCATTTAGCCACGAGCCTCAGTGAGGATATAATTCACACTTATTTATTAATTTGTATGCAAGAAAAGTACGTGGCCTTTTTGTAAAAATAAAGCCTATAGGTATTATAATAAGCGCTACTTTTAAAACTTAACAATGCTTTGTTAGAGTCCATTTCCATTGACATGTCTTTTATTTCTCGCTGTTATAATACGGAGACCCACTTTGAAGTACTTTTGCGTACATTAACTGCATATTAAATTCGTTTATTGTGGTTTTTTGTAAATATGGAGCAATGGACGATATTAGTATAAGTGGAGCAAATAGCCGAGTTTTCTTAATAATTTGTGTGAAGCGAAAATAATGTGACAATTAATTTCCAGTAAAAACATAAATACGTGAGAATTATTTATTTATTATTATTTGTTTTTGACGCTTAGAGGATATTTGTTTAGTAGATAATTACGATTAGTTATATTAAACAAACAAAATATATTTTCGTTATGTATGTACCTACCTAATTTGAGTTGGCCAACGATGAATTAGATTACAGGCCATTCCCGCAATAGCGGCGGTAAGGCCCGTGATGAGGGAGTGGCTCGGGAGACGGCATGGCGCCCTTAGCTTCCGGCTTACACAGGTGCTTTCTGGACACGGGTGCTTCGGAAAGTACCTGTGCCGTATAGGCCGGGAGCCGACGCCCGGTTGCCACCATTGCGGTGACTGCCCCGACGACACGGCGCAGCACACGCTGGAGGAGTGCCCAGCGTGGGCAGTGCAGCGCCGTGACCTCGTCGCGGCGGTCGGAGCTGCGGGTGGCCTCTCGCTCCCGGCCGTGGTTGAGGCCATGGTCGGCAGCGAGAGCGCTTGGAACGCCGTCGCCTCCTTCTGCGAGGAGGTGATGGACGTCAAGGAGGCGGCGGAAAGGGAGAGGGAGGCGGTGTCCTCTCTCCCCATCCGCAGCAGACGCACCGGGCGCCGTAGGGCGGCCAACGATCTCCGGCCACCATAGGGTGCGGCCTGCGGGCGGCGGACTTGGGGCGTCCGTCGCCCGAACGGAAACAGGCCCGAGACGGTGGCGCGACGTGTTCCGCGCGCGCCTCTCTAGAGGAATTGCGGCCGTGCATGACGGCCGCATAGGGTGACGGGACCCGCCTTTCATTTGGCGGGCCAATACCTGCCGGGGGTGCGGACGAATGCGCAAGCGACTCCCGTGCCCCAGGCGTAAGGTAATTGAAGGAACACCGGGGTGGTTTTAGTCAGTAAGAGTCTGACAGACCCCTCCGCCCTCCCCAGGGCGGGGGACATCCATGAGGATTTCCACCCCGAGAACAAAAAAAAAAAAAAAAAAGATTACAGGCCATTTCCATTCCTTCCTTCAGAGAGGAGGCTCAATTAAGTCTCAGGAGAGTGACACATTATGGAGTTATGATGGAATTTGAATAATGGAGTATTAATTAACATTGTTATTTTCATAAAAACAGTTGCACTAGCTTCATCATCATGATCTTGAAAAGCACGAAGAGGTGCGACAAATATCCTGCTAGCCATTGTTTATATACAATTATATAAACAAGATAGGTACCTACGTGTTTCGTCCTAAAACAGGTAAAGCTGTTACAATTTCTATTCGTTTTAAGGGTTTCGTACCCAAAGGGTAAAAACGGAACCCTATTACTGAGATTTCGCTGTCAGTCCGCCTGTCTGTCTGTCTGTCTGTCTGTCTGTCTGTGTGTGTGTCTCCAGGCTGTATCTCATAAACCGTGATAGCTAGACAGTTGAAATTTTCACAGATGATGTATGTCTGTTGCCGCTATAACAACAAATACTAAAAACAGAATAAAATCAATATTCCCGTACAACAAACGTCATTTTATTGCTCGTTTTTGCTCGATATTGATAACGGTAACAGGTAGACGCTTGAAATATTCACAGAATATTTAATTATATATTCACTTCAACAATAAATAATTAAATTATAATAAAACAAATATTTAAGGGGGGCTCCCATACAACAGACATGATTTATTTGCCGTTTTTATCGATAATAGTACGAAACCCTTCGTGCGCGAGTCCGACTCGCACTTGGCTAGTTTTTTTTCAATAGCGAGATCCTGACATCATTAATGATGACAATCAATCTCTTAGTTGATACAGATTTTAAGGGACATAGTAATTGTCGCTTGTTGTCTCTGTTACACATGCTCATGCACACGAAAGCTCGATAATTTCGAGTGAATGCAACTTATAAAAAAAAAAAAGCATATACCTACCTAAAGCAGAGACTTAAATTTTAAAATATGAATAGTACCTAGTACCTACCTAGACTTAATAGTTATGGATTACCATAATCACCGTTTTTATACCACTTCCATCGCACCAACGTTTCGTATTACATCTTCAGCAGGAAATTAACCCTCAAATACTTACGAAACCCTTCAAAAGTATGCACTGCCCAAGAACATAACAAGAACAATTCGTTCACCAAGTTTTCAAGTTAGGGTTAAGTACTATTACCAAAACCCTTTGCTGATTGGAATAGGTAAGTACCTCAAATTAATTGAATAGCCGTTGTACTCAAATCATAATAACAATTAACTGATACAGAACAATTCAATGATTTATTGAGGTAGGTACCTGAGGTGTCTGCCTACGCTCTTGGAGAAATTATATTTATTTAACTATATATTATAAAATACTAAAAACCCGTCCCTGCTTCGCATGGGTATACACATAAACCTAAACCTCCCTCATGATTCATGAATCACTCCGTCCATTGGTGAAAACCGTATGAAAATCCGACATATATTTTTTGAACCCGCCCCTGCTTTGTAATCTGCAATCTTCTGATGTGGCGACATGTCAAAACATCGAGATTTCTGTGCTGTACCTATTCAAGTTAAATATTAACGTTTAAGCTTAAGCATAATCGGCCTATAATGTTCCCACTGCTGGGACACAGGCCTCCTCTGTGAGAGGGAGTGGGCCGTAGTCCACCACGCGGGCCCAGTGCGGGTTGGTGGACGTCACATGTCTTCGAATTTTTGGTTCTAGGACATGCTGGTTTCCTCACGATGTTTTTCCTTCACCGTTAAAGCAAGTGATAATTAATTTCTAATACGCACATGACTTCGAAAAGTCAGCGGTGCGTGCCTCGGGATCGAACTCGAACCATTCGCCGCTCACTGCACTTATAACAAATATTAACGTAAGTAATTTACATAAATCTTCCGGAATAAATTCTCTAAATGGAAAATCGCATCAAAATCCAGAACTAAGCAGACAAACAGACAGACACGAAAATGCCAGACACGTATGGCGTGTTCACAATTTGAAATAGTAAGATGGCTGTCACCCGTCTAGAAAGTTAGGTTTTCGACAATTGGTTTCATTGACAAGTTGGCTTGAAGTTGGAGTGGTCACAGAATACAAATATCTGAGTGCGAAGGCACTATTTTGTTGCAGTGTAGCAGCGGCGAAGGGTGAGGGGAGACGTAGTCCACGAAGAGCACCCGTCTCAATGGCACCTGATCGAATGGCACCTAGCCTAGTCCACGAAAGGCACCTATCAATATTTTTGGCAGGTGCCCTTCGTGGATTTAAATTTATTTTTTTCATTTTTGTCCAGGAAGAGCACCGAGCCTGCCGGCCTAGCATGACCACGATAGAAACGGGTTTTGTCTACATAGAAATAGACAAAGTCTATAGATTGTAGAAACATTTCTACCGTTTCATTCATAAAACTTAAAAATGTTTCTACAATCTGTCACTTTGTCTATTTCTATGTAGACAAAACCCGTTTCTATCGTGGTCATGCTAGGCCGGCTGGAAGCCAGTAGGTTCAACAAAATAGTAACAAAATCCTACCCTAATACTAACCTACTAATAATAAAATCGCCAAAGTTTGGAGGATGTATAGATGTTTGTATCTCTTAAAACTATCGAACGGATTTTGATGAAACTTTACAGTAACACACAGGCTACATTTTATCCCAAAAAACACGGACGAAGCCGCGGGCGGAAGCCAGTTTTAAATAATTACGTTTTACTTATGTTATCTATTTGTTTACGTATTTTCTTCTACTATGAGTGAAGTATTTAATTAAAATTCTGAAATCAACATTCACTAGCTCAAGACATACGAAAAACTAAGTGCTACAAGTACTACATACTTAAAACATACACAACTCAACATATAGATACACGGACCTGTGTAGGTGTATGCAGTCCATTTCCTTGTCAAAAACTTTCCTGAATATTTCCATCACGTACTACATTAACATAACGACAACCTAATAAATATGAGTCTCACATAACACGAAAGACATGGGTCCCTCTTTTGTACTCTTTACACTGACAATTAGTTTTATTTCGCATCCACGTAACATATTAAAAATAAATAAGAAGGTTTTTTTTATTACACAATTTAATAAAAAGCTGCAGGATAGTCAGCAACAAAAGACGGCACACTTCAGTTTTTGAAATCTTTTAACTAAACACAGGCGGACTGTAGGTACAGAATTCCCAAATTAATAATGCGCATGCAGGTCTTCGCTAATATCGTATTCCCGGAAACACCCGAATCATTGAATCGTAAGAGCCCTAAATTATACATTCATGAAGAAAATGCACTTAACCACTCTATATACATATCGTCTTCCGACGCTCGGGGAATACGACCGTTGCCGAACAGTGACGAAGATTTCTATGCGCATTAACACTTTGGGAGACCTGTACGGCTGATTTCCACCTTTGTCGTATAAAAACAATTAGATTTATACAGTCTTTTTAACGCATACTAAAAATGACGCTTGTAAAGCTATTTCTTTGCATCCTACGCAAGCAAAGAAGGTACGTAAGCGATGAAGCTAGCATGTTATCAGTGTGTAACTACAAATTGTCGATCTTTTTCTATTAACAGCAAAAAGAGCTACCCAATTCCAGGTGGTAATAGTTACCTTGTCGGAATACAATAAAATCTGACGGTATTCCATTTAATCAGTCTAAAAGGTTTCACCTTATATTAGGTGCTCCTTTCTGCGCATATTGTGTTAGTATAATCAAAGGATCGCCATCAAGCGGTCAAGTTATTTGTGAAGATTTGCATAAAAATGGTAAAATGTTGTGTATGCAAATTTTTGGAGATAGAAAATACCTACCAATTCAAAGTATATTTAGGTACTTATGTACATCTCTATAGTCAAGTTTAATTCAGTAAGTAAGTTCGATCTAAGGTTATTCCAATTTACGCGGAACGTCCCGATTTTCAGGGATCCGTAGACACGTCCCAATTTATCCTTGGTCGGAATGTCAAATGATTTTGCATGCATCAGAAAATGATGTAGCTTTCTGTGCTCGCAAAACAGTTTTTCAAAAGTTGTTGTGTTCTTAATCAGGTAACTTTCTTATTTAGGGTTCAACTCCTCTCCCTCTAAACTTTCCTGGATACAGCCTTGTAAACAAGTAGCTATTACCCACATTAGAGGAGAGATAGTATACCTATCTCTAATCTAATCCTTCCCGGAATACATACTAGGTACCTGCGTGATGTTATGTTACATTTTATAATAAATAATCCTCCATCCACTCGTGTAATGTGGTTTTAATATCTAAATTTATCTACGGCGCACAGTGCGTTATTTTCATGATCTAGACGGACAATTTTATTTAACTCGATTTATGTATGTGAAATACTCTAACCATTAATTATAAATGTATTTGATTCATTTTAAACACACTGGGAAAGTTTCAGACATATATTTCCTAATGTTACTATAAAAGTATAAAAGGACCATACAAAAATGGCAAGAAATCAATAAATTCTTCAGATTCTATAGCAGGTTCTTCAAAATCTGATGATTTGATAATCTGAGCAAGGCGAAACGCGGTGTCTACCGTATTTCGCCTTACTCAGATGGAGTGATTGGCGCTAAAAGCTCGCAAACTTCAGGAGTGATATGATCACCACGTTTAATTTTTGGGGGAGCCCGTAAACATCCAATTAACGTGCCCCACGATACGAACAACCTATACTAAACGTCGAAAAATTAACGTCGCGACGTTTGCGAAGTCATTCCGAAAATGGGAAAAAATTGTATGAGTGTCGCAAACTTGCGCAAAGAAACAAACACGTTTCGTATAGCTTACAGATTGTTCTTTCATTAAAATATAATGTGAGGTAGCAATAATGCGAAATAATAAACTAAAAGTCAAGTACAAACTAACATAGGTAGTAATTTTTCTTATATAACAATTAACTCGATCGAGCTTAAGAAAAAATTAAAACACATTAGGAAAGAAAAAATATGCAATTTTACGTTGATATGTACTAAAAAACAATAACAAAACAAAATTACTACTGGCGTACAAAATCACAGCGTACTTATCGAGCAAACTCGGACGAACGCGCGCTGTACTTTTTGACGAAATGCGGATAGGCGGCTGTTCCGACTCTTGTATCTTTGGTTCAGCGCAACTTCATATTATTTAAAGCTTAGTCTATTGTAATTTAACTTGTCTCCTGTCAATTTATACAACTGTTGACCCTGATTAGCCGTATGCCATAAATGAATATTGTCCGCCTAGATCATGAAAATAACGCACTGTGCGGCGTTGCAAAATATGTGCCTGACAGCTCCACATGCCTGCTAGTTAGAAAATAGAATATTATTAATGATTATCACTAGTATTGTGGTTAATTGATTAGGTACTGTACCCCTATCATGAGTTTTTTTGACGTATAGTTTCGTTAACGTAAGCATATTTTGAATTTAAAATACAGCAGTCCTTACAGGAACTTAATGATGAAATTTTATACAATTTGCACATTTTAAAAAATATAGAGAAATTAATTATGTATTTAATTAATATAAAATATGGTGTAACACGTCAAAAAAACTCATGATAGGGGTACAGTACCCCTATCATGAGTTTTTTGACGTGTAGTATCGTTAACGTAAGCATATTTTGAATTGAAAATACACGTTTGTTACTCAATATTTATATAAATTAAAAAACTTAATTAATTTCTCTGTATTTTTTAAAATGTGCAAATTGTATAAAATTTTATCAAAATATTCCAGGACTGCTGTATTTTAAATTCAAAATATGCTTACGTTAACGAAACTATACGTCAAAAAAACTCATGATAGGGGTACTGATGTATTATTAAGCGTCAACTAATTGTGGAAAATGTTTATTTATCTTAATAAATTCCTACTTCTCTATATTTACTTCATTTCCCTTCCTTAGGTAGGTACCTACTAGGTCCTCCCTAGGTCCTATTCCTAATAATACCAAAAATGCTAAAGTGTGTTTGTCGGTTTGTCCTTCTTTCACGCTGCTATAATGTAAGGCTTAGGTATACCTAAGTATATAGAGTATCTATAGATTACGTATCAGCCTGATGATAAAAAAAATCGGAGCTAAGCCTTTAATACGAGGTTCCGCTGGGTATTACTTTTAATCCTTAATTATGAATATCTAGTCAAGCTAAAATCCTGCTACTATTTATTTACGCATCAACGCAATTTTTTTCACGTGCGATTCTTACGAACAATTACCTAATTGCTTACGTCAATAATGATACTTCATAGTTGTAGTTGTAGTTAAGTAGTAATGTCCCAAATTATCTAGATATCTAATTATTATTTCATACGGTACGCTGTCCCCCGCAGTTTCACCCCATTGCTCGACTCCTCAGTGTCGTAGAGTGATGTTATATGGCCTATAGATAGGTATGTAGGTACTACTTATTCTTCGTACCTACCTAAATCTGGTTATCAAAATACAAAAAGATTTTTTCGAATCCAACTAGAGATTAGCACGGTCGTTCAAACAAACAAACAAACTCTTCATCTTTATACTTAATATTAGTTTATATTGCTTTATGCCTTACATCTTCTTATACACTTTAAGTAGTTACCTACCTATAAAACAGTACCGTAACTGACTGACACACAACGCACAGCCTAAACTAGTGGACCTAGAGTTAATGGAGGAAATATTCGTTGAGTTGTCTAGAGGTGCACTATTAAGGAAGGATTTAGTCCGCAAACTATGTCTCGTTTTCATATAAATCCTATAGATTAAATGCAACTAGCTGAAACAGACCTTGTAGACGTTTCACGATATACGTCCATGTACCCCAACACAGCCCCACCTGATTTTTTATCCCGGTAGTAGGTATAGGTACATTCCCGTGACATTATTTCCGAGCTCCATGCAGGTGAAGCCACGGTTAAAAGCTAACTTCTAATAAACAAAAAACATATGGACCATGGAACATGGAACCCAGCACACTGATAGCCTAGTGCAGGGATGGCGAACCATGGCACGTGTGCCAAAAGTGGCACGCGACAGAAAAAAACCGGGCACGGAAACAACATGATATTATGTTGCAATAATATTTTCATTACTTTTTTTATGATATGGCACGGCGTAGCCATAATTTTTTTCTTTTTGTAGGTACTTAGATAGTGTGGCACGCTGTTGTAAAAAGGTTCGCCATCCCTGGCCTAGTGGTTTAACCATGCACCTCTAACGGCGAATGGTACGAGTTCGATAGCGAGGCACCGCTAGCTTTTTGAAGTCATGTGCGTATTAGAAATTAATTATCACGTCTTGTTCTAAATTATCAGTCGGAATACCTGATTCAGGTCAGAAACAATAGAAAAATCAATTGTGTCTCATTAGTGACAGTCAAAGGGTTAACGGGGAAGGCAAATATCGTGAGAAAATCTGCATGCCCGAGAGTTCTCCGTAAAGTTCTTGAAGGTGTGTGAAGTCTGCCAACCCGCACTTGGCCAGCGTGGTGGACTATGGCTTAACCCCTCTCATACTGAGAGGAGGCCCGTGCCCAGCAGTGGGACAGTTTATAAACAGGGCTGCTATTATTATTTTATTTTATATCGAACCCTAAAATATAACGTTACATCGTCACGCATTGATACTCTTTTAAAGCCGTCCACTTAAACGGTTCTACGAGTAAATTCATTCTGTTGTAAATCACCGATCTAGAATGACTAATGGATCACCACTTCAGAGATTAGCGGTTTTAAATCTATTGCTATCAACACTTGATTACCTGCCTACGCTACGTAAGTGGTTTCATTTTAAAGTCGTGTCAAAGGGATGTTATGCACTTGAAATGGTATCGAAAAACAATGTAATTTCACACCCGGTCAGTGAGGACTTTGTTTGGTAAAATAATACGTAAATCAAAAATATTCACCGACGGTTTTGAACAAGAGATCTCTTGAAAAATACCTACCTACTACCTACTACCTACTATACGTGCGTGCGAATAAAACTGGGACTGAAAATGGCGTCGCCTCTATTCACCTCTCCCTCGCTCCTCGGCGGGTGTGAGTGAGTACGTTAATGTAGGTAAGTGATAGGGTGTTAGTGTCAGTAAATATCCTAGGTGTCTTGCGAAATCTTGTAAGTCTTATGTATGCCTTGAATTACAAATCTAACATCATGCCTGTATGCCCCGAAGGCTGAAGGGATACCTAGGTAAACAGAGGAGGTGTAGTATAGGGCTGCCATACACACACACACTTGTCCCGGTACACCGGGACAAGTCCGGGTTTGAAGCCTTGAGTCCCGGTGTCCCGGTCAATAAGTCAAATGTTCCGGTTTGGTAGTTACGACTTACAAAATTGCATACCTACACGAAAGAAGAAGAAATCTTTTCAAAATGTGCCAATCTCTCTTTGCAATCTGAGACAATAATGCTCATGTGGAATGGTTGTTTTCATGACCTCATCGTAGTTCGCAGTAGGTACCTAGACGAAAAACGAAAAGGGTAAATTGAAAAATTCCGACTCCAAAAATATATACATGAACGGCAAAAACAGAAGTTGCACTGAGAACGTAGAATACCTAAGCCTAAGAAAATTAGGATGTCGTTTTTTTCGATAGATCATCGTTGATTTTTCACTTTGTAAAAGATTTTGATTTAATTTTCTTTTTTTTTATCCTTAATGTCCTGGTCGGCGTTTCAGCATTTATGGCGGCCCTAGTGTAATAAGTATTACTCCCACATTTTGCGAGTTATGTTTAAGTCCAGCCCATATGGGGTCATGACCCCCATAACATCCCTCCCGCTCCTGAATCCGCCCTTGCATAGAAGAGGGAGCGAGCTTATTGCCACTATCCGCACATAGATCCAGACTCCAAGCAGTCCAAGCTGTTTCTGAAAATTTCCTAATCGAAAATCCAAAACCTAACACTTTACCCGAATTGGGGATGAACCTCACAGTAGTCGATCCACTAGTGACTAAACTACGCAGTCCTTGAGTAAATCAATGCCGATGAATGGATTGGTGCGATGTTCCCCTTCCCGGGGCCCGCAAACTTTACCGGTTGTTAGTAAAATTAAGAGTGGTGGGTATTGATTTTCAAAATTATTTTGATAAATAAAAAAGAAAAATAAAACTTAGGGTTTACACCAAATCGCGAAGAATGTTACAGCCAACGCCATCTATACTTAACTTTTAGAAGCCTTATGATGCCGAGTTTGCCAAGTAAACAACCTTTTTCAGGACATTGGAAACTAAATGACTGTTTTTTAACTCCTTGATAAGTAATCCTTGTTAAAGTAATTCAATTCCTACTGTATTAATAAGTACCTACATAATCGTATTTCTAACAATACTAGTTAGGTACATACATCTCTCAACAAGTGAGATCATTAATCGACTAACATAATCAACCTAGCAATACTGATCTGTAAACATTATTGTCAGTGTCAATGTCAAAAACGTCAAATTATTGTTTGTTCTCTAAATTCAAATTGAAAAACGAATACAACGGATTCTAATTTTAATTTTATTTTCTTTTTAGAATAAACTATGGATAATTTATTAAAACCTCTGACAGAGAGTTATTCAAAATATTATATTGAAAAACAGAAAAGTCCAAGCTACATAGAAATGTATACGAAAAATAACAGAGATGTCGTGTTAGTTTGTAATAAGGTAAATATTAATATTTTATTTCAATGATTTGAGTGTAATAAACGTAGATTTGTCTAAATAAAAAATGTTTTTGCTTACAGACTAAACAAACTTCTTATATTACGGAAACGATGGCTAAAAACAATAGAAATGAGTCTGGTAAGTAATAATATTCTTTTGTTTATAAATGTTACATTTTGATGAAAATAGCAGTAATTTTAAAGTTTTACCGAACAAATGAAGAACGCTAACGGTAGAATCAATGTCACTAATTATAGTGGTAAACTTTAGAATGATATAATTAATATTTTCTATTTGAAAAATACTAATGAGTACCTAGGTATAACTTCCTCTAAGCTTTGCTCCTATTTTTTTATGTAAGTATAATTTAAGTTAATTTTTATACACACGTTACTGCAGTATTTTTTCTTTAGTATAATATTTGAATATTCTTTTTATCAGAAGAGCTAGAGCTAACGGGATCTCCACTCAAACTGGATTTGAGTCTCCACACCATATTGGATGACACCATGATCACAGATGAGCCTCAGCTATGGAGCAAGGAGGAAGCTACACATGGTCCTATAACTCTTGACACTGCAAGGTTAGTTTATATAGTTATTAGGTGACCAAATAGTTTTATAAACTGAAAATACCTACTATCTGTAGAAGCTTGTTATGAATTATTCCACTATTACACCTTGTGTTTTGGATTTGTGCCATACTTTTTCCTTTAATCATTTCAGTAGGTATTTATTTGTTACGATTTGTGCTTTTAACTTGTGTCTTTGAAAGATGGTACTCACAGATATAAAATTATTAATTTAAGTTAAATATAACACTATTAACACTCACCTATAATCAAGAGAAAGGTAGACACAAGGAAAATATTGTTTGCAGACACCAGGCAGTCTCCTATTGCTTAATGAAAATTTATTGTTTTTGAAACTGTTTAAAAATATTACAGAAATATACCTATGTATTTTACTGCAAATAAAATGTTGACATTTAATACTATAGTATTAAATGTAAGTATACTTACAGAACATAATAAACAAATCAAATTCATATATTCCAGAGAAATAGGCACTCTTTACAACAAAAATCGTGCTCAAATATCAACAGAAGATGCCGTACCGTTATGGATACTAACCAACCCACTAGAAGATAGCAAGCCTTTACTGCTTACGGTACAATCAGATAGTCGTCACTTTGCAAGGGGTATTGTGACTTATGAAGGAAGTATGAATCATGATGATGTTGACTTGGATCTCTTGGTAGAAGATTATGCTAAGCAAGAAGGGTTGACCCCAGATTTGGTAAGATTTTTCCCTATAATATCTTAACAATGTTTGCAGTTTATTCTGGACTTTCTAAAACATGTTATGTGTGTTATAGTCACACCATATTGAAAAATCAGGTTTGCGGCAAAACTTGCGTTTTGTCACTGCCTCGCATGTTTCAACCAATGGTAATCAATTGCTGTTGATTGCTAACTGCATTCATTTATTTATTTGAGTTGGTATACTTTATGCAGAATAATGAGACATTATCTGCCAGTCAACTTTTGGGTTCAGAAGAAAAGCACCAATTTATTCAAGTGCTCACTACCCCTTTCATTACTTACCTTCAATTATTTGGTGACTCAAGAACGAAAAAAGTTTATGCCATTGACCACAATGACCACTGCTAAGCATAGGTACTCTGCCCCATTCTTTCTACCATCCACACCTTGCGCTACTATAAATATTATATTTTTCAGATATCAACCCTAGTTGATTGCAAGTACCTGATCTCGGGCATTTCATACGGCTCCCACAACACCGACGAGTTAGTCAACGCTCCGCACGGCGGCATCACAGAGTTACGCTGTGAATGGTCGGGGAAGACTCTGCACACGCCGTTTATAAGCTGTAAAGTTAATTTTGTGAGTATTTTATTTACTTTGTTATACATTAAAATCATGCAATCTATGGTATTAAAATTAATGACGGTGCTTGAGGCCTCAAGTACAAAATCTTGGCTGTAGAATAATTACAGATATGGACATAGATTTGCACAATATCAGTGTGAATAATACAATGTTGTACCTCTTACAAATTGATTTACTATTCAGTCACTAAAGTAGGTGTTTGATGAAGCTCTTTATTCATGTACTAACAGTCAGTTGCAGAAAAGGTAATTAAGTTTTAAAGGAGACTTTAACCATAGAAATTGTATGGTTAAAGTCTCCTTTAAACTTAATGACCTTTTCTGCAACTCAGCGTTAGTCTTTTAATTTTCTCTCCTGGATAAAGGGCTGAATAATAGGTAAATATCACATGAGGCAAGTCAGTTGAAGCGAAGAAAAGTCTGTATACAATAAAATTATTCCCTCAAGCTAGTTTTGTCATAGCACTTGTGTAATATTATTGAATTTGGCTTAAAATCTACCTGTTGCCTATATTTTTACAGGAACAAGAGATCATAGTAGGTCATCTAGCGAGTCCATGTAATGCTATCTGGAGGTCTGTGTGTGCGTTACACAATATGAACCAACTGCTAGTGGACATGACCGCTGCAGGATTCTCAACAGTCAATCTGGAAACTGCTTTAATTAGGTAATACTATGTATATTGATATTATTTTTAACAGTGCAGTGATAGCCTAGTGGATTAACCATGTGCCTCCCACGGCGAATGGTTCGAGTTCGATCCCGAGGCACGCACCGCTGACTTTTCGAAGTCATGTGCGTATTAGAAATTAATTATCACTTGCTTTAACGGTGAAGGAAAACATCGTGAGGAAACCGGTATGTCCTAGAACCAAAAAATTCGAAGACATGTGACGTCCACCAACCCGCACTGGGCCCGCGTGGTGGACTACGGCCCACTCCCTCTCACAGAGAGGAGGCCTGTGTCCCAGCAGTGGGAACATTATAGGCCGATTATGCTATGCTATGCTTATTATTTTTAACACAATAAAGATTAAAGACTGCCTATGGCTTAATGGTCATACATGTGACTGCTATGCGTTGGACTTTAAATTTAATCTTAAAAATACGGTTCTGTACAAGCCAGAGAGGTGACAAAATGTAAAATAGCTCTTAAGAGGCCAGCTTATACTAGTTGTGTTACCACTGACGTGCGGTCGACCGTACAATGTCATGCCCTAAATAATAGTATAATATCATTGTATTTAACAATTTTAACAATTTATGTACACTGACACAATATAATACAAAGTGATAACTTAAAAGTAATTTTAGTACAAAGGTACTGCTTATTTCAATAGAAATTTCTGCCAGCAGACCTGCGAAAGGAAAGATGAGTAAGAGGAAATGTAGACAATAGTGTGTAAAGTCATGAAAAGAAGAATTGAAGTGAATGTCTTAAATTAAAACAAGATTTAAATCAAAACTTAAATAAACATCTATATGTATGTTATAATATATACTTAGATAAATACATACCTATGCTAATATATATATAGTAACAATTATGAGGAGAGATAGTTTGTTCCACCACGTTGTATCCACCGAATTAAACTAAATAAAATCAAATATCCTTTCCAGAAACAACGTCCCAGGCTCAAAGCGTCCAAACAACTCCAAACGCGTCAACGAACTTCTAAATGAGACTGAAACATACGCGTATACCGCGGAATATCCCGCTGGCGGGTGTATTTGTGCCACTGAAGACACCACTACTCTACGACAGTGCCTCAATGCTATGAACACTATTGGTTCTAGTAACGACTTCACTTATAAACTCTGGGATATATTGAGAGGTAAGTTGGCATACTATTAGTATACTGTAATTTATGTCCGCATTGATGTTCTATAACTGCAAAGTTAAAGGCATTGAGTTGGAGTCTGTAATAGTTTCCGATAGATGTCACCAAACGCTAATGCGTTGGCGTTGCAAAGGGATCGAAAATTTCGAGTTGATTGTGCGGGTCGCGGTAGCCTTGTTGGTATAGCATTAGCACGGTTCGCCAGAGATCTCAGGTTCAAATCCTGCTCGCGACATTAGATTTTTGAGAATTCTCTTAAAATATTGAATAACCTCGTATACTGTGATATGTCCCGCTGGCGGGTGTATTTGTGTCACTGAAGACACCACTGCTTTGGGACAGTGTATCAATGCTATGAATACTATTGGTTCTAGTAACGACTTCACTTATAAACTCTGGGATATATTGAGAAGTAAGTTGGTATAAAATTAGTTTACTTATTGTAAAATGTCCTACCTATCAGTGGCCTTTATACAAGCCCACAAGCCCGGCTTGTCCTGATAAAAAACAAAGCATCACCTACTTATAAACTAAAATCATTAATTCATTCATTACGTCTATAACTGTGTATCGGTATACCAACCGTTTTATTGTTTCAGATTGCGAAACAGCAGAGGAACTAATAACGTTATTGATTCAAGCCCTAAAATTCATATCGTCTGGAAAAATACGTCCATTTGTAAGTGCAGTTGCAACAATTTTATAAAGTGCTAACTTTCAGTAGCAGCTCGGATTCTGGATTTGTGCCTGGTCAACGGCAATCATCCGCCTAGCCTTTTCCCAAACAAGATTGGGGTCGGCTTCCAGTCTAACTGGTTGCGGCTGAATATTATTTTACGTGGAGCGACTGCCATCTGACCTCCACAACCCAATTAATAGGGAATACCGGTATTCGAAAGTTAGACCAGTGATCAGACTTTTGGGCTCCTGACTACCCGTAACGACTGTCAAAGATATTCTTTCCGAGGCACGCCCTCCGTGCCTCTCGATGTGTTAAGAACGGTCACCCATCCCAGGACTGACCGCGGCAAGCGAACACAGATCGATGGCCGCGTAGATCGACCGATCAGCGCGGCTGTCGGCAATATGATAATATTATTAAACTAACGAAATATGGGTGTACTATACACCGTTGCCTATGGCTTCTAGGAATATAGGCGATGTTATGCAGCATCGTCATTATTTTAGGGGGGTCTAAGGGCTCATCAGATAAGATTTTTAGGGGGTTAAGAGGTAAAAATGCCAGGCGCACTAACTACTTTAATGTTCAATGTAGGATAAAAAATGGTGGTTCTCGTAATCTCATAATTTTTAAATTTGTTTTAAGTTAATTTAAAAATGACGCACCACGCGCGTTATGTGCCACCCAAGATGTTTACTTATGACGCGCCAGAGGCGTCATTGGCCATGAATTGGTTAAATCACCAGATTACTAATCTATTCTGAAACCTATCAGAACTTAAGATTATTTTGGGGGGAGGAGCTTTAGCTCCTTACCCCCTCCCAGATTGGCGACTGATGTTATGTATCTATTACTTACAGATAGACGCGAACAACAAAACCTACCTATCAAAACTAGTCCTCAAACTGTCCCGAGGACACTCCCAAGCGTCGAAAGTCCTCAAGAATTTGCGCGCGAGTCCCCCGCAGGCGTTGTCATTGGTTGCCCAAGTGGGGACCGAGAAGACTATGTGGGAGTATACCAGGGTTATGTCCCTGTTGGAACATTCGTTTTTTATCGCTGGGATTTGGAATAGCGATGCAAGGTATGAATTTATATTATCTATACTACAGATATTCTATTTCACGAAGTCCGTTGGGTTATGAATGTTGTAGGCGTGCATATATACAATGCTTTAGTGTGCGTAAGCGCGGCAGCTCTCAGTCACTATCTCGGTACACATAAACACACAACGAAAGTTAAACGGACTTCGTGAAATAGATTATCTGTAATAATATACCTAAAGTTGAAGAACTTGTTTTTGTTTGAACGCGCTAATCTCTGGAACTATCAGTCGGATTCGAAAAAGTCGTTTTGAATATGATAGCCAGATTCATGAGGAATAGTAAGGCTATTTAACATCACGCTACGACCCTTAGGAGCCGAGCAACTGCGGTGAAACCGTGGGGAACAGCTAGTCTTTCATATTATAATGTCCTAGGTATGATGATGGTAATTAGGCGCTGACCATGCGAAGTCTACCATGCTTAAAGACGCGAAGTCGGTGAAAACAACTTTCTACCACCACACGAAGCGAACGAGATCATTTATACCATTATGCCGCAGACAAAGCTTTTTCAGACCGTTTTGTGCCGATTATGCGTCTATAAGTGTAGGGAAGGTCTAAAGACCCTGTCCAAATAACGCGATTTACGCACGTTCCGTCTTATTCTGTCCACATTTGCGTTTCATTTGCGTGAATGCTCACAAGTCTTGAATTCCTGATACTTTAGGACTTTTCGCATTCAATGCAATATGTGACCCTAATCTTAGCAAAGTCAAAGTCTCAGATCATAGGAACAAGTTTAAAACTTGTTGATCTGTTGATCTTAAACGGACTGATTACTTACTGTATAATTATTAAGTAATTCTGTTTTTTTCTTCTTTGTCTTACTGTGCTTCATTGATGATTAAATCGAAATATAATAAATAAATAATAACTCATTCGTTCATCAGGAAAACGGCCTACGCAATATCGCAATATAATCTTAAACTTCCGTATAATAATTTCAGAACACACGAATCGATAGAACAAATAAATCAAACCATACAAGACATGACGATGAGCGGCGGCGACTTCCAGTTGAATCCATTCGAGAGTATCACGACTGCGGAACATTCTATACGTTTGGACTGCGAGTCGTTTTACGAGGACGATCCCAATGAGCTGACGGTTGATGACTTCGCGTCCTTGAAAAAACATGGGCTGGTTAGCGAGAAGAAAGATGTCAATGAAGTGAGTTTTGATTTATATTCTAGTAGACTGTCAGTCGGTTGCAGAAAGATAATTAAATTTTAATGCATTACTATACAATTTCTATCGTTAAAGTCTCCTTTAAAACTTAATGACCTTTTTTGCAACTCAGTGTGTAAAAACTACAAACAACTTTCTTTCTTACCCTTAATATAGATATGATTCAAACTCAATTTTGCAGTTTTGGCTATTTGTGACTTTGTTCCACCAAAGGTGCGATAAGTCTCGTAGACTGTATGATACAGCTTGTATTGTAGGGATTAGTTCCACATAGCGTGCACAACAAGTTGTAGTAAGACAGGGCTGCCACCTTTTTTTGGAAGAATTGAAGTACCTATACAGGTTAAAATTAAAACCAGTGCGGATATTTTAGGAGGTGAAAGTACTCATAAATACCTATGATGAACTTTTATTATGGGACCGACACTGAAATATGAAAAAAAAAATCAGCTGTTCCATACATTTTGATCGTGTTGTAGTGCATTTTTGTAGGGAACAGCTGTTTTTTTTTTCATATTTCAGTGTCGATGTCGGTCCCATAATAAAAGTTCATCATATTTATGAGTACTTTCACCTCCTAAAATATCCGCACTGGTTTTAATTTTACCCTGTTTACTTATTTTATGTTTTGCGATAGAAAAAAAGTAAAAAAAGTACTTTTATTTTTTATGTTTCGTCGGCTGACAGCTAAACAAACTTTGGAAATCAATTTAATATTTTTGATTTTATGGAACGTCTTATAGATAAACGTATAGGGCGTTCAATAGAATCAAAAGTCAATTAATATTACTTCTGATTCTATTGAACGCCTTACATTTATATCTATAGGGCGTTCCATAGAATCCGAAGTAATATTAATTGACTTTTGATTCTATTGAACGCCGTAAGTAAGCCGACGGTTTATACACATAATTTTCATTGCTACTAAAGACTTTTAGTAAATAATAATTGGCAAAAAAACGTCCAAACAAGTAGCTTGAGAATCAAATGTGGACGGTGTTATGATGCCATGAATTTGCAGGTGCCGTTAATAACTGATGAGATCGACATAAGTCCGTGGAAGAGTCTTTTGATGAAGTTCGCGCAAGTCCACGTATGCTTAGAACACCTTCATCGTGCTGAGAGCTGTTTGAGAGCTGATTTTGGTAAATTATTTATGTCATTGAATGAATAATTTCCCTAGAGTTTAGTGCCCAACTTTCTTTACCCTTGAAAGAGTTTCCAATAATATATATTTTTACTTTTGTATCTATCTATTATTATGTTCAAACTGGTTTACATCCATCATTTCCAACTCGTAATTGGGTCTAGTTGAAAACGAGCATCAGGCATTTATGCTGAACTGGACCTATTTGGCAAGCCGCTTTATTTGGATTGTGTGTCTACAAAAAGAAAGGAAACACATTTTCATCCCACCATCTCGGAAAGAGTATTTTTGCTCTTCGATATCTGAGTGCAAAAGCCGTTTTTATCCGCTAGAGGATAAAATAAATTGAATTTAGAACATCGTGTGCACTATTAAGTTTGTGAATTCAAAACATCATTAAACCTATTTACTTCTACCTCTATGGTGCCGCATTTATAATACAACCTTTTTTTCCTCGCTAAGGTGGGATGAAAAGTTACGTGTTGCACTCGAGTGCAAATATTTTTCACCTCGTGCTCTTTTGATTCCCTCGCTAACGCTCACGATTCTAATTTTTGAAGCACTCGCTGCGCTCGTGATTCAATTTTAGAATCCTTCGCTTGCTCGATCATCAAAATTGAGCACGCGGTTAAAAAGCAACTTTGCACTCTTGTAGGTATAACAAATAACTATTATTTTACAGGTCTGTTGTGCCAAATAAATGTTTTTTTGTTCTTTTTCAATAGTCTCCCTAAGTACAAGTAGGTAATTTTATTCATTAAAAAAAAATCTTATCTTTTTTCAGCATAATTTAGAGTAAAAGAAATACTTACCAAATTTTTTTTCTCCCAGAAGGCAAAGACCTCTTCGAACACCCTAGGCATGGGTTCAACAAGCAGTAGTCCCTTTGAGAACTAAAATATCAATACTGTCTCCATTAAAATGTGTTATTAAACAACAATAATGTTATATTTCAGCAAGTCTAAAGCCAATAGTGTCCCGCCTTCTAGAACATTATGTATCGGAGAAGTCACCTATAAGAACTGTTGGCCAGCTAATGAGCGACCCCGTGCAAAAGATCTGCATGCCGATCGCCAATAATATCGTACAGGATCATTTGAAGTAAGTCATCATCTGCCTAGGCTTTTCCCAAACTAGGTTGGGACTTGGGATCGGCTTCCAGTCTAACTAGATGCGGTATCATGTCAGTTTTTTACGAGAAGTGACTGCCATCAACCTAATTATTGGGTAATACCTCAGATCATAGAAACAAAGAGATGTGCCAAGGCGCTATCGAGCTTGATGCCTGATCTTGAGCAAATTGCTCATATTAAAAACTTACGCGCTGGCGACGAACCGAAAACGATCGATGGTATAAATACAGTGTTTTAGTTTAGTGCTAGTGTTGAGTGACAATCAACAGTGTTAGATTGAGGGCGTGCGGAATGTTCAATGCGAGGGAGATCTTTTTATTCACAAGGAGCGTTTAATTATGCGCGTAATTGTATCGAAAAATGTACTAAAAGTGGCATCAGTTGTTCCCGTACTAATTTGCTATGATGGCATATCTCCTTGTTTCTATGATCTGAGGGTAATACCGATATTTGAAAGTTAGGAACAAGTTGTCAGACACTACCCATAACGACTGTCATAGGTATTCGTATGACAACCGGGACCGACTGTAAGTGCGCTTCGGGGTACGGAGGAATCTTGATGTACAAAGAATAGTCGCCCATCCAAGGACTAACCGCAGCATGCGCAGCTTAACCTCACAGATCGATCGATCAGCGTGACTGTTACTTAGCCTGTTATTATAGACTGTTATTTAACATAAAAAAAAGGAGTGATAGCCTAGTGGTCTAACCATGTGCCTCCCACGGCGAATGTTCGAGTTCGATCCCGAGGCACGCACCGCCGACTTTTCGAAGTCATGTGCGTATTAGAAATTAATTATCACTTGCTTTAACGGTGAAGGAAAACATCGTGAGGAAACTGGCATGTCCTAGAACCAAAAATTCAAAGACATGTGACGTCCACCAACCCGCACTGGGCCCGCGTGGTGGACTACGGCCCACTCCCTCTCACAGAGAGGAGGCCTGTGTCCCAGCAGTGGGAACATTATAGGCCGATTATGCTATGCTTATGCTATTTGACATCAGATTAACTGATCAGATGCTAACTCTTCTCTCTAAGAGCACTAAGCCACGGTACGGCAGAGGTCGCGAGTTCAAATCCCGATCGGGTCATATGATTTTTGAGAATCACTTATATATTTAATAACTCTTATCTGAAGGCCTGGTCAAGCAGCTGATGTAAATCTGCTATCAAATGTCATATCAGCTGTTGTTAATGGTTTACCGAAATAACATTGACCAATCATATCACTTGACAAAAGATTAAATTGAGCAGGCTTCCAGAAACTGATGGTTAATCAGCCATCAGTTGGTGTTTATCACTGGTGAGTCCAAGTTCGCAGTAAAATCGCTGCACGCACACAAGTAAAGTGTTGCAATAAGTATTTCCTCTCACACATTGAAACAATCACGATTGGTGAGATTGATGATGATTTCTACTTACCTATTTGCTTATTTTTAGGAAGCCCGCTTTCTGGTATCGCGTGGAAATGACAAGAAAAGAGAATGCCGCTAACAAAGGCATCCAAAGAGACTCGAAGACGGTGTACGTATTCTCACAGCAACCCGTTTTCCCGCCGGCCGTGTGGCAGAATTTAGGTAAGTTTAGCACAGTAAGCGACCGTGTAGACGAAACCGCCGCCGCGCCGCCGACGCCCCGCTGCCGCATAATTATTGGTAGCCGGGACCGAAAAGGTCACCCGTATAGGGGTTTTACCCTGGTTATTTTTTTTGGTTAGGCGAAAAACCTTGCGTAAAGGCTAACCCGTATTCGGTTAATCAGCCGATTAATACCGGGTTCACGCATAAAGTTCATTTTAGTTCCTTTTTTTTTCATTTTTGTTAATTATTTTTGTTCCATTTCATTCGGGTTAATCAGCACCGGTTAATACGGTTACCGCTACCGGTTAATATTAACCGGTAGCGGTAACCGTATTAACCGGTTAACCGGTTACCCTGCGTTAAGATTAACCAAACATATGGGTTAGAGATATAACCGGTAAACTTTTAACCCGATTAATCGGTCCCTGATTGGTAGTTGCTAGTGTTACATTGCTGCTATGACCTTGTATTATTCATGAGCGTATTATTCGCTTTTAATTCATACATTGATTCCTATCCAAAATACTTTATATATACAGGGTGATTCAATATAAGGGTTTTAACCCGTAAACACTGCATGGCTCTGTACACTAGTAGTTATTCTGGAAGGTCGCCATGGTCGTATCTCAACTTTAAGTAATTTTGTTTTTCTCTTACAAAGTACTAATAATATTTTAACTTTGCCATGTCGTAGCAACCCTAATCGATGGGCGGAGCCAATTATTAACAAAGATTGTACATATCTATAAGTAGGCACTGGCGCGTCCTTTGACCTTGTCGCGCGTCGCTCGAAAACACAAAGGTACCTACACCGTGTCTAATCGGCGCAAATTATTCATAATATGCGCCGATTAGACACAATTTCACTCATGAGTGAAATTATCAGTAACTATTAAGTTTGTGGGTCTACCATTTTCCTTTTTTAATCCCGCGTAGCTTTACACACGTACGCGTACACTCATAGTTTTGGTAGGTACCTACATGAAAATATTTACTAAAGGAACAACAAACACAAAGGGTGGGTACCTACCTGAACACAGAACTCCACACAGAACTCGGTCAGAGTCACATAACTCTAATTTATTAGTCTTCACAAAAATTGGCGGGACGGGTGGGCATTCTCTTTGTGCTGGTTGGCTAATCAATGCGTAATACCACCATGGGTTGTACGATGAAAGGTCCCAGTGGAGTGAAGGCGATGCACCAAACCACTGAAGCAATCGTACCTACTACGGAATTCTTCTGTTGCGAAAACGCCGCCGCCTGTAGCATTGTCTTGCTGATGAAGATTATTTTCATTCGCAACTAGGTAGGTAAGTACCTACCTACCTACTATTCCGTCATGATTACTCATGATTCCTCGCTAAATTCACTGCAATCCAACGCGAAACTAGACGACATGACGACAAGCATCCGATTCGGAAGCATCAAATGAACTAACAAAATAAATACGTAATTATCTAACTAGCCTACAAATAAAAATGTACACAATTTTAGAGATCGTTATGATATTATGTGAATTCCAATAAATACTATTTTTAAAATAAAATAAGTTCTTTTCATTGTGGATAAAACATACCCCTGACATACCTACACTGTGATGCCTACGGTAATTCTGTCGATATGATAAGGAGCGAGACAAAATTATGATATTGAGGTTGACTATTTGTAGCATTAATTACAAGTCTTACGGGTTTTTTTTTACCTATTTTCTGATTTTTTTGTGAACGAAAAAATATCGCTTATTACGAAACAATGCTAATTTCGGAATAATCGAATACAGTTTTCGAAAAGTTCATAAAGATTGCCCATCATCATTACACTAATCTTATGTAGGTACTTGACGCATGAATAAATTAAAAGTTAGAATGATATTTGTTTTATCCCGGTTATAACTAGTTGTTTCGAAAAATGTTCGGTTTGTAAATCTTAGTTAAAAAAAAAACAATTGTACGGAACTTAGTAAATTAATTTTCGAGCCAGCGCGGCGGCGCGTCGGCAAAGCTCAAACGATTGTCGGTCCGCAACATTAGCAGAGGCGGCTTAGCAAAGGGTTTTTGTAAGTTGAAAGACTTTGAATCTTATTTTAATGATAAAATAACATTCAAAATAATTTCAGCTTAAAAAAATCTTTCGGATTTGTCATATCCAATAAGAAAGCCGGAAATAATTAGGGCGTGTAGTTAGTGTAGTAATACGTTCGACATTGGTTGCATTTTTACCAATCAGATGATTCCAACTGCAATCAATTCTGTTGAAAATGTATTTCACCAAAGAGTAATGAAACAGTTAGGTTGTTCGATTTGTATTATTTTATTTGTACTTTTAAGGGTGGATTTCTAATAAACAAAGGGAATTACATTACATAGCGAGCTAAAAGGTTTTTTTTTAACTTGTATTTTTATAAAAACCTAGTTGTCTGGTTTTAACTAACAGTTTTATGCAAATGTATGTAGGTACATCTACTTTTGCTCTGCGTAGGTATGTCGCATACCGTACCGGTATTCAAGACCTAATTCAATCTTGAAATAAAAATACAACTTGCCTCTCTGATGCAAGAAAATGATAGGCTTTTTACCATTATGTGTTAAGTGTCCTATCTGTCGCATTTATCCCTTTATCGATGAAGTTCAACAGAGGTCAATCAATTTCAGGGTTGACTCCATCAAAAATATGAAAAAAACTTTGACATGTCGAAAACATTAAAAAACTTTAATAAACAGTGTTGGGGATCTCATACAATGATCAACAATACACAACAGAATATGGAATTTACGGCTGAACAATGGTTTTTCGAGTCACGCTGTATATATATATATTTTTTTTAAAATTTAAATAAATCGTTGCCCCACACTAGGATTTCTCCTGTATCGTGGGTGCGTTTACAAACACAAATTTCACATACACAAACAGCCAGACCTATGTGCAATGCGGGAATCGAACCCGCGACACGTTGCGCAGCAGCCAATCTCTCAGCCACTGCGACAACCGTCCGGTCTTTTTTAGGAATGATTTATGTGATGTACTAAAATACCACAATATACTAAAACAATATTTCTAAAAATAGTCAAATACCCAAAATAAGTATTCCGATTATTTTTTTTGAAAAATAAACAAGCTGCAGGTAATGTCTATGGTAAGTTGTTCTTATAAAATGTTTCTGTAGACCAGTGGTTACCATCTGGTGGTCCACGGACCACCAGTGGTCCGGTCCGTGAGAACTGAATAAAGGTCCGCAAAGCAATGTCATAAATACGTAACAAATGAATATCGAGTTGGATACCTACATTTTAATAAATCAATTTTTATTTTGGACCTTTAGGTCCTTGCACCGAACAAAAAATTCCTAGTGGTCCCTGGTCATAAAAACGTTGGGAACCATTGAGTAGAATAAATTATCGGTAGCTACCTCATTATATCCGTAATACCAACTGAACTTAAAAAAATTGTCATTTAGATAAACTTTGTGCGATAGATGGTTCGCTTGCGCATTCCTATAATTATATGCTTCCTAATGTCGCATGCCATGTATGTTTGTTGTTCTTTTTTAGTAAAAACGAAATTTCTAAAAGTATTTTTTTTTCAGAGCCTCCTACTGATGATGTTGCTGAAGTGACAACGCTAGGAGAAGAATTGAAGTACTACGTCACTAAATACGTATATATTAGCAACAAACTTGTAAATAAGTTGCCTATCTAGTGTTAACATTACTTTGTAAATAATCCAGTGCCTTACCTTTGTATCATAAATTCATAATTCATAATAAATAAAAGTAACTTTATATAAGGGTTTCGTTTTGTTTTCTTTTTCAATTTTAAATCTATTAACTTAAGAAGTTTAGAATTGAGCATACTATGCTCAACACTCGAAATACACGTGTTAAGAATTGAGCATAGTAAGCTCAATTCTTAACACGTGTATTTCGAGTGTATGCGCTGAGGCAGAGCTTTATAGGCGGGTTTTATCCTCACGCTGACCGTCAGCGCGTAGCTAGTCGGTCAACTAACTCAACTGATTCGGTCAGCGTAAGTCTGAAACGCTTCATAGTAATACATACATAATTATTCACTTATCAGCGCCGACGGTCAGCGTGAGAAGAAAACCCGCCATACATTTATTATTATCTGCATTGAATTTTACCCAGCCGGCCTAGCATGACCACGATAGAAACGGGTTTTGTCTACATAGAAATAGACAAAGTGACAGATTGTAGAAACATTTCTACGTTTTATGAATGAAACGGTAGAAATGTTTCTACAATCTGTCACTTTGTCTATTTCTATGTAGACAACCCGTTTCTATCGTGGTCATGCTAGGCCGGCAGGAGCTACTATTGGTTGCAGTTGATTGATTAACCCCACGCATATCCGGCTTTCCGATAACAATATAAATTATCTACAATAACAATGTATAACCGATTACCTATAGTGGGTATCTTTTATCGTCCCACACATGTCAACAAAGGAAGCTGTTTATATTGTTGCTGATATTTATACTAAATATTAACACTAGCTGCTGCCCGCGACTTCGTCTGCGGAAATTGGATGAAAAGTAACCTATGTGTTTTTCCAGGTCCCAGGCTACCTTATTGCCAAATTTCATCCAAATCCGTCCAGTCATTTCAGCGTGAAGAAGTAACAAACATACACACACACAGCTACCCACAAACTTTCGCATTTATTTAGTGGGATAGTGGGATTATAAAGAGAGAATGCGAATTCAATGAGTTTGTGTATAAGTGGAGAGTAATCTCGGAAACTACAGATCCGATTCTGAATATTCTTAATCTGTAATAGAAGCTACATTATCCCTGAGTGCTATGTGCTTCTTTTTATCCCGAAAAAATGCTCAGTTTCTGTGGGTCACGCGGACGAATTACACGGGTGCAATTTCCTGATGTTGCGACATGTCAAAATATCGAGATTTCTGTGCTGTATCTAAGTTAAATACTAAAGTTTTATTTACATAAACTTTCCGGAATAAATTATCTAAATGGTGGTGAAAACCGCATTAAAATCCATTGTGTAGTTTAGGAGAACTAAGCAGGCAGACTGACACGAAAAGCGATTTTGTTATTTACCTACTAGGTATTTATTATTTATTTATTTATAAAAAAATATAGATCAAGAAGCCCACGCCACAGGCTAAAAGGAACTGGAAAAAATATACAGGGTAAAATTAAAACCAGTGCGGATATTTTAGGAGGTGAAAGTACTCATGAATATGATCAACTTTTATTATAGGACCGACACTGAAATATGAAAAAAAAAATCAGCTGTTCCATACATTTTGATCGTGTTGTACCTAGTGCATTTTTGTAGGGAACAGCTGATTTCTTTTTTCATATTTGAAAAAAGATGAATGAACTTGATAACAACATCTTTCTTACCTTACTGAACATATAAATTAAAAGATCAGAAGAATAAAACATAAACTGAGCAACACGATTTTGAATAAATATATAAACGATACTCTTTGATGTCGGGTTAATAAACCGTGAGCGCGTGTTTACGAAATTATTGATCGAATCTCGTTTACTATACCTAGTCTAAATGTTTTATGGTGTATCTAAATGCAGATCCTGGGATTAATGTAGGATACTAATCTCGTCTGGCATCCGCTTTGGCGGCCAGTTTTGGCGTCTCACGGACGCCACGGAAGCACTGCTGGCATCGCCGCCATGGCGTCCTAATGAGATATGGCCCTTATAGCTGCTTCTTCTTTCCCGTCTGCATGTGCAGAGGGTGACGCTGTCAAAGTGCCATTGTAGGTTACCAGCTATTTTGCTTTCTACCTGCCCATAGAAAGTATTGTGCCCACCCATGGCGCTAGGTAGATAGGTAATGCAATTTGTAAATAGAGATTTACTGCAAAAGTAGTTTGTGCTCACGACTCGTGCCGACAATTTGTATTTTCCAACGTTGTTGGTTGTTCCTTCCAAGAGATTTTCCAAGAAAGTAAATCTTATCAACGTACTTAATTCACTTATTTTGGTATTCATTATCAGATGTCCATAGGCGGCGATGACCGCTCAGGTGGCCCCCCTTGGCATTTGTTATCCACTGAAAAACATAAAATGAAAAAACCATAATAAAAGGAATACAAAACATAATCATAGTTAGGTATATGGTATAAATTCACTAAATTCCGCCAATTTAGAAAACTATACAACGAAACTATAGAACGAAATACAAAAAAAAATACATATTTTCGCAGAAACTCTCAAAGCGTTGACGACAAAAACCGACTTCGAAAAACTACACTAAAAACTATGAAATAAAAAGTTTAAACTTCCATAATTAAAAATCTAAATGTATATTGAAGCCGGCGGAGCCTTTTCAGGTTTTTGCCTCTCAGTCTTTAAACAGGAAGGGTGTGCGCAGTGTGTGCACGTGGAAATTAAGATTTCCTTTTATTCCTTGTTCATCTGCAATTTTGCTTATTTTCATGCTAGGCCTCGCCGACTTCAATATACATTTAGATTTTTAATTATGGAAGTTTAAACTTTTTATTTCATAGTTTTTAGTGTAGTTTTTGGAAGTCGGTTTTTTTAAAACCTGTTTTTTATTTTTAACCTTTTAGTGTAGTGTAACATGTCATGTTTTTTTTAATAATAATACCTTACGTATATAAAAGTACCATAAAATCATGGATAGAGCGACTTTAATAATATACTGCCTTTGACACACATTTTGTATGTACTTTTACCGAGATCGATTGCTTTCACGAATTTAAATAGGTACTTACCTTCTAAGATATTTATGGATAAGTACGTTTCAGTAATCGAAAACAATGTTTTTTCAGCAATAGGCTCTTTCCCTAACTTTCTATCAAATAAGACTTGAACATAAAAAAAGCTGTGTGTACTATACACCTCTGCCTAACCTTGCGGAAAATACTAGCGTGATGTTATGCATGTATAATATCGAGATCGATTGCGTCCAGGAATTCGTGTACCTACATAATATGACTTTTTTATTATCGTCATGATGTCATCGATATACACGAAAAATTCCGTTTATTGAAGCTGGTTACAAAACTATTCAACCTAAGTTAATACAATTTATATGGGACCACCTCGCGAGCTTCTTCTACCATATGAAAAAAAAATCACGTATATCGGCTCACAGATCACAGAGTAATCGGTTAAAAAGGCTTTACGATTGTAACAGCAGAAAATAGAAACACTATCTGCCAATATTGGACTATCTACTGGATCGGTAGATAATAAAAATTCTTCGGTAGGCAAAAGCTATGAGCAAATTCCGATCAACATCACGTTTTTGTTGCTCTCTGTATTTTCCGAATATAAAGTGAATGCAGGTCCTGCGTAGGTATTGTCACCGGCTAACTTTTTGACATTCGTAGAACATCCAGAAAGGTTTTATTTTATTGAGTTTTCGAACATAACATCACGCTTGTATTTTCCCGGAGATTTGGCAGAGGTGTGTAGTGTAGACCTATGCTCCCATATTTCGTCAAATATGTTTAGGCTCCTTTTAGGAATAGGGGGCAAGCCTATTGCCATCAGCCGGGCACAAATCCAGACTCCAGACTGCTACTGAGAAAAGAGAGAGAGAGAAAAGTATTGAGTTTTTCCATTAGGAATAATGGAAAAACCCAATACTTAAATAAATGTTGTCATACCCGGGGATCGAACCCAGGACCCCGCACTCGACAATCGCGTACCACTAGACTAACGAGGCAGTGAGTTTTAGTATTCATGGAAAAATGCTTCTTTCATAAGCAGATCACTGAAGTAGGTACCTAGTTAAATACCTACCAGTGTAATGTGTAGAAAGTCATGAATACATAGAGTTAAGTAAGGTCACAAAACTAGCTGTTTGACAATATTCTTAACTCAAGAAAAACCTAGTCCCAACACACTTTTTTCTGAAGAAAAAGAAAATCATAACGAATAGGTACAAGACAAGTATCAAAGCATTGTATCCTTAATATCAAATATTAACGGACCGGTCTCATTGTTGAGACTTTGTCGTCCATCATTTTATATCTCAAGTTTTGTGACAGACGGTAGGGGGAAGTGGGGCACTTTCATACAAGGGGCACCTCCATACACTAGAGATATCTGTTGTTAGGCACACAGAAATTGAACGACTATGCGTGTGTGCGTAGCTTATTTATGAGTGTGTTGGCTCACGGAGTTTGACAGCAGTCGGTGCAAAACGCGCGATGCGGTGACACGGAACGTGATTCGGCCACGTGTAAGTAATTTTATAACCTCACTTTGAACATATTTTTATTGATGTAAGCTGTTTTCTAGATTATTCAATACTATTTTATTTAAAAGATAATAGGGTCAAGTTTGTAAATTGACACGTGAATAATGATTTAGAAGGTTGGTTTTTTTTAGGAATGTTTTTATTTCATTTTCTTGTGATGGGGTAGGTTCATACAGCAGTACGCGGGGTACATTCATACATTGATACTACTACTAGATAAGAATAAAGTAATAGATTTAGATATTTAAATACTGATATGACTGATCAGAATGACTGTTAGGTTAGTTAAGTTTATTCAGTATTATAAAAACAAAACTACCTACATTTATGTTATTCTCCTTGTCGCTTAGTATTTTTCGGTTATTACTTAGTATTTCCTGCTCATATTGACTAATTGCTTTTGTTTTCGAAAACAGTGTGTTTTCATATTTTGATTTTGATAAATAATTAAACATTTCACAATCAATTTGTGTATTTTTTCGCATGTATGAATCTGCTCCATAGCGTGTATGAAAGTGCCCCACATGCGGGGCACTTTCATACATATTTTTTTTTTTTTATTAACTTTGACAGAAAGCCGCACAAGTGTATTTACACAAATTACATATTTTTTATATAAAGTCAGATAGCAAGACTATTCGTTTTTGATGAATCGATACAGATATTGATACTAGAGAAAATTCTGTACGACAAAATATAAAAACTGTATGAGGCTGCCCCACCTTCCCCTACTTCACGACTCACTAATGAGTTTTTCTGCCATTTCCGCGACCCATTGTGTGAGCAGTCGACGCGACGGCAAATACATTTATATACCTACATGTATGTATAGCTTATACATATGTATAGGTACAGAACATACACGAAACATGAATACAAAGCTTTGAAGCGCAATTTACTGCCATGCCCAATATTGACACTTTCTGGCTCGATGCAATTTGTAAGTTTTATATTGTGTATATGCATGGGTAACTGCAAACATTAATTTGTTTGTGACAGTAGGTATTTATAAGTCGTTTGTAACTTTCAGATATTCGAGTAGGGAATAAAACATTGTTGTATGATCAAGGTAGCCTATCTAGGTACCTACATCTGAAAAATAATCCACCAGGTTTTTTTTTCTCGGAGAAAATCTTATAGGTACTTAGAGTTGTGTAAGATTTTACTCACTGAAATATCGTAGCCAATTTAATTTTAGTGTGCTTTAATTCGTTTGAGTTTTGGAATGGAATGGAAAACTGAAATTGAAACAGGATCCCTGTGTCAATCCAATTTCAGTTTTCCGTTCTCAGATTGAGATGACGGCTGACAGATATTTATGAAAGAAAAAGCTGCGCTGACCTCAAATAGGTAAATTGAGATAAGGGCAAGAGAATCATGTAAGTACAGTCAGGGAAAGGGATCCTTTAGCAGGTACATTCATATCATTATATTTGGTCGTATTGAATATACGACCAAATATGAATGATAGTGTACCTGTGTAGTTCGAAGCAATCCGAATCCGAATTGCTTTTTCGGCGGTCATGAGGCGCGTTATCATGACATCATAATTTACCAATATAAAAATCTGAAACAGACATCGTTTGGCATACTCCACTTATAATACCAAAATAACCATCTCCCGTCATTATCAGGTTATGCAAATTTCGTAGTACTCCCATTCATGTTGCTCCCGTAAACCAGGCGTGGTATTAAATCATTTTAAAAATTGCACATCAATATGTGGTGTTTCCTGCGCCCTCTTAATCCCATTCTCTTAGGTTATGATGGATCATTAACTTGACGATGTATTTACTGAAAGTACAGTCGGTTATAAAGTTTAAAAAATATTAGCCCCGCCGCACACGGGCCACTCGCGACAGCCACAAAACGCAGCCACCGAGTTGCGAACTACAGTTTTCATACATATTTTATATGAACTCGCCGCACACTGTTATTGCTGGTGGTCGCTACACGCCACAAATTGCCGCTACTCGCTACACTTTCACTCGCGACAGCTAGATGGAGGAACGAGGTGGGATGTTCCTCCAATGAATAGGGAGAATCCTCTGGCCAGACCGGGTGACCACTGCCAGACGGTTGATGTCAGGCATCTGTATATTTTATATGCTAATATCTCTGCAAATAGCTTACGCGATGTAGGATTTTCATGAAGTGACATCTACAAATGCTTTGTTGCTGGCTGTTTAATAGGTAGGTAGTTCTCGATGTAGCCGGTAGGTGTCGCTACAAGTATACGTACATATAAATGAATTCAACAAATTAATGATGATATTGCTCAGGGATACCAACAGCGTATTGTGTTTCGATTTTAACGATGACTTATTTTTTTTAACAAAATCTTTTAGTTTTTTATTACAAGTCCAAATCTAATTAAGATTACATAATGCATTTAGATACTTTCTTACGTTAATTAAAGATGAGACTTTTGAGCACAAGCATACCCGATCGTACATTGTTTACACCACCGCTATAATGTTTACCTCTGGGGCCACGTGCAATAATTATCTCCTTATTACTCAATCATATTGTGAAGCTATTCGGGGAATGTTTGGACAATCGAGCTCGGATTTATTAGGTCAGGCGCCGGTCAGTATCACGAGTATTAATGGTTTCACATCTATTGTAGCTTCGAAAATGTAATTACAATTGGCTTCGACTGTAGGTTGGAACATAAAAATAAAGTATGTTTAGTATAATTATCGTCAATTGCAGGACCTGAATGCAGTGATTTTCAGTTTCATCACCCAACGATACCAGCTTCTTGCGGTCGGTGAGATACTTGGCCCATAAATACGTGTGTTATAAAGGCGACTCGTCTCACTCAAACCAGCAACTCGCAAGTTCGGAACATCCAAAAAACTCCGCCACATGAAGCTGAAAAACGCGCGTCACTTGTGGGGGGTGATTCTCGCGGGTTCGATATTGATATCGAATTCGATATTATATTGCAAAAACTGTCAAAATCCCTACCATTTTGACATTTGTTGCGATATATATCGAATTCGATATCAATATATCACCCGCGAGAATCACCCCCGTGGTCTTTTTGTGCATGCGCTGCCTAAGCCGTTTGATTTATGTGAAAACATTGTAGGTATGACAAAAATGTTGGCCTTAAATAGTTCTATAAAAAAAAATCCCGGCAGCATAATATCTAACTTCTATATTTAAGCCACAAAAGCTACTTTTATGTTTTAAAAATAACAAAAATACAACCTAGGTAACATTTAACTGGAGACATTTAGCAATGAAATATTAATCTCTATTAAAAATTAGTAGTTCCGTCGTCACACGTATTTAATGGTGATGATTTTTAACCGACTTCAAAAAAGGAGGTATGTAAGTATGTATGTATGTATGTATGTATGTATGTATGTATGTATGTATGTATGTATATATGTTTGTATGTGCGCGATTTTCTCAAAAACTACTCATTCGATTTGGATGGGGTTTTCACTAACGTAATCTACATACTTTCAGGAAGATTTTAGTATATAATACATTATGTAATCATTCCTATGTACAAAGTTACAGGCATAAATGTACACACTCCGTAGAAGATTTACTGATGAACGAATTCGTGAAAGTAATCTAACACGGGATAAAGAACTAAAAAGGGAAAAATAAAAAACTTTTGTTAACAAAATATAACCGACTTCAAAAATCCACTACAAAGAAAATAATAATTTTGGTTTCGGAAGTCGGTGGCAAAAAAAATCACACAAAAACCAAAGCCACCGACTTCCGAAACCAAAATTATTATTTTCTTTGTAGTGGATTTTTGAAGTTTTTTATTGCCCTTTACAGTAGGTTTGTTATTTGTACGTATAGTTTATGAGATATAATTATCAACTCGCGACGGTAAACTAAACTTTACCCGTGCGAGGCCGGGGCGGTTGAGCTAGTTATGTAATACTTATAATATTTTGAATTAGTCAAATATTTTGTAAGTATACCTATTATAATAAATTCGTCTTTCGTTACTCAAGAAAGTCTATTTGGGGCGAATTCGACCGGATATTATGTTACTTTATTTTGGCAATATCAATAAAACTTCCGATTCAATTTAGAATTCTGTTTTCTTTTGTCTAAGAAATACCAGCTTTGTTTTCAAAAACCAATTAACTCAGCCTATCACTGTCCTTAGCTGGATACTCCGAGACTCTTTTTCGAATGAAACATAAGTAATTAACATTTGTTTGAATTAGTTCATTCAAATAGATAGTTCTACCGAATACAAATTTGATCGAACAGTCTTAGTTTCGAATTACCAAAGTTATGAAATACCATTCATCGACCTTATCCTTCTTTCAAGTTGCGTTACAACAACACTCCATCAACACATTTTTCATACATTTTGCCACAAAAGCCAAATGTCTTCAATCTATCAGGAATGGATATATTTGTTGTGAACATCACTACGGCCGGGCGACCGCGGGCGGCGGCTGCGGTCGCGGAGGGGGCGTTCGCACGGCGAGCGCGCATCGGCCAACCAAACTACTGCGTCATCGTCCGCCGTACCGAGCGCGCATATACTTATTGTTTTCACGCGTCGACATAATTTTTGTTAAACGCTTGCTTTCCATTGTTTATACGTAAATACAGTCCATTATAGAAGATTACCGTTGTTTCATCCTGCTAAGACCCGTAGGATAGCACCATACCTTTCTATGGTCCTTCGAATAACGGCCCAGCAGTTACCGGGAATGACAAGCGGTTTTTCAAAAATTTGAAAACGGCCGTTGAAGAAAAAACTGGACTTCAAGAGGACTTCTCGCCCTTCGTGCGTACCTGGTTCCAGTCTTCGGTCGAAATCATCGACGCATTTGTGAAGAAGCGTACCTATTTGTTGGAGCGAACATAGTTCAGCAGTGGTTTTCATAGCTGGGTCATAGCAGCATAGCAGCCCAAGCAACGCCCAAGAACATCGCCATCCAGCAAGAAGACGTTCAATTTGGACTCGCAGTCAAAGGATTTCGTGAGATCTTTCCATATTCTTACTAACACTTAGATCTTGTTTCATACTAACATTTCATACCTTAGTTAGAGTATTTAGATAGTGCATTAGACCAGTGAATCACACAGTAGTATCTACCTATTCATCTCAGTGCTTAGTATCCCATAACACTCTTGTTTATCCAGTAAAATTTTACATTTTGATCCGTAATCGTCCGTTCCTTTTTATTTCAGTTCCAAGTGTTCCAACTTCCAACACATTCAAGTAGATTTGTCCCAGTATACCAGTATTTGACCCTTAATATAGTTTATAGTTATAAGTGCTTATTAATCTAGTAATATCAATTGTAATAATTAGTGCCATAAATTACCCACTTTTTTCAATATTTTTTCAAATTATTTAAACGCCTACTGGTTTTGAATAGCAGCCTGTCCCCTAGTCAGCTGTTTGCCTTTGCTATAATTACAGGCGTATTATTGAATTATATAGTGCTTCAGCATTTATTTCGGCTTATTATTTTCTGTCTTCTTCTTATTTACTTTCCTTTAGCGCTTAAAGCTACCTTCCTATTTCGCTATGGCTGAAGAAATGAAAATCAAAGAGCTTACAAAGAAACGCGCCTCAATAAAATCACAGCTTACTCAGTTCACAACTTTTTTAACTACCACTAAGTCTTGCGAACAGCTCAGTGAGGAACAACTAGTAGAATTAGAGATACGAATTGAGAAAATGGTAACCTTATATGCCACCTATGATCAGTTTCAGGGTCAACTGGAGTACCTGTCTACAAAGCCCGACGAGCAATTCACTGAACGTGAGCAATTTGAGAGCAGCTACTACAGGCAACTTGCATCTGCTCGCGCACTTCTGTCACAACATCGCGCTCAACTGACGTCTAAGGTAAGCTCCAATGAACAACTTTCAGTGGTTACTAGACATAATAATGTTAGATTACCTAAGATTAATTTACCTCACTTTAGCGGCGGTTATAGGGATTGGTTGGAGTTTAAAGATATTTTTGTTTCATTAATACATGAAGAAAAAGGTATAGATAAAATAAACAAATTTCATTACCTACGCTCATCACTTAGTGGCAGCGCAGCATTAGTCATTAAAAGCTTAGATTTTAAAGGGGACAATTACGATAATGCTTGGCAATTGTTATGTGAGAGGTTCGATAACAAGCAATTGTTAGTCAACAATCACATTCAGGCTTTATTTAATGTCGAACCTATTCAAAAGGAGAGTAGTCATGGGTTACGCCAAATTGTAGATGTAACAAACAAAAATCTACGCTCACTGGCAACGCTAGGGCAGTCTGTACAACATTGGGATGCAATAATCATTCATTTAATGGCATCAAAATTAGACTCTGTTACTAGCCGACACTGGGAAGAACATAGAAACACTCTGACTGAATTTCCATCGTTAGACAATTTTATTAAATTTATTTCTAATCGCAGCAATCTTTTAGAAACACTTGAAGAGGCAAAAGGTTTAAAATCAAAACCTGAATCGTCGAACACTAAGCAAAAAAGCTTCTCTGTATCAGGTACAAGTAAGGGTAAATTTATTATTTCATGTCCCCTGTGTAAACAAGGCCACTACATATTTAGCTGTGAACAATTCAAGGCACTTACAGTCACTGAACGCTTATCTAAAGCGAAAGAATTTAAACTTTGTTTAAATTGTTTACGCCCAGGTCACTTTGAAGCTACTTGTCCACTTGGTCACTGCAAGTATTGCAAAACTAGGCATAATACAATGTTGCATTCTCATGATACTGATTCTAGTTCCTGTAAGGAGCATATAACTTTAGCTGGTACTGATCACGATAATTCATCTCGTCATGTATTACTTTCCACAGCTTTGGTAAGAGTCACGGACCATTCCGGTACGCCGCACAGCGCCAGAGTCTTACTTGACAATGGAAGCACGGCAAATTTCATTACCAAGGATCTTTGTGGTAAGCTACATTTACCTACTCGTAGTGTAAGCTCACACGTTGCAGGTATAAACAGTCAAGTGTCTACCATTACGCAATCTTGTTCGTTGCATTTACAGTCTTGCGATGGGTCATACAATATTGACATTGATTGTTTTATCTTGCCTAACGTTACCACTCATATACCTCAAACATACATAGACTTAACCGACTTGCATCTACCGGCAGGAATAAGTCTAGCTGATCCGTCCTTCAATGTCCCTTCCTCCATCGACATCCTTGTTGGAGCCGACATATTTTGGAGTGTGATTGGTCGTAACCGCATACAGTTAGGTAGACATATGCCAACGCTCTTCGAGACTAAGCTCGGATGGCTCATATCAGGCGCCATACCTCAACCTAACTTAACCCACTCGGTGTGTATGTTCACACATGACAAGCACACTACACACACACAAGCACCCATGGATCTGTCAAGATTTTGGGAACTTGATTCCATCTCGCCTAAATTCAATTTCACATCTGAAGAGCGAGCATGTGAACACAATTTCAAGAGCACTACTAGACGTAATGCAGATGGACGTTTCGTAGTCACCATTCCCTTGAAGGAATGCCCGGAAGCATTGGGTAATTCATTCGAGATGGCTAAACGTCGCTTTCTGTCGTTGGAGCGTAAACTCGATAGAGACCCAACACTTAAGCGTCGCTACGTAGAGTTCTTGCAGGAGTATGAAGCATTAGGTCATATGAGCGAAGTATCTCAACCTTCTTCATCTCACTCTTATTTTCTTCCTCATCATGGTGTTTTCAGAGAGTCCAGTTCAACGACGAAGCTTCGAGTTGTCTTTGACGCATCAGCCGTCACAACTTCCGGCAAGTCGTTCAACGACATTCAAGCCATAGGCCCTAGAGTTCAGGATGACTTAATATCCATACTGTTGAGATTTCGTCAGCATAAATACGTCATCTCATCAGACATCGAAAAGTTCTTTCGACAAATCGAAGTGGATGAATCACAACGATCTCTACAACAGATATTGTGGCGTTCTGATCCATCATTACCTCTTAAGACATACACACTTAACACAGTTACTTACGGAACAGCATCTGCTCCGTTCATTAGTACACGATGTTTGTCTCAATTAGCAAAGGAGGCAACGCACACACGTACACAACAGTCAATACAACACGATTTTTACGTAGATGATTATCTGTCAGGAAGTGACTCTATAGAGAGCACTATTGCTCTATGTAGAGACGTCATCAACACTCTCAAATCTGCACAACTCAATCTTCGGAAATGGCAGTCAAACAACGCACAAATACTACAGGCAATCAACACAGATAGCTCATCCACTCAAAACACATCCACAACAACACATACAGACACACCTAACACAGTCAGCTTAAGTATTGACGAACCAAGTAAAACTCTCGGTCTTAATTGGCATAGTCATACTGATTCTCTTACATTCTCCATTCATATACCTAACCATACTACACATACTACAATCACAAAACGACACATTCTTTCCACAATCGCACAAGTGTTCGATCCTCTAGGACTTGTCTCTCCATGTATTATCGAAGCTAAGATAATACTACAAAAATTGTGGATAGATAAGTGTTCATGGGACGATGAGGTTAATGTGGACATCAAAAAATTATGGCTTAAGTTCACAAAAACTTTACCACAGCTTAATCACCTTAGCATACCACGCTGGGTGGTATGTGATAGCCCTTCAGCTGTAGAAGTACATATTTTTACAGACTCATCAGAAAAGGCGTACGGAGCTTGCATATACATTCGTTCTGTGTCTAGTAGCGGTACCATTCATACTCATCTGCTCACATCCAAAAGTAAGGTCGCACCCATTAAGTCGACCACAATCCCAAGGCTAGAGCTTTGTGGTGCCTTATTGGGGACTAGGTTATGTGCAAAGGTACTAGAGTCGCTTACACTTAAACCTGACAAATGCATATTTTGGTGTGACTCGATGATTGTCCTAGGTTGGCTGTCTGCTTCACCTGCCACACTTAAGCCGTTTGTCAGGCATCGAGTTTCGGAGATACGGGAAGGTTTTGGTGATCATACCTGGCGCTATGTGCCCTCCAAAGACAACCCTGCAGATCTTATATCCCGCGGTCTGAGCGCTGACGTCATAGGTCAGTCTGCCTTGTGGTGGTCAGGGCCATCATTTTTACTAACAGAGCCAGCTGTTTGGCCTTCAATGCCTAACACAGTTAACACGACACTACCGGAACTATTAAAATCACATCCTATAAACAATATTAATAATCAATCATTACCTATCACTAATCCTAATATAAATACTAATCCTATTACTAATCCTAATATAAATATTAATCCTATTCCTAATCCTAATTTAATTAAATATAATAATTTATTTCAAATCATAATTAATAATTCATCTAATTATTTACATTTACAACGCCTATTAGCATACGTATTTAGATTCATTAATCGTTCCAGAAAGATACATAATCACAGTCTTATACTTACTAAATCAGAGTTATCTTACAGCGCTGATTTCATAATCAAAACAGTTCAGAGGGAAATGTTTCCTGAAGAGTACGAGATACTTTCATCAGGTAAAACATTACCAAATAAAAATCGCCTTAAGAAATTATCACCTTTTATCGAGTCTGGCATTATACGAGTCGGGGGAAGATTGGATAATTCTTGCTATGATTATAATGTCAGGCATCCAGTCATTATCTGCAGCAAACATAATTTTACAAAACTTATTTTTAATACATATCACTTACGCCTATTTCATGCTGGTCCACAGCTACTCTTAGCCACAATTAGACACGAGTATTGGCCTTTGGGTGGTAGAAACCTTGCCAAATCAACTGTTCATAAGTGCGTAAAATGTACGCGATTCAATGGTAAAACAGTTCAACCCATCATGGGTAACTTGCCTAAGGAACGAGTTCAGTTAGAGTTTCCTTTCTTAGAGACTGGCACAGACTATGCTGGGCCCATCCTCTTAGCCGACCGCAAAGGTAGAGGATGTAGATTGATTAAGGCTTACATCTGTGTCTTTGTTTGTCTAGCCACAAGGGCTGTGCATTTGGAGCTTGTCTCCGACCTTACAAAACATGCCTTTATTGCAGCACTGAACAGGTTTATTGCTCGTCGTGGTAAACCAAAGACTATCTATTCAGACAATGGTACTACCTTTATTGGCACCTGTAACGAAATAGCTGACATACTGAGACAGGACTTTTCTTCAGAAATGGCGAATACAGGTATCAACTTTTCTTTTATTCCGGCATACACCCCACACTTCGGTGGCTTATGGGAATCTGCCGTAAAATCCATAAAACATCACCTTAGGCGAATATTAGGTTTGGCACATCTCACATACGAAGAGATGTCTACGTGTCTGATTCAGGTTGAGGCAATACTAAACTCTCGTCCTCTCACTCCTCTTTCCACCGATCCATCTGACCTATACCCCTTAACTCCTGCCCATTTCCTTATTGGGAGGTCTCTCACATCCTTGCCACATCCGCAAGTCACCAACCAGAACATCTCCAGCCTGAAACGTTACCAGCGTATAGAGTACCTGAAGCAACAGTTCTGGAACAGATTCTCTAACGAGTATATCTTTTACCTCCAACAGAGAACCAAGTGGACGGACTCCGATGGGGTGCTTGAAGAGGGAGCAATGGTGGTACTCAAGGAGAAGCAGTTACCACCCCTTATGTGGCCACTTGGCCGTATCGTACGTCTCATACCTGGGAGAGACGGCATAAGTAGAGTCGCAGACGTGAAGACGAAGAGGGGCATAGTCAGACGCGCTTATAACACCATCTGTCCTCTTCCAGCATAATTCTTGAAGACAAATCTTCAACGCCGGGAGCATGTTGTGAACATCACTACGGCCGGGCGACCGCGGGCGGCGGCTGCGGTCGCGGAGGGGGCGTTCGCACGGCGAGCGCGCATCGGCCAACCAAACTACTGCGTCATCGTCCGCCGTACCGAGCGCGCATATACTTATTGTTTTCACGCGTCGATATAATTTTGTTAAACGCTTGCCTTCCATTGTTTATAACCGTAAATACAGTCCATTATAGAAGATTACCGTTGTTTCATCCTGCTAAGACCCGTAGGATAGCACCATATCTTTCTATATTTTATGTTACTTAGGCATACAAGCAAGCAGCTCTCCTGATGGAAAGTGGTCATCACCGCTTATGGACATCTGCAATACCAGAGGCAACGCAAGTAGTCCACGTTGTCCACCTTAGAGACAAAGTTAAAATGTCCTATGTGCCTGTAATTACACCGGCACCAATAGTTCCGCACCCTTTAAATCGCAAAATGGCAATACTCCTTAGTAACAGAAATACGTAAAACTAGCTTTTGCCAGCGGCTTCGCCCGCGTGGGGTCGGAAACAAAGCTAAGCAAACACGTTTTCCCACACAAACTTAGCCACCCGTTTTCACCCTCTGGAGGTTATTGAAATTGAAATCATTTATTCTGCAAATAGGTTACTAATAACACTTTTACAAGTCAAATGAGTTTTTCTTTTAAAACTAGATGAGGTCGGTGTTTCCTATCTGACTACCTTTGAGAAGAAACACCGAAACAAACTCAAAGGTCAAGGTCTCTTTTAAAGCCCAGACAATAAAAAATTAAACTATGTAAGAACCATGCAGGTTAGTCTGGAATGGCCTTTAGAGGAAAGAGCCATACAGATTTGAGTGGACCTGTCCTTATTGTGCACGCATGTGCCGAGTATCGTAGTAGCTCAACCCAGACTTAGGGAGCTCAACGACTCGACGAACATTACCATCAGAAAAGGACATTTGGGTAGGCCCCATAAAGTAGGTACTCAAACTGTCAGACTGAACTTCAGATCTGGGACTAAAACATAATAACCCACATAGTACTCACATTTTCAATTATAATTAAAAATCTTTAAATTTTCTTTCGTTAAATTTTCAAAAATCTTTTCTTATCGGATGCCTACGTCATATAAGGAATACGTCGTCCAAATTTCACGTTTCTACGACCCTCGGTTTAGGCTGTGGCCTGTGCGTTGATCCATCAGTCAGTCAGTCAGGACAAAGCATTTTATATATAGAAGATAATTATGTAAGTACCTACTATTGGTAGGCCGCAAAGCAAAGGCAGCCACGAATTGATTTTGGGTCACACAATCATCAGAGGCGATAAACAGATGTCAAGTGTTAATTAGGTAACGCATTAATCATCGTCATGTCAACTCAGCGTAGATCTAGGAATGTAGTAGGTAAACTAACTACCTATAACACTATTTTGTAGTATCTATTAGCACGGAAAGGCAACAATCAAAGGAAAAAAGACGCCTACGTGTGTTTTTTGGAATTTTCTGGGGCAAATATTAGTCAAGTTCTTATTCAGCTAACTTTATCTACTAAAGATCAAAATAGGTAATTTACATCTATAATAGGCTCCGAACCTATTCTCAAAATAACTGGACCTATTTTCAAAATTCTTTCACTAATACAAAGCTACATTATCACATTTTTATCTCAAAAAATGCACAGTTCCTGTGGGACACGCGGACGAAGTCGCGGGCGAAGTGCTAGTACCTTATAACTGTAAACTTAAAAAATGTGTCTATTAGTAGATTTTAATCAAATATACCTACTAAGCAGACCCAGTATGTTTACGTACATAAATCAGTCAGTTTTTTTACTTACCACCAGGCCAATAAGACCTTTTCATATAGAGAAGAATCGAGCCTTAATGGTTAGGTACGTGCTTGAGTATGTATGTACCGAAATTACCTTCACCAATTAGGCAGGTAAGTAGATAATATCATTGTTAGCAGACACAGCTCTACGGCTTCTACGCAGCCGATTTACCGGATCACTGCTTTTTGGGGCATTCACTTCAAGGTCGGAACGTAGTTGGGTACTTATTGACTTGGCAAAGGTAATTGGTAGGTACTAGACTGGACAAAAGGCAGATTTTTTTATGTTACGTACGCATTTCGATTAATGTGTAATTCGCTGGATTTAGAGGTTATAAAAGGCCTTATATAAGTCCTAATACATAATTGCTAAGGCCTATACAAAGATGGAATGAGGATTGATCACGATTGATTATCACATTCATCACACTTGCACACTGCTTGTTGATGCTTTCAGACCGTTAATCCCAGATTTGTAAGTCAGCCTCATCCTTCGAGAATTCTTCACAGGACAAAAACGAGGATCTAATTTATAGGTACATATATTTATTTGTAACTTTAATAATTTCTCAATCTCCGATTTACTCTTTGAAATTGTATCCATATTTCAGCTCGACCCTTGAAACAACTTAGCTTTTTTGCAATCTAATACGAAATAAATAACTGTCGGTCTGTTTAACAGCGTCCTTCGTCCTATGATTGCTGAAATTTGTTTAGGACCATCCTTCGTGAAGGTCGACCGTTGCAAAATTCAGGTGGATTGGGACATGGGTGAGTTTTATTGAATTTTTCATTAAATCTCAAGAAATTCAAAGGTCAATGTTGTTATTTTATTTATAACACAAGCTGCCACATGACTTTTTTTTTCAATACATATCCAACAAATTATGTACCTACTTACACTCGAATGTATTTCCATCGTTATTTGATGAAGTGTGTTATTATGATTCTTTTGAAAACTCGTCAAAGTACCTATCTAGTCATTATTGTCTTCTGATCATAATATTATTACAATTTCTATATTTAACATTCCACATTACAATTTCTATATTTAACATTAAATCCCCTACCTACAGGATTTAATCTTTAGGGAGTCTCGACTTATAAAGAGCAGACTTCAAAATGTACTTTCTTTCTAAAATATTCAGGTAGCATTTTCAGTAGCTTTTCGATTATATAGTAACCTTCCTCCTTTTTGTTTCAACTCAGTCAAATTCAGCCACTAACCAACCACAAAATACCCGTTGAAGTAGTCAACACACACTATGTACCTACAACCTTTAAAACAAAGCAGCACCAGACAGTTATCCAGAACACAAACAGCTGCCCCAAACGCATACCGCGGTTAAGAATACAAACTAATTAACGGGCAGGTTGAATACATCCCGCAGCTCATCTCGACGACCTCATTCTAACAGATTGTGTTACGACCCCACCATGCAACACCGCATCTCTAGAAAAAAGTTAATCCCTACTTCTGTTTCTGGCGTGCAGAAAATATTCATTTGGGCCGTTTCGAGTTTTGTAAATTAAGGTTGGAGATGTTGGTCATTGTTGGTGTTATAATAAAAATGTAATACTTACTTGTAATTGTCTCATTCCTGGAGAAAAAAGCCTTTTTCTCGTGTAGGGAAGAAACAAGCATTGATCGCGTGTTGAAGATTTCGGAGCGGTATAAGTCTAGATTTCCTCACGATAATTTTGTTAATCGTACCTAAGTCAATGATGTCTAATAATAAATCCGAAATGTCTTTATTCGAAAAATCATCACATTGTTTCTTGTCAGGTTCGGCGTAGGTGTTGGATAAAATCGAAGTTCTGTACCTAACAAAATTATTTAGTAAGTACGAAAATAATTCTGAAATCTGTACGCCCTCACCGCATTACCAGTACCTAATAAAGTGTGGGATGAAAATTTAATGATGAAGGAAACCGTCGCTTCGCATCCGTCCCTATATGTAGACTGTTGTTGAAAATAAGGGTTATATTCGCCTAGGACTTGAAAATTCTAGCTTCGCAATTATGTATTTAGTTATAAGGTTTTTTAATAAAATACTTTTTCGAGTAGTTGTCTGTATCTTTCATTCTTCTGGTGTTAGCAATGGGTATTTGAGGACTTGTGATGACACAATTTGTGTCATCACAAGTCCTCTTCCTTATCCTAGTATCCTAGTCCTGCATCTTCTTTATCGTTCCTTCACTGTTGAAGATCGAAGCCACATACAATATTCCTCCAAGCTATCTGGTCTCCATGACGTGGATCGTTTGGTACATGCTGCCCCCGACAGCTTACTTTGCTCTCTTTACGTGTAGGTACCTACTATTTTTACTACTATTTATCTCAATAAAAAACTACATGCAAAACAGGCCACGGTCAATGTAACTCGATTACTTGACCGAAATGACCAGGTTAGCAAAATACTATATTTATATTTTGATTTTGTTTGTACTCAAAAAGTCCCGAGATAATGATTAAAATCTTTCAATTCTTGCTAATTTGATCATGTATAAGAAGAAAGAAGAAAGTACGAATAGTCTAGTGGTCTAACCATGTGCCTCCCACTGCGAATGGTTCGAGTTCGATTCCGTGGCACGCACCGCTGACTTTTCGAAGTCATGTGCGTATTAGAAATTAATTATCACTTGCTTTAACGGTGAAGGAAAACATCTTGAGGAAACCGGCATGTCCTAGAACCAAAAATTCGAAGACATGTGACGTCCACCAACCCGCACTGGGCCCGCGTGGTGGACTACGGCCCACTCCCTCTCACAGAGAGGAGGCCTGTGTCCCAGCAGTGGGAACATTATATGCCGATTATGCTATGCTTATGCTTATGCTATAAGAAGAAAAAGTTAATTAGCTAGTTAATTAGCTAGTTAGTGCTACGTACCTACAACAATTTCAGCTCCATTGGCTAATAAACTCTGATACCGCAGAAAGTTAACACAACGCATACCTAGCTAAAGGAACAAATTGACAGTGCGAAGCCCTGTCTATTGAAAACTTCCTGATAATGTGTGGCGTTGATATATTCCAGATGCGTTTGACTCACGTACTATAGATATCGGGGCTTTGTCTGCAGAATGATTGGTATGCTGTATTGTTTGGATTGAGTCTGCGTTGGTGGGAGAATAAAGATTTCACACTCGTTTTCGAGGTAAATAAAGTAGATAACTGTACTCGTAACCGTCTAGTGTCGATGTCTCCATTTTGGAATATTACCATGTGACTGTTTTTTGGAAAACAATTTATGCTATGAGTTTTAGTAGAGGAAATGTCGTCGCGGGATTTCTTTGTGATTATTGTGAGGTATCTGTGCCATTTTTTAAGGTAACCTTTAACCTATCGAGTCTTTGATATACACAATAAAAATCTATTATTTGCAGACGCTGGCATCCTCATGCTGCTCAGAATGTAACTATAATACCGAAAGAGAATAGCATTTTTTACGTTTACTCGAGGAAAAATAAAATAAAATTAAACATGATATTGCAAAATCGGAGTAAAACCACGAGTAACAGTTAGTACTTATGCTTTAAGGGTTTAAAAGGATTACGTCAAGAGATCGCTGGGCCATTATCGTCATTTGTTTCAGATCTTTTTTAATGCACATCGCAGTATAACAATTTAATATATTGGCACAGAAAGAACTTTCTCACTCTATTACATACAATGCCCTAGTGTCCTCAATCGTCAGAGAATGTGCGGGTAAATAAAGTGTGGACATTTTTTAACCTCAAATGAACTAAATGCTGAAGCGCCCTTATTATAGTGTCTACCATGTCATTAAGTTGAAAAAAGTAATGCAGTTTATGCCAAAATAATATTTATGATCCTGATGTTCTGTCAACACCTAGCATTAAGTCCCAGTTAACTTATCTATATCATTTTTGAATTCATCTAGGTATTAGATAGGCCCAATCTTGTAACTATGAAAACAGCACGGCACAAAAATAAAAACATGTGCGGTCGGGGGACCCCCGTCAGGAACGAAGTTCCTTACGCCTCGTATAGGTATAACTAGACTTTTGCCCGCAACTCCGTCCGCGTGGATTACAATGAAATTACCAGTTTAAGTGACCTCCGTAGTGTAGGGTGGCTAGTACTACCAAGAGGTCAAGCTGTATCTCTGGTTTAACCCACCAGAATTAGATGAAACGTGGCCTAGATTTTAAGTTGAACCCCAAGCTATCGAACTGTGAAAACCACATCAAAATCCGTTCAGTACTTTTTGCGTGATGTGCGCAAAAACAGACAAACAGAGTAACAGACAAAAATTCAAAAAAAAATATTTTCGGGCATACGTCCCAGTACCCAATCCCGACTATTATTTCTGGAATATCTTCAATGTACAGACACGGCTTTTTTACAATTTTATAATAATATAGAAGTGTAGATAGAAAGAAACAGAGTAAGACAGAAAGACGCATGGAGGGAGTATAACGTACGCTTTGTCCTTACATGACGTATTCTACCAGTCAGTTCCTACAGTCCTACCGCAAGCAGCGTTATGGAACTTCGTTCCAAAATGATTTACTTAAACATTTTTTTGAACACTTGGTAGATATGTTTACTGTTTAAAAAAATGCACAGGACGTAATAAAATTGCACTAGGTACCTACATAGTACACAAACAACCCGGTAAAGCTCAAACACTTACAAATTAATTTAAAATACTCCACCTACCATGCTTCCACTCCAGATTTAATTTGTTTAGCATTCTACTTTATAACAAGCGACGTCGCAGGCACAAATTATATGCAAAATGACTTAAAATGTAGCTAGACTGAAACTCTTAAGCCCCGAACAACTTTGAGCATTTAGCACGTATTTTACGTTTTTTCAAGGAATATTATTTCTCTTGGAAGTCTCGGAGCGTAATAAAATGAGTACTTAGAATTTTTTCAAGCGAATTTTTCTTTATGACCGCCAAGGCTGCTCTTGCCGTTTCTAATTTTAGGAACCTTTGAGTTTCAGTAAATTTAGAGTTGCTTTTCATAAAGGCACTGTGGATTTGGTTTTTTGGCAGCGGTAATTACTGTCGAATTCAGGGTGGAAATAAAATGGAGTGAATCAGTTCCTTTTAAAATTTATACGTTCTTTGTAGAGCTGCTTTTCTTCTAAGACAAAAACTGTTCTAAATATTTGATATTTTCTTTACGGATGCCTGACTTTTATGCCCAAGTGAGCGTTGTTAAACTCGTATATCGTCATAGTTTATTTTATTTTACTTACATCGGATTGCCTCTGTAGCTGGAATACTATTGAAAATTGCATTGCACATTTGGCGCGATCATATATAATCTCCATGGCAATTAGTCTGTGTCTGTGTTCCCGAGAGGGGTAAGTAGGTATAATATTACACCCAGATTTCGTTAACTAGGTTATAAATCCCATGAAACACGGGCACATATCTGTAGGTACTCCGACTAATAGGTAATAATTTACTATTGGAAACATTCAGTTAAAATTTGCCTGGCCTAGGCGAACAACTTAGGACACCACAGTATCGTGCTCACGACCATTAGACAATGAAGCAGTCAAACGAATAACAAAAAAAGAATTATTTACATAATAACACGACTGATGTAGGTTATATGACGTAGGTATATTTCCAGCAAGCAATCATGAACATAGTTTTACTTACTTAAAACTGATGCTCATCAGTTTTCCTTACTTGAGTAATTCGATATCCTATTTGAGAAGTTGAACAAAGGCGAACTTATCAAAGGATTCTCATCATGGTATAAGTGTGTACTTGATAGCGTAATAAGTAGATACACTCTCGAAGACTGTGAAAACGACTAATGAGTATCTCTAGTTGAATGTAAGTGATTTTGAATTTCAAGGGTTTGTTTTTAAGGTTGCTGCCCGTACTCTATTACCTACTGAGTACCTACCTACTAGCTTTTGCTCGCGACTTTGTCCGTGTGGACTTTAATATTCCGTGAGAATATCGAAAAATCTGGCCTTAATCCTTGGCCGCATCAGCGGGTCTACTCTCTAAGCACGAAATCCATAGTTTCGACCTTAGTTACGGGCGTTTCTTACTCCGTATCACCTACGGACTTAAGATTAGTTCGGGGCCCGAACTAAGAATGAATAATAGCACGATTTGACAGTTGTCCCTACTGTTTTTATCCGTCCGAAAAATTGAATTTGACATTTGTTTTGACGGAATCTTATGTCTATTGTACTTTCGGACGAGCCCGTAACTTCGTTGACGGACTTACAGAGTAGACCCCCAGAAAAGGATCGTCCGTGCAAAATTTAAGCCTTCTAGGTCCAAGGATTTGGGCTGAACGTTGTTGGGCGCATCTAACGACTGAAATATTTGCTTTTCATCTAAACTAATATTATAAAGAAAAGTTGAGAAAGAAAACAGTTGTGGCAGCATTTGTGGCGGCATTTTGTGGCTATCGCGAGTTGCCAGTGTACGGCGAGGCCAAGTGCGTGGGTACCTACGTGCCAATAATGTCAATTCGATTAAGAAGATGAGTAATATGTGCAAGCACCTGTGCTATGATGAAAAATCGATAATTCTGACTCATTTGAACATGTCAGCTGTCAAACAAATAAAATGTTACCTACAAAATACGTTCCAATTTCTGTATCTGGTCCAATAACAAAGTAATTACGTAGGTATCTATCTACATACGGTATTTGAATATATTTATCCATAAAATAATGAATAACGTAGGTACGCACGGCTGAATGATATCATAGAGCTCTAATTTCTGCTTTATTATTTTTGATCTGTATTTCATTTGCACCAATTGCAATTGCACCCACTATTCGAACTTCATTAACCTTTGTATTGTGATAAATAATAATTTGCACACGCGTACCTAATTATTTAATTAGCAAACTTATATGACAACAAAGTTTCTGTATAATTCCAAGTTTATAAAAGATGCGGTCAGGAACATTCACTTATAGAGAACTAGCTTCCGCCCGCGGCTTCGCCCGCGTTTTTAGAATAAAAAGTAGCTATGTGTTATTCTGATGTATAAGCTATATTACTGTAAAGTTTCATCAAAATCCGTCCTGTCGTTTTTGCGTGAAAGAGTAACAAACATCCATACATACATACATCCATCCTCACAAACCTTCGCATTTATAATATTAGTAGGATAGGATAGGATATTAGTAGGATTTCCTATGGTCCCTACCTCAGATCATAGAAACAAGGAGATATGCCATCATAGCAAATTAGTACGGGAACAACTAATGCCACTTTTAGTACATTTTTGACACAATTACGCGCATAATTAAGCGCTTCTTGTGAATAAAAAGATCTCCTACGCATTGAACATTCCGCACACCCTCAATCTAACAATGTTAATCGTCACTCAACACTAGCACCAAACTAAAACACTGTATTTATACCATCGATCGTGTTCGGTTCGTCACCAGTGCGTACGTTTTTAATATGATCAATTTGCTCAAGATCAGGCATCAAGCTCGATAGCGTCTTGGCACATCTCCTTGTTTCTATGATCTGGGGCCGTACCATGACGTGTTAAAACCATCATTGTTCCACTGTAAACAAGGGATAGCGCTATTCGTGCTGTATAGTGCCATCCCTCTCTCACAGCGGAATAATGATGGCAATAACACGTCGTGGTACGGCCCCTTTTTTTTTTTTTTTTTTTTTTTTTTTGGGGATGGGAAATCATCAAATGACCCCTCCCGCTCTGGGCGGAGCGGAAGGGAGTGTCAGACTCTTACTGACTAAAACCCACCCATGTTCCTTCGTTGCCCGTTACATTCCAGGGCTGCGGTGTCTCTTTCGAACAGTCCCGCAGCCCTGGCAGGCTTCGGCCCTTGCGGGCCCCTACGCTGTTGCTGACTCTCTTTGAGGCGCGCGTGGAACACGAACGCGCCGTCGACCCGGCCTGTCGTCATGAGACGGACGGACGGTGAGCATACCCAACTCACCGTCCACAGGCCCGCGCCTACGGTGGCCGGGGGCCATCAAATGACCCCCGACGCCCGGGGCGTCCACCGCCGCGGCGGCTGGGACGTGAGGCTCTCTCCCTCTCACGCCCCGCCACCTCCTTCGCTAGCATGACTGCTTCGCAGAAGGAGGTGACGGCTTCCCATTCCCTCTCGCCCCGGACCATGGCTTGAACCAGGGCCGGGCGCGAGAGGTCGCCGCCGCCGATCGCCGTTACGAGGACACGGCGGTGCTCCGCCCAAGCGGGGCACACCTCTACAGTGTGCTCCGCCGTGTCCTCCGGTCGATCCACGCAGTGGTGGCACCCGGGCGTTTCCTCCCGCCCGATTCGATGCAGGAACCTCCCGAAACACCCATGTCCGGTGAGGACCTGCGTCAGGCGGAAGGTGAGGACGCCGTGGCGCCTCTCTAGCCACTCCTCAAAGAGGGGCACTATCGCCACTATTGTGGCGTGCCCTGCACGGGGCTGCGACAGTCGCTCTCTCCATGTCGCCATGAGATCGCGCCGGAGGTCTGTCCGCTGAGCGACGATTTGCCGCGGCAGCGGAGTTTCCCCCCGGCGTAGTACCTCCGCGCGCCAGTCCCGCAGGCGCGCGAGGACTATCGCCTCCAGATCCCATGGCGGCAATCCGGCAAGGAGGCTCGCCGCCTCGCCGGAGATCGTGCGGTATCCACGGACCAGCCTCACGGCTACCACCTTTTGGGGCGCGTTAAGATAGTGGGCGGCTCGCCGCCCCAGAGAACGCGCCCACACCGGGGCCCCGTAAAGGGCCATGGACCGCACGACCCCCGCGTAGAGCCTCCGGCAGGAGGCGTTTGGCCCCCTCAGGTTGGGCAAGAGCCGTTTGAAGGCAGCCCCTGCCCGTTCCAATTTGGGAGCCAAACGTCGAAAGTGCTCAACGAAGTTCCACCGGCTGTCGAGGACGAGTCCTAGGTACTTCAGGTCCAGGCCCCTGAGGTCCCTACTAATACCTACTTATTATAAATGCGAAAATGTGTTTGTTGGTTTGTCCTTCTTTCCCCCAGCAACGGAGCCATAGATTGCTATGATTTTTTGCATAGAGATAGTCTATGGAATTCTTTTTGAGAAATAAAGTTCTTAAACCTTAAAAAAGGAACCCTTATGGTGCGACTTCGTTGGCCCACACTAGGATTTCTCCTGTATCGTGGGTGCGTTTACAAACACAAATTTCACATACACAAACAGCCAGACCTATTGTGCAATGCGGGAATCCAACCCGCGACACGTTGCGCAGCAGCCAATCTCTCAGCCACTGCGACAACCGTGCGGTCGGTGTATCTGTCTGTCACACCTGCTTATTTCAGCAACTACTTATGCTATCGACTTGAAATTTGAAATAATTATAAAGAATGCTTGTGCAACTTTATTGCAAATCAAAAAAGTCAAAAAATATTTTTATGTTCATTGCAAAAGCGGCCGGAGTGGGGGTCCGAAATTTCAAAGTGGGGTTACTAGGTCATGTGACATATCATATGAAAGGGCTTGATATGCATATTTCAAAATATATTTTTATATAATTTTATGTCTCACAGTTTTCGACATATGATGAAAAACGTCTGAAAAAATACCATTCCCCCCCCCCTTATCTCCGAAGTTTGCGGAGCGAAAAATCTGAAATAATTAGAGTTGATAGGAATTGATCCAAATATTGCACCAAAAATAAAACGATGTTCCTAACTAGTACAGTTTTTCATCAAAATCATCAAAATTCCTTCACAAACAAACTTAGTTATGCGGTCCGGTTTTTTTCACTTTATACGTCCAAAAATGATACGGAACCCTCGGTGCGCGAGTACGACTCGCGCTTGGCCGGTTTTTTCTACTTACCTATCCAATGGTGAATTGGTGACCCTAGCAAAGGCTCTCATTCCTCACATAGGTGCAATCTATACCTACATACTAATATTATAAAGCTGAACAGTTTTTTTGTTTGTTTGATTGCGCTAATCTCTAGAATAAGATAAAGATAATAGACCAGTCGGATTTTGAAAAAATATTTTTCAGCCTTTTTTTTAATATGAATAATTAAGTAATCAATTTAATTCTAGGCTTGAACTTACTTGATTATTCAGGTTAAAAAAGTCTCTTTATGTAGTTGTTTTTAATTTTGGGCATTTTTATAGTAACGTTTAGGTACATAGACGCTCTGCATTTGTGAACTAAAGCAAAAACGCGGACAATTTAATCCAAAAATAAATAAAAACAGCTTCTCTACGGCTGTTGACTATCCGTTTCAGTGTGGTAGTGATGTGGATCGAGTTGATCAAAGGTGATTGGAAACCAAAAATACACAAAAAGAGAACACACTGTATAGGACAGTACCCCTATCATGAGTTTTTTTGACGTATAGTTTCGTTAACGTAAGCATATTTTGAATTTAAAATACAGCAGTCCTGGAACATTTTCATAAAATTTTATACAATTTGCACATTTTAAAAAATACAAAGAAATTAATGAAGTGTTTAATTTATATAATTATTGTATTACAAACGTGTATTTTCAATTGAAAATATGCTTACGTTAACGATATTACACGTCAAAAAAACTCATGATATAGGTACTGCTCTTTGCTAGGTCTTGTTTCAAATGCAGTATTTTTACACTATTATTTTCATCCTTCTTATCACTATTTTTACGTAAATGACAGGTACATGACATAGCGTGTAGATATATTATTTAAAAAAAAGTCTTTTAAGTAAGATTTAAAATCCTCATGGATTTTAGATGTTTTTTTAGTTTTTATATACCTACTTAAGTATATTTTACTAATTATTTAGGTACGAACACTATTGTTTAAGTTACAAAATTTTTTTTTTTATTATGGTTTTGTACTATAACCTACTTCATACACAGCTTGCATGAATGATGAACTGCTAACTACTCAGACCTTTGACCGCAAGGGCGTTGATCTCTAATTATCTTGATCAATTCACATCTTCCGGATTAGCATACTCACTTACTGCTGCATTGGAAAACCTATTATAGGTACATCCATTCTATTATATCTAGTTGCGTCAATATCAATATTATCAGCATACTTCAGCCATTAGAATAATGGTTGGATTATTCTTTAAGTTCCTCAATATTTACAATGTATAAAGGACTACCTCACACCTAACAATATAAAAGTAGGTATACCCACCTACAAACTACCTGAAGCTACAGTGAGGTTATGAAAGATATAGAGCAAAATTATAACTAAGTATGGGAATGTAGAAATCAATAATCTTAATTTCTTAAATATAACATCATCACCATCACCATCAAAAGCAGTGGTAGCCTAGTGGTTTAACCATGTGCCTCCCACGGCGACTAGTTCGAGTTCGATCCCGAGGCACGCACCGCTGACTTTTCGAAGTCATGTGCGTATTTAAAATTAATTAAGTATCACTTGGTTTAACGGTGAAGGATAACATCGTGAGGAAACCGGCATGTCCTAGAACCAAAAATTCGAAAAACATGTGACGTCCATCAGTCGGCACTGTGCCCGCGTGGTGGACTACGGCCCACTCCCACTCACAGAAGAGGCCTGTGTCCCAGCAGATGCTATTATGCTAAAGCCATCTTATGCTCATCATGTTTTTAAACATATAAGACATTTCAAAAACAACAGACGCAGGCGGGGTTGAACCCGCGACCTCTGTCGTAACGTGATAAGCTCTAACCAACTGAGCTACTGTGTCTTCGTGTTTTTTCAATTCAGCATTTTAGGAGACATCAAATCTTCATTTCGAGAACGCTCTCAAATGGAAGCGATTTATTATTTCGACCCTCATTGACATTGATTGAAACAATAGGTATCGAGTGTACTCAGCATTAGATAGAATGAGCAATAGAAGCCACAGATCTAATCAGGTTGACATCTTTGCGGAAGCCGTAGACATATGACCGAGTGACCTATTGGTCGCGTCGCCGGATTATGTGACATACCTACATGACCTCAACATTATCACAATACAAATACAGAAGGCCAGCTCCGTACAACGATCGATAACATACGCATACACAGTCAAACATAAGATAAGACTACGTACGTACACCGCAATCTCAAACCATCTCAAACGAATGCCAGTCGCGAGTGCGCTTGCACTTGCTGTACGAATACGCGTGTCTATAGCCGTGTATCCATTTGAGCAGCCTCAGGCCGATTAGCCTTTACTTGAGACTAATCATAATAATAAGTCGTATATCCTCTAAAGGCAGCCTCGGATCTAGCAGCTGCCACGACCCGTTGCAGCCCAATTGGAGACGGGATGCCTCAACTTGCGCACACGCGTCATGAGCCAAATTCGTCACTGTAGGCTGAGCCATATTATGTCGGTTTTATAGCCGTATATTCATTTGAGCAGCCTCAGTCTGCCTCAAGTAGAGGCTGCTCGGCTTAAGGCTGCTCAAATGGATACACGGCTATAGGATTGGCTCTTAGTGCAGCGTGCCTCAGGTTGAGGCATCCCGTTTTCCGTTGCGTAACCGCAACTGGAGCCGGTGATGCCTATAGGTACACGGCTTTAGTGTGCATGCCTTTTCGCTCGTTAAATGGAGCTTCCTTTGTTTCTAATTAAGAGTAGGTAATCGTCTAACTATATGTAGTCGCTGTAGTTTCAGCAAAACTTCTAAAAGCGGTACCATGTCGTCTCCTTGCCGTCATGGTTTCGTTGAGAAAAAGGGATAGTAGGTACTATTCGTTCTGTATGGGTCTATCTATGTATCTCTCTCTGGAACAATTATCATAAAACACATAGTATCGCTCCAGGTCATGTCTGAATATTATATGAAAGGTACACAAACAGTTCGTCCTAGACACTTTCTTGAAGTTTGATATTCTAGTAAAGTTTTGCGAAGTTTTGCTTCCGAGTAGTTACCTACAAAACTATTAACTCTATTATTGGAGTCCATACTCAACCAGCCGTTTACAAAAACTAAAACTAAATATCAAAACTAAAATAAATAGACTCTATACTCAAAAGTTCATGAAAGGTTACGATGATATTACATCAAGAAAATACTGTCACTTATAACTTTAATAGGTGATTCGGAAAACCGATTTCAAATAGAACCGTTCAATCAAATTGTCTTAACGTTCGTTTATAAGTCAACAAAGAAGGCGGCCTTGACCTTTGACATACCGATTTCAAAGGGACTACTTTTACAAATCTCGAGAATTTTTTTTTCTTTAGGGGCCTTTGGTTGAGATATTTTATTGTATTTATTAGTAGGCAGGTGAGTGTATCTAAGTACTTATAAGAAATTAATCTTAGTATAATAGTATAGGTACCGGTATTAAAGATGATCACAGATCGCGCATGTACATTTTCCGTCCAATAGACAATAGACAGTTGACAATACGTAATAGAAAATGGTCCAATTAGACGACGAGCATCGACTGATGAACCAATCGCCTGCAGCCTCGGCGCCCCCCGTCTTTTTCATTCCGCCAAAGAGACCGAAAATCAGCTAGTGCGCATGTGACGTTTGAGATCAAGACTGACGCCGGGACTTATACCTAATATCAACAGATTACTACTTTACCAGTCAATAATCTCAAAAATATTAGCTTATCAGTGTGGTAGAGAAGCTGACATGTAAAAATAGCAATCGCAACTAGTGGAGGCAGAAAAAATAACCGTTGAGGGAATAAGAATATTTTTACAATTATTTAAAACCAAAACAATTACTACAAAGCTTTATTTTTTATTTCATCACTCATTTTAACTTACAAATCTTATCCCCCATCTTAAAAAGCACATGAACTAAACAGAACATTTCCTCACTATCTTTAGATGGGTGTCCGCGCTCGATTAGACCCCTGACCTCTCTTAATTGCGACCCAAGTGGATAATAGTGTAATAAGATAATAGCACAGGAAGGAACACGGACTTTGTTACAAGGGAGCGATCAGCTGTTTTTAAATGGACCTATTAATTGTTTAGTCACTGGGATTGTTGCACGTCAAGTGTTTCTTGAGTTAAGAACTGTTAAATACTGAACACTGAGGTATCCAGTACCTACTTAAATTTTGACCTAGTCTGCAGGTATACTAGTAGAGTTGAGGTTGGAAAATAAAACAACCAAACTGCTGTTCTACAGCTGGTTACATTTGATAAAAATTGCTAGACTTAACTTTATATTATAATCCATCTTGTATACATTAAGGAATACAATAAATGATTGAGTATTGAGTATTCAAATCGTCGTAACGAAATATAAACCATAAAACTCTATTGTTTTGTTTGTAGCTACATTTGCCGACAACAGCGAAGACTACCTACACAGCTAGACAGCTGACAGTGACAACTTGTCAAATGTCAGTACATGACGTCTAACGTCAAATTCCTACATCGCGCAAGCGGAGTGTTCACAGTAGTTAGCATAAATACAGAAACCCGACATCAACTGTCGGGGCAGTGGCCCGCCAGACAATAACACCCGATCTGGTAGGAGGATCCTCCCTTTTCAATGGAGGGACATTCCACCTCGTCTCCCATTTCTCAAAGTTTTTTTAAGACAAAGCATGTTATGTGACGCTTGAAATGTCTTCTGCATCTTAGTTATCACTAGCGACCTGCCCCGGCTTCGCACGGGTGCAATCTCCTGATGTGGAGACAAACATGTCAAAACAGTTTTTTTATTGTAGCCGAAAAGTGAAAGGTAATAATTATTATAGCATATTATTTTATAGGCCTTGTTTTTATAGTTTTTTTTTTGACATAACACACTTAGGGCGGGTTGCTTTAAACCATCTATATTCGTAAGTCAGTACGTAATCGTTAAGTCAGTATGAAATTGTCATACAAGCCGCCATATTTGACGATTACAGATACGTAACTGTAAGATGAAACAACATGGCCTTAGAGCGGACGTGCGATCCCTATATCGACAATTATTATAATCCTGGAATCTCGAGTTCAGTCAGTACAAAGCAAAGCTAGACAGTAAAGGAATAGACTATGAACTTATAATCGGTCGATCCCTCAGATCATAGAAACAAGGAGATGTGCCAAGGCGCTATCGAGCTTGATGCCTGATCTTGAGCAAATTCACAATCGTTGGTATAAATACAGTGTTTTAGTTTAGTGCTAGTGTTGAGTGACGATTAACAGTGTTAGATTGAGGGTGTGCGGAATGTTCAATGCGTGCGAGATTTTTTTATTCAAAAAGCTCGAAAATGGGTGCGAATTTGGCCACTCCAGGGTTTTGCACGGTGCGAATTTTGGCCACGTGAGGGGTGCGCGTAATTGTTTTGAAAAATGTACTAAAAGTGGCATCAGTTGTTCCCGTACTAATTTGCTATGATGGCATATCTCCTTGTTTATATGATCTGAGGTCGATCCTATTCATTGCGAACCAGGCTACATGTTTTAGCTATTGTGCTAGCTTAGCACGAACACAGTCATAAATAAAGATTATGTGGAAGAGATAGCGAGGGAATATAAAAAAATGTTTTTTTATTTTTCTATTTTGAGTGACATAAACACGCGAATACAGTAATGGCGTGAATTCATTTCCACTAATAACCCACATACCACTTTTTTGCTATAAATAAAAAGTGGACGTTCCGTTAAAAATTTTGCTTCTGAAGAAATGATGGCGCATTTTAATTTCATATCGTATGATGTGAATCGTTTGCGCGTAACATTTGTAATACTATTAAACGTACTTCAAATATTGGGTAGGTATAGTATTCCAACAAAATGCGCTAAAAGGTTTCTGAAATTCCAATGTAGTGTTTTTCGTATTTACATTTTACAGAACTAACAAATAAAATGCTATAAGTAAACAAATTGTTACAAAAAATAGAGGATTAGTCTCTTCATTAAAAATATTGAATAGTGAAGCTGATTCTAACATACACGCAGTTGAAAAAAGACTAGGCATAGCGGCGCTGCGCCTACAAAGATTGCTATGTGTTGATTTTGATGCAATTTTAATCCTTATTTCTTAAGGATTTGCATCAAAAATCAACAATCGAAAAAAAACACAGCGATTTTTGTAGGCGCAGCGACGATAGAGCAGATATCTCAGACAGCTCAGATAATTATACCTACTCTAGGCATATAGAATTAGCTGTACCGATTTCAACTTATTTGACACAACGCTTATAAAGTATTCAGAGAAGGACACAGGTTACTTCTTATTCGGGTTCATGAAGTAGTTCTTCTAGGATACGAGTGAAACCATGGCAAACAGCTTGTGAATGATATTAACGATTCAAAGTTGAGTCATTGCTATTTGTTTTTAATTAATGATTGGTAAACGATGACACACATTGGTGAGCTGTGTCGGTTTTCCTTGTCTGATAAGTCATTAGAAGGTAGGTAGGTACCTAACTTCTGAGTTCTGGTATTAGGTATATTTTGTCCAGACAAAGGAATACATTATGGTAAGTACCTACCTATTTGTGGTTGTAGCGCCATGGTTAATAAATAAAACACTTTGTTATGATTGCATTGTGTTAGTCGTGCTGTCGCTACGGCTGCTCGGCTAGAAGTGAGAGTGCGGTGCGCTATACCGCGATCCCCCCACCGTACAACCCCACCACAGCCCGCATAACTTGTTTATTAAACATTAGTACGTTACAGCGGTCATAGAGAATGTCGCAAAATAATATTTTGAAATTCAAATATTAGACCTAAAAGCTAAATACCACAACAATATTTAACTTTGTTTTGTCCATAGCGCCTAACATGCGCGCCGCGACAAAATTTTGTCGACGCTTTTATCGTGCATTTGTCTCGTATTTGCCCGAGTAAGAGCGAGACAAAACAGTCGACAAATTTTGTCGCGGCGCGCATGTTAGCCCTACATGTTCAATTATTATCATATTTCCTATCCCTATTAATATTTAAAATACAAAAGTGTGTTATTTGGTTTTTCCTGCTTTCACGCAGCAACGGAGCAACAGATCGCCATGATCATGTTTGTAATAGAGATAATTTATGGGCCGGAGAGTGATGTAAGCTACTCTTTATCCCGGGTACGTTTCCATGCGATAATAAACCTGCGTACCGCGAAAAAAAAGATATTGCGTATACACTATACACCATCCCATAATATGCTTCAAAAGTTATGTCAACTCTGAAATAGAGTAAAAAACAGTTTATTCTTTTTTCAAAAGAACCGTTCAAATTAATTCCTTTCAATATTAAACAACTGATATTAGGTATTACAGTGGAAGACACTTCAATTTTCTCTATACACTTAAAGGGAGGTACGTCCGACACACGAGTGTGGCTTCCGACTAACTCGATTTGCACGCTGTTTCCTGCGGACAACAATTGATATGGTTTCAGGTTTAGTCGGTTCGTGTTATGTCGCACTTATGTAAGAGGTTTTAATATGGAGTCGATGACTTTGCAGTTATTTACTTATTTTATTTAGAGCCGATTTTTCAATCGCCAGATCACTTCACCTGCTGGCTTAGCATAACAATTCTATCTCTATTCTACAAAAGAATAGACAAAGTTCTTTCTATCCAAATCGTTATTATTATTATAGGAATTTTGTCTACTGAAGAATAGAAACATTTCTTCACTTCATTGTATGCATAAAACGGTAGAAATCTTTCTACAATCTGTCACTTTGTCTATTCTTCTGAACACAAAACTCGTTTCTATCGTGGTCATGCTAGGCCGGCTGAAGTCCTGAAGTAGGTATCTATAATTTTAAAGGATAGTGAGCGAATCCGGTCCAAGAGCGGCCAAAGATAAGACATATGCCAAATGAAAGGACATAACGTAGTCTTCAAATAAGCAAACTGGCATCAGAATCTGTCCCGGTGATTCTGAGTTATATTAAGTTTTTTAAGGTTCATAGTTTATTATTGATTTTCATGATTTAATATTCGGATTTTAACAATTAAGGTATCATTACATTTGTCTTGGTACCACGAGTGACATTAGCTATAATTATGTAGATAAAAAAAAACATGGTGGATTTTAGCCAATGAAAATAATATTACATTTTTTAGTGAAATGGTAATTGATGACTGATTACTGAGGCAGTCTTTCACTATCCTTTGTTGAGTTGTGCTTTTCTCTTTTTTTTCTACTGATTCATTATATGGACAAGTATACGACAAAGATTTAAAAACTCGTGTGGACTGTACGTAGATTCCACCACCGCAATTCACTATCGTATTATTGTTATCAGGATTACTAAAATTAAATAGCGCACTGGAAAACATTAGCCCCATCCAACATCCACAAAGTGGTCAACTTGGTAAGCATGATACCCAAAGCAGTTTGGGGTTTATCGCACTTTCTAGAAAGTGACGGTGTCTTGTGTCTCGGTGTCCAAAATCAAAAGCCAGTCATTCGAAAATCAGACAGTACCTTAGTGTAGGTACTAAGTCAGTAGACAAAAAAAATAGGAATCTCACGTCACAACTCAACAAAGGATAGTAAAAGACTGCCTCTGTCATCGATCACCACTGGCATCAATGACGAATTCATTAAAAAAAAATATCCTTAACCCATCATATTAATATCCGGAACGTGAATCCACGCGAGACAAAATTAGGTACATTTTTACTGTGTCTAAAATTGTTGCACACGAAAGGTTAATATCCACTGTGTTGGTTTTTTTTTTTAATCCACATAGCCAATGTCACTCGCGGTACCTATAAAGACAAATGTTATGATACCTCATTTGTTAAAATCCGAATACTAAGTCGTGAAAACCAATATAAACTATGAACCATAAAAACGTAGCATTACTCAGAATCACTCGGACAGATTCTGATGCCCATCTGCATACTTGAAGACTACATTATACCCTTTCATTTGGCATATGTCTTAATCGAGGCGGCTCTTGGACCAACTCCCATACAAAGTTGCCCACTGTCTAATTTTTGACAGTTTTTCTAAACAAAAACAATTTTATTCTTCGGATAAAAAATAACTGACGATGGAAACATCAACCCTTATTTACTTTAATTATTACGGTAACAAATCAATTATCTCGTTAATCTAGTAGTCAAGCGTGATTCCTGAGCGTGACATTCTGAGTTCAATCCCTTAAGTCGGGCAAAAAGTTACTGGGTTTTTGCATTAGGAAATTTTTAGTAGCTGGCCGAAGTCTGAATTTATGCTTGTTAGGATCCTAGGACCGTATATTTGGAATCAAATAAATATTTTCCTAATAAAGTTAAAAGTTCGAAGGGGATGACAGAAGCTAGTACTTACCTAAGCGAGCAAAGTGAGCAACAAAGCCTCTGTGATCCCTTTTGTGTCAGGTTACTGTTAACTTTGCAGACAGGCGGGGCTCCACTCCATCGACCATCACCTTCCCCCTTTAAGTTGATGCTTTCTAAGATTCCAAATATCCGGTCCATTACAATCACCCTAGGATTTTCGCAAAGATTCGATTTGTTCGATTATCCTACGACATATAAACACATAAAACAAGAAAAACCTTAGTTTGATATCGATACGGTAGGTAGGTACCTACCGCAGTACCGATCAAACTAAGATTTTTGGCAAAACGAAGTTTATCAAGAAAATGGACCGGATGACAACATAAAATCTGTCAGTAGGTACCTACCTCCCAAAAGGTACGGGATGTTCTATTTTATTCATAACAGAAGACCAAAACGTGACTGACATCCCAAAACTAATAATGATTCCCTCAATTCACCTTTCACCAAAGCATTCGTTCTTTTCCCAAAACGAACATAAAAACACGAACGAAGTAGACATCAAACGACACAGATAATGGAACTAAAAGTACACGAGTTTCTGCGGTGTAATTTGAAGTCCCCACGGGGAATTAGGACCTGTTGCAATCAGGCCAAATCCGAGCGCCCTTATCCCTGTAAGCATAGTTTTTTGGGCCCTTTAAAATACCCAGAATTTTGGGCTCATAGAGGTTTATTCCATCGTATTTCCCTTATTCCTCTGTTATTTTATAATTAAAATCTCAGTGTTCTAAAATGGAATTTCCGAGTATTAAAACCCGTTTTGAAGTCGCTAGAAATGTCGTTATTTTCTCTATTAATAGAGGCTGTGTCAGTATATTGGTACCTACACAGTAATGACAGTTGGATAACGGACAATTTCGTGTTTGGGCACAAATCATCCAAAATATAATGGAATAACGCTGTCCTGACACTCGCACCTGGGAATAAAATATGGTTTTGACGCTCTATGTTTAGAAATATATTTTTTACTTATATTTTTGCTCAAAGTTACTTTATTGTGATAAATAAAAGAAGACTATCACAAGCAAATTCTAGAAAATAGAATTTGAATACCTACCTATTTTTAAAATAAATAATTTTCCTATCTGATACCAAAAAATATTTCATGATTTATGACTAACTTTTAAACCAGCATTTTCATTAAAAATAATAATGATTTGAATTTGCCTTTGGTATTACGTATTTTTGCTTGTTACCTGGTACCTACAAAGTAGTGTTCTCATAGAATTAATTACAGTGGATTATCTAATATTATTTCAAATTATTTCAACAAATTCTTGTTTGCAATATAAGGCTGTGTCCCCAATAGGCAAACTGTGAGCGGCCGACTGAGCTTGCGGCGTATAGGTTTAGTACGCCCTTCCATATATTTGAAATGGAGTGACCACAGTTTGCTCAGTCGGCTCACAGTTTGCCTATTGGGGACACAGCCTGATAGCTCTGTATTAAACTTCGACGCAAGAGCTAGTCTGAGCTACGTATCTAAGATACTTAGGCAACCATAAACTACAGGAAATTGATCTTAAAATTGAGTCTAGAGCAATCAAAGTTTCTTGATAACGTTGGTGGATGGTATTAATGCAAGATGTATGCAAGTAATAAACCGTGTTGATGTAGATATAGTATAAGTTTATAACTATATCCGTGCGGAAAAAGAATGGGATAGAAAATGGCGTCGGCTCTATTCACCTCTCGCTCGCATTCCGGCAGGTGTGAGTATAGACAGCAACAGTGTGCAAGCGAAAGTGGAATATAGGCGACACCATATTTTATAATCCCATTATTTATCTGTGCGGGTTGTTTATATTACTTGCTATATCTTTTATTAGTACCATGTAGTATTAAAATACCGGTGTGACACGGTATTTGAGTTGTGGAGATAAAATACTGATATTCAGCCGCATCTTGCATTGGAAGCCGACCACAACCTAATTAAGAAAAAGATAGCCGGATGATCATATGTCTATGTCTACTTTGTACTTCTTATGAAGCACAAAGTAAGCACTTCAAGTACTACGTAGGTAGGTACGGTGTCCTAGTGTATTATAAGTTGTCTATTAGAACTAAACTTCTAGTCACGAGGTGAAGTTTGTTTGAAGCTTGACAAAGCCTTACCTACACTAACTTGCGAAAACGCGGTTACTTGGTGTTTCTCTTTGAACAATGACAAATCAAATAGAAATAGAAAGGTCATCATTTGATGTACAAAACAGCAAAATTTTCAATACAAAACGTCACAATATGGCGCAAGGTCAGTCCTATTCTTATTTTGATCGAAGAAAATTTTCGTTTATTTTCAATAAAACTAGTATTTCAAAAGAAGAATTTAGTGATAAAACTAAGTAGAATGGTTAACTCGTACGTAAGTAAGGTATAATAATTCACTCTTCAACACCATTCCTGGATCTGGATTGCGTTAATATAACTAGTTCACTAAGCTTGCAATCACAGAATAGGTACCTACTAAATTCTAATTCCGGCTACTTACTGCATAACATACCTAACATCACGCCTGTTTTCCCAAAAAGGATCGGTAGAACTAGTAAACCTTCATTTTGCCTGTTAACCATTGGCTTTAACCGGGCTTAAGAGGGAACAGGGCGTGAGATTCTCCATACAAACGTATTCCCCTTTTTTCTTCCTGAATAATGGCTCTAGAGTATTTTTTTTTGTTTCATAAAATCAAGGTCTGCTGTATACATGTCCCTGTCATTTTCTTTTTTTCAGCAACTAATTAGTAAAGAAAATATGACCCTCCAAAAATTACAAAAAATGACCTATTTTTACCGCCGTGATTAGAGGACTACCAGACAATTTAGAAAAGTTTTTAACATAAAAGAAAATGATAGGAACCTAAGCATACTCTTTTTTTATATAAATAAAAAAAAAATGCATCGGCTCAGTTTTCGAGGAGAAAAAGGGGGAATACGAAACATCAATCTCGTCAATTTTTTTGTGATATAATCGGTCTGAGCTGCAGCTGTCCCTATCACACACTACGGGGGTTGTTCGGGCGCAGCGCGACGGCAATAGTTTCTTCAAATACCTATTTTTCAAATTCCTCGCAGGCCCCGTTCCCTCTTAAAAATCTGAACTCTGGGCTACTACTGAGAAATTCTAAATCAAAAAACTCGATCACTTTAGATTAGGTACCTACTAGCACTTTGCCCGCGATTTCGTCCGCGTGACCCACAGGAACTGCATTTTTTCGGAATAAAAAGTAGCCTATATATAGCACTCAGGGATAATCTAGCTTTCTATCAGTGAAAGAATTTTCAAAACCGAATCAGCAGTTTCGGAGATTACCTACCTACCTTTCACATAATACACAAACTCATAAAATTTGCACTCCTTCTTTATAATATTAGTAAAGATTCCACAAGTTAACTACTAAACTAACCTTAACCTCAATTGACAGCTGGAGTAATTTTGTTGCTTCATTTTAACCACGTGATTATAAAAAGATAGGTACCATTTCTAGAAATATACCCACTCATATGTAGCATATCAAACACTTCTTTAATATATTCGGATATTAAATTCCGGGTCTTTATAATATAGGTAAAAGCAGAGATATAGGATAATGTTATCATTGTCGGGAAGCGAGAGGAAGTTACGACCGTTCCCAACATATAAAAAACCGGCCAAGTGCGAGTCAGACTCGCGCACTAGGGCTTGCGTTCCGGTTGTATGGGGACTCCCCCTTAGATTTTGACTTTTTATTGTTATTACTTAGCAGACTTTTTACGCTACTGCCCCAGAAGAAGGATAATGCTTTTCTAGTGTATGTATGTTTGTCTAAATGACATGAATGAAAGCTCTGTCGTCTAAATGACTTTATGGATTTCATCTTATAAGGTGTCGTTTGAGTCATCTTCATTGTGGAAGTGACATAAGCTATCATTTAAATATTACGCAGTCGGGTTTTATGTTATTTTTTATCTTGTTTAAGAGCATTCTTCACCTAGATTATGATCTGTAATAACAGGATAGATGCGTATCTTATTACTCAAGTATACTTGAATGTTTCAAGCTGTACCCTCGCTACCAATCTTGATGACAAGTTATCTTTGAAATAACTAAGGAAGAATAATTGGGCTTTGAAATCTTAAGCCCGAATTCGGAAGGTAAAGCTTTTACATGTTTTTATTTCAAACCTTTGCTGGTGATGATATCAAAATTAGGACTAAAGTTTTGATTTACAAAAAACTATATTACAACTAACGTAAAAAAACTTTAGCAGTTATAGATATAGACAATTTCAGACTACTACTTGTTGCCGTCATCAGCCGTGAAAGTTTGAAACGTTTTAATAAAAAATAACTACTGCTTAGAAAACAAAAATATTGAAATAAATTGCATATAAATATTCTGACACTTTTAAGAAACTTTACACACCGACTTCAAACTTTTCATTGACCTAATAAATTATGCAACAAACTAATGGATCCATTTAACCGTCCATGTCCCTCGCATACAATAAATAAAGTTTACCATTTATAAACGGTGCGGACTTAAAGTTTTCAGCCGTAATTGCAAAGTTTATACAGTCTACGCTCTGTCGCCAACGTTACCGTTGTTAGGGTTGCCAAAGATTCACGTAAAGATCGACTATTCTGAAACTTAGACACCCTTCCACTTATCGTGATTGTTTCAATGTGTGAGAGGTATACTTATTGCAGCACTTTGTGTGCGTGCAGCGATTTTACTGTGAACTGTGGCTCGCCAATGAAAAATACAGTTTTTGACTATATAATCTCTACCTATGGCTGTGTGAGACGTAAAAATCTATCAGGTCAAATAACCACATTGAATATAAAATATTTTTAGCCTGAAAAAAGGATAAAGCAGAAAGTAGGTATCAGGCGTCAATAAATAGTACCTACCTATTGACGGAAGGTATTGGAGGAACGGTACCTATTACTTGAAGAAAAAGGAAATAATTTCTTCGTATGCTTGTAGGTTATTTCATCGGAATGGATAGTAAAAACTAAATATTATAGACAAAGATACCACTTTTACTTTAATTGGCAACCCTAGTTGCAGTAGTGTTGCCCGTTTAACCAGACTTGTGGGGAAGAAACTGTGAAACGTTCAATCTTATCGATTTAAACTTGGGTGACGTTGTTGATTCACGGTGACTCGAAGAAGTTATGAAGGGAATTTATTATGTTTAGATGAAGTAAAATTATGTTAAAACTCATCTGCCATTTACTCAATTTGTCTAAATTAAGCTAAATCATTCTTATTTGAACGCTCTCAGTAAATATTGTATGACTAACTCTGTTCCCTGCGGTTTTACCCCCTATGCTCGGCTCCTAAGGGTCGTAGCGTAATGTTAAATAGCCTATAGGTACTATTTTTTGAGCTGTAGCGAATCGAATCGAACTTGGTTACTCGATTATTGATTCTTTTATAGAACAAATATTTTTTTAAGACGCAGTATAAAATAAAAAATCGATGTAATATCACAGTAATCTGTGGTAAAAGGTTGTCTTTGTAGGTGAAAAATCGGTCATCATAAAATGAAAATGCTATAACAAAATCAAAAAAGAAACGTCATTTCGAGAGTACCGATGTATGTTTCAATTGATCCCGCAGGATTAAAATAATAAGCCGCTGAAAATATTTTTAAATTCCCAAAGTGAAATCCCAAATACTTTAGTATTAAAAATAAATTCGCAGGGAGAGTCGTAATTAATTGACCTACTTTGCATTTCACCAACTACAAAAAAATATACATTCCACGCTTGTCGAGAATATCTTAATGATGTCGACTACGCGAACCTGCAGGAAATCACTAAACCTAGGTACTAGATTTATTTAATTAAAACTTTACTGAACTGTTCCATTACTAGTGTTTCATATTTTTGATATACAGGGTGATTTGTAGAGGGAAAGGAAGGTGCAGGGCGTCAATAAATAGTTTCACTTAAAAAATATGCAATGAAAAAATAAAAAATACCTTAGTAAAAAAATGTTAAAACTGCCTTCACACAATATTGTTATGGAGTGAATCAGAAGAAAGACATTTTTATTTACGAGAACTGGGCTTCAGATCTCGGAAGTCGATGCCTTTGATTTAATTTGGTTTGGTTTGACTCGGCACCAATAAATCGACGCCATGGTACGGTAGAGATCGCGGGTTCAAGTTCCGCCCGGGTCAGTTGTTTTTACAAGCTTTTTTAAATCTCTCATAAATCAAGTTTTCTATATTGATAAACCTCAGATAAAAATAGCCTATAGGTATTAACTCCTTGCTTTTCCGCCTTAAGGATAATTTTCCACAAACACAGCTTTGTTTGAAAGCAAAATATAGTGCCTCGGAAAGGTTATAGGTATATCTATAATTAGTTTGCCTTAAGTGAAGCTGAAACTTCATTAATAATATCTTAAGAGGGTTGGGAAGGGCTCCATATTGTTACCTATAATAGTTACAATTATGAAGATCTGAATTCAGAGGATAGAGTTTTTACATACAATATTTTCGTACCAAAAATGATTAAGTGTTAATTCAAAATGTGACCAAAATAAGCCGTTGACATGGTAGGTCATTATTGTAATTCTTGCCAAAAAAGAACACGCCTAAATGAAGAAATATATTTGGTAAAAATCCATATTCGAGCTCACTTCACTATGGAGTAGAGCGACAGTGAAAATAGAATTGTCTCTGTTATTGACAACTACTGACACAGAACTGAATTTGAAAATAAGTTTTATTGAAAAAGCTGAAAACTTTTTCACACAAAAAATCCCAGCTGCAATAATATAATGTGGAAACCAAAAAATACGTTCATGTGATTAGTAAAAATAACTACGGAACCCTTTCAATACGTGCGGCTGATAATACAAAATTCAAACGAAGATGAATTGTTCCAATAACAAGGGGTGTCAACATTAAATAAAAGGGAACGTCCCTGTGAAATTGATAAACAAATTGGCGACTTAATGAGTTTTATTTACGTAAGCACAGAGGTCCAAATTCCGGTAACCCAGTTCGGGCTGGTAGTGTTGTGCGTGTATGGCGGATATATCCGCAACTAAAGCATTTTTGACAGCAACAATAATTGCGTTAACCTAGGAGGTTTATTTAATTATTTTTTCTAACTTGGGCTTGGGCCTATGCTAGTTTAGGAAGTGTCTATCGTATTTAATATGTTTATAAAGGCGATATAAGACGATCAAACAGAACTCAAGTGCCGAGCCATTTGAAGAAGACTCTACTTTTTCTTATGTTCTTTCTGATGGTACAGCATCTTTCCACTTTATTACGAGCTTGCTGGTCGCCCACCTTTTACGATGCGACTTTCCCTTTCTTCTTTATTTAAAAGGATGGAAGGAAAGAGAAAGCTAACCCTCTTTGCTCTTTCTCTTATCATAATCTCTTAATTTTCTTTGTTTTTTCTTTTCTTTTTCAGTGGCGTGCCTACAGGGCAAGCCCGAGGGTATTTCGCGTAATTTTTCATGATTTCAAGTGTTTTTTATTGTACGCTACTCACTTACATTTTCATGAAAAATTTAGAGATATACCCTCGGGCTTGCCCTGTTTAGGCACACCATTGGAAGCTCCGTATGGTATTCCGAAATACCGTTCACCGAAAGGACGGTTTTCCGATAACACTCTACTCCGACGGTTAGTTGAACGAAAAAATAATTGGCCGATGAAACGTTTCGCCGATAATATTATTCATCGACGGTTGGTAGTCCGAATGAATCCTTCGCCGATGTAACGGTTCACCGAAAACATTCATCAACGACGATTGGTTAAACGAACGAATCTTTCGCCGATAGCATTCAGTTTACGCTAGCTATTATATTTTATGATAACTAAGGTCCAAGAGCGAGCGAAGCGAGCTCGGGAATTTGGACACCCCGACACGGACAATTTAGGTTCGAAGGGGTTGACGGGGGCTTCAGTGAGCGAGCAAAGCGAGCGAACGAAGCCCCCGTCAACCCCTTCGTGTTAGGTTACTTTTAACCTTGCAGACAGAAATAGGAGCCCCGCGTAGCGGGGCTCCGTCGACCACCTCCCTCCCCCTTGTAAGTCAAAAAATAAAGTCTTTTATTTTGTCTCTCCTCAATAGCTTCTGATAATATAAAATATAATAGCTAGCGTAAACTGAATGCTATCGGCGAAAGATTCGTTCGTTTAACCAATCGTCGTTGAAGAGTGTTTTCGGTGAACCGTTACATCGGCGAAGGATTCATTCGGACTACCAACCGTCGATGAATAATATTATCGGCGAAACGTTTCATCGGCCAATTATTTTTTCGTTCAACTAACCGTCGGAGTAGAGTGTTATCGGAAAACCGTCCTTTCGGTGAACGGTATTTCGGAATACCATACGGAGCTCCACCATTGGTAGGTACCTAAAGCCATAAAGAAAAACAAAACAATTTTGATTCAGTACGGGCGGTCTGGACATTTTCGAATATTTAATTCTTTCGGTTATTCGATTTTTTCGGATACAAATAAATTGTAACATCCTTAACTCAAAAAGTACTTTTAACAGGCGAGCTTGCAAACGTTTTCCAACAAGAACCCTGTGTTTTGTGGTTTACGTTACAGTATTTACACCATGTGGTTTTGTTTCGCATGATTAAAGGGACTTGTGTGCGTTCATTGTTAGCGGAATGTACGTTTGATAATGATCACATTGTAGTCTCGCATTAAATGGATAAGTCATTATCTAATGGATTTATGTAAAGTGCAGCATAATTATAAAATATATTTTTAACACTAATTAAAACCCTAATGGTAAGCTAAAAAGTCCATGATAATAAAAGGCGAGAATTCTCAGTCGAAAGCTGTGTTTCTAGCTATGATGCAATTACAATAGAAGTGACTAGTGTACCTATAGCATAGAAATTCTGCTTGTTTAAGGCGGTTCGCACACTGCACCGCATCACGCAGCGTAGCGCGGGAGTGCGTGATCTTACGTTGTTTGCAAGTACCTGCATTTGTATAGAAATCACGCATGGTGCAACACACTGAAAACGCATTCACGCGCGGGGCTTTTGTTCCGTCGCCACGCACCCCGCAGCGTAGCGCGGGGCGGTGTGTGATTCGCCTAAGTCAAGTTTCATTTATATTGTTTCTTTGCCGCATCTAACATTATATACTCTAACATTTGCATCAATAGTCTTGATTTTAATTATACATAATACAGCAAAATTATAACACACACACACACGACCGTGAGAACTGACGCGCGTCCTTCCAAATTACCTTTATCCAACGCGAAGTCAACCAATTCGCCCTTCACGTCATCTAACAAAACAAACAACAAACATCAAGAATTACTGACGCCATCATCAGCCAAAACTGACACTCATAAGGCTGCCTTCACCCTAGGCATGTAGGTACTGTGTCCGTACTCTCCCCGGTCGGGGTGGCGAGGGGTAGAGGGGAGAGGGTTGCCCGGCTCCAGGGCCGTAGCTTACATAACGCCGAGAAAAGCGGATGTACAACCCCGGCTGGAATGCTGTCTCACTCGCACTTCATAGAGCCGCGTGCAGAATTGAGGGAGTTTTCTTGCGATTATTTTAGATGAGCGGAAAGTGGTTGTGATTTTTTCGCCAACTATTTTAAAATGTACGCAGCTATGAGTAAGATATATTTTAGTCGTTTTGGGGATAAAATGTAATATTTTTAATTTTGATAAATTAAGTATAATGCCTTGTCTATTTTTGTTAGTAAACATGTTACGAGTAAGTGTTGATATAGCATGAAGCAGTGTAATTACAAGTTTAAAATTAAATGAAAATGGCTGAGGATACAAGGGTTTTATTTTATACTCTTTAATATTGTTCGCATTAATTTCATTACATTTTATAACTAGGAAGGGATGTTAAAAATAATAATAAAAGAAAATGTATGTTTTATACTTTACTACAAACTTTTTTTACTACTTTCATACAAAACTTTGTAACTTTGTATAAAGCAGATTCACTTTTATTTATTTATTTATTTATTGACCAACTTATATTTACAGCATATAACTACACACTTTTGACCAACAAGTTGCCAGATCACCTTCCATGGTATTATGAATGGCACAACATACTTTCACTTTCATCGTACGCGCGGCGATATTCGAATACCCATTAGCAGGTTTGTAGTCTAGACGGCATTCAAATGTAGCTATCTCAAATAGTATTTTTATTCCTTATACTAGCTGTTTATTTCTTTACTTACTAAAATAAGTTTCTCAACCCAAAAAAACTAATAGTTTCCCTTATAATTTTAAAAATTACTTTCATACCTACTTACTTTTATAACAAAACTTTTCATATGTTTTTAATTATATCGGGACTTTTCGCGCACAAACTTAATCAAAATATAAGAATTTTGACTAACCTCGAAGTTCCGATCAAGTTGCATTGACCGTGGTCACGAGAAGACTTAAAGTCAAAATTCTTATATTTTGATTAAGATTGTGCGCGAAAAGTCCCGATATAATTAAAAACATATGTACAATTCGCGAAAGTTTAAAAACTACAAAACTTTTCATACCAAAGAGAACTCTTAATAGAAAAAACTTGGTACATACTTATCAAAAATGGCTTGGAAAAGTGCTAGCTTAGTACACGCGGCCTTACTACGGCCCGCACATGTGCCGATTGTGCTGACATTTACGTAGTGCGCTTCGTACCGCCGCGAAGACGCGCGTCCGTCACGCGCTTAAAAAAAAATAGCGTTCGAATTTCAACATTTATTCGAATTGTGTATTTTTATCCGAAATAGAGAGGTGCCTATGTTTTTATTTATTGAGTGCTCAGTTTTAATTTTACGTATTTTAAAATTGTTTTCGGAATTGCGTATTTTGGATGTGAATTCGCTAAGGGTCGTTTTCCCTGGGAGAGCATTGCTATAGCAACGAATTTACGCCAAGTTCACGGGCGGCTGGTGCATTTTCGCTCGATAATGAGTAGTTTCGAGGATTGCTGAGTTTAATTTAAGACCATCTTCGAATAAAGGTGAGGTTTGATTATTTATTTTATGTTTAATTTGAGGGAACATTTATTTTCTATTAATAATCGATTTGTTATTAATTTGATTCGATTGTACCTTTGAATGAAATGTATTCGTGGCTTAAGTGTGATTTAGAAAATGTGGGAGAGTGTTAATTCTCTTCATTGAAAAAAATATAAGTAGTTAAACTATTATACTATCTAAGTACCTACTTCTAAGTAATTGACAACGCAGTAAGTGAAAAGTGTTCTATGTTCCGATTATCATAATCTTCTCTATGCTAATTTCGAAGTTCGCTTTCATTTTCCTTAAAAAAAGTAAGACTAAAATATTATCACGTTTTATCCTTCTCTTAAAACGTGAGCTAACTTAATCGTAATGACGCATAAATCAAGTTTATCACAAGTATACAGTAGTAAGTAAATATAACTTGATAAATTTTATATTCTGCAATTATACACAATAATACTATAGAAACTATAGACAGGTCAGTTTCCCATACACCATTAGCACAATGTCGTAATAACTTAACTCGAACTTACGTCCAGTCCTACTTACGACGTCATTCAATATTGGTCTTTATTGCGTTCACAATAGAGTAGATAATGTGCAACAAAAAAACCGGTTTTAGAAACGCAGCGATTTTTCTTGGCGAGGTCTCGTTGCGTAATGAATGAATGTTGACATTGTATGGTGCTGTGTGATGGGAGTGGGGCACTATTGGTACTCGCAGATTATTCGGTTCATTACCCATCCATAGAGTTGGGTCTATGGTAAATAAACTTTGGTACTACTATCCTGGGTTTAAGGATAGTTATGATGTAGGTAGTACGATTTTTTTGGTCTACATGTTTTTTTTACTTCTCAAGGGTTTTAGTGAGATCCATTAAATTTAAAAAAAAAATAACTAGAATAGATGTGTTTGAAGCCTGTTTTGTTTAAATACATGTATGATAATAACTTTATGGGATAAGAATGTAATTTTTACTTATGTGGTTTGTAACAAAATAAAAATTGTCAGTTTCTAGATTAGACCCATACACCATTTAAGATATAATTTGAGGATTGCTTCGATTATTATTTCCCTATTAATATGACTATTTATATAGCAGAACTATACATTTATCAATTACATACTTACCTAAACATTTAGGAACTTAATAAAACAAAAGAAAACAGATTTTTGTTTCAAAATAACGATTTTGGTGCACCGTCATGACAATGAGAACCCATAGTACGAGCCAGTAGTTCCGAGTGACCCAATACACGTGCCATTGTATAGGCCTGAATTTAAATGAGATTACAGAAACCCGTCAAAACGCACGTCGATCAGAGCTATGTTTTTGAATAATTTCAGCGAATTCTGCCAGTACGAAAATATGCTAATTGAAAATAAATATGCTCCGAAAATGTGTGCTCTTTAAGAACCTATTATCATGCGCGTGCCTTATTTTCTGGTTAATTGAATTAGTCGGGACACGAAGAAATTCTTAATCAAGGGTGATTCACGATGGGACTTTCGGAGGTAGGTACATAATTCGTTTAAGCGCTCTGCATATGGGGCATCTTCTGTCTCGTGTGATAATTAGCGAAGCTTGTCGTGTGATAGGTATCGTCATAAAGAAAATGAGGCACTATCTAGTTTCGAGTTATTCATTACATGTTTAGTGTTGTATGCTAAAGTCTAAGTAAAGATACGAAAACTATAAATATACTTCACTTTTTTTCATATTTCACCTCGGCTATACCTACGGATTATTACGAATAGTGATTTTTAGGGTTTCGTACCCAAAGGGTAAAAACGGAACCCTATTACTGAGACTTCGCTGTCCGTCCGTCTGTCTGTCTGTGTGTCTCCAGGCTGTATCTCATAAACCGTGATAGCTAGACAGTTGAAATTTTCACAGATGATGTATTTCTGTTGCCGCTATAACAACAAATACAAAAAACAGAATAAAATAAATATTTAAGGGGGGTTCCCATACAACAGACATGATTTTTTGCCGTTTTTATAGATAATGGTACGAAACTCTTCGAGCATGAGTCCGACTCGCACTTGGCCGGTTTTAAAAATTATATTATTATTTATTAATTTTTTTAATTGGCTCTCTCTAAATATGTGTCTGAGTAGTATATTCAAATATTTCAACTTAAAATCAAACAGATTTAAGCCCTACCGGCTTAAATCTGTTGCATGAATGGCCAAACAATTTGTCCGAGTAATAAGAAATAATTAATTCCGAGTCAAAGAATGTCATTCATTCCTAATTATATCTCGTTACACTAATCTGTCGCCGCGTCACGTCTATTAGCAATTACCTAACAATTATGGCCTGTAGTTGTAATAATTGTAATTATTAGGTTGGGGAAAAAGTCTTTTCGCATTATAGTATGTATGAACTTGTAATAAAATCTCTTTGGCTATACTATTTGTATCTGGCTGGTTTTGGTATCATTGAAAGTTTAAATTTTAAAGAACATAATTCCAAATTCAAATTAGGAAAATGTGTGATTTTCATTTGTTTTTCGTACCGTCAAGATGAGTGAATCTAATGAAGAAATTCGATACATTTTAAAATTTTACTACAAAAAAGGTAAAAATGCAACGCAAGCCGCGAAAAAAATTTGCGATGTTTATGGACCTAGTGTAGTGTCTGTGAGAGTAGCACAAATTTGGTTTAAGCGTTTTCAATCCGGAAATTTTGATGTCAAAGATGTACGTCGCTCTGGTCGCCCTATTACGGATAAAATGGATGCCATTTTTGAAAAAGTGGAGCAAGATCGGCATACCAGTAGTTACGACGTAGCTGAAGAACTGGAAATTGACCACAAAACAGATTTGGCGCATTTGAAAAAAACTGGGTACACAAAAAAGCTCGACATTTGGGTACCTCACGAGCTCACTGAAAGAAACCTAATGAACCGTGTACTCATTTGTGATTCTTTATTACGACGTAATGAAACCGAACCATTTTTGAAGAAGCTGATAACTGGTGATGAAAAGTGGATCACGTATGACAAGAACGTGCGAAAAAGGTCGTGGTCAAAGGCCGGTCAGGCTTCACAGACTGTGGCGAAACCCGGGTTAACTCGCAGCAAGGTGATGCTGTGTGTGTGGTGGGATTGGAAGGACATTATTCATTATGAGCTGTTACCACCAGGCAGGACCATCGATTCTGAACTCTACTGCGAACAACTGATGAGATTAAAGCAAGAAGTTGAGAGAAAGCGGCCGGAATTAATCAACAGAAGGGGTGTGGTTTTTCATCATGATAACGCTAGACCTCACACATCTTTAGCCACCCAACAAAAATTAAGAGAGTTTGGCTGGGAGGTGTTAATGCATCCGCCGTATAGTCCTGACCTTGCACCTTCAGATTTCCACCTGTTTCGGTCTCTTCAGAATTCTTTAGGCAGTGTCAGGTTAACATCACGAGAGGACTGCCAAAACCACTTGTCGCGGTATTTTGACCAGAAGTCCCAAAATTTCTATAGCAATGGGATCATGTCCCTACCTACAAGATGGCAAAAAGTTATCGAACAAAATGGTACCTACATACTTTAGTTAAATGTAAATAAATATTATTAAAAAATGTTTTGAATTTTCTTAAAAAATGCGAAGAAACTTTTTCCCCAACCTATTAGGTTATCTATGCAACCTGACTTGAGAAAAATAAATTTATTAGAACTTTAATTTAAGTATTCGTACCTATCGGCAAATTGCTAGAGTCATTTGTTGAGTTTTGAAACGAGCTCATTATTGCGTGTCTCCGAATTTAGCTTGACTGATCGGAGAAGCTCTTCACAATTTGGTGCATGCCTTCTTCTTCTTATAGCGATTCCCAGTAATCGATCTATCGGCTGTTTTCCCTACTAGGGATAGATTTTTGACATATAGAAGTAACTACCTAATGTCAAAAAAAAACAATCTCTAGTAGGGTAAAGAGCGGATAGATTGGTTATTGGGAACGGCCATTAGTCGCTCCATTCTTGACAGAGCGGTCGTGGTCGCTATGGGGTATTGATGTGTGACGTGTCTATGCGGCATCATTCTTCTCTAATTGCTGTTTGCCTGGTGCATTCATGCATGGGTTGGTTAATCGCAGCTTTTAAAATTGATTGGTGCATGTATACCAGTTTAAATAAGGTTCAAAATAGACAGAATGATACTCTGATGTCATTAGCACAAACTTCAACCCTTCTTCTTCTAGTGCCTATCCATTATTGAAGGTTGGCAGTTAGTTCCTTAAACTTTTTCTTGTCCAGGGCTAGTCTGAACAGTTGTTCTACAGTCTAGTCCATTCTCTGATGTTTCTTAGCCATGACATTTTGCGCCATCCAACTTTACGTTTTCCAGCGATTTTGCCCATCATTATGGTCGTGAGGAGGACATATTGGTCATTTCTAAGTACGTGGCCTAGGTAAGCGACTTTTCTCTGCTTGATTGTCCAGAACTTCAACCCAGTCAAGTTATATTGCTTGTATGTAATCAATCAACTCGATCTTTTGCAGTCCACGGCTGGACATAGGCCCTAAGATGCACCACAATTCGGTTCCTTCTATATCCAGTCTATCCTGGCTGCCTTTTTGAGGTCGTTAGTCCATATTTTCAGGGCGTCCCACGGTCCCATGTTACCTACGTTTGCCGATTCGTCGTCTCCACTATAAGATTATTCTAGTCCAATGTCTATTGTGTCTGTCGATCCTTTATTATTAAGGACCCTATAAAATTATCTTACTAGTAGGTTATTTAACTTCGCTTATGTTCGTGTATTCTAAGAAATCTATGTAGGTATAATTATTCATACAGGCACAGGTATTATTAATAATTATCATCTTAGCCATGACATGCTCATAGTAGCATACAGTCACGCAGGTTATAGTGTTAATAATTTTAATTGATTTAAAATATACCTACGTATAGCAGCTAGCTTATGACGCGTGGTTATGTCCATATTTTGCACTAAAATACTGTCATTATAATAAAGTGATAGAATTTTATTTTTTTACAGGGTAATCTAACGGCAAGCTATGCTATCCAATACAAATTTTATTTTTTATTACAGTGTAATCGTAAGTATCATTTTTTAGAACGATTAAAACCGTCCAATCAAGGGAACACAGCTGGAACATCCTGTATTTTCTTTTTTTTTTGTAATAAGCGCACCAACGATACAATCACTTAGATACAACAAAATTCAAATAAGAATAACAACAAAACATTGACATTCTAGCAATGATTTAAATAACAGGTATGCATGACATTGACCATGATAGCAATATTACAGTCCTAAAAAGCACAAATAAAAAATATGTAGATTTAATTTAAATCATGATATTTCAATAACAAACTAAGTAAATGTTGTACTTGATTACTACTATTACACTATTCGCACTGTTTAAATATCCCGAGCATTAAACATAATAATGTCAATACACTCCAAACCAACGATTTCATCATAAAATTAAAACCAGTGCGGATAGTTTAGGAGGTGAAAGTACTCATGAATATGATCAACTTTTATTATGGGACCGACACTGAAATATGAAAAAAAAAATCTGCTGTTCCCTACAAAAATGCACTACAACTACAACACGATCAAAATGTTTGGAACAGCTGTTTTTTTTTTCATATTTCAGTGTCGGTCCCATAATAAAAGTTGATCATATTCATGAGTATTTTCACCTCCTAAAATATCCGCACTGGTTTTAATTTTATCCTATATAAAAATTCTAATGGACCAATCACTAATAATGAAAATGTATTTGTACAATCTGTAGTTTCTGCCTAAAGGTTTATGGATGTTTATTCGTGCATGTTTTATGTATGTTAAGTACCTATGAACCCACAATTTATCAAGTTTTTGTGCCAAACATGGTAACAACTAGAGCTTTGGCACTGATTGTCACACCGTTAACCCAGTTAAAGTAGGGACAAATAGGTTGACATTATGTATGTATTTTTCCTAGACCTTAATATTGTTTATACAAAATAACATTACATTACATTGTTTGTCCACTAAGGATTTATAATCATAAACCGGTGTCATGAGTAGGTACGTGTCTTTAATGTATAATGCATTTAATAAATCATAATGCAGGTGTGTCATTGGTGTTATTGAATAATAATAAGTTTTTATTACAAAGTATAGATTAAAATTGCATCTACCATTGGAACATCCTGTTTTTGATATTTTTATATTTAAGGTTTTTATCTCCATTGCGACTGTTAACAGAATTGTTAAAAAAATTGTTGAGAGCTTTTTGATAAGTATTTTTTTTTATAATTGACATTTTTATTTTATTTTTCATATTAGGCCGATTTCAAAATCTGTATGGCTCTTTCCTCTAAAGGTCATTTCAGACTAACCTGCATAGTTCTTAATTTAACTTAATAAGTAATTTGTAAATCTGCACCTTAAGAGAGACATTTCACATCAACCACTAGCATCGTTATGTCAACCTATGGATACCTACTGTATAGGTCATTTATTCAACAAATCATAATTCAGGTACGTTTGTGGTTATCCCTATTCTAATGTATTATGACATAGTATCGCCGATGACGCATGTCAGAAACACGTCACCGATCATCGCTAACGAGCTACGATCTCATTAAAACTAATAAATTAACGTGTACTGACAAGCGTTGTGCTTGTAATGGCATTATTTTGGTAGTAGCAAGCGAAATATAATTAGGGTAAGGAAGAATAGATGCTCTATTGTTAACTATATCTATCAAAACAGTACCGTGAATGACTTACTGACAAATAACGCCTTAACCTTAAATATTTATTCTTTGGGTATCCTAGAGGTGCACAAAGGAGGCATTTTTTGAATATCCATCGCCAAAGGGATGGTAAAGTTTGTATGAAGAAAATTACGACATTGTGTTGGTTTCCGACTTCCACGCGGAAGGAATCGCGGGCGCAGCTAGTTTAATCTATTAAAGAAGATTAAGTAACAACTGACATGAGCGGCACTGGAAGCCTTGACCTCTACTGTACCGTGCTAGATGCTCTATTGTTTACTTCTTCTACTTCATGTGGTGGCCAGCATGCTGCTTGACGCAAGACCATGGCCAAGCAAAGTGACTTAAGCTTTGCCTTAAATTGATCCAGATCGAAGGACCGTAAAATATGGACGGCGCGATTGGCATAGTCGCTGTCTGCTTTGAAACCCTCATGGAAAAAATATTTCAGATGTTCTGCATGAGCGTTCGTCCATGTAAATATTTTTGTAAGTACACCCACGAAACAGATAAAAATTCCTAAAACGGCAAGTTTTTGTAATAAGGTATAACCACAGAACAGATTTTCTCTATTCCGTGGGTATAACATAGGTCCCATGTGAATCTTGTGATAGTGGGCGAATCTAACATCATGTATCGCAATCAGTTTCACCCTATCGCTTCCGTTATCAAATAGATAATGAAAAAGCCACCAATGAAACGCCAATCTGATAGAATATCTAAATCGTTTTCCACATTGAAGGAAATAGGGGTGGTATGTCATTAGGCCCTTCACACACTATAAACAAAATTATCCGCCGATTGTTGGACGACTTTATTTTTAGGGGATGAGACACATAAAAAATTGGATATTTCCCCAAGTTCCAAGTTCCCCAAAGCTTATATTATTTATATTTGTAAAACTAAGGGCTAAAAGACATGCTATTTATTATACCATGAAGTATTACTATGTTGGTCTAGTTTATTAGGTATAGGTAGGTAGGTGGACCTTATTTGCAACCTCTGTGAATTTAATTATCAGCTAATTTGGAGCACACAAAAGCACTTAGATGCAACAATGTTTCAAGAGAAATGTTCATAATCAAGAACGTATAAAAGAAATCATAATAAAAAACCGTTCAAATAAGTAAGTCTTAAAGCAACCATATTGGATTTTATCCAATCATTTGTCCAAATCGATTCCTCCATTTAATTTAGACGCCATTACTTGTCTTTCCGCCTTATTTCATTCCTGAATTTCGTGACGTTTCATTTATATTCTAAAGAGATCTTATTTAAATATTGGTAGCCGTTTTTATGAAATGTTTTCTTTTTTTATTGAGAACACGTATACCTTTGCAACGTAAAATTTTGCAGATTATAAAAATGATTATTCTTACCTAGGTATAAGTATCGGCAGGGATTTTGATCACAGATCGCGCATGTACATTTTTGGCCCAATAGACAATAGACAGTCGACAATACGTAATAGAGAATAGTCCAATAGACGACGAGTATCGACTGACGAACCAATCGCGTGCAGCCTCGGCGCCCCCCGTCTTCTTCATTCCGCCAAAGTGGCCGAAAAACCAGCTAATGCGCAGGTGACGTTTGTGATCACATTTCACGCCGCGACCTATACTTAATTTTAATAAAAAACATCGGTATTTTTAAGAACACTTGATAAAAATATCAGTTTCTTCTTAGATTCTTTCTTCGATTCTTCTCAGATTCGATTTAGTAGTTCCTATTTCCTCTCCTTCATATTTAGAGCCAGTGTTCCAAATCTGCCAGTTTTATCGGAAACGTTATTAATATGGGATCAATTTAGTTTTCGATAACTTATATTTTTAAGTCCATTATAGTCTTGAAACAGGCATATCTAGCAACGGACTACAATAAAATCAAGTAATATTCTCCAAAATTACATTTAGAAAATACGTTAAAAACAACATGAAGTTTCGTCATCGCTTAGAATACAATAAAAAAAAATTTGGACGGTTTATGGGCAATGCGCACCTTAATATGTAGTTTCCATAACCTGTTTTCACTTCACAATTCTTAAGTAGGCTTAGAAAAAGGTACCAATGACGCATACCTATTTTATTATTTGAATATATTTTTTTCCATATACATATGTATACCTACAGGGTAAAATTAAAACCAGTACGGATATTTTTGGAGGCGAAATTACTCATGAATATGATCAACTTTTATTATGGGACCGACACTGAAATATGAAAAAAAAATCAGCTGTTCCATACATTTTGATCGTGTTGTAGTGCATTTTTGTAGGGAACAGCTGATTTTTTTTTTTCATATTTCAGTGTCGGTCCCATAATAAAAGTTGATCATATTCATGAGTACTTTCACCTCCTGAAATATCCGCACTGGTTTTAATTTTATCCTGTATATTGTTTTTAAAATAGTCCGTTAACATCCACTGGACATAGGGCTCACGTAGCAAGTAACTTAGCAACCTGCATCATCCATATTATCAAACATTCACTAGAAAAAGGCCTCTCAATTACATAGGGGGTCAAAGAGGCCCACGTTTAGGGTTACCATGTTTTAGGCATTTGCCGGGCATTTTAGCCCTTGGTCGGGCATTTTGAATTTTGCACGGAGCGGGTGTGATAGGGTACTATATTGTATCTGAATAAAATACCGTTATCAGAAAAATATTAGTAGTAGGTAAGATTTCAGGTGTGAAAATAGATTTTTTTGATTTAATATTACGCACTATGTTTTCACACATTCGGCAATTTCTTTTATTTCATAATAGATACTACTTCGAATTACATCTAATAGGTCTCTTACCTATCGTACCTTACAATCAATAGGAAAAAAAAATGGGAAAATTAGGATTTTTTTTATTTTTTTAAACGTTGCCCCACACTAGGATTTCTCCTGTATCGTGGGTGCATTTACAAACACAAATTTCACATACACAAACAGCCAGACCTATGTGCAATGCAGGAGTCGAATCCGCGACACTTCGCGCAGCAGCCAATCTCTCAGCCACTACGACAACCGTGCGGTCGATTTTATAAGTCAGGCGTAGATTTTTTTACAGTTGTAGGTAAAAGCAATGCACTCTTGAGATAAATCCATCACGTTACACAGTGGCGGTCACGATGAACCTGCATACAAATCCTAATAGCTTATTAGGTACCTATATTAGTGCCAAGACACACCAAGCCAAATTAACGCAGTGTAATTATACCTTGAGTTGTTTTATGACACATCAGGCGGAAATTACGTCGCGTACTAGCGTAACGTCCGGCGTAATTTCTGCGACGATGCTTCAAAGTATTTTTTATAGCAATTGTGACGGGCAATTTTCGCCATGGTGTATAGCAAGATATTTCGGGTCACAATGGTTCATGGTGAATCTACACACAATTCCTTTTTAGGGTTCCCTACCAAAATGGTAAAAAAGGAACCCTTATGGTGCGACTTCGTCTGTCTGTCTGTCTGTCACACCTGCTTATTTCGGCAACTACTTATGCTATCGACTTGTTTGGAACAGTTATAAAGAATGCTTGTTCACCTTTATTGCAAATGAAAAAAGTCCAAAAATATTATATTTATATATTATAATATTTTTATTTTCATGGCAAAAGGGGCCAGAGTGGGGGTCCGAAATTTTAAAGTGGGGTTACTAGGTCAAGTGACATATCATATTATGAAAGGGCTTGATCTGCACATTTCAAATATATTTTTATTTTATTTTGTCTCACAGTTTTCGACATAATAGGTTGGGGAAAAAGTTTCTTCGCATTTTTTAAGAAAATTCAAAACATTTTTTAATAAAGTTTATTTACATTTAACTAAAGTATGTAGGTACCATTTTGTTCGATAACTTTTTGCCATCTTGTAGGTAGGGACATGATCCCATTGCTATAGAAATTTTGGGACTTCTGGTCAAAATACCGCGACAAGTGGTTTTGGCAGTCCTCTCGTGATGTTAACCTGACACTGCCTAAAGAATTCTGAAGAGACCGAAACAGGTGGAAATCTGAAGGTGCAAGGTCAGGACTATACGGCGGATGCATTAACACCTCCCAGCCAAACTCTCTTAATTTTTGTTGGGTGGCTAAAGATGTGTGAGGTCTAGCGTTATCATGATGAAAAACCACACCCCTTCTGTTGATTAATTCCGGCCTCTTTCTCTCAACTTCTTGCTTTAATCTCATCAGTTGTTCGCAGTAGAGTTCAGAATCGATGGTCCTGCCTGGTGGTAACAGCTCATAATGAATAATGCCCTTCCAATCCCACCACACACACAGCATCACCTTGTTGCGAGTTAACCCGGGTTTCGCCACAGTCTGTGAAGCCTGACCGGCCTTTGACCACGACTTTTTTCGCACGTTCTTGTCATACGTGATCCACTTTTCATCACCAGTTATCAGCTTCTTCAAAAATGGTTCGGTTTCATTACGTCGTAATAAAGAATCACAAATGAGTACACGGTTCATTAGGTTTCTTTCAGTGAGCTCGTGAGGTACCCAAATGTCGAGCTTTTTTGTGTACCCAGTTTTTTTCAAATGCGCCAAAACTATTTTGTGGTCAATTTCCAGTTCTTCAGCTACGTCGTAACTACTGCTATGCCGATCTTGCTCCACTTTTTCAAAAATGGCATCCATTTTATCCGTAATAGGGCGACCAGAGCGACGTGCATCTTTGACATCAAAATTTCCGGATTGAAAACGCTTAAACCAAATTTGTGCTACTCTCACAGACACTACACTAGGTCCATAAATATCGCAAATTTTTCGCAAAAACAAATGAAATCACACATTTTCCTAATTTGAATTTGGAATTATGTTCTTTAAAATTTAAACTTTCAATGATACCAAAACCAGCCAGATACAAATAGTATAGCCAAAGAGATTTTATTATAAGTTCATACATACTATAATGCGAAAAGACTTTTTCCCAACCTAATATTATGATGAAAAATGTCCAAAAAAATACCATTCCCCCCCCCTTATCTCCGAAGTTTGCCGGGCAAAAAATCTGAAATAATTAGAGTTGATAGGAATTGACCCAAATATGGCACCAAAAATAAAAGGATGTTCCTAACTAGTAGGTAGAGATTTTTCAAAATCATCGAAATTCCTTCTAAACTTAGTTAAGTATGCGGTTGTTTGTGAAGTGTTTTTTCACTTTATACGTCCAAAAATGATACGGAACACTCGGTGCGCGAGTACGACTCGCACTTGGCCGGTTTTTTTTTATTCGACGATGATGGCAAAAGGCGTAGGTATAGCTTGACCGTAGCGTATGAAACTCTTGCAGCACCAACCGAGTATCACACACGCATTGCCGACCCTTTAAAATGAGGATTTGCTGTGCCGACACTCGACAGCTTAGGGGACAAGCAGGTTCCTCGCTGTCAACACAGTGCATCATAAGGAGCTCTGGTGACCTTACTCACCACAGTAACAACACTACCATAGAGTAACCTAATGGCCTATCTATCTATACTTAATATTATACTATATTACTTTTTTTTTTTTTTGTTGTTTTAAATCTCAGTTTTACTGCTTTGTTTTATGTAACTTTTACATAAAAGTAATTGACAGGCAGAATTGTGTTGCTGCGGAGTTTGTTGCGCCGTTTCTTCTTCGCAGCTAAAACACTAGGAAGCGGTGAAGGGCGGGCGTTTTTGGGGGCTGTCTTATGTATATTTTGACGTTCAAAAAGTGCTAATTGACTTTAGCCCAGTTTGAATAAATGTCTTTTGAATTTGAATTTATAAAGAGGAAAGATTTTTTTATTTGTTTGTTTGTACCAAATAGGCTCCGAAACAACTGGACCGATTTTAAAAATTCTTTCACTAATAGAAAGCTACATTATCACTGAGTAACATAGGCTTTTTATCCCGAAACAATGCACAGTTCCTGTGGGTCACGCGAACGAAGTCGCGGGCGAAGTGCTAGTTACGGTATAAACACATAAGTAGCTCGTTTAGCTCTAGAGCACACGATAAGAATGCCGAGCAATACCAACAATAGATATTTTTTTCGTATTATCAATGGACTGGTGGCTTTATTGTGGTACTGTCATTGTCAGGGTTTTTGTGTGTTATGTTGTACAAAACGTGAGATTCTATTTGCTTTTGCTTTCAGCTTTTGTACCGATAAAAGTATTTGTTTGTTCTTGTAGTATTTGTTCGCAGTCTATTCTTTGTGAGGTGTGTGAGCAAATCTCTTAGTACCTACCTGTCATATACATCAGCGTTGGGGTTGCTCAATTCTACATAAACCGAAGACATGTTGGCTTAAATAATTAATTTACCGTGATTTAATGTCCATCTCTATATCGGAGTGAGAGTGAGTTAATTGAATAACTACTATTGATTCATTTAAATCCAAGAGTTTCGTAGTAGCAATAGTTTATAGATAAGTTAGTGGAAGTCAGTGTAGCTAACATACAATTAGGCATAACTACACTGTTGAAAAGTAGATGTCTTGACGGAGCAGACCATAGCTTAACTAAATACCACAATGTTCAGAGATTGTCATATCTTATTAGAAGAATATCTTTCTAAACCATCAGTGCTATTCATATTTTTTCAAAAACCTACTGCAATAAAGAAATCTAAACCCTCACACATCTATTTCATGCCCACTGAATTATCTCTAATAAAAAGCAATGCAGATGTCGTGCACACTGCCGCCGGCAGATGGTCCTCGCGACCCGCTGCACCAATAAAAAGGCCGGGAGCGGTTAATTTTTCACACCTGCTCGACTCGGCCGTTTTATTAAGATTGGTAGCAATTACGCTCGGCGCCGTACGCGTTGCTCGAATTACTCGCAAATTGTGTTTAACTCACAACACGTAGTTTTGTGTTGAGTAAAATTAAGTTTTGTTTATTTAACGTGTGTTATTGCTTTTGTTTTGTGCGTGTTAAGGATGCGGGGCTGTCTGCTGTGTCATGGAACCATACAGAAGTATTAAAGCCTGTATTGTTCCGTTGTGAAATAAGGTTACTCCTTCTATCTGGCTTTCTCTCACAGTAGGTATATACACAGTAGTATATTGCTGTCATTAGCAAGTCTTTGTCAAGACGAAGGTGGTAGCAAGCGTACAGCTCGCCTGATGCTAAGCGGCTATCGTAGTGTATGAAATGCTTGCAATACCAAGTATTTGACACACCGACCCTATGAAATGAAAATTCGCTGTCCCAATATCTTAGGTTACAAGTAGGCAAACCGTGTATATTCTTTGACAAGTTTCGTATTAAATCAACTGCGAGATGTTTATAACATTATTGTCTCCGGAGGTAACATAAAATGACATTTGATTGGTCACAATACGACCATTACGGTTTTACTTTCCGAGAATCTTTATGTCAAGGGTCATATCAATAGACAGTGAAATATCAAAAGTATGTGATTTGGACCAATCAGAGTGTAATAAAAGGGCTTATACACCCACGTCACATCATAAAAATCTTGCCTTACGATGTGTTATTTCATCCTGTCACTACGTGTATAAGGATCTGTCACTTACGCCTTTAACTTCTACTTCACGGAGACTTATGTAAATAGAGAGAACGTGATTTTGAATATTTTTCATATCAGACCGTAGTTATTCTTTTTTAATTGTTGTCTTGTCCTATAACATATTTTTGGCAGTCCGTCGGTAGCAACAGCTATTAGAATTATTGGTATCGATGCCCTTTAAAAAATTGCGTATAACGATGTAAAACGTCGTTTAATAAATATATTTACTTACAGTTGCCAATGAGGCCGCTAGCGGAAAGGTCCAATAAAAAAAATCCCAGAAAAATTTAGTTCTATAATAATTGTAATCCGGAATTGAAATCTCAATGGAAAAAGTTCATGTGCAATCTCTCGAAGCAAGGTAGAGATGATTTAATTAATCTTCGCATTGAGGGCCCGAAATAATTAAATTCAGGAAAAAATATAACTCATCAGTTTCCAAAAGCCTATCCAATTTATTCAGCTGTCAAATCTCATGTGAAGTGATATGATTGGCTGATGCTAATGTAGTCAACCAATCATGACATTTGACAATAGATTGACCAATCAGAGCAGATGCTTGATCAAGGTATCAGAAAGTGGTGGTATGTTTTCGAAGAAATTAAGAATTATAGTTACTAGCACTTTGCCCGCGACTTCATCCTCGTGACCCACTGGAACTGTCTCAGGACACTAGTTCTGAGCTAATCGGGCTTACCGTTTGATCTGATGCGGTAGACAAGTCCTATATAATTTAATCAATATTATTTTCCGTCCGTAAAAGCCGATTCCGACTGACTTTAAGATAGTCTAATCAGTATTAAGCAAAACAAAAAGAAAAATATTTCATGTTGATACAATATCTTCACCCATATAATCACATATCTAAGTACCTAAACATCTAAATAGTATCAACCTGCTTAAGCTTTAATATCGTTATTCTCATAGATTCGCACAAGATCCTCTTCGGAAGGACGGGATAAACGTATTATGATACCTGTAACAATCTTGGAAAAATATCAAAATGGTACGGTCCACACTTATCTTTTTACCTGTGCTTGAATATTGGGAATGGGTATGTCTTCTGCATATGACGGACCCAATAAGACCCCTCTCTGTTTGAAATACATATCAACCTGTAGGTATCTGAAGTAACCTATTATAAATTCGCCGAGTAGACGAACGAAGAATCAAGTTTAATGCCCTAATATTTCAAAGGGATTCCATGAAAAACTTTGACAAATGGTGAAACTTCAAAACTTTCGATGTTTTCTTGGGCAGTCAACTTGCTGACTAGCTAATCTTTTCGTCCCGGCATGAGCTACCTCGTACAATTCTTGCTGACAGTAAAAAGAGTGAATATATTTGAAGCAGTTCGGTATGTCTCAAATATAGTCTCGTCTTTATTCGTGATTTTATTTCTCCTATATCAAGATATAAAATCACGAATAAAACGGTAATGGAGAACTAGTAAAATACGAACGATTCCCGTATATTTTATTAGGTACGCGCTGTTACAGTTGAGCGAGTTCTCCATGTTTAAGCAAAATCGATATCCTGTTCCAACTGAGAATATAAATGTTACTGTATGGTTTCATATCAAAAATCTACAGATGAACTCGTATTTGCCTCGCCGCACACGGGCCACTCCCCACAGCCACAAAACGCCGCCACCTGCCGGCCTAACATGACCACGGTAGAAACGGGTTTTGTCTACAGAAGAATAGACAAAGTGACAGATTGCAGAAAGATTTTTACCGTTTTATGCATACAATGAAGATAAGAAAATGTTTCTATTCTTCAGTAGAAAACATTTTGATAAGCCAATTTAAGCACGAGTCGCTGCGTGCTCGGGCAGAAGAGATGACGAATTGGATAGAAAGAACTTTGTCTATTCTTTTGTAGAATAGAGATAGAATTGGTCATGCTAAGCCGGCAGAAGCTGAAGCGCGCGACAGCCACTTGTGGTCGGTGGTCGATACAACCTTGCATACAAATTGTATTGTGTCAGGGATGGCGGCATTTATGACTACGTTTGTGGCGGCTATTGTGGCTGTCGCGAGTGTCCCGTGTGCGGCACAAAGGTTGAATACAAGTTAGTATCCTCCTGTATATAAGCTCTAGTCCGTGACTTCTTTAGCATATAAACGGGGATCTATAACCCGCTCATGGATGAAACGAAATATAATTTTTTGCACCTTCAAACCATTTCAAGACCATATCTTAGGCAAACAAGCAGACAGTCCACCAGATGGTAAGTAGTCACCACTACCTATGGACATTTTCAATGCCAGAGGCTTCGCAGATACGTTGTCTACCCTGTAGACAAAGTTAAATGTGCCATGTACCTGTAATTACACCGACACCCATACCCTTCAAACCGGAATACAGCAATGCATAACGGCAGAAATAGGTATAGTGGAACTACTTTCCCGGACCAGCTCTATCGCAAAGAACTCTACTCCGACTACTATTTCTACTACTACTCCTGACTTCTGCGGTGGTTGTGCTTTTTCTGTCAGTCACGTTTTACATAACATAACATCATGCCTGTATTCTTCTAAGAAGTAGGTAGAGGTGTACGGTACATCCACATTTCACCAGTTATAAGTTCTATGCAATAGAGGAATTCAGACTCAAGTCTGTTACTGAACATTTCCTGATGGAAAAACCCAAAAACACTTGCAGTGCGTTTGCGTTTACCAAGCGGTGGTAATTATAGCAACGTCCCTTGGACCGTTGATGATGTAAATGTTCCCAGTAATATTCCTTTCGGATAAAATAGACTTTCATACATTTTTGCCGCCCATTTTTTCGACAGCCTCTTCAACATCACTTGACTCTATTCAAAATTTAGAACAAAAGCTTGACGGAAACCCGAGAGCGGTCAAGTAAGACAAAGAAAAAAGGTGTTTTCCTGTATTTTCGTCCTTTTAGAACGTTTTTATTAACTGAAATGAATCTTGGCTTACATCAAGTTACATCTCTCATTATGTTAGAGATTGTTGCGGCTTAGTCGTTGAGGAAAACTCATTCCAGTTTTCCCTAAAGTTCTCAATCTTTGTAAGAGAAAGTTGTTTAAAAAGAAGTGAGATTTGAAAGTTGACAAAGTTCCCATGAGCTGAGAAGATTAAATCTGCAAAGTATGTCGTGAATTTCTTGTGGTTACCTGTAAATATGACATTTTCCCTCCCGACCTTGTAGGTAGGTACCTAGTATGGTTTAAGGAGCTACAATATGTTTTCTTTTTCTGATACACTTACAATAAAATCATGCGTAGTTTTTAAGATTTTTTTTACAAAAAATTTAATTGCGTTATGGATTTCGGTACCTACATATTTTAATAACTTTTACCTACTCTAAATTCAAGAAAATACTATATTCGAAGTCGAACTCTTATTAGTGCCAAAAGACTCCTCAATTCAAACAAACAATTGTGGTTACTTTGGCAGAGCACATCATATTCCAAAGCAAATGTTGCTTGTTCAAATCCAAATGGAAACCATAGAGGTCAATACTAATACAGTTTTAATAACAAGCTTCTAATTTACTCTGATTAAAACAAATCTATCCACATATCCGCGACTATCACTTTCTCTGCTCCAACATATCGATATATCCATCTAAATACGGTTGACATACATAACATACGTAGCCACTGACTCACGTAAACAGCGTAAAAATACTACTGAATACTTACATCTAAATCTAGATAAAATGAACCTTAAGTCACGGCCATAAGGGTCATAATTTTGTAGCTAAAGTTTCTACAAATACCGAAGGCTGTTCGACCTTAACGAGTGTTACGTAAGCTTAGCGTACGTTCTAAGCAAACAGGTTCTATGCACTCGAATTGAAATGAAGAAGTATCCAATATTTTGTTTTTTTTTATTATCTTGAGGTAGGATGTAGGTATTATTTTGGTTTAAAATCTGGCAAGCTCTTAAGTGTTGCAAGTATCCGGCTTTATTATTTGTAGGCCGCTTGTTCGCTAACTTATACGAGTACCTAATACAAATAAAACAATTGATTTAGTCCGAGAAAAATTGTTCCGAATGTTTACCTATTACTTACATTGACATAATTTTACATGTTATTTTTTTCTAATTCCCTATCAGGGACGTCATTGCTGAATAATTAAATTTTTCACTAAAGTTATAATTTGAAGCATTTTTATTATATTGTATACGAAAATACAGGAAAATACCTGTTTTCTTTGTCTTACTTGACCGCTCTCATGTTTCCGTCAAGCTTTTGTTCTAAATTATTTTATTAAGTAGGTACATATTGATTCACTCCAAAATCTAAAGGTAAATGTTTAACTTACCGTCGTCGGTCGATTTGGTCCTTTGAGACTACCTACTTAGATTCTAAGGCAAAACGATTATAAAGGATCAAAAGCTTCGCTTTCATAATGGCGAAGACATTAAAGTTTTGATAACGGTGGGTAAGATATAGAAATCCGACATTTAAGCACTTATTGGTACTATTTTACTCAATATTATTGTTAATAGAAGTCCCGATAAGACCCATGTAAGAAGAAGGGTTGGATTTCATAAGGCCCTGGTCCCAAAGGGATTGTCAACGTAAGACCTTTTTGGCAATCAACAATGTTTTAGATGTTATTACGTTACGGCGAAAACCTGTTTATTAGATGTGTTAGAACAATCTTTACCCGAAGGTTGATAAGGTGAATATTTTATTAACATTTCTATTTTTATTTTTTAGTAAAAAGTTAAAAACGTGACTGTTGTTTAGTTAGTTCTTAGTGTGATCACTAACGAACTTTCATAAGCTGATAATAATGTGATGATCATCCCAACACTCTTATGAGGAATTATGGTCTATTCTTGTAAAAAAAATGGAGTAAATTATGGACGTTCAGGAAAGCTTGAATTTAGGTGTAGGAATTTAGGTAAGTCATTTTGAATATGTACCGATAAATCTATTGTTGCTTAGGAACAACCATAAGAAACAATCAAATCTATTCACAGAAACCGAACAGCGAAAATTCGTTTTCCAACATCAGATTTTCAAATGTTTTCGACGAAAACTTGGCGACCAACAAAAGCGAACCTAAATTGGAATGAAACAATAAACGCGGAGTTCATAAGGAGAGAAAAAGAAAAAAGTTTAAAAAAATAAACGAATGCCGAAGAAAAGTTGGAATTGTTCGCTCTTGAATAAATTCTCTGTAATGTGTGGAGTTGAAAACCGTGAGAGCTTTCCGTTAAATTTATGTATATTTCGAACTTTTGTTATTGTTTTATTTAGAGCTATTAATTTGGAGGTTTCTGTGGCTGAAATGGTTTTAGTCTGCATTTGTTAAGTTTTAGAATGTTGGTCTCTAACCTAAGATACGTTACTGTCTATATTATGTATGAAGCCTAACTTCCATTAGGTCGCCGAATGGAGCCGAATCGAATCGCCCTAATTCGCCTCCCATACATTTACTGGATGGTAGGTATTGGCGCAACTACAGGCAAGTCTGCCATCCCAATTGTGTCAGAATGGCCTATGATTATATCAGACTGGTCTATCGACATCGTAATTGTTGGTTTTGTAAATTTTGGTAATCTACTAATTTAAAGGCGTTATAACTGTTTTCTGAAAAGGACCTTACCTTATGCAGTTAAACTCAGATCATAGAAACAAGGGAAATGTCCAAGGCGCTATTAAACTTGACGTTTCGATGATCAATGTCATCATGTTGACGACGGACCGAACGTGATCGATCATTTACACACAGCTGCAGTTTTAATTTAGTGTGAGTGACGAATGGCGAATAACAGTGTTAGATTGAGAGTGTGCGGCATGTTTAATGTGTGGGAGATCTCTATAGTTACAAAGTAACGTTGGTGGTTGTGACGCACACTGATGTAAAAGTGGTGACAGCGGTTCCTGTAGTAATATGCTATGTTAACATATCTCCTTGTTTCTATAATCTGAGTACTTAAGCTCCTGTACCACCGGGTGGTTCGGCTCAGCGTGCCACAACAGTTCCATATAGTAAATGTATAGGACTAATTAATAGGTTCGATTCGACCTGATGACGCTAGGCTTTGGAATAACAGTCGAGTTGTCTGTTAAACTTCAATAGTGCCTGTACAATTTACACTGTGCATGTAACATACGCTAAGTCAGGCACCAGAGGCTCTAGACAAGTTGCTTTTCTGTTAGCGTTCACGCCAAACAATAAGCACAAAATGTATGGCAATGACATTACCTGCGGAAGTCACGTGACTCACAAATGTCATTTCCATACATTTTATCCGTAGCGTTTGACGCTAACGCTAACAGAAAAGTAACTTGTCTAGGGCCTCAGTGCAGGTATCGACGGACGATCCCTACGTATAATCCCCTAAGTGGTAGATAAGTGATTTGTGTTTTTTGTTTTCGAGACCTTCAGGTCACCTTAAACTATCGTTTAGTTTAATAACAATAATTCTAAGTTGGCCAATTGAACATTAAACCATACACAAAATTTCTCTTGTAGAACATTATGTACGCGCGTTTAAATCTTTGAAGAGCTCTCATCTAAAATTTGCCATTTGTAGTTAAGGGATTGTCCGTAGGGTGCGTCGATATATGTATAGGTATGTACCTACATTGTTTAAGTTAATAAAAAGATAAATAGCGATTAAAGCTTATGACCTATAAATAATAGCTGCTAATGTTTTGTTTTATTAAAACTGATGTTTTTTATTGTCGAGTTCCCTTTAGGCACTTTGCGTGCAACAACAATATCAAATTACCTATTCCATTACCGGTATTGTTTGAATCAACATAAAAACAAACTAATATAAATGCCTTGTGATGTTGTGTTTACTAAACTTTCAATTATTTCTGTCGGAAAATCTGTATCAAGTGTTGTGGAATCTGCGGACGTTTTACACCTGATAATATGATGATCTGTATCAAGTACGTTATCAATAATTATTGTAGGTACCTATGTGTCAGTGTTGCCAGACGTCCCGATTTTGGCGGGACGTCCCGATTTTTTAGCCCAAAATTGAATGTCCCGCGCGGGACAGGCTCAGTCCCGCTTTTCGAGGATAACTTGACGGTGCGGCCCCCACCTTCAAACTGCTTTCCTGAACGCGTTTATTTCCAACTAAAATTTTAAATAGTCGGATCCCGGAAATAAATGCTTCATAAAAATTAAAGCAGAATTACTCATTCAATTCAATCTGGAGCTATCCTGTGCAGAGTTCTTCGAATAACTGCTGATTATTTACGTTTTTTTATTATGTCCCGCTTTTTTTACTCAAAAAGTTTCAAAATTCCGCTTTGCCCGAAAAACAATCTGGCAACGCTGCTATGTGTATACATACATTTAATAACATGTCGTAATAGATTAATCGGATAAATCGAATCTTTGCGACAATCTTAAGACGATTGCAAAGGACCAGAGCCCCAATTCTGCTATATGAATGGTGTCATAATGACACCATTACTATCAAAACCTAAGCGGTCATTGGCTTAGAGCAAGACTAACTCTTTCGTCATTGGTCAAAACGATGACATTGAGACACTATTCTGACACGATTATAACAATTGCATTTGCAGACTTGGGGCCCAGTATATTTGGAGTTAAGAGCATCAATTTAAACGGGGGAGAGCGATAATGTACGGTACTATGCCTGTACGGTACTGTAGGCTCCTATTTTTGTCTGCAAGGTTTACAGTAACCGAATACAAAGGGGATGACGTGGACTTCGTTTGCTCACTAGCCCCTGTCATTCCCTTCGAACTAAACCTATGATCCATGTCGGGCTGCTACAAATTCAAACTGGGATTCTAGCAATACCCCTGATCAGCTCCTATGATTACAAAAATCTTTCTTAGATTCCAAATATCCTTCAAGAATTTTCGCAAAGATTAGATTTGTCCGATTATCTTACGAGATGAACAAACACCGTAATCCAAATAATATATTAATAAATAATATATTATTTTTTATGCAATCCTATGGAGAAGACACGTCTACGGATCAACATGCAGATGACAACTAAAACGATTTCTGTTTGACTTCATAAACACAGACTTATTTATTCGTCGTAATCGAATAGCAACGTTATTCAATTTAACCTCGGCCTTGAATGTCTGTGTTTCCGTCTGATTGACAGGAGTGGAGGATGGAGGGTGCATCGGTTCGTGCATTTAAAATCTTCTTGCGATCAAATGCATCTAATTAGATTAGTACATGGTTATCTGCACGTTCCTATGGGAACACACTATAGTACGATGCCTGCTATAGTGATTCATGATTGTGAACAGCTCATAAAACGATAGCATTACAATGCATGGATTTTGTCGAAGTTTCACGTCAGCATGTAGCCATGTACAATAGCCATGTACAATACTTTTAAGACTTGGGAAAATGTCTCTAGTAGACCATATAAACGTTAATATTTATCCCGTTGCTGCACTAATATCGAATGCTCATTACGAAGATAATGCTCCACAACTTCGGTTAGTCGATTTTCTCGATCAATTACTAACTGTAGGACATTGGCGTTTCTAGAGTTAGGCACAACATTCAGTAGACGTCTTTTCGAAATGCTCCGAAAATTTACATTAAATGAAATGAATTCGCTTTTGAATTCTATGCGGTCACATATATTAGGTTCAAAGTGAACTTTATAGTATAGCATTACAGATCTCCACCGCAACCATTTGAGGAGAAGGTAATTAGGTATGTTGATTTCATTGAAACCCAAGAATCTTGCTGAAACTTTGTGTAACTGGAAGATTCGACTATCAATTAATATTCAGAGGTACGGAATAGTGGTAAACCACGCCTAAGAGTAGGAACTAATTGAATTACAAGGAAACTACCTAATGCGTCACGTATGGGGACTGTGACTCATCTAATTAGTTTTGTGGTTGACAGAATACACGTGTAAGTTATGTAGGTATATAAATAAATAACTGACGGTTTTAGGAACAGAAAATCTGGAACAAAACTAAGTGGAGTCAGTCTTATATTCCAGATCAGTTTATTAGGTCAGTCAGTTTAATCAGGTCTCCAAGATACTGTGCCTAGTTTGAGATCCGCTGTTTTATCTATCGAATTGTCTTCTGTTAGTTATAATTTTGTTGTGTTTTTTCCGCAATAAAACTAGCAAGAATATTGATCGCTTTGCCACCTTTAGTGGAAATAAACTAAAGCACTAAAGGTAGGTATAAATATTGGCGCTAGACCGCTAATGGAAGAAAAACATGTTATGTATCGGGTAGCTGTTTGTCATCTTGCGTAAGTGAATTATCGTGAGTCAACCGAGTCGTCTATGACGTCTTAGTTGAAGGACATGATTAATCGGGTGGTATCTTATGACACGACCGATATAGGATGAAAAGCACATGGAGAAAACTGGCCAAATGAGTCATGAATGCTCCATTTTGGAGACGAAAATATAATATCAAGGGAATCTTACCCCTTTTGGTGGACAACTTATACCTTAAGGTGCATTTAAGCCAAGCCTGTATTCTTAAGTCACGTCAGTCACGACGGAGCCTAATTGCTAATGTAGCCGGATTACCGACCCTCGTTGGTATCTTTGACCTCGGTGACCTCGTTGATATTTTTGACGTCGGTGACCTCGGTGATATCTTCGACCTCGTTGACCTCTATTTGAACTGAACAGCTCTACCCTGGTGCTTCACTAGCACCTTGAACTCTTCGACCACGTCGAACTGTATTTGAACTGAACAGCTCTATCCTGGTACTTCACTAGCACCTTGAACTCTTTGACCTCGTTGAACTCTATTCGAACTGAACAGCTCTACCCTGGTGCTTCACTAGCACCTTGAACTCTTTGACCTCGTTGAACTCTATTCGAACTGAACAGCTCTACCCTGGTGATTCACTAGCACCTTAGTGCCATCAGCAGCAATCCACCACTGCGTCAACGCATACTCGTACTTTACCTCTAGCACAACTGATCTTCCAAACTCACTCACAATCCGTACTCCATCTATCGGGACCTTAGACTATTTATCCGGCTCGAAGGACCATGATTAAAGGTCTCTTTCACCTCAATTTCTAATAAAAAAATTAAATAAAAGTAATATAGAAAAATTTCGTGTATGTCATTTATTTTCACTTTCATGACAATTGTATTTTTAAAAACAAAAATCTTTAGAACCACATACGAACTGCCGGCCTAGCATGACCAAGATAGAAACGGGTTTTGTCTACATAGAAATAGACAAAGTGACAGATTTCATTCATAAAACGTAGAAATGTTTCTACAATCTGTCACTTTGTCTATTTCTATGTAGACAAAACCCGTTTCTATCGTGGTCATGCTAGGCCGGCTGAAAAGGTTTTAATCATAGCGTGGACAGCTAACAATGTTGATTTTGGATTATTCAACAGCTTATTATAAATTCATCTGCATTATATTACGTCTATAAACAATACATTCAGGCGAAATTGGTCAATCAACAACAATGATTCTTTTGCATAAAAAATTCTAACCTGGAGTGCACACGGTGTTTTTAAACGATGGGACACTTAAACTACTTTTTTTTTATGTTGAGTAGTGTTGAGTCTGATGGTAAGTGGTCACCGTCACCTATAGACATATCAGCAATACCAAAGGCATGGCAGATACGTTGCCCACTCAAGAGACAAAGTTTGAATGTCTCATGTGCCTGTAATTACACCGGCAATAGCAATGCTGCTTAGCGGCAGCAATAGGTATCATGGTAATACCTATTTCTGCCGTTAAGCAGTATGCTGTGTTCCGTTTTATAGGGTATGGTACTGCCCTAGACGAGCTCTTTCACAAAGAGCTCTTTACTACTACTTCGTCCCCTGACACCGGTATATTAAAGTAACTTATGGAGTTATAGACGGTTAATAATTCAATACCTAAACGTAGCTTAGTTGTAGGCTGACACAATTTAGCTTGCCATCGACACGCTATGACACACATATCTGGCGCCCGGAAAGAAGAAGAAAATAAAGCTATTGACCCAAAAACATAATAGTTCTATACTAACAATAGTAAGTATAGTTTAACACATGACTACATTCTACAAATGGTCGTATTGCAATTTGAATTGCGTACGCTCCATACATTTTTTACGATCGCGGCGTAAAGGAAAACTCTGGGCTTTGTGGGGTTATCCACACAACAATGAAAAATTCAGACCTAGGTGTTGTTGGACTCAAATAAAATAGAGTCCATTTTTTCCAACAGGATTGGTTTACTCAGAAAAATTGGAAACCGTTATGTATTCTGCAAATATTTCAAAATTCTGCGAATGTTACTTCATCTGTTGTATTTACGTTGCGTTTATTAAAAAATCGTTTATGGTTGTACAAAATTAATAGGTTTTAGATCTTTGTATGGATTTAGTTTGTATTTGTAGGTAACGAGTTAAATATAGATTTCAAATCTAACTGATTGAAGTTTTATGAAGAAAATTTAAATTTAATCAGCTTTAAATTCAATCATTCACGACTTTTCCCCATGTTAGAGGCAAAAACTAAATAATGCGATGGGCGATATTCTTTACATACTCCTCTTGCTTCGTCAATGTTCATACATCTTGTAATATACGCGTATATCACAAAAAATCCAAAACAAAAGCTTCAGAATTACCTCGGTCATTTGTGCCCGGCTAATGGCTATAGGCTCACCCCTCAGATCATAGAAACAAGGGAGATGTGCCAAGGCGCTATCGAGCTTGATGCCTGATTTTGAGCAAATTGCTCATATTAAAAACGTACGCGCTGGCGGCGACCCGAACACGATCGATGGTATAAATACAGTGTTTTAGTTTAGTGCTAGTGTTGAGTGACGATTAACAGTGTTAGATTGAGGGTGTGCGGAATGTTTAATGCGTGGGAGATCTTTTTATTCACAAGGAGCGCTTAATTATGCGCGTAATTGTGTCGAAAAATGTACTAAAAGTGGCATCAGTTGTTCCGGTACTAATTTGCTATGATGGCATATCTCCTTGTTTCTATGATCTGAGGCTCACCCCCTATTAGGTACATGGGTAACATACTTAACTGCCGAAATGTGGGTGAGGAGAAAGGGTGTACACCTTCGTCTACCTTGGGTACATACAGTTCACCAAATTGTTTTCTTGTGTCCACAATCGACGCTATTTCATTAGTCGGTCCCTTTTTATGTTTGTACAGTTGTATTGAAGTCATTGGCCGTACTAGTTATTTTAAATTAATTATTGTATGCCACTGAACGCTACGCCACCAGATGACCAGATACAATAGAAAATTTATTGTTTGTCGGTCACCGGTGACCGACAAAACTTACCGACTTTATTACCTTGTTCGATATGAATGAAGAAACAGTATCACTACTTAACCTTTAGCACATAGGACCTGCTAATATTGTGTGGGAGTATTACTCATGCGTGTTATACGTTTTCCTGTAAGTAGTTTCAATACTATGGAAATGATTTTGGCAGCTATTTGATAACATCAATTGAGTTGGCTTTATATAATTAGCTTACCTTCATTTTCTTAGCCGTTTTTGTAAACATCTCCCAACTTCGGGGCAACTTTGTTAGAACGAAATCGTTTGATATTATTTGAATGAGGAATGCACTAAGTCAACGTTTAAAAGAACTGAGAATATGAAGTAATTATTAATTATCATCACTTATATAATATGTAGGTACCTTATTCTGAATGAACACAATCATTTAAATGATTTTAAATTCATTGTTAAAACTGGTATAAACGAACACCTACCGCTGTCTGACATTGGCACCGGTCACATTGGGCATTGCTATCAGTGTGTCATCTAACTGATTTAACGTCATAGGTTTTATTGCAAGATTTAGATTTATACACATTACATGATACAGGAATAAGTCTAGTGTAAGACAAAAAAACCCGGTACTACTTATGAGGCAGATAATTTCAATCAAATTCTGTTTCATTTTTTTAGTAGCATTATTATATCTACGCATAGGAGTAAATCTAGTGTAAGACAAAAAACACTTAATTATGTCTTTGTTTCACCACCTCCCGGTAAATTATCAGGCAGATATCTAATCTAAATCAAATTCTGTTCCAGTTTTTATTTGTCCAGTAGCCTACCCAAAAATTGTGGTAGAGGGCCTTAACAAACGATAGAAGTTATTTTTATCCAAGGTCCAAACGGTTAAAAAATCGATAGGTTGCAAAGCCTTTAAGTGGCCGTAGAACGCTCGTTAGGTCTAAAGTAAAGTAATCTAAATTAAGATGGTTTAACCTTTGCCCCACCCCAACCCACCGTTACGCTGACCCCTATAAATTGACCCTAATTCTCCAACAGCCAGTTAAAATGAAGCTGTAGTAATGTATCGATAATAATATTTGTGTGCGCAGAATGTTTAATGGCGCAAACGTTATTGCGAATTACCTCTAATAATTTCTGTAAAATAACGCGGGGCTAAACATTATTGATGGTTTCATAAGATATGCGGATTTTTCGCTGGATTGAGCTGCTTAATTTAGCGAAAATGCAAAATGTAGTATGAAAACTTCATAATCATATTAATAAAATTGGAGAAGTGGACCAAAAATGCTACCCTGGGGGATCCTGCAGCATTATTTATTATTACTAAGGCCTCTAACAAAGGACGTTATCAATCGCGCAAAAAGAACGTCGTCTGTTATAGGCTTTACGGCTTTAGATTATAGAGTTGTAATTTTCTAAGAGATTTTCATAATCAACTGCCTCATAAAAAACGTGTAAAAAAATCATGATTATTTTAACCATCAATGAAATGATTCATAATTCCTATAAAAATGCATATTCACAGCAACTTTCCATACAATCCATTGCATTCTCATTCCCGTAGCGTTCAGCTGCATATTTTCTCATTCTTCTTGTCCACATATTTATTATAAGCTTCAGCGGAGTTTTTATGTTGTTATAAAATTCATTGCATACTTTTAATATTCCTTCCACATTGTATTTTATTTAGATAATATAGGTATATCTTGTTTTTCTGTGCTATACTCGTATTTTATGTTAGATTGAATGGAATAAAATTAATTAATGACAAAACTTTATTTTACTGTCGTTATTGTCATCAATTAACTGAGTACGGTACTAGGTTTTGTAAAAATCTTTTTAATAATGATATCAAAACGGCTTACTTTTACAAAAAACAAAAACCATATAAATGCAAATTAAGCTGATATTCAGCACTTTAAGATCGTCAAAAGTTACAAAATCAGCTCCATAGTTACAACATCAGTCCCAAGAGCCTACCCTACACCAGTCTTTAGTGTATAATAAGCTGAAAAGAAAAAATGGCAAATAAATTCCCTAGTGGCACGTTACTTTATAAACACCAAAACCTCTATTTCCAATCATATCTAAATACTTAGTCTAGTAATCATAACAATGCAGAGACATTGGTATCAATAAAATTGTACCTATCTTACAAAAAGGCGTTTATTCTTTCTCTGCTTAGTTCTTTCTCTGCTTAGTCTCTAGCAAACCTCACGAGCGTCATCTTTCAATATAATACCTACAATTTATATCTCCTAGTACACGTCGTGAACTCCATAAACGGCAAATGTTCAAGCTTTCAACAAGAACAATAAAATCTTTGTACAAATGTTTATGTTTGCCCAATTTGTGCGTTCGAATTTCGAGAAAATTCACCGTGGATGAAGTTTCGTTGGTAGGGGATAGCAAGAAGCGGATAAGGAAGTTCAATAAGATTTTTTTTAAGTCTCTTTTTTTAAATGACTGCGGCACCGCATTGCTGACTTAACAGTAAAATCCTAATTGAAGATCCTCTATTAAAGATTAAAGACGAAGGCTGAATGGATGAAAAGAGCAAAAATTTTCGCCGACGTCGGTCGGTACTTTTTGCCGCTATTACTTGACTGTGCGGTAATTCACATCAGCGTACCCTTTGGATGATGTTTTTTAAAGATCGCCTCTAGCAATAACCTAGGTTGCACATGAGGAGTAATCCATTGACCAAATTGACCACAATACAGAGATAAGAAAGGTTTGTGATGTGAGGAAGTTCACGATAATGGTACAATCAATCAAAATTTCGGATAAAGCTTGCGTTGTGATAAAACTGAAATGAAGTCAATAGTACAACAAGGATTTTGAACAATTCAGCTGTTCTCGCTTCTATTCTATACCTACCTATCATGGGTGACTCAACAAGGAAACTACTAATTTAAAATAATTACGAATCTCAGCTGTGTATTAACAGCGATTTATAAGAATCTATGTAGGAAAACAACTTGGTATTATGCAATAAACCAGTTAACTGTGACGTATGCACCTGTTACAATGTTAATAACAGCGGCATTAATTTAAGATCAATATTTAAAACATAATGTAGGTATCTGTACGAATGAATAATGAACAACAGAGAACTTGGAGTTATACTGAATGAACGAATTAGTCATGAAATAGTTGAATAATAGATAGGAATTTGAAATGCCAACGAATAATTTTGTGGGTAGGTTATCTTTTTAATTAAATTAAGGCGTAGTAAATGAAGACGTAGCTGTCTGAGAACGATTCGATTAAGCCCAATTCTTTAGCCCTAGAGGTCATGGTCGAAAATGAAAACATCTAGATGTTCATTGAGATTTAAAAGTTTATGTACCTTTATCTACCCATTGACCCTTTTAAATATGTAATATAAAACCTATCAAGCCTACTAAAAAGTAATAACTCCAACACCCAGAAAGCATACACCGTACCGCACCTCTTAGAATTTTAGCTAAGAAGAATAAGCGTCGAATAAATGTATGGATTGATTAAAATTATATAGCTATCTTAGAGGTAGTACAAACCACTTCACTCTGAAACATTTACATAAAATTAATCAATTACACAAGTTACTCCAGAATAATGATTCAAGATTTATGAAGGATGTTGAACTTCTTGTTAAACTCTTTAATAAATCTTAACATGCGACTGAAAGCTGGAGGCAGCCAGCGCATATTGCTTCTTATGTTATCAACAGGTTTCATAGTGATATCGTTTGGAACTTTGATTAAATTTCAAGATAGTATTTTCTTAGGTTTATAGCAGATAACTATTTGGATTGTGATTTATACGTATAACTTGACACTGAAAGATGTTAAACTATCATTGATATTTTTTATTATTTGAATAAGAACATCAAGTTGTTCAAGAATAAGAAAAGCCTGATCAATATTAGAAAACTCCTGCGTTCATTATAACAAGTTAATATATTAGGTGAAGTCATAGGTACTTTTTAATATGACTTCAGAATGATCAAACATATTTTGTCACAAGTTTGGTCTGCGCCTGTGAATTTTTTGACAAACCCACATCCATTGCAGGCACAAACATAACTATTATGACAAAGTCTATAAAAGCAAATATTAATATTGATCCTACTGCCAACAAACTAATACGCGAAAACCATCTCAACAAACACGCTAAACTACTGCAATGTTTTGGAGTACATGACAAAACAAACGGGGCAAAATGTGCTTACAAGCGCTGCACTTAACTTTGACATCGCGTAAAACTCGACTCGTTAAAAGCAAAGCATGAAAATAATACAACGTTACTGTCACCAAGGCGACACCTCTCTTTAATGACGAAGTTAACCGTTTACTTGGCCCTCCTAATTACCATCTTATAAATCATTTTTATCGCACTCCTAAAGTCATTACACCAAATTTTGGTTGGTCTCCTTAAATTCTTTACATTCAAAATTTCTAAATCGTTGCTTTGCAGAAATTGTTTTAAATACTTTTAACAATGAGCTATGTTAATTAGGCATTTTTTCTGATGGATTTTGTTACTTTATTTCCTCAGTTATGTGATTGATGGTCGTAATTTGGGGAATGCGAGGTTTCTGCTCTACGTTGGAAATGAAATAATCATACCTGTAATATCGGCAGTTTGTTTTCCCGCCAACGAAATAAGAGGTTATGCTCGTAAACGTCCTGGCAGCCAGCCACTGCCTAATACATTACTGCGATTTTAGAATCTCACATATTTTTGTAAAAAGGAGGAAAAGCTGGAAAGCTCCACAGATGTGGTTCATAGTTCATATGCTTTGAGTATAGCACTAGCTTGAGTTATGATTAAGTAATGCAACTCCTTTAGGTGGTCTTTTAGGTTACATAGAAAGCTTAGCATTCTTAAACACTCAGACAAATTTGAATCTTGTTTTGAAAATCAGATTCCACAAAGGAAATGCTCTTAATACTTTCATATGAATGAAAACAATATTCATGAAGCAGAACGTCCAGATTGCCTGACGCTTTATGAAATAAATATTTTGATCTAATAGAGGAACTAGTACATCAAGAAACTCTTGTACATAAGAGATTGTTATCTTTCTTAAAGCGCTATCCTGATAACCAAGGCACCCTTAAGTCCAATCTTTAAACTGAGCACACGTAGCTTACCGCACCATAAATAGAATCCTCGTTCCGACCATTAGGACCTAACCCCAACATCCCAAAAGGCTGAACTAGCTCTAATACTCGTAAATTACCTCCGCGTCGTCACTCCTAGTAATTTCGGTCGGAGAAAATGAGCGGCCTTTCAGTTCCTGCCGTTGATAATAACGAGTCTACGCAGAAATGTTTTCTTAAAGAGAATTCCTTCGTTAGCAACCATTCGTTGTCTAGCCACCTAGAAGTTATGTGCTCCTGGTACGCCTAGTTAGTTTACCTACTTTCTTGGGGAAATGAGGTAAGCAATTTAAACTATAGTGGGCGGTAGCTCCATTTGCTCCGTTCTTGATATTAATGGTTTTGGTCTAATGGAGACATTTGCATGAATTTAGGATACCGATATACCTTGCCAAGTTACGGTCAGTTGCAGAAAGATAATTAAATTTTAATGGAGGCATTAACCATACAATTCCCTTCGTTAAAGTCTCCTTTAAAACCTAATGGCCTTTTCTGCAACTCAGCGTTATTCTCTTAGTACTGGAGTACTTATGCACGAGCTTGCTTAAATCAGATGACAGGTAAATTTAGAATGACTGGTGAAATCTTCGTTCTGGCTGATGATAATGATGATGAAAACAAAGTTATAGTCAAACATAATTTATTTATATTAGGAAATTAATAGGTTCATACTTTTAAAAGTAATGTCTATTTTTCAATAATGCTTTCAAGATAAATAAAGATAGATTTATTATAAAGATAGGAGTAACAGAATAAGATACAATATCAGACTTTTAAAGTACTACTGAGTCTTTAAGCTTGGCTAAACTCTACGCAATAACTCCATAATCTTATGCTAATACCGTCACATTCTAAGAGCAGGATTATAAACGGTATTCTGCTAAACTAAGTTACTTTGAACAGGATTTATGTCTTCGTGCTAAGAGGAATTAGAGATTGATGGCAAGATTTTTAAATATGTATAACTTTTCATATAACCATTTGATGATGTTTTTGAGATAGTTTCTGTAGATTGTGTAACACCTGATGCTTAAAAAAGCTTGAAACTAGACTTAGTGTAGTGTGGTTTCAAAATATTAATTAGGATTTCCGAGACAGTAATTTCAACAGCGCTTTAGCCCCAACGAGAAATTTATTTCACTTATTTGCGGTAGGAACCCCTGCTAGCTACTAGCACAGACTGAAATTATCTACTCTATATAGCTGCTTAACTATTTTGAGGTATGCACACTACCTAATAATATTAGCATCAGTAACTCTTCCATTGCTTTCAGTTCGCAGAAAGACTTTTGTGTATGTATAAAAAGCTATGTGAGATGTCACTTCAAACTCACAACACCCGCATTGATACACCGTGTCGTTCTGCACCCTTGGTCAATGAGGTCCAGTCATAAGGCAAAAATTTCCTTCATATTCCGTCATACTTAAAAACTGCATCGACATTAAAACATCACATTTGTGCTCACTGAGTTTTTGAACTTGCAATCTGGCACTGTCTTGGTCCATAAACATCATCATCATCGACAGCTTATAGCAAAAGGCTGTTGGACATAGGTCTTTCCAATTGTACGATATTGAATTTAAATTGAGGCTTCTCTTATCCATCTATTACCTTTGCGAAAATCATTGCTCTACCTATAATGCGTCGTACACTACGTTTGTCGATTCGGGTTTTCCACTCAAGAACACGCCTGCCTATCGTGGCAAAAGGCTATCAGTTTTACGGCTAATATGGGCAGCCCTTTACCACTCTAGCTTGGCTATCCTGTGAGCTATGTCAACGACTTTGACTTTCTGATTACTCCGATGCTTATTCATTTATTACAAAAATATCAATAAATAACTTAAAGAGAATCCTAACTATCCTTTTAAATTCCCCGCTCCGAATTCAATCGATGGTTGACATCAGGAATTTTTTGATTGTTAGGTATTATAACGGTAATTATAGGTGCTAATGGAAATCGGTTACCACTTGCGGTTACAGAATATACATGGCGTGTTTGTAATGATATTCGTGGACAATGTTAACGCACACATCGATAGTTGATCACGCACAGACACACACTTGACTTGATAGCGTAGGTATAATATTGTTACCATGAACGATAGGCTTATTATTGCATTATTAAACAAAATACCTTCTATTTATCGTTATATAGATGTCCAGCTTGTCTGTGACATGACAAATAGTCAAATATATTATCTGTGTTTTCGTCTTATAAGCATCTCTCAGATCTCAGATCTAATGGTAACTCTTCTTACCTAATAACGCCAACTAAGGAAACTTCGAAAATAAGATTTAGGCAAAATTATGATATTTCTGTGACATGATATTTGCTCGCGACTCCGTTCTCGATTTTGAAAAATCCAGCTTCGTTCCGTGTTTACATCATAAAGGGAATCTGTATGCTCAGCTTTCTAAGTCCATGGGTTTGGACTATTTAGATATTCTATCTAAAACTTCTTCGTCCGTATTAAAATGGCGGAGTTCTAATACTCCCTGTATATTATACCATTATAATAATTGTATGCAGTTATAGCATAGGTAGACATTGTCAGTCGGTGTTGTCATGTCAAGGTCCGCGACATCCAATTGACGCGATTGGCGCGGCAAGGCGCAGCCGCAGTCAATTGAACGGCAGGATGCACCAATGCAGGTTTATTTTATTTTTTTATATTCAAATTTTTCGTCCAGACTGTTGTTTGTTTATATTGTCCGCAAATGGATCGATTTGGGATTACAGTAGATCAGTGGTTCCCAACCTTTTTTTGACCAAGGACCACTAGAACTTTTTCGTGTGCTGGGACCCCAAAGTTCAAAATAAAAATCCCGCGTACGGCGTGCTGCCTACGTGAATAATTTATTATGGGATAGGTAAAACTTTCTGTGGCGGACCTTAATTTAGTTCTCGCGGAGCACCGCTTGGGAACCACTGTAAGTAGATTGATCAATAAAAAAGTTTTTATTTACTTGAAACTGTAGTTAGGTTATGTTAGAAATCTATTATTAATCTTTTTTTCAAGAGTTATCTATAAAAATGCTTGCCTATTCTTCTCCATAAGAAACTACATTTTGAAATGGGAAAATAACTAGGTATTTGAGTTTCAAAAGTATCAAGTACAAGTACCTATCAATCAACTAATGGATAAACGCTGAGTTGCAGAAAAGGTCATTAAGTTTTAAAGTTGACTTTAACGACAGAAATTGTATGGGTAATGGCTCCATTAAAATTTAAGGGCGGGTTGCTTCAAACCATCTGTATTCGTAAGTCAGTACGTAATCGTTAAGTCAGTATGAAATTGTCGTACAAGCCGCCATATTTGACGGTTACAGATACGTAACTGTAAGTTGAAACAACATGTTCTGCAACCGACCGTAATTGAAATAAAAGATTTGACTTTGACGTTAAACAAATTATATTATTCAAAGTCAGTCAACACTTGAACACGTTACGTTACCTGTATTTCGACATTTGTTTTAGTTGGATCTTGCAGCTACTTATACTATGATCTCAGATCATAGCAAATTAGTACGGGAACAACTGATGCTACTTTTAGTACATTTTTCTACACAATTACGCGCATACCTAATTAAGCGCTCCTTGTGAATAAAAAGATCTCCTACGCATTAAACATTCCGCACACCCTCAATCTAACACTGTTAATCGTCACTCAACACTAGCCTAAACTAAAACACTGTATTTATACCACCGATCGTGTTCGGTTCGTCGCCAGCGCGTACGTTTTTAATATGAGCAATTTGCTCAAAATCAGGCATCAAGCTCGATAGCGCCTTGGCACATCTCCCTTGTTTCTATGATCTGAGACTATGATGCTAATAAACGATAAATCGTACACTTAGTGGCTAGTTACCACATAATAGCGGTATGACACCGCAAGCCTGAAATTCATACCACAATTTGGCGCTACGCAATAATTTCATAACCAGCATCAATAAAATTAGAAAAATAAATTCACTGCAATGAAAGCCGTCAATGTCAATTTATTAGAATAATCACCAACCATGTTTGTTAAATGGATAGGTATGTCCATAGACGTGTGACTGGAGTTATTTTGGAACAATATTCTCTCTGTGAACGTTAGATTGTGATCAGTTAAAAACATGATTCAGTACCCGGCAATAATTAATATTACAGCTAACTTCGGCTTAGTAGAGGACCGTCTCTGTCAATCATATGTGACGTCACATAAGTATGAGTGACAGAGACGATGCTCTACGAAACAGAACATGTAACACACAATAACACACTCCAAATCAGTAACACACCACAGCTTTCGGCGATTTCACCCATTTGTGTTGTCTTTTTCCCGCAATGCATCCTACGATATCATTACCGATAAATCACGTGTATGGCAGGCTTTAAGCCAATTTATTAGCCGTAATAGCCAGGCAGTGGTGACTGCGCAATTGAGAGGTCAAATTCAAATTATACCCCGATGAACTATCGCTGTAGAACTAGGTACTTTCAATATAATGCTTAGCGAAATCGAAGTTGTTAATGAGTATTTTTATTAGAGTTGCTTGTTGTAAGTATTTTAATTTGGGGAAATAATTATTTCGGGGTGTTTTAATGTTGCTTTATTGATAATTATACTTTATTAATGAATCTGAGAAACTATCTAAAGGCCGATTTACATCAGACGAGCGAATGCTCATTCTATCTCCACTCTATCAAATTCTTTTAGTGTAAACAGACGTAGAGCATTTTTTCGTTGTTCTATTGTGCAAACATTTTATTCTAGTTCTTGGTTCTCATTTTTGCTCGTAGATATTTTGGTGTAAACGCTGAAAACGAGCTTTCATTTACATTAAAAGATCAAGAAAGAATGTTCTTGTTCTACTCTAGCTCTTTGTTCGTTTGGTTTAAATCGGCCTTGAAAGGAAACTGTCGTTAAGAAAACTGGACTTATGGTCAGAAATCGCCAACATTCTGTAAACAAACACAGTTAATTTATGATCCTATTATAGGGTTCTCAACCTGTAATGATTGTTGTTAAGCGTGTAAACAAATAAGTGCTTTGTATATATCAAGATACCTTTATCATACTGTGGAACAATTACATCGTGGTATTGTTACATCTATTTCTTTATTAGCCTTGCGGCTAGTAATAATAACAGCATGGATTTATGACAAATTGAAAAATAATTTGTCCTTTCCTTCGTTTCATATTGCTTTGTTATATTTACCCACATATTACTTTATAAGATTTATTTATAGCTTTGGGTTAGACAGTCAATAAAGGGCGACAGGTTCCCTTATCACGTCCCATCCCTCTGCAAACTTCTTCAGAAACAGTATACGGATTTTAGTGGAGCCAAAATGTCACGTCCAATCAACAAAAAGCACTTTAGATAGCAAAAGTGAGACTTATTCGTAATACTCTTCTGATACATACAATATTCATGAAGGTAAACGTTGAACGGGGGGTTATAAGCCAGAAATGAGGCGAAGAGTTCTCTTCAGGTTTTGAAAGGGTATTTTTAGGGTTCCGTACCGAAAGGGTAAAACGAGACCCTATTACTAAGACTCCGCTGTCCGTCCGTCTGTCTGTGCGTCTGTCACCAGGCTGTATCTCATGAACCGTGATAGTTAGAAATTTTCACAGATGATGTATTTCTGTTGCCGCTATAACAACAGCATAAAATAAATATTTAAGGGGGTTCCCATACAACAAACGTGATTTTTTCACCGTTTTTATAAATAATGGTACGGAACATTTCGTGCGCGAGTCCGACTCGCACTTGGCCGGTTTTTTTTCTGACAGCTACACACTAAACATTTTACGCGTTGATTTTCAAAAGGAAACGTGTACGGTAACTTTTTTAGCCTACGTTCTGATGATTTCGTTTCAGTATCTTTATACCTTGTGAGGCACTTGTTTGAGATAATTAGATAACTCGATTGCTGAAGGCCCTCCCTTATCACATAGACGTGTGATATTCGGCTAAATTATTAGGTGAGTTTTAGAGAATTTGGAGCTGAAGCTCGCTGAAAGGAAAGTTCATTTTAATCAATTTTTCTCTATTTTGGCGTTCATTTAGTGATGATATTAGATCTTAATCTTATTAGATTTTGTAAAATAGGGATATGCATAAAACAAAGATGCCAAATTAAATGTTGATATACCTACTTTCATGGTTTCGTTTCCATTTATCTAGGTATTTTCCAATTTCACAATATTATAAAACGTAATAAGCACAATACTTGAAAAACGTACGAGGTTTTACTAAGCCTAGCGCATTTTTCGTACTGCAAAAAATCTTGGCAACCCAGAAGCGGAATAGCAGATCAGTGTCACGGAAATGAAGACGCTGCAGTGCAGTGTCCCGATTAGATCGGATACGAAACGAACACATCCGCGACAGCCTCCGAACACGTGACAAAAAGAACCGCTTATTGGATGATGTTAAGGCTTATAGCGGAGTTAAAGGTAATAAATTGAGGAAGACTTTATTAGGAAAATCAGACTAGAGAGTGATCTTGTTGTACACTAATATTGACATATTATTACATAGAAAGAAAGAAAATGCAATAAAAATAACAAAGATATGGGCAAAAAACTGTAAGGAAAATATGCGTCGCTGTAAGGAAAACGGCCATCGCTCAGCATGATGCTGTGACCCATGCACGGAGCAGAGCCACAGCGCTGGTTTTCAGCGACAGCCAATTCTGTCGTTTCGGCATGAGCTACACGATTATAAAAGTTCATGACATGATAAAAAATAATTCATTAATTATTTTTTTTCAAACAAAAATATAATTAATTAATTATTTTTTTTCAGTCAGCAGGTTTGCATGACTCTTTTCCCGAAAAGGCGTGAAGCTTAACCAACTTTGCAAGATTTTTCGGTGATTGTAGCAACTACATGTGATAAAAATATCTGTTTAAGAGAAAACTTTGTACCCGTTTTTAACAATAGCAATAGCTCATGTTAACTCTCTTAAGTTTAGTAAGTGTACGACAAGAATTATGACCATTTGTTAAGCCTCTAAGTTACCGAACAACTTCTCATGAAGTAGTTCGTATGTGAGCAAGTTACTTTTAAAATCATCTACCTAACAAAGGCTTTCCTTTCAAAACCTTTCTTTGTAGCTTGAATTGAAATAACTTTTTCGGAATATATCGTGTTTCATTCGTATTCTCATACATTTTACATTTTCCGAACACTGCGGTGCTCATGATTGTAGGCGGACTTTTCAAGTTATTTTTAAGTCTTTTTGCTTATTTTGTTGCCCAATCTAGAGTGCATTTTATAGTTTTGATGCTTTACGAAGACTATTTCTTTTTCATATCCTGGTTTGCGCGTGGTTATGCCAAATACAATGTCGTTGAGGTACATTGTATTTATTTTGAGTTGTAGAAATATTGTTGGAAACGGATAAAGTTGATAGAAACAGATTTTGTTGACGGAAGAAATATACAAAATGACAGATTGTAGAAAGATTTTTTTTATGCATACAATGAAGAGGAAAAATGTTTATATTCTTCAGTAGACACAAGTTTGGTACGCCAAGCATGGGTCGCCGCGTGCGAAGAGATAATAAGTTGTATAGAAACAACTTTGTATATTCTTTTATACAATAGAGAGACATGCTACGCGTGTGCAGGTCTATGAAATGAGAGAGCAAGAACTCAGACTTATCCATTGTCCCTTCTAAAGCATTACACATCGATTTGGTCTTCTGCTATTGCCCTGTTTAAAAAAAAACCTAAGCATTGTCCTCCAAACAGGCACTCGCTAGCAGAATTTGCACAGCGCTGACTTTGCAAATGACAGCAATTTAGATATTGCTTGTTGAGTTTTTCTCACAACGCGGTGTCATTAAACTGTAATTGTCACGACATAATTTCGTAGTACCTACAGCATATGGTTACGCATTGTTATGTCTCGTAATGGCACGTACCTAATGGTTTTTGAATGCAAGTAGCTAGGCAACTTATATGTCTAGTCAAGGTTTGCCATTATTTCTTCTGATTTTACGGTTTCGTACCATTCGTAAATCAAGGAAAATAAGGGCTCTTTAAATTTTTAGACGCTTGGTGTCGGACTGCTTCCGTGTGGTAGTCGTCCGACTATCCTGCGGTAGACGTGCGGGCGTCGCAAGACAACCGGACAGCTTTCTCGACGCGTCATCTATAGGGAAAAAAGCAACCGACGTGCGTCAGTGCGACACCCGCACGATTTTATTAGTCAGGATTGTTAGTACCTTCCATCCTTTTTCTAAACCAAGGTAACGCACTTGTAGACGTTAGCATAAGCATGCATAGCATAGCATAATCGGCCTATGATGTTCCCACTGCTGGGACACAGGCCTCCTCTCTGTGAGAGGGAGTGGGCCGTAGTCCACCACGCGGGCCCAGTGCGGGTTGGTGGACTTCACATGTCTTCTAATTTTTTGGTTCTAGGACATGCCGGTTTCCTCACGATGTTTTCCTTCACCGTTAAAGCAAGTGATACTTAATTAATTTCTAATACGCACATGACTTCGAAAAGTCAGCGGTGCGTGCCTCGGGATCGAACTCGAACCATTCGCCGTGGGAGGCACATGGTTAATCCACTAGGCTATCACTGCACACGTAGACGTTATATAGTTTTAATTAGCAAAAACAGCACTTGAAATGCTTTGAAACGCTTCTTTATTAAGTCATTGGATTTTTCCTTCTAACTACACGACAATACAATATTTGGAGAGCTAACAAAATAACTGACAGTAATTTCTTGTTCAAACGAATTTTATTAGCTAACAACTAATGTCACAATTTGTAATCATATTAAAATGATTCGTTAACGGGGCGAAGGGTCCCAAACTTGAATACCTAGAGTTTCAGCAATAATTGTTCACAATCACTCGTTCCGTTTTGTCTGAAAGTTTCAACGCCCGGCAAAATAAATTAATAAGTGATGCTTGGCGTGGCAGGGGTTGTTTGTCAACCGTTAGTTACCTTTTAATGTTTTATAGGGGATTTAATAGGCACCACTCACTAAATTAATATTAGCTTTTTATCTTCTTGCATACCTACTTGTGGAAAAATCTATAATGTTCTGCTTAATTTTATTGATATAAACAAAAAGCTTTTAAAGGAACAATATTAACAACATAATTTTTTTTTTCTAAAAAAAAAACTCCGACTGCGTAATATTTAAATACCTCATAAATATATTATCGTCCTCGTAGAACGAAAAGTCATTAAGTCGAAAAATCGTGTTTTGAGACGGTAATGAGAGTTATAGTTAAACTTTTAACTCTCATTATCTCAAAACACGTTTTTTCGACTTAATGACTTTTCGCTCTACGGGGACGATATACCTTTTACGCCACTCTCACAATGAAGACGAATGTAACGATAAAACATAATAGATAATATTTGATTTCTTAAAAAACCGGAATCAGGCTTTTTAAGAACTAGGTACTTACATGTTTTTAATACGAGGTAGGTACGTAGGACCCTGTTGGGCAATAGTGTTGATTCCTTTGGCTGTTACGTCACGTTTAACTATTATTATACTATTCAATATTTTAGACAGCTAGAATTTTTCTAAATCAACGGCCAATTTACTAAAATAACCCTTGTATTTCTCGATAGTCGTAAAAATTAAAACTGCAATACACTTACAATAAATGTCACAAGGTTTTTCATTAAATACCAGATCCGAAGCTCTCCGAAGCTCAAAAACAAAAACGACTCCAAACACAAACAGAAAGTAATTACCAACTCATTTAATTTGACTTTAATTAAAACTGGAGCTGGCAGAAATCACGCCGAGAGAAAAACAAAAATATAACATTGATTTATATTGCTAAAGGTGCTGTTAAACGGGCTACTTTTTAGGGTTCCGTACCAAAATGGTAAAAAATTAAAAATTAAAAAAACCCGACTGCCAAAAAACAACTAAAAAGTTCAAAACAAGAGCACTTTTCAAGCAGTCTGATGCAGTTGGTGGCAATTATTTGTGTTAAATCTTAGATTTTATGCCACCAACTGCATCAGACTGCTTGAAAAGTGCTCTTGTTTTGAACTTTTTAGTTGTTTTTTGGCAGTCGGGTTTTTTTAATTTTTAATTTACTATTTTTATTTTTCACTTTTTAGTTTTTAATGTATGTTTTCGTAATCTTCTTTTCGAGCCCTTCATTTTGATACCCCACATGTCAATAAGTAAGAATTAGCGAGGATTATTGCTTTGTTAAACAACTTGAAATCGTTATATATCCTAAACTATTATTTAAAATGAAAAATGATAAAAGGAACCTAAAGATGATTTTAAAATACCTATTCAACGACACCCCACTTGACATAGTTCATCAACTTTTTTTTTTTCATTTTGACAATATGGCGTCTGGTTGTCGCTGTGGTGAATTTTGATTACTGTTCTGTCTTTAGTGACACTCGCAAGGTTAAGACAAATCGATTGACGTAAGAATTATCAAAATCGGCCTACGCATTTGGTCTCTAGAACGCCACATAGAAACAAACATACATACATACATACATACATACATACATACATACATACATACATACATACATACATACATACATAGACTGATAAACACATTACCCTCCTTTGCGTCGCGCAGTCGGGTAAAAAGGAACCCTTATGGTGCGACTTCGTCTGTCTGTCTGTCTGTCACACCTGCTTATTTCAGCAACTACTTATGCTATTGACTTGAAATTTGGAACAGTTATAAAGAATGCTTGTTCAATTTTATTGCAAATGAAAAAAAACCAAAAATATTTTTATTTTAATTGCAAAAGGGGCCGGAGTGGGGGTCCAAAATTTTAAAGTGGGGTTACTAGGTCAAATGACATATCATATGAAAGGGCTTGATCTGCACATTTTAAAATATATTTTTATTTTATGTCTCACAGTTTTCGACATTATTATGATGAAAAATGTCAAAAAAAATACCATTCCCCCCCCCTTATCTCCGAAGTTTGCGGGGCGAAAAATCTGAAATAATTAGGGTTGATAGGAATTGACCCAAATATGGCACCAAAAATAAAACGATGTTCCTAACTAGTACAGTTTTTTTCAAAATCATCAAAATTCCTTCACAAACAAACTTAGTTATGCGGTCCGGATTTTTTCACTTTATACGTCCAAAAATGACACAGAACCCTCGGTGCGCGAGTACGACTCGCACTTGGCCGGTTTTTTTTGTCAATTTCTTGCTGCAATTGTATAGCCGTGAGTTGAATCTATATCGTACAGTAGTTATTGTGATGTACCATCAATTTCATTGCAATATCACCGGACTATATTGCAAGATTGCGGCAATTGTTCTACTGAGTTGCACGATATAGTTCTCAACTCATGACTATACAATTGCAGTAAGAAATTGTCAAAAATCTAGCCCGTTTAACCGCACCTTTACCGTTTCTGAAGTAAACACAACTAGTGACAATCTACGTGTTCCCTTTAGCGTCCGTAGAGAATACACTCTCTATATTGTTACGTGAAAAGTGGGCTACCCAGCGGCTTCCTTTACCGATTGGACCTAGTGATAAATCGTGTACATGCTTCGAAAACATATTGGTCAACCAAGCCCGACCTCAAAGTCCCTAAAGTTAGCCAAATAACATTTAATAGATTGTTAACTAACATCCTAATGGAATAAAATCCCGATTCTAACTTACAGCCCAATTACGTTCGAAACATTACCCAAGTGCGATAACAATAAAGTTCAGTTTCCACCGCTCCAAGCTTGCTTTGATTTGAAATTGGCTCACGTTCGAGTGGGGGACGACGGAAAAAATCTATTGAACATCAGAATTACCTTCCGCATTTGCGGGAAAGTCAAACTTGACCCACTTTATTTGAACTAATTCACAAAGTTGTACCTATAACAGTCGTTAAAATAGGTTTAGTGCGGTAGGTATTGTATATTTCCAAAATGACTTTATGGTAATGGTAAATTTGCGTGACAAGGGTACAGCTACAGCTTTGGCTTGCAGTGAAATCGAAGATTCAGTTTGTCTATACAGCGTGATATTTTATTAAGGTTCCGTACCTAAACGGAAAAAGGAACCGTTATAGAATCACTTCATTGTCTGTATGTCTGTTTGTCCGTCAAGACCCTTTTCCTCAGGGATGCGTGGAGGTATCAAGTTGAAATTTATATAAATTTTTGAGGTCTATAGTTCCTTGGAGCAGTAAAAAAATCGAGCTTTTAAGTCGACGCAATAAAAAAAATACGGCCGCATATTTTGATACTCGCAAATAAATCAAAACATATAACGTAGGTACTTCCCGTTGACCCAGAATCGTTGGCAAAAAGCAGTAGATCTCACAACATAGGTAAGTAAAGGAAAAAATCCGAAAATCGTTAATATTTTTTTTTGCGATTACAAACCAACGTTTTGGCGGTAGCGGTAGCGGAGTGTGGCTGTCGCGAGTAGCCCCGTGTGCAGCGAGACTATAGATAGAGCATTTCACAAAACAATTCCCTTCGACGCTATGTTGGCTCTCACTCCTATTTAGATCTTGACGTTTATGTAACAACTTTTACTATGGGACCAACCCTGAAATCGCAAAAAAAAATCAGCTGTTCCATACCTGTATGTTCACATAACTCAACAAAATGTATGGAACAGCTGATGTTTTTTTCGCGATTTCAGGGTTGGTCCGATAGTAAAAGTTGTTCATAATGATGAGTACAATGACCCCTTAAAATATTTTCACTGTTTAACCTGCCATCCTGTATAATTAATATTTTTCAACTGTTTTTAATCATGTAGGATCATTGCTCTTTTAATAATTGAACACATTAATTAAAATGTGTTTACTACTGCATAATGGAAACGCAATAATTAAAAGCTTAATAATACCCGATCAATCCGTTGATTGATAGTACAAATAGCTTATTTAATTAAATCGTTGGATGGACTTGATGAACGCTGTAAATAATTTAATTTGAACTTTGTTTTTAACCCTTTTTTGTTTCGCAGAAGCCTGATTGGGTACATTAGGTATTGTCCATTGAGTTTGTGTCTAAATAATAAACGCATGGATTGATCAATCTGTTAGAGATTAAGCTGGCCTTGCAGCAGTTAATGCATGAATTGGTGATTTATTCACATCTCTTCTGGATCTGCAAGATACTGAATAAAATTTGCCAGATCTTTTAACTCTATACGGGTTCTGATTTATTTACCTGCAAGAGTAGTAGTATAAGTCCATAGAAAAAAAATGTACCTGCCTACCTTAATTTTTAACTAAAATATCGATTTCATATTTCAATGCAGAATTAACCATAAACCGTCCGACGTTAACCCCATTTACACCTTCAAGATGAAACCCAAAAAAGATACGATAGAAGCAAAGTTAGTTTCGTATTAAATGAGATCACAAGAAAAATCCGTCTTTCTCCCACATAAAATCTGGCGTAACATAGATATAGACGAGTCGTAACACGCGAACCTATCACAGTTGTGTTTCGGTACCTATTTAGTGAGGATCAATTGGGCTTCGGCAGAAACCGAAGATTAGGGGGAAAAGAGAGAAAGCTATGGACAAAGCCGGGGTAATCACTTGTGTTAACGTGTGCATTGCTGGCTGATGTATTACGTTCAGTTTCTGACTTCTTGGAGAGAAATGTCTCGATATTTTTTGTTTTTCCAGATGGGGCAGATTCAAATTCAGTATTTTGTTTGCAAATTAACAGCAGTAAGTCATCACGCCTGTCTTTCTTTATGCGTGAGGCAGAGGTGTAATAATACACCCACATTTCGTCAGTTATAAATGTTATAATAGAGGGCAAGCCTATTGCTATTTACAGGGCACAAATCTAAACTCCGAGCTAGTACTGAGATTTTTTTATGGAAAAATCCAATTACATAATATCAGCAGTATCTAAAGTATGTACTTTTGTATGAAACAATGGAATATTTGGTTTTTTTTTCTATTACACGCTTACACCTCCGTAATAAATATTTAATTTTAATACGACATAATATGCAATTCTGCTTGAACCCGTAGGTAATTAATTCAGATGTGTTAGTATCCAATAAAATGTACGATTTAAAATCGTTTATTTTTCTGTTTGTTGGATCTACGTTTAATTAAGCGCATGACTGATTCTGTAATCATAGCGAGCCCTATTATTAAGGTCGGGAAATGTTGGGATGAGGGGAATGTAATGTAATTGTGCGATGTTATTGGCTATTATAACTGTTCCTATTTCGACCAGGCCACTAACGAAAAGGGTGGACATCATAAAAATGTTACCGTGAAATATTGAAATTTACTTCTGTATGCACGAAGCTAGAGTCGTTTTAACATCGATCGCTCCATTCGTATGCAAATGTTTCGTCAATAGAAAGGTTTAACCCAGCAATTAAATTTAAAGTAGGTAGGTATTAGCCATTGTGTAGGCAAAGGATTATATCCCTCAAAAAGTAACCTAAGAAAATTCAACCAAAAAATCCAATTTTCAAAATCCTTCCAACAAACATAATCACAGCAAAACCTCAAATCGGGCATTAGAGTAACCGCGCCATCTTTATCGCCAATTCGAGTAAAGTGACCCAATTTAATCGTCAACTCCAGTAAGTGAGCTATTCTGTAGCGATATAAGCGCTTCGTGGTTCCGTACGTAAGCTGGAAAAAGCCGAGGCACGATGTAAATCTTGGCAAACAATTTTCGTTGCCTTGAAAGTTGTGGGTCAGGGTGACACGTGAACACCGAGTTAATTCTTTTTTTGCTCTAGTTTGCGCATAATGTGCAACCTTTTTAGAATCTTTTTTTCTTGTAAATTGTAGCTTGGCCTTTTTCAGGATAGGGTTTTGTTCATGTTCTTGAAATAACAAGTAGAATAAGTTAAGTTTTCTTGGAATAATAAGGGAACCCTTGTGTTGTCTTGTGGATGTCAAAATGAGGACTTGGAATAATAATCATTTCAAGACAGAACACCGCGAAGTCTAGTCCACTGATTTCGTTATAGCTAGAATACTAGTGCTACCTACCCGTACTGGACCAGCGTGGTAGACTATGGCTCATTCCTCACAGAAAGAAGGTCTGAGTCCTGGCTGTAGAACGTTGAGTGCGTTTGAGTGTTTTGTCTACAAAAAGGCACATGAGACGTTTTATCTTTGTCTTCTACGTCGCCGTCGGTATTCGCATGTTGGCAGACTTTCGGGACTTTTGACTACCCGTAAGGACTCTCAAAAATATTCGTATGACAACCGGGACCAACTGTTTAACGTGCTTTCCGAGACAGGGCACATTAAAACAGTAACAAAGTTATAAATAATTCCGTTTTACTGTTGTTATACTTATATCTATGTGATACGTATTTGCTGTACCGGATTCCCCTCACCCTTCGCCCCTAATACCAGACACAGGCAGACAGACTTCAGTAAACCTACGCCCCCTTATTATAAACGACTGACGATGATTAAATTAAATAGCTCTTATGTCAATTGTCATCTCTATTCATTGTCATACAAATGACAAGGATAGTTGTATAATATATTTAATCAGTGGTTAAATTTAAGAGGCGTTTTTAAGTACGGGGGATGTTGACATAGTGCCATAAACTACAAAAAAATCAAATTCAATTCAATAGGGATGTTAACTACTTTTTGTATTGTGAATCTGTAAACTATTTGAAAAAAGACAATGAACACCAAAAAAAACCGATGAAACATCTACAAAATTGGCAAAGTTATAAGCGTTTTTAAATGATTTGCTAGACACGGACGGCACTACCTACTAGTGACGTAACACCACCTACGTCCGCTTGCGCGACAAAGACGGAGCGATACTCCCTCCAAAAACTTTAAAAGCGTCTATGTTTTCCATTTTGTGATAAATTATTATTTTTGCTTTTACTTTTTTGTTGTGCCTATTCCTTCTTTGAAATAAAATAATTTATTTGTACTTTTTTAATAGTAGGACACTACCGTATTGACGTAGGTACAGAACATGAGCACCGAGTTTAAAACGAAATCGATGTCGTAGTCTTCGGAACGACCTAATTTCCGATTGCGACGTCCTAATCTGGATTTAGTGAGGCCTCAGTTGGCTTCATTTGGGTCTAGGCCACGTGAACGACGTGTTTTAACTAGTTTAATTTAATTAAAGGCTTAATTGGATTGATTTGGACGGATGGACTACAGTTTTTGGGTAGCGGATCTTCCGAGTTTTGGGACTAATTAGTTCGTATGTGTTTTATGGTCGTCTCTGGGGTGATTTTATTGCTAGCTAATTGAAAATGTGGACGCTTAATTAAATTTATTATTCTTTTTGGACCGAACAAAATTACCTTAGGAAAAAAGAAGATGAAAGAAAAATTTGTTAAATTGTGTCAAACCATTTCGAACTCTATTATTCTTAAGACTAAAGACCTTGTTCTATCATTTTACAGATGACGTGTTTGTAATCGTTAAAATGACTGTCCGTATGACAATTTCATACCTACTTCAAGCAAATCTTTTAAGGTTTTTCGTAAGTCAGTTAAAGATTTGCTGGCATTTTTCTCATCTAACAAAAACTGAGTAACTCCTAAAATAAACATGTACGGTATAGAGAAAGCCAAGGAAAAATGAGCAATTCAAATAAATGCAAATGTATTTCGACCGGTGCAAGAATCAATAAGAATTCTTTGTCTAGCGAGACAACAAAGAAAACGCTGTCCCCTATCTCCCCTCTCCGCATATAAAACTTTGTACAAAAGAGGATTTAATACAATAATTCTTATATTTTAATGGCCCATTAATACGACCAGCGTTAAACGGAATTATAATAACGAAAAATTAGAAATATATAGAGTTCTTTTAGCTTTCCATTGAAAACAAGAGAACAACCTGTGTGTTTAAATTAATATTATAATGGAAAATTAAATATAAATCATGAAATAATTTAATTTAAAAGTCAATTCGAAATACCATTAAGTATATAACTAGCGGCAGCAGTTATGAGCACAAACGTCACCTGCGCATTAGCTGATTTTTCGGTCTCTTTGGTGGAATGAAGAAAACGGGGGGCGCCAAGGCTCCACGCGATTGGTTCGTCAGTCGATGCTCGTCGTCTAATTGGACCATTTTCTATTACGTATTGTCAACTGTCTATTGTCTATTGGGCCGAAAATTCACATGCGCGATCTGTGTTCATGTGTCATTAGTGTCGGTATCTATGCCTAAAGGAGGTGGGTCTATTCGGTCTTTACCTCACTGCATATTTTATGTTGTAGTAGTGTCTTTATTCTCTTCAATGTCTTTATTATTATCACAATTTATTGTATGAGGATGTTTTTATTTAGACTTATGATATGAATGACAAAGCAAGAAATATTTACAACGTCCAAGTATGAATAAAAATGCAATCCGTGCAATTTACTTCATAGAAATATCAATCAGAACTCGTTAAGTTCTAAATGTTCAGCAATTCATCTGTAATCAAATCATTATTATTCAAAACACAACCGTACACAAATGACATAATGTTCAATCACAACTGGGTCAGTGGTTGTAATTGCAATTAATGACCCGTAATAGGATCATTTCCGTTTAGATTGTATGAATCATGATTTCATTATATGTTGTAATTTAAATTCGTTAAGATTTTAGTAGATGGTGAATAATGAAGTAGAAGAAAATGTCAATGAAATGTTTTGCAATATTTTGGTCAGTAAAATTCTTTTAAAAACATTACACAAAACACGCAAGTACGCAAAATTATTATTTCACTACCTACGCATGTTTCTCTAAATACGCGTTGTCCAGCTCTATTTCGGTAGATGCCAACAAAAAAATCTATGGATTCTACCCTGCCCCTTTTCCCACTCAGGATAAACTTGTGTAATGTTTTTCACTGCACTTGGAAATCAAAAACATAGTTGGTGCAAAAAAATGTGTAGGTAGTGAAACAATGGAATTTTATATAATAGCTACATCCTGTATGCTACTACCTACAATTAGTGCACTGCAATTTTCTTATTAAATAATGGTGCCCTTGACTTTGAAGTAATTATCGTCATTGTTCCTATTGTTTTGCATATCACAGTTAATTCTTGTTTGCGGCATTCTTACACGGCATAGGTACACTTCGTTTCATGTTGTGGCGCTGAAATCTATGTCCAATAGTGGACTGTAATAGGCGAGTTGACTGCACGGCAAAGAAATGACTGAGCGTAAAAAGACAACTTAGCTCGTGGTTTAGTTGTTTTAACTAACTATAAAAAGAAACGCGCTAAACTGCCCTTTAACAGAACGAAATTAAAGCACAAAATCTATAGTATTTACGTCCACGTAAGGAACAATGATGTATACAATCCAGTCCAACATTTCCGTCATGTTTCTGTATCTAAAACACCCTTTTTGTTACTGAAACACATAAGTGAAGTGGCGGCTCGCTCCGAAAAATACACGCTATTGAAATGAACAGAATAACCCGGTAGTTGAAAGCGTTCCGAAGCACAAAATAAACTACGAGTCGTAAGTGAGGGCAGTAACATTCACCTGTGCCTTTACATAGTATATGTTGATACTGAAAACATAAGATAAACAATGTGATTTCTGTAAGGATAGTGCGGGCGAGAGTCATTGTGGTTTCCGCCGAAGAAGTCGGTACTAGTTGAGGTCGTAGTGTTTAGATTTCGACAAAAGGATAAGCGGTAGGTCCCCCAGGTACAGTAAAGTGGTGATCACTCATTATAACGGTACTTACCGGTAATGATTTATTTTTAATGTTGCCGTGACATAACATAATAGCCCTTCGTCTGTCGCATGTGAAACACAATTGATTTCGACCTCCAGGAGGCTACTCGAAAGATAAACGTATACTTATTGAAAAATATAGGAAGCCTTTTATTCAGAAGTACCTACAAAACAGGCTGAGTTCGCTATTCATTCTAAAAAAGCTCTTGTTTTTTAAAAAGAAAACATAAGAAAAGAAAACATCCAAAACGGAAATATAACAGAAGAAACAAAACAGACGAGTACAAGTTACTAAAATAATTATAGTATATGTAACAAAAATGCATCCTTTGTTCCATTACAATTAACATTCCTCTCTCATATGAATACTGTAGTAGTGTAGTGTATTTAAATGTAAAAGAATGCTAGGGTTGATTGCGGGTCACTCGGTCTCATATAAATTGTATTAATTATATTTCTGAAATACAGGACAAAAATCCAAAGAATATTTTTTGCCAATTTCGGTAGTAACCATAGTAAGATACTTTGAAGTAAATAAGTGGTTCTTTGTCTTCGAAGGTTTTAGTAATGAAACACAAAATTAAATTACATACTTGCTGAGTGCAGAAAAGGTCATTAAGTTTTAAAGGAGACTTTAACGACAGAAATTGTATGGCTAATACCTCCTTTAAAATTTAATTTTCTTTCTGCATCTGACCGACTATTCCACAAATTACCTAATAAAAACTATACTTACTTGAAAAATACAATATGTGATTTCATAGTTTAGTTTTATTTTTATTTTAACATGAAATTTTCTGAGAATGTTATTTGGAAATAAAAATGTTACTCACATATTTGTTTCTAGGTTAATCCTAGTTACGTACTTTAGGTAGAGTAATTTTCAGCAAAGTAAAGGCTCTTTTACACATGCTCATTAATAGCACGAAAGCTAATATAAAGCAAATGCTACAACCCTTATTATGATTTGTTATCACAAATATTATTTCGGGTGTTAGAGAGAGAAATAGGGTTCAAAAGGGATAGCGCCATCTCTTTTTCACAATGAAGTGACTGATGATTTTAACATTTGATAGAACGGCCGCGGCTGGGCCCCTATGAAACGAGCATGCTTATTTTGTGTTTCTAATAATATCTACCTATACCTAGGTACATGTAAGTAGGTACTTGATGTAAGGTTAAACGAGGGACATAATTATTAAAGGAGGGTAGGTTGTAATATTCGATACTAATTCGATTATCTACCTAAGCTACGGGACTAACTTTGAAATCACGAAAAAAAAATCATCTGTTCCGTAGTACATTTTGTCGAGTTAGAATATTTTTATATTTAAAACAATTGTTATTTTTTCCGTGATTTCAAGGTAGGTCCCGTAGGAATACCCTCTTTCAATATTTCCCAACTTTACACCCTGTATAATTAAAAACATGTTTATGGGAACTTAATTGAATGTGTTTTTTTAGCATTCCAAAATTTCGCAATTATTTTTCATTCTTCAGATATTTATAATCAGGCCTAAACTTCGTTTGCGAAAATAATACATAGGCATCTCTAACAAAGTCAATAACACTTTTTATTGCAGAACCAAATAGTGTTGTGTAAATTGACTCAAGTGTTTATTGTAATTGAGTGAATACCTACCATCGCCGGATGACCCAAATGTATGTGTTTTATGGGAGAGAGCACTTACTCCAAGGAACATGGTAAGTGTTCACGACGACGGCTTTATGTTTTTAGGCTCGATTTTAGTTTTGCTCGATCTTGGGTTTATCGTAATGTAGATTAAGTAGTAGTAATAATAAGTATGCTAGTACATTAATAGTTAATAATGTTGACGCTGTAAAACTCTTCTTAGCATGAACATGATGTGTTCATTAGAAGAAGATTAAGGCCATGTTGTTTCATCTTACAGTTACCTACGTATCTGTAACCGTCAAATATGGCGGCTTGTATGACAATTTCATACTGACTTAACGATTACGTACTGACTTACGAATACAGATGGTTTGAAGGTGGTTTGAAGCAACCCGCCCTAAGTGGTGTTAGAACACCGTTTGTGGAAGCTGATTAATAAAAACTTCTCAACCAAAGTTTAGGAGTCAAATCTCATTAGGATGCCATGGTAGTGACGTCAGCAGCACCGACAGTCAAAACATGTCAAATTGCAGTCTAGCGCAATCTAGCGTCGACGCCAAGCCGTCGCCAAGTGAGGTTGGGTTAGGTATCGCTGCCATGGCATCCTAATGAGATAATGGCCCTTAATGTAAGTATTGCTTTAAGAACGACATAGGTGCCAATTCTGTTGTTTACGAACTAAACTAATTTAGTCGTATTATGTCTCTTTCTAATAAAAAACATGAGAGAGAGATAGCAGATATTTAATCCTGTCAAATTAGTCCACTTGAATTTTAATGTCAATTTAGTCGTAATCGCAAAAGTTTATGACTATTTTCCCGTAAATGACAAGGGCGTAGACTAATTTGACAGTTCTAAATATTTTCTGTCCTTTTTCAATGATATTTGTAAGAAAGAGATATAGTGTGATTAAAATTAGTTTAGTGCAATGTTCAACAGAATTAGCACCATTAGCTCACTAAATTTATAAAAAATTAATAAATACCCTGTATAACTAAAAAGAAATACGTTAGGCTTGCCCCCTAGTCACGCCACTGACTATTCATTGAATAGCGTAACGTCAGAGAGGCGACGTCGACGGTATTGGTGACTTAACAAACCGAAACGAGATCAGTCCAATGTAGGTATTCGGTGTATGTATTTAAGCAATGTATTATTATTTTTTCACATCCGATACGTCCGATACCGTAATCGAATTTGTATCGATTTTCGGCTACCGTAGATACGTTTATTTACATCGGCAGTGCCATCAAAGCCTTTATTTGATGAAATATGTAACGGTAATCGATTTTGTAAACGAACCGTTGGGATTAGAAAATGGATTGATGGGTGTTCTTGATTTTTTTCTATAAACTTGGTATCTAATAGTAATTTAATTAAAACTCGATGAATATTGAATTAATGACAAAATGTGGACGAGTAAGTCATTATTAGTTGGTATTTAACATGACCAAATAATTTTTTAAAACACGAAAAATTTATTTGCCGACAAAACCATAGGTAGCAGTTAGTTCAAAAGCGGCAGTTAAGATAAACGACCTAACTTACGACTTTTAAACTACCTCACTTTATCCGACCAGAACATTAGTACCTATAACTCAGGCAGTAGCATTAAAATTCTAGATTATTTCCCAGTGCCTGTAAAATGACCTCATATCATAGAAAAAAGGAGATATGCCATCATAGCAAATTAGTACGGGAACCACTGTCACCACTTTTAGAACAGTTTGCAACATAATTACAAGCGCTCCTTGTGATTATAGAGACCCCCCACACATTAAAAGTTCCGCACACCCTCAATCTAACATCGTTATTCGTCACTCATCACTAGCACTAAACTAAAACACTGTATTTATATATCATCAATCGCTCTCGGTCCGTCGCCAGCGTGTATACCTTCGTTTTAATTATGGTCAATGTGATCAAGCTATAAGCGTCAAGCTCAATAGCGCCTTGGTTCTCACATCTCCCTGGTTTCTATGATCTGAGGAAATTACCCATATTGTCCATGACTGGACTTGGCTGGATACAGTGGTAATTTTTAACACACGAGTAATGTTTTCCAACTTCCCACGGGGAAATGGAAAATATGGCGACCGCAGCGCACGCCTCGATTTCCACAACAAAACTATATCGAATTGTGTTGGCCGCATTGGAAAATGCTCATATAATTTCACACGCGACTCTCAACCGTATGTCGAAGGTAAAAGGTTGTAAATTGATGCTTCCCGCGCAGTGTGCATAACAAAATTTCTTGCCCGGCTCACAATTGGTCGCCTGTTGACGGAAATAAGGCATATGCACGTGGAATTTCAAATGAAAGTAGCTTATTTTGGAAAATGTACGGGAAATTATTCATACAGGATATCAAATATGCACCTACATATCTATTGATGATGTGCTTTAGATATGCATAAAATGAATTAGTATGCTTATGAATAATTACTTGCAACATAGGTAAGTTTGAATGCGTGACCCATCACGTATAAAAGTTAAGCATTAAGCTAACTGGTAACTAATTAACGATGGCGTGTGTACATATTTTACTGTAGAACAGTGGATAAAGCTTTGTGTCAGCATTTAATTAATTTTAAAAGTTTAGGTACATTTCGGCAATGACCAATAATTTCAGTTCGTCCATTTCCAAAAACGCCAGCAGAATAGGTACGTTTTAAGATGAAACAACACAATGTAATACTAAAATAGTAGACAACGCTTTAATACGTACCTAAGTACAACTTCATCTAATTAAAGATTATGATGAAACTTGCACCGAGTCTGAAAAAATCTTTATATTTTTTAGGTTTACTAAGATTGTCTACTTTGTCTAGGGTCTAATGTTTTTGTATTTTATTTTTTATTTATTCAATGAAGAAACACCTCTTAATTTTACCCATTTCTCCTGTCAAACCGTAGAATCGAATAGTGTCTTGTCGGAATTTCTTACGGAACAATTTCTTAAAATCCTTTCGTTTATATTTATGTTTAAATCTGCCTGAAAATCTGACATAACCAATCCGTAACGTTCATAGGTCCTGTGTTTTTTTTTTTTTAGAGCAACACTATCGAGCGAGCTAGCGTGCGATCGTATTGAAATGTTTTCTATGAAATGTGTATTTCATTGGAACTCAGGGTGCAATGTTATATAGCCAGGGGACAAAGTTTACCCCCGGATATTTGCACCCCAATTTGTGTTGGCGTTATAGGGACTTTTAGAATTTGATGGAAAAATTGTTATTTTAGATTTTTCTAGGAATTTTGGCGTGTAGCGCCAGAAGCATTTGATCTGTTTGAAATTGAAAATCTGTACGTTTTGGAATATGGTGTGCTGATGCTAGGCAGTTCTTTAGGGTATGCATCATTGAATAGTTTAATTTCAATATTCATAGTATTATTTTGGGCCAGTCGCGCTAAATACGGCGGCTTGTTGACAATTTCGTACTAACTTAACTCTTAGGGTGAGATCTATAGACCGTACTTAGACTTTCTCAGGCTTAACTAGCAAGTCCCTAATCATAATACAATCTTTAAGTCCCTCTCGTGCTTAACAAAGTGTAGGTTAGTTCACAAAGCCGACAACTTACGAAAAATTTGCTAAGCATGCACTCAGACGGATGGTAGTACAGTATTATTAATACCGAATTTCTCATAAATCGTTAGTTAAGTCTGAGCAAAGTCTAAGTACTCTCTATAGATCTCAGCGTTAAGTCGCTCCTGCCCCGACCCGCACCCACTGATCGTCGTGAACGGCTCCATACATTTGCATACATTAGATTTCATTGTCCCGCTGTCGCCACCGCTCCTGCCCCGCTGTCGCTATACTTCGTAATATACTTCGGGGTCTTATCGACTTATATACACATACAAATAGTTTCTGTAGACCCAAACTGACGTACAATTTAAATACCAACCACATTTTTGCCACATACAGCATTATTTACATATCCATTATCTTCCCTTACATTGAAACCGTCTCAGAAATCTTCAAATCCCAGATTATCTTGGTCGTGTAAAAACCTTTTTTGTAACAAAGAGGTTATTTTCAGTTATAATAAGAAAGAAAAATGCTCCGAGAGGGGTCCTCGCTTCCTTGAAATAAGATCAATAAACGGTCTCGAATAGTATTAAAATATTATTTGGCATGTCTACTGGGGATGGTGAGAAATGGGAGGTGCATTATCGGTTAGGTCCCATGTGTCTATGGTTTATAGTTATAGCTTATGATGTACAGACATATCCCTTGTGGTTTGCTTGATATATTAGCTGCAGATATGTGTCCTATCTTCGAATGTATTTTAACTGAAATATTAAACTTAACGCATCCTAGGTATACGATCAAAAAATGTATTTAAGACAGCTTAATCTTGCCCTTTGAACACATTGGTGTCTCTGACGATAGCTTAAGCTTGCAGCAATATCACGCTTGTTAAAAATTATCAGCTGCCAGTTAAAAAAATATATATACCGAGTTTTCTGTATCTAAATAAATGGGTGTTCCCCGACAGTTACAATCTCGGTGTCTTCAAGTCACGAGTGAATCGGTTTCTTCTAGGCAAGCGTGCTCCATCATAGACCGCATCATCACTTTACATCAGGCGAGATGGCAGTCAAACTCAAGCCTATTACCAAATAAAAAAGTGAGGTTAACCTTAAATTGAACAAACCCCTTTACCAAACCACAATACAATTCGGCATACCATTGTTACTGATCACATTAGGAGACAAATAAATTGTCTAGGCAGACGTAAGCAATATCTTGAAATCGTTTAACATGGCGACTTATCTAGTGAATAACCTTGTTTCATATAGTCTGATGGGTCGATATTCAAGGCTTCACATTCGATGGTACGAATTTACGGAGATCTGAATATTATATAATGTAGATACTAGAGAGGTTTAATTTATTTTTAAGTGCGGTTCTGATTGTAAAACTCAAGCTTCATTAAACAGTTTCTCCCTCTCAAGGGAGAAGTGCCGAAAACCTTTGAAGGTGTATTTTGGCGATGAAGCATTTTTTTTGTTAATATGTATTTTGTTTATGTGGGATAAAGTTATTTCTTTAAATCAAACGACCTGCCCCTGCTATGTGGCGATATGTCAAAACATCGACGGCCGTACCACAAAAAAATAAACATCTGTTCAACACACGTTCAACACGAATGCTACCAAAAATAATAGGCAATTGTTTTAGCACTAACTTGTCTAAAACAAGTGTGTATTATTTTTGGTAGCATTCGCGTTTAACGTGTGTCTATCTTTTTTGTGGTAAGGCCGCGAGAGTTTTGTACTGTATCTATGTTATATACTATCGTATTTTACACATAAACCTTCCGGAGTTAATTCTCTAAATGGTGGTGAAAGCCGCATTAAAATCCATTGTATAGTTTAGAAGAACTAAGCGCATAAACAGACACGAAAAGTGACACATCAATTATAGTTTGTTCTCGATATATTTGATGGCCTTTCTTATTGTTTTCATCGTTATTAGAACAATAGGCTACATTTTATCCCGAAATAATGCAAAGTTCATGCGAGTCACGCGGAAGTCGCAGGCAAAGCGCTAGTGCATATATTATGTTCAATCATTTTTTATACGAAACATTATTGGTTAAATGGTTAGTGCTCCTTAGCTCAGTTTTAAACCGTTGAGGTTGTTTCCACTTCTATAATATAAAGCCTCGCATTTCACCTGCACAGTCACAGTTGAACCAATAGTCTATACCGTACCTACTGATATTTTATAGCACACCTGGCAGATACGTGTGACATCTGTCTATCACGAAACTACTATAAAACCCAGGTCACGTCTGTCAGCACGTGCCGCTTTCATTGTGTTCGTCACCAATAATATAGTCTGCACAATTTAACTTGGCTGGGTTAACGTGTTCTTTTTTGCGACTTCAAGACACATTTGGATACACCCGTTATTATTAATACTAACGCATGTAGAGCAGGGCATAATCCTAATATGAGGGGTGTAAAAGCAAAACCGCTTCAGTCCAAAATTGGCATTTTTTTAACAGGGAACTCCACATTGTAGAGCTCGAAAGTGAGTGCATGCCACAGCAGAAAATCACAAATATTTTAGTTTAAGTTTTTTGTGACTGTAGCGTCTTTGCTTTACACCCCTCATATTATAAAATGAAAGTAAGTTTGTTTGTTTGTTACCTTTTCATGCCTAAAGCACTGAACCGATCATCATGAAATTGCATATATACTTACGCTGTCAGGGGTACAGAGAAGGAACAGGGTACGTTTCATCCGGAAAAAAGTACTGTTCCCGAGGGAAAGAACAATAATATTTGACGGCTACGATTGCTATAGGACGATAGATGGCACTACGTATATTTCACGCAGACGAATTCGCGGGCAAAGTGCTAGTATGAAATAAATACTAGCTATCATTTTAAGCACAATAATCGTGTTATTTGCGGTTTTTATTTGACAGCATTTCCATTAAAATCTCAGCTCGCTTCAGCAATTAAGTAGACACGTATTGTGGGTTCATTAAATTATTTCATTGTCTATATAGCGACGATATGATGCTAAAGATGTTGTTTTATTGCAAATACTTTTATACTTATTTCAGATATTTTTATCCTCAACGTCTATAATTGTTGAAATGTCTGTCACTGTCTGCGTGTTGATTTTACCAGTTTCTTTTGAGTAGTATCTACCTACTAGATTAATAAGATGCACCTTTACGGTCTGCTACGACTTTTAGATTTGAAATCCTTGGTCAAATTTATAGATGCTTCGAACAACACTTTTTGAAATGGCGCCCTATGGATATAATATATTGATTTTGACCGCACGGTTGTCGCAATGGCTGAGAGATTGGCTGGCTGCGCGACGTGTCGCGGGTTCGATTCCCGCACTGCACACTGGTCTGGCTGTTTGTGTATGTGAAAATTTGTGTTTGTAAATGCACCCACGACACAGGAGAAATCCTAGTGTGGGGCAATATTTTCCAAAATTTTAATTTAATTTATTTATCTATTGTAGGTAGGTATACATTCTACATTGTTCTTTCTAAAATGAGGCGCTGATTGATCGATCTGTGAGGTTAAGATGCGCTTGCTGCGGTCAGTCTATGGACTGACCGCAGCATCCATCTATGGATGGATGACCAACTAACCATTCTTTACATATCGAGATACTTCCGTGCCTCGGAGAGCACGTTAAATAGTCAGTCTCAGTTGCCATACCAATATCTATGACAGTTGTGACAGCGTAGTCAGAAGCCCGAATGTCTGTCAACTGGTCTAACTTTCGAATACCGGTATTAGGTACCCAATAGTTGGGTTTTGGTGGTCAGATGGCAGTCGTTCCACCTAGAATACGGATATTCAGCCATATCTGGGTAGACTGGAAGCTGACCCCAATCTAGTTTGGGAAAAGATTAGGCGGAAGATTGTTCTTTCTCAAGTTCAAGTTTACCTACTCAAAGTTAACGACCTTAAAATTTTCTTCTGCTGAATAAACAGAAGTACCTATACCTAATTCAATTAACCCTAAACAAAAATTAATTAAAATTTCAACCATCCGTTGCTTGTAAGTATGACAGCTATTGCTTTAAGACAGGTATAACAAACCTATATCCATCATCAACATCAAATATACAGGGTGAATTTTATAAGTGTGCGTAGATGGCCAAATTCGAAACAATTAGAAATAGCGAAAAATACTCAAAGGAGTCCCGGGGCTGATTTTGATGAAAACTAAAACGGTATCGTTAGAGTTTTGGAAATTCAATTTTCTTAGCCAGGAATCGAACCCGTTCATTTTGCAAAAATCACACTCAACATTATTATTATTGCACTATCTGATCAAATTCTGGGAATTAATAAGATACCTACGGCAAACTAAAGGAAGGTGTTGATTTTTAAAAAACTGATTAAAATTTTCATACATTACCCGCACCTTAACTATTAAAATTCTGCAATCCAAAATTGATGCAGTGTTAGTTTTTAACAAAATTGGCTCCGAAATTCCTTTGAATATTTTTCGCTTTTTCTTAAAGTTTCGGCTTTGGCACGCACATTTGGGAAATTCACCCTGTATATCTAATTCCCATTCATATAAACATTATATACGTCTCCCGCGTATTACCCACGTCAAATCTGAGAGAATTTTAACTAAGTACCGTTCCTACTCCACTCCGGTTTTGAGTGCGCAGGTGTATCTGAAGACATGATTTGAAATATTAATTTAGCATTGCAGTAGGCATATTTTGATGCCCGCGATTTTGCTCACGTAAATTCAAATTTGCGTAATAATCAAAGGTTTTTTGATTTTCACGCAGGAACCCTAATAATTTCTTTATAAATTATTGTGTATGTGTTATTCTGATATATAAGCTATATTATTGCACAGTTTCATCAAAATCTGTTCGGTAGTTTTTGCGTGAAAGAGTGAAACATTCATGCATCCATAAAATATCCTCACAAACTCACGTTTACAATATCTTTATTAAAGTTTAATACATAGGATTAGGTATTCACTTCAAAATTATTGTGCATACTCTCAGATCATAAAAACAAGAAGATGTGCCAAGGCGCTATCGAGCTTGATGCCTGATCTTGAGCAAATTGCTCATATTAAAAACGTACGCGCTGGCGACGAACCGAACACGATCGATGGTATAAATACAGTGTTTTAGTTTAGTGCTAGTGTTGAGTGACGATTAACAGTGTTAGATTGAGGGTGTGCGGAATGTTCAATGCGTGGAAGATCTTTTTATTCACAAGGAGCGCTTAATTATGCGCGTAATTGTGTCGAAAAATGTACTAAAAGTGGCATCAGTTGTTCCCGTAGGTACTAATTTGCTATGATGGCATATCTCCTTGTTTCTATGATCTGAGTGCATACTGCTTGATCTTATTAACCACTAACTATAGCCTGAAACTAGCAATAGCTACCTCTAGAATATGGAAAGGTACTACATTAGGTATGGATTGGTAAAAATGAGCCATTATTAGACACAGGGCCCGAGGCACAGATTACCCGAGGAGTCTCGTTAATTAACTTAGGATCTTGCCTGAATGTCGTATTATTTGGTCGTTGCCATTGTTTAGCAGTCATCGCACTTCAATGGTGATAATTGATAAACATATTAGTTATCCTTCCCAGATGCACTTCTAGAGTTATTTAATGTTAACTAGTTATTCGATTTTATATGCACTACCAGTGATCTTAGTTTGAAAAGGACGTCGGCAGTTTTGGGCTTGATCTGGTACAGCAATAAAAGCTTAACCAAAAATAAAATTATATTTTAATTGTTCTTTGCCAAATTTATCTTAGAGATTAAGAATTGAAATAAAAAATCGAAATAAATAAGAAATAAAATGATTATGGCGTTGATATTTTGAAAAAAACAAGAAAACAAAAACGGGTGCATGCACCCTGGCGCGTGCCTCCATAGAGTATCATGTCGACAGCAACTAAAACTTTTGAATTGAGAACTCATTAGTCGGGCTGTACTTCATTGGATCATTCACACATACTTAACCTCACTGTCACAAATACAAAGATTTCTCTTTAACCCAATTACGTACAAAAACAAATAAAAATTGAATTTAAATACTCTTGAAATACTCGATCACACCAAACTAATTTCATATCTGTACCGACCTACACAATCTGAAGCCTAGCGTTCTATGGACGTCTACCTGTGTCCTTTAGGCTCATCATAATTTTTGACATTATAGGTACTTCCATAGTCGTAATGATATAATTTTTACCATGTTTTCTATTGTTGCAGAGTTTGATGGCGTTTATTAAGTTCGGGTATGCGCTCGTGGTGGTGACGCTGCTGCTCATGATATGGGCATCGCTGTCGAGAGCGTTGGAAGTAAGTAGATTTACATTACCCATTCCATTTACACCATTGCCTATACCAAATCATGGCCTACCTATTACATTAACCATAGCCAAACTTGCGCCACTACGGGCCAAAACTTTCAAGCTACTTTTACCATCAGGGATCGGCAACTTTGCGACAACATCAATCTGCTATCTTGAATATATCCCTTATTAAATAATAACAACAGCAATCATAAAAAGAAAAGGAAAAATGCTAATGATTTGATGTTAATTTCGGCACATTGATCTAAAATCAACATTCTTGAGTCGGTAATGTCAAGGTTCTTCGCACAAAGACCCACTTTGACTTTCAATAATGAAGTACTTTAGTAGATCTGTTGTATAATCGAATGGGCCGACGGGATTCATTACAGACGAATAAAGACGATATGCTAAACAATATTACTTATAACTGTACTAAGAGAGGGATTAATTGTTTGTAATGAATAAAAATTATAATCGCAACATTATGCTGGCAGTGCATTATATCCAGCCCACAATGGAATTTTGGACTCTGATAACAGAATCAGAACATATAAAAATCCGTTTGATTCTTCTACTATCATGTGTGGGCTACACAATAATTATGTAGTTTACGGTAAAAAAGCTAAGCTAACTGCCTGGGCTACGCGATGATCAATTAAATATTAGCGTCACTCTTTAACTTTATCGTTACCGAAATCAGGAACATTTTATTCTGTTCTTTGTCAGAAACTTTACCGAAGAAAACTAGTTGTTAGTGGATGAGTTAGCAAACACTTGAGTCGAAGGATGCTTGCCTCTTGTGGTTAGCAGCTACGATTGTCTCTGTTTTGCATAATAATATTCAAGCCGCATAGGTATTACTTGGCAGCAAATGTTTGTACATATTACAGAAAGTTTCAAGGATTCTGGATTCGCGATAAGGGTTAGTGGTCAATAAGAACATCATCGTCATTGACGTCATCCCCAGCTGAATAAAGGCCTCCTTTCCTTTGTCAGTCTGTTTTTGTTGGACGGTTTTTAGCTGACTGCCCCAGAAGTGATATTTTTCGAAAGTATGTAGGTATGTCTATTTCTTTGTCACAAACAGCTGCAAAATAGTATTAATTTTTCATCCTGGATTGAACTGAGGATAACATTAAAAGTGCAACCCACCCCGTAAGATGTTGGGCGATACTGGGGAACGGTTTACCAATATTCAGGAAACATTTGCCCCAACATTTGTCGCCAACTGAATACGCTTAAAGTTACCAAGTTTGGGAGCTGTGATGAAGTAGTTACCGTTTTGCAGCCGAAGTAGGTATTAGTAAAATGGTTTATTACACGAGCTATAAGATAAATTTTATTACGGGCATGTAAAGTTTAGTACTTGGAGGTATAAACCGTATTTACTACATGCATACAACATAAGTCTTTTCCCTAATTATTATGTTTGTGTCTTTTTTATTATGTCCAATTCAATATTTTTCTTTCTTTCTTTATTCTCCGAAGGGGTAGGCAGATATGTAGGTATACGAATAGATAGTACAGTCACATTTTGCAAATTATGTTATTAGTCTATTCGTATTAGTCATGAACCGGATACGAGAACAAACTCCAGTTACTGAGAAATTCGTAATGGAAAAACTTAATAACACTACCCGACTTGAGGATCGAACCCAAAACTTTACCCTCATCAGTCACTTGTGACCTATAAGCCTTGCCACACACGGGCCTCTCGCGACAGCCACAAAACGCCGCCACAAACGTGCGCGGAGAATTCATATAAAATTTATGAAAACTAGTTCGCAGCTCGTTGACGCCATCGAAGACGGCGTTTTTCCTTTTTTTTCCTGTCCTGCTGAAAACTAGAGATATTTTAAATAATCTTAAATACTAGCTGCGCTCCGCGGTGTCACCCCCGTTGCTCAGCTCCTGCGGGTCGTAGCGTAATGTCAAAAGCCTTATACTACTCCGCATGAATCTGGTTATCATTAAACAAAAAGACTTTTTCGTATCCGAACGGTAGTTCCAGAGATTAGCACGTTAAAACAAACAAACTCTTCAGCTTTATTTTTAACCGATTTCTAGATTACCGACATACCTAACGGTGCCGCGGGTCACTTAGGTGATCACCTAACTGAATGAGATAACGACTAACGATCCTCCTAGTGCGGTAACATGTTTTTCATGAATTGGATATAACGAAACTAAAGAAACCTAGAATAGGGATGTTAACTACTTTTTTTTTATTGTGAATCTGTAAACTATTTGAAAAAAGACAATTAAAACCAAAAAAACCGATGAAACATCTACAAAATGGGCAAAGTTATAAGCGTTTTAAAATGATTTGCTAGACACGGACGGCACTATCTACTAGTGACGTAACACCACTTAACTCCGCTTCGCGCGACAGAGACGGAGCGATACTCCCTCCAAAAACTTTAAAAGCGTCTATGTTTTCCATTTTGTGATAAATTATAATTTTTGCTTTTACTTTTTTGTTGTGCCTATTCCTTCTTTGAAATAAAATAATTTATTTTTACCTTTTTTAATAGTAGGACACTACCGTATTGCCAATTTTTTAACGTACCTGTCCTAATTAATTTTGAAACTTTGCATACAAAAAAACACCAGATACACTTCTCGCCCTATTCGTACGTATAATATAACATACCTACCCTTCTTGTTACACGCTGTATACGACCCTATACAATGTACAACCTTTTAAACGAAAAGGAGAAGGATACTATGGTATATCGTTTGCCAATGTCAGTATGAGAACCCAATGTGATCCGGCCGGGCTATCGGTATTTATCTGGCGCAATTTCAATCCCGGTCTAAAAATTCATAAAAGAAAATCTATTTTAGCCGTCTGAAGCAGTTTCAGAACGCTGCCTTATGAATATTAAGTCGATTAGATATTATCTGGTATATCGAGGCGTCCAACACCGGACATCTTGTTTACAGATGGTTTTTTTGGTTGTTTTTAAAAAATAATTGTTAATAAGTTGCTGGAACATGAACTGAAGCCACGGGATACCACCAGATTAGTTTTCAATGACCAGCCAAATCTTTAGGGACAGTTCAACATCGATGATATTTTCGATACCTACTTACGTGAAATAAAATCATTTTTTTTACAAGATTTAATTTTAATAAATGTACTGTAAACGCACGAATTGAAGTCTTAATTTTATTTAAATGACAAGTTATTTGCTGTGCTAGAGCGGTGCGGTTATGTGATGTCCATTAGCCTTTATTCACCTTTTACTTTGCCCACAAAAAGCGAAGGGGTGGCGTAATATTTGCCGGTCACCATAGAACCAGAATTCCAAACCACAGAAATATAAATAGGTATGGTAAATAAAAGTTGTAAATTAAACTCTTACCAAAAAGTTTGGTCTTCAGTCACAATGTGTCCCAGCGGAAATAAGGGATCGTTTCATTGTAGGTAATCCTACAATATAGGGTCCGGTGTTTTAGAGTATTTTTAATTGAAAACAGGCTCAAAATTGTAATTTTATAAATAAGTATTGGTCTTTCGAGCCGGATCATATGTTGTATGGAGTAAGATTGCTAATCGTGTGAGAGAAATGTATTAATGAAATACGTGCTTACTTGGCTGTGATTTTAATGCGACTAAAATTATGAACGTTCATTGACATCTATAAACAACAAGTATTAGGTATTTGAAGTGAGTAGAGTTATCCTAATAGGTACACCTACGCAAAGTGTTCACCATCTGAAAATATTCCAGAATTATGTAAATTACAATATCGCACCCCATGTCTAAGAAAAAATCGTCTCGAAATAATTTCTAATCCAATAATTACAAGATTAATATCATCGAAAAGTTGAAGGAAGAACTGTACCTACTTAGCTTAAAACTAAAATCTGACAATTTATAAACCAAATAACGCACCAGCAAATTGAAACGGTTACTTGACACTAATGCTTGAGTTAAACGGTGCTGATGCACGCGTCATGTCCGTGAACGGGCGCTGTCAGTCGGTACTGGTCATCTCTTGACTGCTCAAGCAATATTTTGACATTTTACAGGTTTAAATGATTTTTATTTTATTTTAGTACCTACCTTTGATTTAATTTTTTATCCTAAGGGATTTTTATAATATCTCACGTTGTTCTCACATATTAGGGCATAAATGTAAACAAAAAAATTTTATAATTGAATTAGTTGAAAAAGAGTAACCATGGAGTTTCTTGTCCGTTCTTCTCCATAGGAATCTACGTTTTGGAACGGACAACTAGCTTCAACTAACGGACAAACTGACTGACAACTATTGCTTGACTATTCAAAAGTGCCTGTAAATGGTCTAATTGAAATAAATGTTTTGACTTTGACTTTGACTTTGCCAGCTATACTGTTCAATATGAAGTCTAGAGAGATGTTCGCTCTAACGGCCACTTAGGCCCAAGATACACAGAATCGAAGCAAAGCGTATCTATTCATACTAGAGTCTGGCAAACGAAAGCGTGACCTGAGAAAACACGGCAAATTCAAAAAATCTTTATGTAATAACTAATTACTACATACACCTCAAGTTATACGTTTTGATATTTGAGTATTTTTTGAATTAAAAAATACTCAAGTATCAAAGTGTTTTCTCAGGTCACGCTTTCGTTTGCCAGACTCTATTATCTCCACTGTAACGTAAGTTCACGAGCGGACCGTCTGCTGGCTGACGCGCGCTTTCGCGCGTATTTATTTGCTTGACACTAATTTATACATTTATCTATATGCGAAAACTTAGTTACATGACATTAATTTCATCAACAATTTCATGTGTAACCTTCTAATTTCATAATGCATGCATTGCTTTGATCAAAACTATAATACGGGTACTTTCGTCTTTCAAGCTAAGCGCGATTTTTTGATAAAACTATTGTCACGATGAAATTAGTTTCATCTTGTAAATATGACGCGAAACTATTGTCGTGATAATTAACATCTGAAGGACTACAGTGTGCATTCTAAAATAGAGCTTTGATGCCGACGGGACCATGATCTCAGCGATACCGTACTGTAAGTTTCGCGACACAAATAATTTAACAAAACTAATTTCACAGGTATTAAAACTAATTTCATAAAATTTATTTTACCATGCATGCCACTAGTTTCATGTAAATCTGTTTTGAAGTAACAAAACGCGATGCTCCAACCCTCCGTCAGTATGCCTCCAGCCTAGAGTACGCACACAAACACTTTATGTGAACAACTGTACACACTCTACGGCGCTCTAAGTGGCTTTGCAAGCCGAGCTTTCAGGTTTTAGATTTTCCCCCGTTCCTATCTAGAATAGATTGGAACAGAGGAAATTAGATACTCATTCCTTCAAGGGTACGTGTTGATGCAAAGATGTTACATGATAGGAAGTGGTTGAGGGTTATAGGAGAGAGGTTATTCTTAGGCTTATTAATTTGTTAGGTTTGTGGGAGTGATTAGCATTCCTAGTACTTGCAACAAGAATTCTACTAATATGCAACCTAAACGACTAGTAGGTAATCTTTATTAACTTTATTTCTTAAAGTTCACTTAAGGTAGGTATAGAGAGCAAAACTTCAAAACTACTTAGCCGTCGTTCACACGGCATTGTACCTACTGCATATTTTTTTGCAATATAAATCTTACTGAATATGTAGTGGCGCGTAAATTGTACTTACATAGAACCATTTCACGCGTCGTTTATAAATACTTCAAAAAACGTAGGTACACTGCAAAATACTCTTATTCGGCAATCTTACCGTATACTGCATGTTTTTTGCAATATAAATCTTTATACTGCAAAAAAATGTGCAGTACAATACCGTGTAAACCGAGGCTTAGGCAGACTACTACCCTTTAAAAAAATACTAATAGTGGACGTTGACGGAGCCGTTTGCTTTTGTCTTCTTTTTCGTTTTAACCACTCTGGGAATGCGCTGTATGCAGCATACTTGAGTTCGACTAGAGTAAAGCAATCTATGGTTAACTGCTTAATGTGTTAAAAGACGCACACGGAATGTAACTATCCTGGAGCTGGAATGTAGGCTCTAAGCTTAAAGTTATCACAATAAATGAGGAAGTCAGATTATTTCTAACACGATAATTTGCATTTTTACTAAAAAGTAACAAGCTTAAAATACTAGATTTGAGTTATTTTATCGGGTGGTAGTAAATATTTCTGTAAAGATTTAAGCTAAAATATAAAGAAAACAACATTTGACTAATACTTTTGTTGGCAACATTAATTCAATTCACATAGGTAATCATTTATCAAAAGCCCAGATAATACTAAGAAATTGTACAAACAATACCCTGTCCCTAAAAATACAGATAATCAACATAAATCAGATTAATTCAGTTACTTGGACGTACGTAAAATGTAGTATAAAGTGACACAAACTCCATTGAGACAGACAGGTCTTATTAAATTTTCGCTCTAACTTTGGTTACACAGTTACGATTCAGCCTCCAAAGCGTGGAAGTAAGTGGGCTATTATTTAGCATAGCGTATATATTCAGCATATTATATTCTGGCCTTTCAAAGGGAATATTTGGCTATGGTATAATCCGTGAGAATAACATGGTTATAGCCCTATTGTGAAGGGTCGTACTTATAACTGAACTAGGAGAAGTTGTGAGTGCGTTGAATATACAGGATGGCAGGTTAGACAGTGGAAATATTTAAAGTGGTCATTGTACTCATCATTATGAACAACTTTTACTATGGGACCAACCCTGAGATCGCGAAATAAAATCAGCTGTTCCATACATTTTGATGAGTCATGTGAACATAAATGTAGCTGATTTTTTATTCGCGATTTCAGGGTTGGTCCCATAGTAAAAGTTGTTCATAATGATGAGTACAATGACCTCTTAAAATATTTCCACTGTCTAACCTGCCACCTGTATATTTGGGGATAGTTGTGATAGTCAAGGTCACAAGTAGACGCCATGTTTCCACTGAATTCTTCATTATATTAGCCAGTAGCCATTAGCGAAGCCATAATTCAGACTGGGCTGTTACCGGAAAAATCCTAATAGAAATATTACCTTAATAACATTTTTTCCGACCTAAACGTTGAACCTGGGACCTCATAATCACTGATCACATAGTTATATGTATGATATACTGGGTGACTGCCTGATTTCAAGGTTTGTGCCGTAGTTAATGAAAGTTCATAGTAGGTATCGAATACTGAATACCCTCCTTCAGTATAAAAGGGCCCATTCATGGCAGCCCGCCTTGCTGTCCGCCACTTAAGTAGGATTGTGTATGTTGTCGCAGCCTGCATGGCGTCCGGCAACACCGAGCAGAATTCACCTTGCATCCTGCAGTAGGCCTGCAAAGCGGACTGCCGTGAATGGGCTCTTTACCCTCGTTTAACCTGTCGCCCAGCATTGTGAAAAAAATCTATGCCCAACAGTGAAAACGATGAAAATAAACAGAAATACACAGAGACTTTTCATGACCTTAATTTTTGTTAGTGAGCATTAAATGGCACTTAACTTAATGTCGTGAGAGCCATAAGAACTTGCTATCAATTTATACCATTACTTGTAGTTTACGAGCAGAGATGAAGTCATTTCAGTGTACCTAGTGAACATTACAAATCTAATTGGGAATCAAGATCATTTTATCAAAATAGGTACCTACCTACTTTCTTTTGTATGTGTTCTAATAAAATAATAATACATGGGTCACGATAAAACCGTCAATCCGACAGTAAAATATTACCTGGCAGTCAGATTATGGCATTTCAATCCCGAAAATATTTTACGCGAGCGAAGAAACTATTTGGGTAGTTTGTAATGTGGAACTGACGAAAATATAAGAAAAAGTCGCGAGAAAAGTTTTAAATATGAATCTAGATGGGCAAGTATAAGGAAGTCATAGGAAACGATGAACAGATTGTGAAGATGATTAAAGATGACATGGACATGAATAGGTACAAGGGTATGAATACTGAGATGACGGCTGATAGAAATATTGAGGAAAATGATGAGTTTGTATGTACACCGTGACATTTAAATAACTATTTTTCTAGAACTAAAGGTGTTCAAACTATAAAACGATAGTTGACCATGGTCTGAGCAACGCAACGTTTGTTCTAGAAAACCAATGATTTAAATGTCGCGGTGTCTATAACCTTACCAATGGTCAGACAACATGTTATAGGTCAACGACATTATTAAATCTAGGCCTGAACTCAGTCTAGTTAAAGATTTATGTATTATCTTCATGTTCTAGTTTTATTAAGCTTTATAAAGACAATTTCTCCTTTAACAGTTTAGTTTACGAGCAGAAGTTAGTCACGAGTGGCTGTTAATTTAAATAGCTAATTATCCCTTACTACATTAATAACTGAAAAAATATCTCTTTGTGAAACAACAAACTTTATTGCCAACTTTTAACTGCTTTCTTAGCGACTGTATCTACTTACATGCGCATATGTCTCGGTGAGCCAACTTCAGCCCGGCCAAGTTAAATCGTGCGGACTGTAATTAGGTCGGCTCCTTCAAACAGGAATACAGCAATGCTGCTGCAAGATATAATTATTTGAAAAAAAAATATTTAAACCATGTTTTTAAAACGGACTAAAAAATATAAAATCATTTCTAGTGAAATGAAAAAGCAAATTGCATGCAGCCCACATTTTTCATTTCATTAGAAATTATTTTATACTTTTTAGTGCGTTTTAAGAACGTAGTTTGAAAAAAAAAACTTTGAATTGAATAATTCACACAAGCCATTAGGGAGTGTAAAATCCCCATAACCAAGAAGTGAATACGTATGGTGCTATTACTCTCCTAAATGAGCTCATTCACTGCATATTTGCGATGATATTATGATGATAATGAGAATCTGCCTGTGTATCTTTTCAGCAAAATTAGAGCATGACAGTAATTAGTGTATTTTTAAAATTACACTTTCGCGCACATCCTTAAGATGTTTGCACGACGTTATTGTCAAACATTAGACGGGCTATTTAATTTAATTGCAGCAGCGACTCGGTACTAAACGCTCAGGGCTGGACGTTAAGCAAGTACTTAATAATAAATTATTTCTATAGCAAAAGATCCAGTAATGGAACATAGAGTCACGTATGTAGTTGACAATGTGGTCGTATAGATATTTTATTGGTACCAGTCCTTACTAATTATAAAGAGATAAAGTTTGTACGAGATAATCTCCGAAACTACTGATTCGGTTCTGATAATTCGTTCACTAATAGAAAGCTACCTACATTATCCCCGAGTGCTTTGTGCTACTCTTTATTCCGAAAAAATGCAGTTCCTGTGGGTCACGCGGACGTAGTAACGGGCAAAGTGCCAGTATTTAAATAAAAAATAATAACAGCCATATTAAAATTTGATACTAGTTTACCTCCTTAAGTAATTATGTTCATGCGTGCCTTACACTAAAGACTGAATTAATAATTAAATAATGATGATACCTACTTTAGTTGTATAGAAAATCAATGTAGTATTTCCCTATCAAGAAACAATTTTCTTGGTTCTATTGATATCTTGATATTCTCCGTTAAACACATAAATTGCTTGCGAAGTGGTTATCTCATATTTTGTAGCATCTGACACGGGTGCGACGTTGCTCAGCGCTGTCACTAGAAACAGATGTAGGCAAAACCCTACTTCAGTAACTTATTGCTGGATTTAAAATCGCAGACATGCAGTCTAGTACCTAAGGTCTAAAAAAAAATGTCAGAGAATCCCTCCGAATTATGAACGAAACCATTCGCTAAAAAGTACATGTGTTATGTTACCCTAAATTGATGCGAAAACTCCCACAGATGAGGGTTTTTGGGGTCCACACGCCCCTTAACCCGCTATTACTTACCGGATACCGCAATATGTATAAAAACCAAAACATGGAACTTTTGGATCGTATACCAATCCATTTTGTTGTGTTTGCGCGGTTGTAAACTTTTTGCGCAAAGTAATATTTGTTTTTGGTTCAATGTAAAATAGTATATTTGTGGCGAATTCTGAACTAATTTGTATGCTTAGCAGGTTTTTGGTAAGTTGGTATCGGCTGCCTAAAACAAGCATGATTTAATAGATTACCTATTAGATCACGCTTGCTTTTGGTAGACGGTACGTGACCTTCAATAAGCAAAAAGTAACTGTTAGAACTATTTTGTTATTTAAGACCATCGTAATCACCAAATTCATCACCAATTGAATTCCTATCCTATTCAGAATAGGTACAATGTTTATTATACTGTAAACAATTTCAATCAATCATATCCACAACATTTGGAAACCTCATCATAACTTACGTAACGTAACATTTAACTACATAATTTACATTAGTACCTAACTACATAATATGTATATAATATGCAATAATGTTTACGTTCAATATATTAAAAAATGCAAACATTTGCAGTAGCCGGAACCGCTGATATATGCGTTAGGTACCTCAGATTGTTAATAATTTATCGATATAATTGTTAGCAGTTCAATGAATTGTGAATCATAATTAATAACTTATAGGTATACTATGTAGGTAAAGTGGTGGAAAATATGGGCAGTAGCAACTTCTGATAATAATAACAAACTGTGACTAGCTGCTGACTAGCCTAGTGGTTTAACTATGTGCCTACACGACGAACGGTTCGAATTCGATCCCGAAGCACACAGCGCTGACTTTTCGAAGTAATGTGCGTATTAGAAATTAATTATCACTTGCTGTAACGGTGAAGGAAAACATCGTGAGGAAACCGGCATGCCTGAGAGTTAATGCCGTATTCTTTAATTACGGGCACCCGGGCCCGGACGACACGGTAGAGGTTAAAAATCGGTCTGTAGTAGGGAAAAGAGCCGATGGATCGATTATTGAGATCGTCCATAAATAAATAAACCAGTAGATGACGACACCATACTACAAAGTCTCGTCGTCTAACACTCGATCGTGAACCACAAGACCAAGCAACAGGCACCTTAACTTCTCCGGAAAATTGCTTTAAACTCGAGATGACACAAAACGCCCTTTAACCTATCAACAGAACAAAGAAAACGCTATCCAACAATAACAAAGATTCTGATTGATGACTAGACAAGTCTTTAATAAAGTGGATCTTTTGTAACGGTCTTATCATCGTCGCTTTAATTCTCGAGAACAACAGCTTCTACAAATTATGGACGTTCGTCTGCGAAGTTTAAGTTGAAACGGCCATTTCACTTGGCTCTTCAAAAGATGGATATAGATCTGTTTGTTTCTTTTTAGATAAAAGGCGTTTTATTTGGAGACGTTTATGACTGCAGTGAGTTCTTCTATTGTCTCGATAAAGTAGTGTTTGTCTTTTATGGTATTAGGTGGAAAAGTAGCAGTAGGCCCATCTGATGACAAGTGGTGCTGTTTATGGACATCTGCATTACTAGTGCCATCGCCAAGATACAACCTTGTCTCTGGAGACAAAATTGTATCTAAATAGAGTCCCGGGTAAACAATTTGGTCCGGTTAAGTAACACCATGCTTATTTCTGCCATCTAATATACAATACGTATAATATTCAAAATGTTACGTCTATTAATCTCACTTTTTCAGATCTTAGAGCTAGGTGCCTTGGTCATGACCTTATCATTTATCACACCACGTCTAACCTTCAAATCCCTTTTTTCCAGCTCCACGTCGACACCGGCCACCCACCATGCCTGTTCCAAGCATTATGCTCGTGTTCAAAGCCGGCAGGAGACCTGGGCATCGTCACCTGCAAATACGTCCCGATCCTGAGGGTACCTGGGACCATCAACAGTTCGAAGGTCTTCATGCTGCAACTGACGGGAAATCAGATCAGGGATCTGGAACCACAGTTCTTTCAAGCTACAGGTGTGTTGATAACAAATATTTTCTGAATAACGATCTCTAGTCTATAAAGGTCAGCTCAGACGGACGAAGTTTATACGGCGAATAGCAGTCACTGACCAACGCAGTGACGCACTGGCTTCGACGAACCGCATATTTGGTCGTATATTCAAACTTCGAAGCAATCCGAATTGCTTCGAAGTTTGAATATACAACCAACTGTACCTACGGTTGTGCAGTACGACAACTGGCTGCTGCCGCACGACTCCCGCGCGGCAGCAGTCTAACACCAAACTTCTAAATTGAAAGAGCCTTTAAACATGAAAACATATCTGAAACATTAATTACTAGAAGAATACCTACCAAGTTAAATGTAGAGACCAGACAATGGTGCCAATTCTATTGTGCACCAACTAAACTTAATTTAGGCTATTGACATCTTTTTTTCTCTGATAAAACCAGAGAGAGATGAAAATAAATAAGAGCTGTCCTAAAATTTTCATACAATTTTAGAGGAAGCGTCGGAACGTGACGATTAAAAGCGCGATAAAATTCATTCAAATCAAGACGTAATTTAGTTTGACAGCACTAAAGTGCCACTTGTCCTTTTTTCGTGCTGTCTGTTAGAAAAAGATAGCAATACTCTAATATTCGTTTAGTTGAGGTGCTGAGAATCAGCGCCAATAACTCTACTTGAAGTGGTAATACATAGCATACAAACTCTATTATTAAAAGCTAACAACTTTGTTCTACAACCCTCTGGAGGAAGTACTCTACATAATAAAGAGTATGCAGTAAAACTTCCGTTTAAAGTTATAGCATGGAGTAAAATAGTTGAACCTTCGTCCGTAGGTACTTTGTTAACGGGAGGATTTTATAATGTATGGTATCCTGTTCTTCTTCCTGGTTTTGTTACTTTCTTTCTAACTTCATGTTCACGCATCGGCAAACCGTAGTTCAATAAAAATATTTTTTATTTCTTTCGAGAAATTAATGCACGACTTTTAAAATCGCATACGCACTTGTCCAAAAATAGACGACATACAAAAATAATACAGTTTCAAGAAAAAAATGCTATTTAAATACCTACCGACTATATAACAATAAAAAGTCCCATAATAATTCACAGAAAAAATACAATCCCACATATTTATAGCCTTACCAGATTTCCTATCGGTGATGAACTTTCAAAAATCTTTTTTATTGCACCTCTAGATTGCTCAAGGAATATTTCCTTAAAATTTAAATATTCTAGGTCCACCGGTTAGAAGGCTTTATTAAGTAGGTAGGTACCTAGATGATGCTTGTTGTACCAAACAACCTCTTTATAACTTTCACGATTCATATTTCTCGTCCTAGAAATGAGGAAAATCACGAAAACAAGTACGAATGCCAGTTAGATTACGGCCAAAACATGTATATTTTGATATCACCAACATAAATTCTCGAGTCCCGCTGACTGAGCGCCGTTTGCGACTGACACCGTAAATATAATAAGCGCACGTTTGTCTTGGGTAATCCTCCACTCAGCGTTTCAGACTGGTAAATGAGTAAATCCTTTGAATATGTGACGCTGAGCCAGATACGCTTATATCTGGCCATTGTGATGAGCAGAAGTAAGCAGATTTTGACTAAATTAATGCTAAATTTGAGACTTTATTTTGTCAAGAGCTAAGATGTATTTAACAAAGATATTGTACGTAAAGTGTAAATATTGCAAATCATGATATAGTTCCTAGTTCAACATGATCAATGGATGAAGATGATCTTATGAAACTATAGTTGTCGGGTGTCGAATCTGTTTTTTAATCGGTTGTCACCGCCTCTATACAAACTAGTCATAAAATGGTGTCGGTTAAATGTGAACAGCTTCAATTAAAATGTTCTTTCACCCAACATTTTGTCGGGACCGACATGAATGGTCAGGATTTGAATGAATCTATATTCTACTTTTCGCTGATTCAAATTAAGAAATATGTTTCAACAGAGGTGGTCTTTTTGAAATTTAATGTTTATCATCTTCATCATTTAGCATCTTCTCATCCATCGTATAATATTATTGTTAAATTGTACGTAGGGGAAGCCCCCTACGTACAATTTAACAATAATATTATCTTAAGCAACGAGACTTCAAAAGATTAATTTCAATGAACAAAATAACCTATAAGACAAGATTAACAGCTTAATTTACACTCGCTTTAATATCTTAAGCTTCAATCGAAGCGCTCATTATTCTCACATAATCTTACAGAGACCATTAATTAATTCCAGGCTTGTATCGGCTTGCAATTAACGAGAATCCGCTAGAGAGTATCCACGAAGAGGCGTTCTACGGTCTCGACAATACGCTGTGGGAATTGGAACTACGACAGGACAAATTGACGTCTGTGCCCAGCAGGTCGCTAAGATACTTGCAGAAACTCAGGCTACTGGATCTGACAGGTGATTTATGTTTAGAATTTCTAGTTCAATTTAAGTTGTTGGTGCAAATTTTGGATCAGTATTGGCAGTATTGGAAGAAGAATTTGTATGATCAAATTCTTGCTGAAAAGTGGAGCGGTATTTTACAAGTTTTGATCCTATATGAGAGGTCTTGGATGAAAAATTGGTGTATCGTATTTTGTAAATGTGTTTGAGATTTTGGGTAACGTTAGAGTGGATAAATTAAGTAGGTAACCTTTACACATTTAAAGTTTTATTCGAAGTAAACTGAGACGAATTGAGCTAATTATGAAAAAGCTCTCTAGAAGCTCTTTTAAGGATTAGTCTTGTGAAGTAGACGGGTGATTTATTATTACGTACTAAATCTTCTTTAGAATACCTACAGTCTATACCTATTTATCTTGAAAGAGACGATGAAACTCAATTACAAGATTAACGAAACGTGTAATCGTTTACTGATGAAGCTAATTTGATGATTTATGATGATGAGTATTATTTTTTTTACACCATCGTTAGTGTTCGATCAGCGAATCATCCTGTACCAAATTCATAGACATAAATTAAACACGGGACGACACTCACTCGAATTTATAAAAGGTAACATGGACCGTGCTTCCTCTCGTAGTTGAATGTTTATGATGTAATTCAATATGAGAGATTCTTTTTTCTTTAATAATACTAATTATTTCTTTTTCACCATTCCAGGGAACGAAATAACAGACATATCTGGCGATAATTGGCGAGGTCTGGAACATACGTTAACGACACTCATTTTAGCGGACAATTCGATAGCTAACCTGCCTCTAGATGCCTTCTCCAGCTTGCCAATGTTGGAGACGCTGGACCTGCATGGAAACCATTTGTCTGTGATCGATAGCGGCGTGTTCCGAGATGGGATGAGCCGACTGAATAGGGTAAGTTGAAACTACGAGTAATGTGAAAAATGTTAATTTCTGTTGTTGTTTAGATTTATCTAGCACAAACCGCAAATAAAGCATACTCAGCCTAATGTTCCTATTGCTGGGACATAGCCCTCCTCTATAAGAGAGGAAGTGAGACGTAGTCCACCACGCGGGACCAATGCGGGTTGGTGGACGTTACATACCTCCGAATTTCTGGTCCTAGGACATGTCGGTTTCCTCACGATGTTTTCCTTCACCGTTTTTAGAGCAGTGGTGATGAAACAAATTACACAAAGTGTGCGCCTGCGGGGGTTCGAACCTACGCCTTGTAAGTCGGGGCAGCTAAGGTGGTGTTAGAATAATTAGACTACTAGAAGAACTTCAAATGTTCCAATACTTTTCTCACTCTTCTTCAATATCAATTGCAGCTCCTACTCGGAGACAACCAACTGTCCTACATACCTTACGAAGAACTATCACCGCTACGCCAGCTGAGGTTCCTGGATCTGTCCAACAACCTGATCAAACAAGTGCCGCCTGCGCATGACCTGAATGGAATCAAATTGTCTTTGGACTCTTTGAAGTAAGTCACTCATTTTGATCCTATCTAATTTACACTCTTGGCTTTTTTGCCACCTTGGTATAAGGTTCGGTTAACCAATCTAGCAAATACAGTACCCGGCAAAAAACAGATGACTGTATGTAAATTATGACTCTTACGGTCGGTTGCAGAAAGTAAATTAAATAATGGAGGCATTAACCATACAATTTCTATCGTTAAAGTCTCCTTTAAAACTTAATGACCTTTTTTGCAACTCAGCGTTAAAGCCATATCACGTTAAGACGCCAGTAGCGACGCCAAAGCCGATGCCAGACGAGATTAGTATGAAAACAAAATGAACATCGCCACGATGTTTATTTTGTTTTCATACTAATCTCGCTGGCATGACGTGATATGGCTCTTATGTCTTATTGTCTATATTACATTGTCATAATCTATGAATGTATATTTTTGCGAATCTTAAACATAGCCATGTTATGCTTATTTAATGTAAACGCTTTTAAGAGACGTAAAAAGAGGTTTCCAATTTGAACTGGTTCAAGCATGACACTGTAGCTCAGTTGGTTAGAGCGATGCCATGTTGAGGCAGAGGTAGCGGGTTCAAACCCCGCCTGTGTCAGTTGTTTTTGAAAATCTTTTATACATATCTATGACTCAAAGATCTTTAATAGTGTAATAGGTCCCATAAAATGTTTTTCTCTTCAATATTTCCAGGTTAGACAACAACCTCATCAAGATACTGTATCCCGGATCATTCAAATACTTCAACATTTTGAATTCGACTTCTTTGGATGGGAACACTATTTATACACTGAGAGTAAGTTCCCAACTTATTTTCAATTTTTTAATGGCTAGGTAGGTACCTATATGCAAAAATATTTTTTTGAATCCGACTGGTAGTTCCAGAAATTAGCGTATTCAAACAAACAAACTCTTCAGCTTTCTTATTTTATTCATTGAGCCAACAAACTTTTTATTTTTTCCGGTGAGAATACGATACACCGCCCAATCAAAAACGGAACATTACCGGGAGACGCGTATTTTTCACATAAAACTGTACGGTATTTCGCGTCAGCCGGTAAAGAGGTTTGATGTCGTAAAAAAATTCACTCCTATGCTTTTACTGTATCATTGATGTTACGATTAAGAAGCGCAGCTGATGCTCATAAAAGCCTGGGTTTTGTCGAAATAGGTGTCAATCCTGGGTTCAATCGAAAAAAGTGAAATACCTAGGTTCTTTTTATACCAACAAAATCTATCCCTGTGAATACTAATAAGCTCGCCTTTTATTGTCATCATCCTCCTGCCCTTATCCCAATTTATTTGAGGTCGGCGCAGTAAGTCTTTTTCTTCCATACATCTCTATCAGTCGTCATCTCGCTAGTCACGTAGTCACACCCTTTTTGGCCATATCATCTTTCACACAGTCCATCCATCGCTTCCTTGGACTTCCTCTATTCTTATAGCACTCCACATTCATACTCAGAACCTTTCCCACGCCTTTTATTTTATTTTCACCTTATACAGGGTGGCAGGTTAGACAGTGGAAATATTTTAAGAGGTCATTGTACTCATAATTATGAACAACTTTTACTATGGGACCAACCATGAAATCGCGAAAATATGAAAATGTTCACATAACTCAACAAAATGTATGGAACAGCTGATTTTTTATTTCGTGATTTCAGGGTTGGTCCCATGGTAAAAGTTATTCATAATGATAAGTACAATGATCCCTTAAAATATTTCCACTGTCTAACCTGCCACGGTGCCACCCTGTATAATATTTTCGCTTACGCAAAAAAAAAATCTAATAAGATAATAGGTATTTTACTTTCTAAGTTTACTTATATAAATAGGTGTAATTTCTGAAAAAATACCGATAACACACAAAAAAATTATTTACGCGAATTTGAAGGCGATGCTCGATCGGGCACCTATCTATACACTTTATCTTTTAAGTCGCCTGAAAAAGGCTAAGCTATACTTAAGGATTTTATTAAAACTATATTTCAACTTAACCTTTTCCAGGAAGATGCCTTCAGGAACGCCAAGATCAAAACGCTCTCGCTCCGTGACTGTAGCCTATCGGACCTGTCGCCGGCCGCCTTCGCCGGCCTCGAGAACAGTCTGCAGAGCCTCGACCTGTCAGAGAACAACCTCACCGTCATATCCAAGTTCATGCTCAACAAGCTAGATTCCTTGAGATTCTTGAACCTTCGAGAAAATAAGGTGAGTTTAATTTTTATTAGAAACTTGCTTTCCGCGACTTCATACGCTAAGGAGTTGAAAAAATATGCTTACAAACTTTACCACCCCTTTTCATCCGTTTAGGGATAGAATTAAAAAAAACTCGTCTTTAGTGAACCTCTAGGTTATCAAGGAATATTTCCTCCAAATTTCAAATCTCTAAGGCCATGTTGTTTCAACTTACAGTTACGTATCTGTAACCGTCAAATATGGCGGCTTGTACGACAATTTCATACTGACTTAAAGATTACGTACTGACTTACGAATACAGATGGATCCATGGTTTGAAGCAACCCGCCCTAAGTCCACCAGTTTAGGCTGTGTATTGTCTGTCAGTCACGGAGGGGCTCGTGGCTAAATGACAGCCGCGCTGATCGATCGATCTGCGAGGTTAAGCTGCGCTTGCCGCGGTCAGTCCTTGGATGGGTGACCGTTCTTTACACATCGAAACCCCTCCGTGCCTCGGAGAGCACGTTAAGCAGTCGGTCCCGGTTGTCATAGGAATATCCTTGACAATCGTTACGGGTAGTCAGAAGCCCTAAAAGTCTGACAGCTGGTCTAACATTTGAATACCGGTATTACCAATTAATTGGGTTGTGGAGGTCAGATGGCAGTTGCTCCACGTAAAATATTGATATTTAGCCGAAACTAGTTAGACTGGAAGCCGACCCCAATATAATTTGGGAAAAGGCTAGGCAGATGATGATTGTCTGTCAGTCACGGTACTTTTTTATAATACTTTATGTTAAAAAATATATTTTCTGTGATATTTGCATTGTTCCCTCGTCTATACATATATAGGTAACTACTTTCCTCTTTAGTAGTGATGTGAGGTTCAAATTACTTAATTGTATCTATAATTTTTATTCTCTCCAAAATAAGATGGCAAAAAAAATGTTCCAAAGTTGTAAAATACACATTTGTTATATTTCAGGTCGATATAAATCTGCTGACGTCGACCACACCATCGGAGTACGCGACGTCGTCGTTCAACAACTTCCAATACAAACTGTTTTCCTTGGACATCAGTAGCGCCAGCTCCATTGAAATGAACTTGCAAGATTTTAGAAGGTTAGTACCATATTTGCATTCATTAAGTTTTTTAACATTGTGATCTCGGCTGCTGAATAGCGTTGCCAAACTTTCGATAATTTCACTATCGATTAGCATATCGATAGAATCGATAAAAAATCGATATTCTTGTTATCGGGCGACTATCAATTGGCAACACTGATGCTAAAGCGGACTCATCCATGGGTTGACATAGTTATGCAAATATGAACATTTCTACAAGAATCGTATATTCGACCTATGAAAACTTTGACCATACCTAGAACTTATCATAACGATGTAAATGGCGACCTCAAACAATTACCTTGTCTACAATTTCCTTTAGTGAAACAAAGTCCAAACTCGTTCAACGTTTTATTAATACATTTGAACTTTTTGTAATCTGGGTACGTCTTAGTTTTCGACATTTAACTTGAGCTCTTGGCGAAGTGGTAGAGGTTTGTGTGCGCGTCGTACTGTCTCAAAATTAAGGTCCAAAATCCTTAAAATAATTCATGGTCAGAGCTCAAGTTTCCTTGTTATAAGAGGAATGTATGTTTTAATTTTCCAGAATGAGATCCCTTCGTTTCCTATCAGTGAGCAAGTTGCTACGACAAAGTATTAGGACAGAAGATTTTCTAGAATTCGGTGTGGAGTTGGAAGATCTGAAGATCTTTGGCAGCACGGTGACCAGGATAGAATCCAGTTCCTTCCAGCATGTCAGGACTATCAAGACTTTAGACATGTCGGAGAACAACGTCGAGTTTATTGATCCATTCGCCTTTGCTGAGGTTGGTGACAAATAGATCATAGGTTTTTACAAGGTTTTATATAACGTGCCGTGTGCATGAGGCGAAATCTTGCAACTGAATTTTAGATTAGTTCCTCGCAACCGATTGAGCTGAAATTTGGAACACTTATGTGATTTTGTTGACAATGCAATAACATGGTACCATGGAAGTGGTCTCATGATGGAGCCGGGATGTTGCCATAGGAACTTCTCAACTTCTCAACATAATTCCATTGTGTTTGGGCTCATTAAACTAGTCTTGACAAATATTGTAGACATAGATACCGTCCAATTTAAAGTCTCATAATAGAGCCTGGAAGTGGCCATAGAAACTCCTCAATTTATCAACATAGCTCCATTGTGTTTGGGCTCATTGGAATTGTCTTGAGAAATTCTGTAAACCTAGATGATGTCCAGGGTCTCATGATGGAGCTGGGAAGATGTCATTATAAAATCTTGTGTTGAAAAATGTTTTTCAACATAAAACTTATTTAATTTATCAATAAAAGACCAGTAACTTACTTTCCGAGAAAACAATTATGTTGGTGCACTGGTCTTCCAACTATTCAACATTACGCCATGTTTTTTCGTATATTTCCAGTTACATAGCCTTACAACACTGAAGATGGCGAACGGTCTAGCAGACACAGTGAAGATATTGCCGTTCGAACCGCTGAAAGCTCTCATAGAACTACAGTACTTGGACTTCAGCAACAACAAATTGAAGAATGTGCCGGATACGTCATTCCACTTCTTGTACAAGCTGAAACGCTTGAATTTACAGGATAACTATATTGAACATTTCTCTAAAGGCACGCTGCAGGTTAGTTCTACGAAATAATTATTTTTTATTTAATTTGTAATGATAAAAGAGTCCCGGGTTTCCGACATAAACACTAACAATGGACTTCGAATTAGTTATTTTCTCGAACTTAACCTCAAAATATTAAGGTAAATTACAAATAAATACAAATTGAAATTGCGGAGCTCAATCTAAAAAAATAGTAGGTAATACAGAAAGGTGATCCCTTTGATTCGCATCATTTCTTAACTTCTAATCTACTCTGGCATAACGAGTTAGGCATAACTTTGAATGGCATAATAATACTTTGGCAAAATATATTTGGCATACTGTTTATAGAGACAACTATCATTTAGGCTATATTTTTTTGGTCTAATTTTAAGTCACATAAAGTTATATGGCATAATATTTATTCGTCTATTAGATATAAATATTAAAAGGCATGTGGAGAAACTAACAATTCGACGTAACTATAAACGTATTTAAAGTCTCTTTTTGCTTCCAGGGTGACATCCACGGCCAACTAGAAAGCATCTGCCTAAACGTAAACCAAATACGACAAATTATTCAACACGCGTTTGTAGGTTTAAGAGAACTACAAGAAGTCTTATTAGAAGACAATTTGATTGAGCTCATACAAAGGAGGGCTTTCACTAGCCTTGATAACCTGAAGATTATTAATCTAAAAGGCAACAGGATCAACGAAATTAGTGAAGAGGCCTTCCAGAATATACCTGCTCTTACAGAGTAAGTAAACATAATTAATTATAATTTTAGTTTTGAAAACTAAAATACTGTTAAGATTAGTTTCAAAGATAATAGATTGGGTTAATATAAGTTAATCAAGATTCAGAATATTCATACAGAATATTTAATATCTATAGATCTGTGGTCAAAAGTCAGGGGAAGCTGCTACAGTAAAACAGTACAATAATTTTGTTACTATTTAATTGTAGCGGCTTCCTCAACCTTCACCACTGCTTTTAAATCAACAATCATTTTCTGTATTTCTAAAGGCAACGTGTGAATAGCCATTAACAACTGTCTTCGTTTATTCCAGGCTGGACATATCATTCAACAATCTCGATACGTTTAAATTTTCGATATTTGACCAAGTTGGGTCGGCCACTGCTTTGAAAGTCAACGCTTCATACAACAGAATCGTTACATTGACGGATTCCAATGCACCAAGTTTTTTTACATCTAACTTTTACCCACCGCCTAAAGCTCAGAGTAAGTTTTTATCTTTTTCTTTTAATAACATGGTGTTGTTTTGCATCTCCTCTAATCTTGTTATGATTTATTCTTACTTTATTTCTTTACTAATTTTCTGTCCTTAATCTCCTCCACTTACATCATTTCATTTTGGATCTCAAGATTTTTCATCAAACATCAGTATGTATGAAAGTATGCTCTTTTCTTATTTTTATACACTCACTTATTTTCTTTATTTATTTAGATCTTTTATTTTGTATTGTATCATAAATCTATTGTCGTTTTTCTTTAGTTTTGCTTCTAATCTAATTTGCTGTTTTCTACTTTTCGCTTTTTGCACAGGTTTAATCACTGATACTGAGGATGAGCTTGTAATAACTCAAGGTGACACTCATAACATGCTTTTAATAAATATTATTTATACAATAAATTATCGACATAAAATAATGCCATTGTAGGAAAACTAAATTGAAACGAAAACATTTTTTCAGGTCTTGGAACAGTCTCAGTAAATATCAGAGTTTTGGATTTCTCACATAATAATGTTACATACATTGCACCGTATTATTTTAGGTAAGTTATATTTTGAACAAATTATCGTAACGATATTTTTTTTTACTGTTCAGGTATTTACTAAACATCGTCCCATATATTCCAGGCATGCAGACTTAACTTTAACAGAACTACATCTATCACATAACCAGCTGAGAAACATAACTCGCGAAGTATTCGGTTCTATGCACATGCTTCAATACTTAGACCTGTCACATAACTACATTTACCATATGGAATACGATTGCTTCAAAAGAGTAAAGAATTTACAGGTGAGTTTACTCGTAGATTTGTCTGACTTGTTTTAGCGCTTAGATCTACATAAGGCTTACAATCAAATTGTTATAATAATTTACAAAATGGACAGTAATTATATGCAGAAAATATATGTCGAGAAACAAAGACCATCAAGTAGTTTGATTATTGCAATACGTAAAATCTAGTAGTGCTACAAAATAGTGCTTCGCAGTTTCGCACTAAAATTAAAATTTTGTTGGCAGTTTATCTAGACGACATTATCTTTTCCAAATTATTCTGATCCATTTCGATAAAATTATACCAACAAAACTGAACCAAGTATGAATTTAATAATTACAATTTCAGATCATTAACTTGTCTCACAATCACTTATTCGAGTTGCCTGTGGAAATATTCCATGATATGCAATCGTTAACTTCGGTGGATTTATCGGATAACCATATTAAGAATTTGGCAGACAATCTCATTCCATCACCAGCTTTAGAAAGGTAAAACTTTGGATTTCTTCATAGATATAAGATTGATACAATTATTTAAATGTCCTTTCGATAGCTATGACATCTTCAACAGAAATATCTAACAAAACATTTTCATCCTTAGGTTAGACTTGTCTGACAATGGGTTGTCAAGAATTCCAACAAACTGCCTGTCTCCTGCAGCATCCGCCAATTTAGTGGAACTAGACTTGAGTGGAAACACCATACCTGCCGTCGCTTTGGGAGACTTGGTCCAAAGATTCCGGGTAAATACTGCTATAATGGAGTTTCTTTAAATAACCTACAATAATTGTGCTGCATCCGTTTGAAGTTTTGACAACTAACTGCTCGATAACAGAATAAGCATTTGATCTGCAACATGTAAAGTTGAATATGACGTTTGAATTTGTATACTTGAGTAATTGAAAACTAATTCACTATTAAGGAAACATGGTCGTCTCACACGAGTAACTATTAGATTTGTGTAAGAAATAAATGATTTATAATAAGGATTTTGCTAAAAAAGACAAATACAATTGAAAATATATGATATCATATAAACATATGAAGTGATTGATCATGTTTCCGTTTTCTAACAGAGATTTGTCGTAGTATATGCCAGTGTGTGAGTAGGTGTGCTAATGTGTTGTCCTGTCATGCATGTGTCACCAGAACCCCGAACAATTGGGCGAATACTGGCCCGAGGAGCCGGACTACAGTGACGAATACATGTACCACACGGCTAGACGAGATCACACAAGAGTGTTCCACCAAAAAAAACAATACCCGCAGAATATTTTGTACAAGGTAGATTGTAATTTAGATGTTCATGCCGTTACTAACCTTGTAGATATCGTACTAAAACACTTTTTTGCACTGTGCATCTTCTTTCTGTATTTTAGTTTCCATGGATATTCTTCTGCATAAAACATTTTCTGAATTGTGTTTATCTGCCTCATAAAATTTTGGTTTCAGCTTTACCCATGCACTTCGTTAAAGATTTTATTTCAGCATGTCATTTTATAGTTATCATGATTTTTGTCAACTTTGTTTTTAATTTGAATTTCAGTTTTTGCCTGAGATTTTTACTATTAGAAAACTTATCAATAATCATATTAAAAAATGTTATCAAAATTTTATTTGCTCTTATTTTGCTCATCATAATCGGAATCTCTTTGATTCACATATTTTTTAAATTCCTAATTTTTATTTTGATTTATATTGATTTTGGCATATCTAACGAGTAAGTCATAACTTTTAATTGCATTATAATACTTTGGCATAACTGTTTAGATAGGGATAACTGTCATTTAAGTAATATTTTTTCGGGTAACTGTGACAGTACGTTAAGCTGCAGGACTACCCCTAAGCCGCGAATATGTTTCTTTTAGGTACATTAAAAAAAATATATTAGCTATGCGTAACGATCATTAGGTCAAGTAAAAGTATGCCATGATAAATTATGATATTTAATTTTATGCGAATCAATAGTGAACCGTCGTAATCATCGTTTTATAATTCTATTTATTTTTCAGTCTCTAGCCTGGTTGGATTTATCGAACAACCATCTCGTGCGAATAGAAGGTGGATCCTTCTCAGCATTGCCTAGACTTCGCTGGTTAGACCTCAGCAATAATTCACCTTTCAACTCCGGTGACCGTGGAACTTCAATCTTCAAGGGACTGGAAAGAAGACTGTCTCATTTGGGACTGAAGAATGTTAGCCTGATTTCTGTGAGTACATGCTGCTGCACACTCGGCATAACTTATAATTTGGATAGGCCTTGATTTTAACAAACTCTTTCCCAATTTATGTATAGGAACTCATTGTACTCATATTATATTGTACTAGCTATGCCCATCGTGGCAGAAACCATTTCAATAAAAATAAAAAATATTATTTACTCGCCTACGCCCGCGTGCTTTGTGACTTTTTTTCATTTTGCTCGGCTCCTGAGAGTCGTAGCGTGATGTTGTATAGCTTATAACCTTCCTCGAGAATTGGGCTATCAAATACAAAAATATTTTTTCAAATATGATCGGTAGTTTCAGAGATTAGATCGTTCAAACAAACAAACTCTTCAGCTGTATTACATTATATATATAGTATAGATTTCGTTTTGTGAGTAAATTCTAATTAGTTTCTAATCTATTCAATTATAATTCCAGACTTTGACTTATATTTCTAACTATGGTTTTATTTTCAGGTGCCTTCGATGTCGTTATCAAAATTGAAGAGTCTGGACTTATCATACAACAATCTGCCATCAATTCCACCCGATACTACAGCGAATCTTACGCGTCTTAGAGCATTGGATTTATCTTACAACGATCTTACTGCTATACCCGTGGTGAGTGACAATACATATAAGCACTGCATAATCATTAATCAGTCTATAATATACAAGGTGGCAGGTTAGACAGTGGAAATATTTTAAGGGGTCATTGTACTCATAATTATCAACAACTTTTAGTATGGGACCAAACCTGAACTCGCGAAAAAAAAATCTGCTGTTTCATACATTTATGTTCACATAACTCAACAAAATGTATGGAACAACTGATTTTTTTTTTCGCGATTTCAAGGTTGGTCCCATAGTAAAAGTTGTTCATAATGATGAGTACAATGACCCCTTAAAATATTTTCACTGTTTAACCTGCCACCCTGTATTATTCCCACTGCCGGGACACAGGCTTTCTGTGGGAAGGAGTGGGTCATAATCCACCACGCGGGCCCAGTGCGGGTTTGTGGACGCGTCACATGTATTCAAATTGGTTCTAGAACATGCCAAGGGATCACGTTTTTAGAGCAGTGACGGTGAAAATTGCACAAATTGTACGCCTGCCGGGATTCAAACCCACGACCTACGACTTGTGTAAGTCGGGACAGCTACCACTGTGAGCGAGTGACAACACTTCTTGGTCTGAACCATACTTGCCACCAAGTTTAACAGTTCATTAACACCCGTATTTACAAACCTGTGCGCTTCCGAACGCACAGTGTACAGAAAACTCGTACAAATATGAATATTATCTGTATAAAAATAAGGTTCATATTCATTTAAGCGAATATAAACAAGCGCTTCATAGATACGAATATGAACCTTAACATAATACGTACACAATGTTCATAATTATTTGAATGAGTTTTTTGTACACTTCGGTTAGGTTACGTTTAACAAACACCTCCCTGGGACATAATGTCTGGTGGAAACGCAGCTTTAAAGTCCCATTGAATAAACTCTTTCATACAATATAGACCAACTTTCTTCCATTTCAGGCCACACATTCACTGAGTGATCTTCGCTGGCTGTCGTTGTCTGGTAACCCCATCAGTGCCTTGATGAATACCAGTCTGTACGGCGTATCTCCACGTCTTGAATACCTCGACGTAACCCGTCTAAGACTCAGAATACTTGAGGTAAGCTTTCGTTATTTATTTTCTTTATTCATTTTCTGTACAGAATTTTTACATTTTTAAATATTTCTTAAACTTAAATACAAATCAGGAAACATTCAAAATAAACGTGTGCGGTTGGGGGACACAAATATTTTACTTACATGACGATTTCTACCAGTTAACTCCTACCGTAAGCCGCTTTAGGAACTTCATTCCAAAAATAGGGATCCACCGGTATGGGGAGCAGGGTCCAAGCTACCGGTGGTTAGGGCTCCAGAGACAAGAACATCTTCACAATACCTGCCGTATCTAGAAAAACTGCCTTCTGTATCATATTTATTAAAGTATCTACAAGTAATTTTATATTTCTTCGTATTTTTTTCCATAAATCAATTTCAATATCTGTACGCCTCAAATTAAATGATGTCTTTCTCCATTCTCAGCAAGGAGTCTTCAGCAAAATGTACGGACTGAGGACCCTAAAAATAACAGCGTTTTCAAACGTGAGGGAATTCAATGTACCGAAGATGTTGTCATACAACGCTGGCTTGGAGAACTTGTATATAGAAACTGATTATGCTGGAGTGGAGTTTGGAAAGGAAATGTATGGGCCACTGCCTAATAAACTCAATAATATCACTATAACTGGAAGATACTTGAAGTATCTGACGCAGTATTTGTTGAGCGTAAGTATTGTCTATCTTTATAATATACAGGGTGTCCCACGGCTATCCTACATGGAGGGAAAGTATATTAAATTATTATTGTAGATAGGACGTTTTGTTGCATGGAGACTTCATTTTATTTTTAATAAGTAATATTTGCATTCAAAAATGTTTTATAACGTTGCTTACCTCAATATCGCCATGGCACATCTCCCTTTTATCGATCTGAGGAAAATTACCTGAAGTCCAAGCGAAGACTTTAATAATAATACAGTATTGTCATTTACTATACCTAATTATAGTTTAATGTATAAAAAGAAAAAAACCAATAATTATGTATATTTAAATTCTAAAACTAAATCAAAAAAATTCTCCGCACCGCTGTCAACTGGTAGCGTGGCCAAAAGACTGGCGGCATTGCCACGTTGTATGGCAATGCCAAAGTAATAGCCAGCGCTTTGGTCGCGAGAAGTGTCAATTCAAACCTTTAGCTATTATTTACTATTATTACTTATACATTTCCAGGGTGTTCAATCGAAAGTCCTTCGCCTCACAGTCTTCAACACCAGCGTCGAAGAAATAGCAAGCGAAGTATTCTGGCACCCAGGCCGCGTTACTAACTTGACTCTGGACCTAAGGAACAATGAGATCATGCGAGTACCGAACCCGTCGCAGAGAGCGTGGCCACGGGTCCCTCACACGGTGTTCCTTCAAGACATACTCGTTGCTGGGAATCCACTGACTTGCGATTGTGGGATTGGGTAAGTTTGTTAATTATATCATCATCATCATCATCATCGTCATCATCCTCATGCCCCTATCCCAATTTAATTGAAATTGGCGCTGCATGTTTTTTTTCTTTCATACATCTCTATCAGCCCTTATCTCACTATTCACCTCATTTCTGGCCATATTATAATCTTTCACACACTCCCTCTATCGTTGCCTTGGTCTTTCTCTATTCTTATAAGTTACTAGCACTTCGCCCGCTACTTCGTCCGCGTATCCCACAGGAACTGCGCATTTTTTCGGGATAAAAAGTTACTCAGTGGTAATGTAGCTTTCTATTAGTGAAAGAATTTTTAAAATCGGTACAAACAAACAAACAAACAAATATTTCCTCTTTATAATATTAGTATAGATAACCTTTCACATTCATACTCAAAACCTTTCTCACGATATTTCCTTCATTTCTCTACATCACTTGCAAATCATCACGTCAAACTTAGGCACATTAGACCTTAGCTAGTTTTTACGGATGGTACAGTTTTAGTTTGATTTTTTCAACCCAATCCCTGAAGTGCGATCTTTACTTACTAGCATTGCCTTGACAATATTACTAGAAAAACATTATACGAGTAGGATTGTTTGATGCCCTTTCATCTGATTGTATGTTTAATTTATTTTAATAGGTAGCTTCAAAGCAAAACTTAAGGATATTCAAAATATTATATTCACAGGTGGATTAAAGCGTGGGACCGCAAAAGAAGGCAGTATCTCTGCGACAGCCCATCCAAATGCGTCTCAACTCGCGATGATGTCAGATTTGCAACGTGTCCTACATATGACAACAGAACTTTTGCTGACGTGAGTTGGTTTCAGATTTATTAACTTTGAGAACCACAGCAAGATTTGAATTTGGGATCTTAGAAATTTTACTCTCAGTAATTTACCATTTTATAAGTATTACAATATTCTTTCATTTAAATTCAATTTCAGGTTCTGTCAAGAGATATAGATTGTGAATGGAACAAAGGATTTCTGGGATCACCCAACTTCTATATAGTATTAGGCATGACCATTCTAACGTGCCTGTACATATGAGGATTATTCTGGCTACTTGGGGTATACGAGGAATTCAACCTGATTTTGGCAAGGATCTATAATTCTAGCACGTAGAGGCCTCACTCAAGACGTACTCGTATAATTAGTAGGAAGAAAACAATTTTTGTACAGAATTAAATTCTGATTCTTACCAACTTTTCGATATTTTGAAACATAGAACTATGATAATGGTAGTATTAAAACTCGGGGAAGATTTTTATTGTTCTATTAAAAAATATGTAAATAAAATCAAATACAATCGTTTAGAACTGTAAAAATCTTCTTCGATTAACAAGATATCCAGAAACGAGTGAGATAGCATTGAGATGATTTTTCATACTGTACCTGTTTATGTGGCCTACATACTGAGTCTTGGTCTGGAGTGATCCTGAATAGCCAAATCCTAGTTAGTGTTAGTGAAACGGAAGTATAACATGCTTTAAGACTTGAAGTCAGGACATTGACGCCGATGAAGGAGAACAAGTGACTTTTGTATACTTAAGTGATTGCGATAATTCTAGTGAAGCCTACTAAAATGTGATTTATCGTTTTAAAAATGGAAAGCAGATGTGTGATCTCAGAAGAATTGTTGGATATGTTACCGTAACTTCATATTTCTTAGTAATTACCGTTTGCGTTCCCCCAAAAACCTTTTTTGCGTGTGTAGTTTTAAGATTTTGATTTCTACATTTCACGCATTTTGTGCACTGCCTTACATAACGAATTTTCTGCGATTATTGTCCAGAATTTATGTCCAACTTGTATGGTGCGTCTGATCTTACACGATATTGTTAAGAACCGCGTGTGGAAGTGCACTTAATGTGTTTTAGAAGTTGCATTTACGTCGATTTATAAGATAAGTTCACACGAAAGCAATGACTTAATTATGATCGTCTAAGTAGACTGCATTCGCTCGAATGGTATATGTGTTCGTCCATTATTAAGAGTAATAATATTATTTATAGATGTATTCATTTTTGTAATAGGTGACTTTAGGTGTAGAATAATCGAATCATTTATAAAGATTTCCTTATATTAAATATCTTTAACATTTTCTTCATCGTCATTTATTTCATAATCCGTAGTTGTTTTAGAATCGTCGATTCGATGGTTTTAAATTGTAACAAATTCTTGTACAAATAAAGTTTCAAACTCATCTCCCATAAAGCCTATATTCAGAGTCACTATCTTCAATAAGAAAGCTTTCCTATTCTATTTACTCTTTAATTCCATTGTTTAGCTGTTTACAAAGTCTATCTGGTTATTGTTGGATAAACATATTTTATCACATATTACGTATAAATTAATGTGTCATTAGCTGTTATTGTATCGGAGCATGCTGTAATATATACATCATTACTATTTACTAGGATTTTATCGACTGAATTTAAGTGTTTCGGAGCTGTATCGCTGGTTATTGTATAAGAAATGTTGTTTGTATGATGTCCAATGTGGCTTGTTTTTATTGTTGCATCGCTTCACTTTTTGGTCACGTGTTCATTTTTCTACTAATATTTTAGACATGCACGCTAGCAATAGTTTAATCGGTTGAGAGTTGCATGTTACTCATAGCTTTCTTATACATTTCTATAAGTGAGTTCAATTGAATACCTCTTCTTCAGTGGTCCAGTATGTGCTGTCAGGCCTATTGTTGACTTTTGTTTTCAATGCCATTTCACGATGCACTCAGTTTTGTTACTTTGTCACTTCGAAACATTCACCAAACAATTTTTAGTGTCACACCGTTGGCGTTAAGTTTGGTATTGAAAACAAAGGGACGTCGTTGTAACAAATATATTTTGTGATATATATTACTCTAATCCTTCTATTTTTGATAAAGCCTACAATGAATATTGCTGAACTAAACGGGAATTGTATAGCTGAATAAAATTGTCATTATTAAAATATATTACCGCTTCTCTATAGAGTAGAACAGACCGCAATGTCAATTGTTACATTACATAAAATATTTTTCTTCGATGGTCCTAAAGAGTTTTGTATTTTATTCGAATTTTAGCTTGCATAACTTTAATGAAGTAGGTATTTGAATAGTCGCCCAGCATCATGTGATTTTTGACCAATAATAGCTGAAAGCTATGGTCGATTATTTTGAATATCTTTTTTTGAAATACCTACACAACAAGTCAAAATTGATGACCCTGCAGTAAAAAAAAATAGTGATGTTTTACTCTAAGTTATGTGTAAAAGAATATAATAAATTAAATGGTTATTACTTAATTATCTTTTGTCAGATTTTACAACGGCTTAATGTAATGATTACAGAGACTCAACTTTGTTGCTTGTTAGTGCCATCTGTGTAGCAAAAACTCGAATATGACGAGAACTTACAAATACTAACTCTTCTGCAAGGTCCATTGTGATAGAAATAGCTAGTGCCAATATTACAAGATTATACTTAGTATTTAAATTACAATCATATTTGAAAGTAAATGTAATTTTTATTTTGCGATTGGAATCGTGAGATGGAAATTACAAATGCTCAGTTGAGTCTTATGAAATGAAGGCAAAAGTGAGTTGAGCAGTTGAGTGAATTCGAAATTAAGCAGATGCTGAAATTGAGCGATTAGTAAGGCGCATACATTAAATTAAAGTGTAGTGCGATAGTTGGTTGATTATTATTATTGTATGAGATTCAAATCGAGCAAGTCATCTCATACATCGCCATAGACTATCAACGCAAATTCTTGCGCAACAGTTTAGTTCTATGTATGCAAAAAGCCTTTGAAAACAAAATCTGCCAGTATTATTTTAGTTTGCATAGCTCTAATATAATGATGTAACAATAAAAAAAAATGTTTTTATTTTATGATTTTACTTAAAAAAATATAAGGTCCAATCGTAAAATAAAAGTTATTAAAATAATAGCCTTATTGCGTTCCCAATACGGTTTTAACTCCCATACGCTGTAAATATGTTTTAAAATATTTTCTTTGTAATAGAAAATTATGGAGATTATAAAGAAAATTACGCATCGCTATTTCAGTGAATTTAATAATATTATTTCAAGGGACGTAGGACGAAGGAATGTTTTTGTCTTCACTACTTAAAAAATAGTGTGAAATAAAATTAAGTAATCATTGAATTATTAGCGTATTAAAATAAATTATTGCGTAAATATTATACTGTGTATTTTTTAACGTCCTTTAATATCCATGTCAATAAAAATTGAACTATGTAAACAATTTCAGTAGGTAGGTACGGCAAATTGTCCAGATGAATTTGTATGGGTACCTACCTACTTTAGAAAGTTTGTTTACATAATATTTCCAGTTCCATTGATATGGACTTTAGTTGTATGTTCCCAATGTTTGAATTGATATTTTGCATGAGGTCCTGGCTTTATAAAGCCTGAACAAAGCTCTAATCAGTAACTTTGGTACACATAAATGAGAATGCGACTATCTGCGGCGACCATAATAGAAGGACTTTCGAAGAACTGGAGGAGGGCAATTGACATAGGCGGAGAGGCAAACAAAGTGCAATAAAATCAAATAACTAAACCAATGCGCGCAATCTAAGTTGGCCGGACTGAAGTTCGTGCAAATAACGTTGCAGTATGTTTCTGTTTTTTTTTTAAACGGTTTATATGACTGGACATGTGCGAACTACCGGGGTACCTGGTACCAGCCAGGTAGACTGATGCGCGTTTGTGTATGTGATTTAACTATAAATTAACAATGTCCAGATTTTTTTACATTACTTGTGCTGTGAAAACTTCTTAAATTTCTTCTTAATTTTAATTGTAGCTTCTTAAAATTTCTTCTTAATTTTAATTGTAGATTTTAGATCAACGGGAAGTACACTAGGTTAAACTAGGTTTAATATAAGTGCTCTTACGTACAGAGTACAGACGAGCGGTACCTACTTTGCCGACGACAGAGGTGTCGTGGCTACCGCCAACCTATGGCGACGCTTGAAGTTGTAGCAAGCGTGCCGTTGTTTAGTTGACTGAGGGCGTCCTACCCTACGTTTGCCCATTCGCAGTCTCCACTCGAGAACACGTCTACTCCAACGGTCATCAGTAGCATCGATGACCATTGGAGCAACTGATATGGCCGGCTTAGACCATGTTGTTTCAACTTACAGTTACGTATCTGTAACCGTCAAATATGGCGGCTTGTACGACAATTTCATACTGACTTAACGATTACGTACTGACTTACTAATACAGATGGTTTGAAGCAACCCGCCCTTAGTAAGCTAGAGTAAGCGTAAGCAAAAGCTTAATTTTCACAAAGAGGTTTAATTGTTCCAGCAGTGAGAACATTATAAATTTATAATACCCTGATTACGTACTTATATGTATGTAAAATAACAACAACCAATTACCGGTCACCCAAGTAGGTAGGTATAGTGTTTCATTTCTATTATTATCTAGTTCCCTCTAATGTAGCCTCCTGTAGCTTTTACAATAATATCCTCGTATTTCAAAGGTCAATACAGAAAAGGTCGCGCCCTAGATATGACAGTCCATTTGTGGTAATCTACTACAATGCCAGTAATTGAATCGCGCTCCCTACCGCGAGCGAAATTAGATGAGACATCGACGGCATCGGACCGAATAATCTTGTTGTTTCATATTAAATTAGCGAAGATGTAATATTATCCTGCTGTGGCAACGTGGATTAGGTACTTATATCATTTCTTATTTGTGTTCTAATAGGTTGGAGGACATTATCAGCTTCGGACTGGCCATATAGTCGAGGTGCCGTTTGCCAGCCGGATCCCAGCCGGGCCCCAGCCTGCGCGCCCTCCCCAAAGGCCTAGCTTGTGGGGCTTGCCGCAAGCCAGGTAGTAGGTAGTAGTGTTGCCCAAATGCAAGACCGAGACGACTACTAACCCCGTCTTTGGTCTCGGTATTGCGTCAATACATGGAGTCGTGGTCTTAGTTTTAGTATTGCACATTCAGTCTTAGTCTTGGTCTTAGTCTTGCTGTAATTAGGCCGATTTTGGCAACACTAGTAGGTAGGTAGAATTATCCAGTCTCGGGCCCCGGGCTTGTGGGGAGCCACCCGGGCCCTTTCGGCCCAGTCTAGTCCGGCAGCTAGATCTTCTAGCTGCCGGAGTCTGTGTTTATGTATCTGTCGTAGTCCGATCGTATAATTGGCCAGATTATTTTTGTGACCCCGCCATGTTGCACGCAGTAAACATAGCTAACAGCACGGATACAGCGCCATCAACGGCGAAAAATGCGACTAGGTACTTACTTTACGTTGTGCCCAATTTTTAACTGGGAATATCGACGTATAGGTTGTTCTCGTCGATCTGCCGTATTTCCTATTAGGCACATCATGATATGTCTGGCCAAATCATGAAATGCCCAGGAATTTCATGATCTGCCCAATTATACGATCGGACTACGACATATCTACTAATTTGCTATGATAACAGACATAATCTCCTTGTTTCTAAGATCTGAGGTAATTACAGACGACATAGGAGAAATTCTTTGGATTGCTTACAAAAAATAAACTGTTGTCGGGTTTATAGAACACAGATGAAGAGTTATACAAACATTGTAATACATAACATTAAATAAACCCATGTAATCTTTTCAAACAAGGATTTAAGGCTCCTCCACATATGTGCGAAAATATCGTAATCGTTATTGGGATTTGTTCTTAGTACATTTTGTATTTGGACGGATGCCGTGTTTAAAACTGCAGTGATAAAAACGACGGGAAACAAGTAAAATGCTTGCATTATAACATTCAGTGATATTGCCATATTTGTTCTTAGTACATTTTGTATTAGGATGCATTCGATCTTACACTGCTGCGGTAATAACGACGCGATTAACGACGCATTATTATCGCAGCAACACACACTTTGGAAATATCGAACGATAAAAACGCAACTGTGTGACCGTCCACATAGCTGCGTTTTTATCATCTGTCCCGTGACAGGGTCACATTATCGCAATAAAGTATGCTATATTATCGACCGATAATATCGCACCTGTATGGTTCCAGCTTTTATAGTATGTACCTATAAGGCTACAGGCACGAACGGATTCAATGTATTTTCACATCACAGAGTAAATCTGTCAAATATTTATTCGGAGTTCCAATGTTTATACACGTAATTCGTGTTTGAGCGCTTGATACGTACGAGTATACAGGGTGGAAGAAGCGGTCAGCAGTGTATGATAATATAGAGTAGTGCTCGAAGAAAATATTCCATAAGTAAGTACCTAATACCTATTTAAAAATAAGTTTATCTGTATTGAAAGATATTTGAAAATTTGCTTATCTCAACCTCTCTTGTTATAAAGTACTTAAGTAGATGTTAGTGAAAAAATCATCAAAATTGGTTAAGTAGTTTCTGAGAAAATTGCGGAAATACCAACATACATACACATATATATCGAATACAGAACGCCCTTTTTTGAAGTCGGTTAAAAAGCTAAACATTTAAATAAGAGCAAAAAAACTAGTGCAACCTGAAAAATTGTAAAGAATGGCAAAGAAATAAAATTCATATAAGATTTCTGTAGATTCTGATATGAAACGCTTGCTTGAATCGAGAATGGAATATGAATTTAAAGTATATATTATTATTTATCCTATTCTTGGCACGTCGGTTGAATATTCAGCACCATTTTAAAATTTCATACTTTTAAATCGAAATGCTTACAATATTGTATAAGTTGCCATTATTGAAATAAGCCTTAAACGTAGGTAGGTACCTATACCTTACTTACACTCGAAAAAAAAGCAAAAATCATTAAATCAAATGATTGTATAGTTCCCGATTTAATCATACTATAACCAAAACATTGAAAATGTAAACTAACCGGTTTATACATTTTAATATTATACCTGTACAAATCATACATTAGCAGTAGTGTATGCTATCCTCTCTTCTGGTGCAACGTAGAGAACGAAGTTGATCGTTGACGGGCCGTGGTCGTACCATAGTGTGCATTGTATAGCTAACGATACACCAATAGTAAACTCCGATATTTGTATCGCAACTAAAGGAGACTTTTTGTCTTTCTCGAGAGGAAACATACTCGCATCAAATCCCGGCGGATCGGGGTAATACTTTATTTTCCCAATGTGTTCCTTATCATAAGCGTGGTACCCGCCACACTGCAGCCAGAGTTTCGTCCTATCTGCTCTCATCCATCCTTGAACCTCTGCCGGCGCCGACTTGCCTATCGTCGAGTTGTACTGCAGAGGCTGGCCAGCCCAATTCAATCGCTTATTAATTCTTATAATTACACAAGGCTGTTCCCCATAACCATACGGAGATTGTCCACATGGTCCCAAACTACTTACTTCTCTTTTCCGCCTGTTGCTTAAAAGGAGCTTGTCAAGTGCCTGAACATATTTCTCATAGTCATTCTTCTCTCCATTTTTATACCAAATCAGTGGTTGATTGGTTTCGGATGTCGGCGCTGCTGTTAGACCGATACCGTGTTCCGAATACGAAAGTAGATCTATCTTCTCAACATTTTTAAAATCTGTCACCGTTTTTAATATTTCCAAGGATGCGTAGAGGACTATGAGAAAGAATGTGGCTAGAAACATAAGGTAAATACATGAGTACGCGATGATGCATACCCAACTCTTGCAAGTTCTGCCGAGAATTTGTCCTGTTTCAGAGTTGTAGATGCATTTTAAGAATTTGGTCTTTTTAGGTGCCAAAGAGCCATCTCCTGGGTCTTTGGACGTTGTTGGTGCAGACGACGGTAGTGAAGGATCTCTGATGGCAGTAACTTGTACCGGAGAATTTGTCTTGGAAGACATATAAATCGGAGTCAACTCTGCTTCATTATTACGACCTGATGCCATTTTACTGCTGGTAAAAGTGGAACATTACTTAGCCTAAATTTAATACTACACAATGACAGTTGTCAAAACTAAATTCATTGTTAAAGAGAATGTATATTGCTTTTCACTATGGTTATGGTAATGCGTTCATCATTTAACGAAAAAGATCAGTAAAGAGTAAAGCTATGTTTTTGTTTATTGCTGTAATCGCGTTATTTGAAGAAACAACAAATGCCTCCCTGAAGGCGAAAATAAGAAGAACAGTATATTATCAGCGTATTTATGTCAACAATGTCCATTCTTTGTTAATCAACCTCATTATTGTCGGAAATGAAATACGTATTTTATCGCACAAAGCAATAAAAACTTTGTCGTGGCGTTTCAATGGACGTTCTTGAGTTGGACTACTTGTTGGAGCAATAGTTATGTAGATAAACTTGGAAATGTTTATGAGAAAAGTTGTTTGTGAAAGATGTGATTCTCCGAAGTTAGTCATTGTTAAGAGTGTTAACGTTTTTTGTATGGAAATCTCCCTAGGGATGTTTTTAGGCAGACTGTGATTGGACATAAGTTGGAGTTTTGTAATAGCCTCCGATAGATGTCACTAACGCCCACAGGAGGCGTATTAAGAAGATTTAAAATTACAACTAATGTGGGTTGTCACACCCACATTAGTAGAAATTTTTAGCGGGTAGCTCAGTAGTTCAAATCCCACCCAATCCCGCCCGTGTCAATTGTTTTTCAATCTTCTTCTTATACTTATAAAAAAATCAATTGCCATACGTTAGTCTCGCAAAAACTCGAGAATAGCTCGACCAATTGACGAGCGCTGCGATCCCACCGGGCGCCATCAAGGGGGGAGGGGGGCACCGAAATCAACCGAAACTTGAGACAATTAACGACGCTCGACCGATCATCACCATCGCGATGGCGATGACCGGTCGAACGCGCAACTCGCGCGACTCGCGGGCAATAAAGCAACTGCTTTATCAATAAAGTTTTTTTATTTTTAGGGGCGCCACTTTTAGATCTCGCACCGTCTAAAAATGTTGATAGGACCGGCACTGTTTATACAGTTGTTCTAGGGAAGCCAGGGAAGATTAAACGGGCGTTGCAACGCAGGCCGAGCACAGAGAGTCTCATAAATATTTAATAACAATGCGATGCTATTTCCAAAGATATTTAATATTAAAAGTCAATCTTTCCGGGGATGTTTTTTGGCAGACGGTAATTGGACATATATTGAAATCACATCTAATACTTACTCCTATGCTTAACATATTCCAAAATCATTAAACAAAATATGAAATGGATTTAAAAAATTGAGTAGGTACCTCTTATTTTAAGACGGGTAATACTTAATTATTACTTCCGAAAGAACACCCATTTCCCTTCCTTTTATAAATCCCGTCTTTAACTCAGAACTGTATGAAAGTGCAATTAATATAATGACTGGCAATCCAAATCCTGGATAGGCTCTTTGATCTAAAAAGTAATTAATTATAATAATTTATTACAAATTGTTCGCGGCGGCGTCCTAGAGTAATTAAAAAAATGCCGTTTTTACCCCTCAATTAGTTATTCTGTGTGTTAGTGGCGTAGGGTGAGTCGGTATAATTAAATAGTAGATAACAAAATTATGTAGGTGTGTAATGTAATGGAAAATCTCACCGTGACATTCTCCCTCGAACGTTTGCAAACAAATTGGTAGTTCTCGCAGACCGAAGTGATGTGGCGCGGCATTTCGGTACAGAACAGACAAGGGCCGCTGGCGTTTACCCAGCCCTTAACCCACTACAGTGTGTAGCAAGATTAATAAACCATAACTGCACCTACACAATTTCGCTAAGTGTTTGAGTTAGAAACATCAATACACTCGTACACTGCAATAAAGCCTAGAACAAGCTATTCATGCGGCTAAGTACACAATTACACATGCTTGAACTTGTTAGCTGACCTAGGTGGGTTCTAAGCATGTACAAACATACCTGTGACGCATATTAATGCCATAGGCCATGAACTTATTCACTCAGAACATAAAACCATTTCAATAATCTTTTGTAATTAAGTCTATCTAGTACAAACCTAATAAGATTTTCAATTCCTGAAAAATTTAGACGGTGATGATTACTGTTTTTATAAAGTAACATGTCCTATTAGGCATTAAAAAGGATACCTAGGTACGTGTCTCTTATTATCAGGGCCACAGAGGTCACTTAAAATTAGTACTTATTCAAAGTGACCTTTGTATAGAACACTAATATTCCAGCCGCATCTGTTTAGACTGAAATACACCCTAAACATACATGGAAAAGCCTAGAAGCACGTCAGCTATGCTATAAACTTTATCATCCAGTTTAAATTGACCTTTATTTATGCGAGTTTATATGGTTCAAAGGGATCATGTAAAGTGGTTTGTTAATAAAGTTTCGTCACGTTTAACATTTTGAGCTTTGCTTTAGTTACATTGTTTGCTATTTTGCAATGTTTGTGGTGAAGCTTTTTGTGGTAATAAATTTTCGGCGCAACTCACTGACGTCATACCAACTTTCACATAAAACCATTTTTGCCATCGAACCAGTTTTTCAAAATAACTGGACCGAGAATTAGGTCCCGTCCAAATCCCCTTTCAAGTGAACAGTTGAAAACGGCAATAAACCGGGATCGGGTCGGTTTTCGGAAACGGAAAGATATCAAATCAGTTGCCAAACGGTCCCTAGGGAAATGAAACATTAGGACAAACCGTTGAAAATCCATCCCGTATTTGGTCCAATCTCTCGGACACATCAGTGGTCACCGATCCTGTTGAATGCTCTGAATAAAATTGAACACATTGTACCTAATACTTAAACCGAGTAGGTATTTTTCTTAAAGTTTTCTTAGATATCTAGGTGGTGTTATCACGAACACCCAAGATACCTAAATTCAAGGCCAAAATCATTTCTACTGGTTGGAACCAACATTAAATTCACGAAAGCAAAATCATCTGTTCCATACAAAACTATCTACAGGTACCTACCACTCGACAAAATATATTATGAAAAATCCTTTAAAATGTCCCTCGTTTAACCAGTCAGCTAGTATAAGTATCTAACGTTTAGATAACTAAGCCATTACGGTTTCAAAGAATGACACTGGTCTGTTAGTAGCTAAATCCAGCGGAAATTAATCTTAGATCAACAAAATACTGCAAATTCATTTAATTAATTAAGATTTTCAGTCGACTCACTTCAGCAAGCGTAATAATTACTTTATTAAAAAGTTTTTGGGCAACTTTTTAGTCATGATTCGGTAGGTTTTTAAAATAAAGTGGTGCTGCATAATATACCATAGACTAAAGTGTGGGTAAAGTTGAACACTTATATTTTTCACTCCACGTTTTGACAAATTCTCTGCTATGTACGTACCTCCCAACCTCTTGGAGATGTAAAAAATTCAAGCTTCAAGGCAACGCAATCAAAAGATACAGCCATTTATGTCACGTACCTATTTAGATATCTACTTGCAAACTCACTCATTAAATTAAACCTAGTTTAACCTAGTGTACTTCCCGATGATCTAAAATCTACAATTAAAATTAAGAAGCAAGTTTTCACAGCACAAGTAAAGTAAAAAAATCTGGACATTGTTAATTTATAGTTAAATCACATACAAAAACGCGCAGTCTAAATTAACCTGGCTAATGCCAGGCACCCCGGTAGTTCGCACATGTACAGTGATATAAACCGTTTTAAAATAATCAGTACCCCTATCATGAGTTTTTTTGACGTGTAGTATCGTTAACGTAAGCATATTTTGAATTCAAAATACAGCAGTCCTAGAACATTTTGATAAAATTTTATACAATTTGCACATTTAAAAAAATACAGAGAAATTAATTAAGTATATAATTTATATAAATATTGTGTAACAAACGTGTATTTTCAATTCTAAATATGCTTACGTTAACGATACTACACGTCAAAAAAACTCATGATCGGGGTACAGAAACATACTGCAACGTTATTTGCACGAACTTCAGTCCGGCCAACTTAGATTGCGCGCATTGGTTTAGTTATTTGATTTTATTGCACTTTGTTTGCCTCTCCGCCTATGTCAATTGCCCTCCTCCAGTTCTTCGAAAGTCCTTCTATTAAACTCGGTACTAACACGGTATAACGTAGGCAGTACTCTTTTATTACTAGGACATCGGTTTATTGAACGTAAAACTATATGAGGCTTGGCGGCAAAAAATAAAAAGGAATGAGAGGAAATGTGTACAAATGAATTTGCAATAAACCTAACATACTGTCTTTATGATACAATTATTATACGATATTAGTTTTTATGTACAAATATATACTTACGATCAGAATACCATAGTCGTAAAAATTGTACAAAATATCCAATTTTTTTAAAATATCTTCTGAATTTATTACATAAATGGTTGTAATTACTAGTCGTGCCTTGCGATTCCGCCAAGCAACGGATCGCAGTTTGAAGAAGAGGCGAGGGAAAGCCGGTCATATGAAATAGTAACAAAATTATCAATAACTAGCTTCCACCCGCGGCTTCGACCGCGTTTTTGGGATAAAAAGTAGCCTATGTGTTATTCTAATGTATAAGCTACATTCCTGTAAAGTTTCATCAAAATCCGTTCAGTAGTTTTTGCGTGAAAGAGTATCAAACATCAATACATTCATCCATCTTCACAAACTTTCACATTTATTAGTAAGATTCTGTTATACTTATGTCATAGTACCTATTTGTTTAATCATATTTGAATAGGCGAATATACGTACGACTTAGGTGAAATGGAATTATTTATATTTTTTTTACTATTTTATTGTACCTACCGGCTTACCCTCACCCTTCGCAGCTGGTAGGTTACCTACGCCATGTTCCCTAATCACCTGAACTAAGTTAGCTAGCAAGCTAACTTAGTTTACTGCTAACCTTTACCAAACTCTGTTTCGTAGTTTAGCAGCAACAGAAACAGTCACACTCGCATTGATATTAAAATCTAAATTTTGTAGGTACCACTTATTCATGCATAACGCACGATCTATAGAGCATTTGAATTTTAGTACTATGCTACAGTACAATCAACAGAACATTCCTGTGAAAAATCGAACAACACATTCGGCATGTACACTCGACGCCATTGACGGTCGACCACTTTTCACCCTTATTACTAAGAACATAAGGGTGAAAAGTGGTCGACCGTCAATGGCGTCGAGTGTACATCCGGTAACACAACAATCCGACCCGGATATGACACAGTTCTGGGTATCCGGATATTAACGCTTTTATCCGTATATATTTTGGGTCAGCCTGTATAACGCGAGTTACCAGGAAGTTAAGGTAAGAATGCGAACAAATATACAGTATTCTGCAGATCTTAGTATTCGTTTTTGCGTACGGTATCGTAATAATATTAAGTTAAGGTTTTGATGTTTCAGTGAATATTTTTTTATAAAACTTAGGAAATATTGTTTTAAAGAAAAACACCTACTTGGAATTCAGTTTAAGTTTTAAAAAGCGACTGAGATCGGCAGCTAACGCAAAATACGTTTTCTGTGTTCCAATTGGGCGATCCTGCCCTTAGGGAGGTTCTGTCCTTCGGATTTAATGTTTGAGCTAGCTTGGGCCATTTCTTTCCAATAGATGTTTTTTTTTTTATAAATTCAATAGAATAGATGAATGATTATGCTCAGTAGCAAGACGGGAGATAATATTTTTTAAATGCCACAACATAAAAAATTAAACATTTCTCGCTCGTAGGTCGTGGGTTCGAACCCCGTTAGGCGCACACTTTGTGCAATTTTTCAACATCACTGCTCTAAAAACGATGAAAGAAAGCATCGTGAGGAAACCGGCATATCCTAGAATCAAAAATTCGAAGACATGTGACAGATCACAGAAGTCAACCAAATCGCAACAAGATTGAGTGGGATATCTCTCACAGAGAGAAGGACTGTGTCCCAGCAGTGGGAACATTATAGGCTAATTATGCTTATTTATGCTTATAATACAAAACGAACAGAACATTAATTTTATAATCAACACTCAGTAGGTGTAAGCTAGGTGTGGGCGAAGTGGGCCCTCGCCAACGGCCTCGCACTTAAAAGGGCCTCGCGAGGCCCCTTTAAATGCGATGCGCCCAGACTTTATTACAAATAAAACCTTTTTTTCAAATCTATAAATGCTCTTCAATATTCTCCCACCGCGCATTTATATTTTTTCACTATGATGACTAGGTGTGTCGTGTTGACGCCAAGCCGACGCCAAGTGAGGTATGGTTAGGTACAGTCAGGGAAAGGGATCCTTTGGCAGGTACACTATCATTCATATTTGGTCGTATATTCAAACTTCGAAGCAATTCGGATTCGGATTGCTTCCTACAGTATGTAAACCCATAGATTAATTATTGGTCTCCGCTATCTAAGATGTAAACCATGATTAATACAGCAGGACCCGGATCTACCCCTCTGACTGTCATTGTTACAGGGTTAATAAATCTTTTTAGACTTAAAGTATGAAAAGATGTGTCGTGAATTCCCTCGCGAAATAAGTAAAAAGGTTTCAGCAACGTATTCTTTAAGTAGAGAGGGTTTAGTGACCCAAATACCGAGTAGTCCCTTTTAGATGCATGGACAGATAAGTGACATACTGTAAGGCTTTTTTTTTTCATTTCTGGGTCAGTAGAGCTGAGGTGAGGAGGAAAAATTACATCATTTTCTTGAAACTTGTAACTTTCAAGCCCTCTGAGAAAGGTCATGGATTTTTCTTTTTCTGTTCATCTTTGCCATTTTTCATCGTCATCTTCATGTATGTATGTATGTATGTATCTTTATTTATCAACGTTTCACAATATTCATGTAATTAAACAGTTTGTTGTTTTATTATTATTATTATTTTATTTTATTATTTTTATTCATGTTTTTGTTTGTCACTAAATAGGGATATCAATAATATTGTTGGTACCTCCGTAGATTGATAAACAATGCTAATATAGATACTCGTGCAATGGCATGATATATGTAATATAAATGATCAAAAATTCAATACTTCACCGAAAATTATTTTAGGTAGGTAGGTAAGTACCTACCTATATTAAACACATTACGAAAACGGTTTACGTCTACTAACGGTACGGTACGGCGGCGTTCGGTACAAAAAGAAACAGCTGAAGTCTTTCGTTTAGAATTAGATAGGTACAAAGGCCGCTGTGAGTGTTTTGTTTTTTTTTAACCTACCTATAGCTTTTCGGTTTTCAGCAACAAGACTCGACAGCAAACAAACCATTTTTAACCGACTTCAAAATAGGAGGTTCTGTATTCGTCCCGTATGTATGTATGTATGTGCGCGATTTTTATCGCTTCGATTTTGTCACATCGTTTAGGAGTCAGCACAGCACCTGTTATTTTAGGGATGCTTGAGGAGGGAGGCGTATGTCTGGCAGTAGACGTAGGTATTTCAGCTGATAAATATGATCATTTATTTAATTACAACGGTTGTACAGCCAATTACAGTAACTAAAATTAAAATTTTAAGAATAAAAGAAACATCATGATGTATGATGTTTCTTTTATTGATGATTGATAATTGATGATTCGGTATCGATGTTTTACCTCAGGTTTTACCTTAAGGTGAGAACATACATAAATATTTGCATACGCCACCACTCAGATCATAGAAACAAGGAGATGTGCCAAGGCGCTATCGAGCTTGATGCCTGATCTTGAGCAAATTGCTGATATTGAAAACGTACGCGCTGGCGACGAACCGAACACGATCAATGGTATAAATACAGTGTTTTAGTTTAGTGCTAGTGTTGAGTGACGATTAACAGTGTTAGATTGAGGGTGTGCGGAATGTTTAATGCGTGGGAGATCTTTTTATTCACAAGGAGCGCTTAATTATGCGCGTAATTGTGTCGAAAAATGTACTTAAAGTGGCATCAGTTGTTCCCGTACTAATTTGCTATGATGGCATATCTCCTTGTTTCTATGATCTGAGCGCTACCATAAACTACGCAAGAACGTTTCGATAAATCGCAACGTGTGAACAAGCTGTAATATTACTTATCGGCAATAAAAACAAAATGCGATCATCAATCTGTCGAAAGCGGTTATTATAATATTATTATAATATATAGGTTCTCTTTTTCTTAGGGCCGATTTCAACATCATCAGATGATTATCAAATATATATTCAACTGAAGCAGGCGGGACGCAGTAGCTCAGTAGGTTAGAGCAACGCCACGGTTCCGCATAGGTCGTGGGTTCAAATTCCGCCTGCGTCAGTTGAGAGACAAGAGAAGAGAAGCACAACATTGCCATGTTTCAAATTCTCAAAAATAATAAAGAAGATGGCTAAACTACTGCCCTAAGCATGTATAGAAATGTGTCTCTAGTTTATAACTTTCAAATATTCATTAATTATTTATTCCGTGTTTATTATTCTCCTAGAACATATAACAATTAATCAATTAATTAAAAGTTTTTTACTTGTTTTCCTATGTTTTGTTTATCAAGGAAACGATTATGACGTTTCGTTTTACGAAACATGTGCCACCCACTTTAAAAGATATTTGCTTAAGCTGAAATAAACAGTAGGTATTAATTATTTATTATTTATTTTCGTATCTCAATACGTCTCGAAACGTCGATTAGGATTGCCTTCATCTGATTTCTAGAAACGATTGGCAAAATCTGAAAATAAACCGCACTTGAATAGTGCTGGCTGGTGCTGGCACTAGTGACAATTGATTCTTGATAAAAAATAAACAAACGTCAGTCAAACGTACTCTTCTGTCAGACGTCTTAAGGTCATAGCTCATTCGAGCTACCCGCTCGACAGCCAACCAGGGCCCCAAATCCGCTATTGCAGATGTCATAATCGTGTCATCATTTCATAATGATATCGTTACGGTTGGTTTTGGTTTGAAAATATAGTCTTACTCTAAGCCAATGATCAAAGGTTTTGACTGTTATGATGTCATTATAAGATCATTCTTACACAATTACAATAGCAGACTTGGGGCCCAGGACCGCCTCGCCTCGAGCGGTTAATATTCTTTGTATGAAGTACTATGGATAAATGCTCACAACATCAACTCCGGAGCGCCTCGCCCGCGGGCTGACCACGCGCGGACGGCGAGTGGACCACTCGGTGACCACCCGTTGCTCGAACGCTTGCCTAGCGTTGCCCACGTGCAGGTCCCGAATGGATTGCGCTCTGTCCGCGACGTGTAGGTAGACCTAGTGATGATCCCCGACAAACTACTCATCTATTTGCGGACAACGCAATGATCATTCGTTGACCACGCAACGTTCACTGGCATTCAACCATTCACCACCTGTCGATAGCGAGTGGACACCGAGCGACGAGGTGGTGCTGGTCGGGTGTCAGATGTCTAATGAGCCAGCCGTGAGACACAAACTTTTGTTCGTGAAAACGAAAATTAGTGTAGGTATAACTTTTTTATTTATTTTGTATTGTTTTGTGTTCTATTTTGTTGATTATTCTGTCCGTGTCTTTTTTGTGCTGTGTCCAAATAAATATTTTTCTTTCTTTCTTTCTTTCTTTCTTAGATAGGTCTAATGAGCTATGACCTTTAATCGCTCTGCCCACGCTCTCCATTTGTTGTGCCTTACCAGTATTTTTGATTTTTACTTTGGCTTGTTTATCGGACTTATTGTGTCTGCTCACCTACCTACTAACCTTTCGCTACTCTACACGGACTTTTGCCTTGCCTATCGATTCATCATGAGATGTATAAGCCTAGTAGTATAACTACTCAAAGACTGCGGAGGCATATCACCTCTTCTTTGCCTGAACTTCTACTCGCTATCCTAGCACGACGGTTAACAGTCGAGGTAAGTTATATACACTTAGCGTGAATCATTCTTCAATCAAGTTCAAAGCAAAATCTTTGGTTTATTCCGAACCTGACCCGAAAATCCTAACCCGGTCGCGGGTTAGGTTAGGAACTTGAAAAAAATGATAATATTTGTTCCAAACGTAACCCTCTTCCTAACCTGACTTACCCGACCCGACGTATCGTCCCTATCGTAACTCGAGTTGTGATAAAGATAGGTATTCCCCTCTCCTCTTCCTTAGAATAAAAAAGTACTAGGAGAACAGAACCATGCAGAAGATATCACGGAGCGCAAAATATTGAGATAGTGCATTTTTGGTGTGGGTTTTAGTAGTTTCGTCACAACTGTAGTTTCTGTGTCTTCTGCATGGTTCTGTTCTCCTAGTACTTTTACCATTCTACTCATAACTATCATTCTGCGCTTGACAATGCTGCTAGAAAACCACTCTTTGCCTGATTGAAAACAAAACAGACGTGGGCCCAGTCAACCACTATCAATTTTTAAAAGGGGCTACTAGGCCCACATCTGTCTTATTTTCAATCAGGTAAAGAGTGGTTTTGTAGCAGCATTGTCACGCGCAGAATGATAGATGAGTAGAATGGTAAAAGTACTAGGAGAACAGAACCATGCAGAAGACACAGAAACTATAGTTGTGACGAAACTACTAAAACCCACACCAAAAATGCACTATCTCATTATTTTGCGCTCCGTGACATCTTCTGCATGGTTCTGTTCTCCTAGTACTTTTTTATTCTAAGGAAGAGGAGAGGGGAAAACCTATCTTTATCGCAACTCGAGTCACGATAGGGACGAAACGTCGGGTCGGGTAAGTCAGGTTAGGAAGAGGGTTACGTTTGGAACAAATATTATCTTTTTTTCAAGTTCCTAACCTAACCCGCGACCGGGTTAGGATTTTCGGGTCAGGTTCGGAATAAACCAAATCTTTTACTTAGTTGACGTTTGACATATTAACGTAGGAGTTTCTACGATTTTATTTTCAGGATTGTAAAGATAAGAGAAGTTCCTGAATCTTTTTTCCATACAAAATACTAATATTTAGCTATTTAGCATTACATATTACTAAGTGCAATGTTTATACAATGCTAGGGCAGTCGCCCATACTCTATTTAGCCGTCTCCTTTATAATCGTCCTTGATGAACCTTAAATTATTGTCAGATTTTCAATATATCTGTCTAATATCTGTCAAATCTCAAATTCTCAACTCTTCATTCCTTGGAAATATTAACTGACGATGATAAAATCGGACCTTACAGTTATTATTTTTATGGCTAGATAGGTACCTACCTACTTGTTCAACAGAATACGTTATGCAACGGTATGGTAGAGGTCATCGTTTCAGTCCCGCTCATTTAAATCTATACTTACTAGGTAAAGAGAAATATTACCAAAGTATGTATGTTTGTAAATATGAGGTAATTTTCAGAATCACTAACCCGATTTTGAAAATTATTGCACTAATAGGAAGCTATAGGTATTATCCCTGAGTGCTGCTATTTTGTATCCCAAAATCATGCGCAGTTCCTATGGGTCAGGCGGACGAAGTCGCGGGAAAATTTCTTCTTATACATTTGATAAAAGAATACGTGATGTTATAACGAAAACGAACTAAACAGATGTTATATTTATAGTCATCCAACTGCATAAATAACACTACCATTCGTGCCTTGTCTATTTTCCATTACCAACCAATATATCAATAATCGCCATCACTCCCATATTGTTCCCGCTGTGAAAAATATTTCAGCTAATGCCGGCTCCACACGATCGTGCAACAGTCCAACACTCCAACATGACTCCAATCTGTCCCAACTCACTATCGATACAAAAAGACTCTCCAACACCGTCAAACATGCACAAACTATATCTCCACACGTGGAAGGTTGGACGAACAGTTGGACTGTTGGACGAGTCGTCGTGTGGAGCCGGCATAATATCCTCGCATGAAGCTCGGAAGCTCGGAAGCTCGACACATTCAGTAACCCTCCACGTGTCAACGGGAGAGGACGTCGCTTCACGTCTCGCTCCGAACTCTCGCAACATCGAAGTTTTTCAACCAGTAAAAATGTTTTGCAAATAGTTTTTAGTGACGTTTCTCTAAAGTGTGTTTAAGTTGGTGTGATGTGATTTATTTGGATATAATCTAGTTCAATGCCTGGTAAGAATTTCAATAAAAAATCAATTTATTTTTAAGTTAATATAACATAACGTCATGCCTCTTATTTCCTTGAGGGGTAGGCAGAGTGGTACCATTAGCACACTAATTATATTTCGCCAGTCATGTTTTTAGTCCCATGCATAAAATTAAAACTCATGCAACGAGCCTGTTGCCTACTGGGCACACATCCACTCGCCGGCTTGCTACTACACTTAGCCCGATCTGGGGAACGAACCCAAGAACTCCGCGATCAGAATCTTGCGACCACTAGACCGCTGTCCAAGAAAAGTAATTTTTTCTGCACTTGTTGCAGTAGGGAAATGTTTACTAAATAAGTTTCTTTTTTAAGAAGAAGTTATGTTCTTGTTATGAAAACAGTCATCTAAAAAAATACTTAGCACATAGCAATGATAACCCGTACAAGTGTGGACTACCTATTCCTAATGTGTTTCTTATGCTTATGCGTGTTTATGAATCCTATTTTGATGACATAGGTAAGTGTCTTGAAGTTTTTCATTGATTGAAGAAGTTAGCAGAATTACTTTATAGTAATCCTGCTAACTTCGAAAAAGTCTTGTTAATTTAGGTTGCATTATTATTAATGCAACCTAAATTAACAAGACTTTTCAAAAGATATAAAAAAAAACATGTTGCTTATTATTTCGTAATTAAAATACTACTCAATGAAGGTACCTAAGTATAGAAAGACATATACAGGGTAAAATTAAAACCAGTGCGGATATTTTAGGAGGTGAAAGTACTCATGAATATGATCAACTTTTATATCGGACCGACACTGAAATATGAAAAAAAAACAGCTGTTCCATACATTTTGATCGTGTTGAAGGTAGTGCATTTTTGTAGGGAACAGGTGATTTTTTTTTTTCATATTTCAGTGTCGGTCCCATAATAAAATTGATCATATTCATGAGTACTTTCACCTCCTAAAATATCCGCACTGGTTTTAATTTTACCTTGTAGGTACCTATACACCTCCATAAATTTTTAAAGACGTATTCAACGGCGATATAGGTATCTACTAGCTACCTACGAGCTTTATGGTACTTCCCGCAAAAAAAAACCCCGACAATCAGTCGTCTAAACAACGTGTAACAGAAATGCGTGGGAGTTATTTGGACATTCAGAGCAACAGTTGATAGGTCAAACCTCAGGTAAAACAAAAAAAAATCGGCTTAAAATTTGTCGACTCTCGTATTATGAATTGACCTGATCTTTTGTAGGAAATGTCGAAAAAAAATGTCATTTTTGTTTGATCTATCAAATTTTGCTCTAATATGAGTTCAAACGACCCTCTTAAATTACGCATTTCTGATACACGTTGTATAGGTAAGGTAGCTAGGTATACTAATATTTTTTCTATACCTACCTATTTTATTTCGTTACTTTGTTAGCGTTATAAATCTCTATTACCTTGCCAAATATCAGAAGTACCTATTACCCATAGCGCTTAGAACAAGCCCAGCTAAATTGTCTTATTCTGGAAAGCTATTCATTACACACATTACTATTCCCAGCATCATAAATTCGCCTTCATTGACCGGTATTTGTATTTTAGATAAACCCCCAAGTAGACTTGGATAGCTTATATTGGTATTACCTTAAGAGATTTATTAAATTAACGTCTACAAACAATGAGCTCAAATGTATCAGAACGATGTATCAGAATTTGAGATAAAACGTTCTAGTGAGAATTATTTCGAGGATATTAAATGAGCATAAGCATAGCATAATCGGCCTATAATGTTCCCACTGCTGGGACACAGGCCTCCTCTGTGAGAGGGAGTGGGCCGTAGTCCACCACGCGAGGCCAGTGCGGGTTGGTGGACGTCACATGTCTTTGAATTTTTGGTTCTAGGACATGCCGGTTTCCTCACGATGTTTTTCCTTCACCGTTAAAGCAAGTGATAATTAATTTCTAATACGCACATGACTTCGAAAAGTCAGCGGTGCGTGCCTCGGGATCGAACTCGAACCATTCGCCGTGGAAGGCACATGGTTAATCCACTAGGCTATGAGCACACAATACTAAAATAACAATCCCACCTAATATAAAACAACAACATGGCTTTGACATGTTTAAAAATTCACTAAAATACAGGTGATTCTACACGTCACACTGAAAAACTTTCCCTATGAGACCCATATCCGATTCGTGAAAATTTAACAACTTTTCACACAGTATTCTGGCGACTTTTGTATTATTTTGCTGAACATTTGGTTGATTTTTTTTTACAATCGGATATGGGTCTCATAGGGAAAGTTGTTCAGTATGAAGGGTAGAACAACCCCTTAAAAGTTGCAGGTGACTAAATCAAGAGGGAGGGATAGAGAGAGCTCTATCCCTCTCTCTTTCTCTCCCTCTTGATGATGAATCTGAATCATAATGAAGCATATTACTATATTATTACGGCTCTAGTTCTAGAAACAAAGTTTCAATGACTCCGGCAGAACATTCCTGCCCTCCTCCAATATTCAGCAATAGAGCGCAATAGGTCAATCCTCACGAACGAATGTCAGTCAGCTCCGGAAATGGGCAGTGACCCATTTCCGTGGATCGCGTATGAATGGCCGGGAAGCTTTGAAAACTAATGCGATTTAAGCTAACAAAATTTCATAGCGTTCGCACTGCTGCAGTCGAAAATGGGTCTGTTTGTCGTGCGACATAGTGCGTGATAGTCGGACGGCACTCTCGACATGTCAACTGTATAGAAAAAACAACCGGTGGTGGGCAGTGCGACACCCGCACGGCAACAGTCCGACACCAATCGTCTAAATTGAAAGAGCCTTTTCCCTAGAAAGCAATACACAAATTTTATTGCTTTGCATCTTATGGTTGCCTGTAAAAAATCACAGGTAGCGATAAGGCCACCACGTATGTGTTATATTATGCTTTTTGTATGGTTCTGTATAATTTACATAATCGGCCAAATCTCATTGCTGGACTCAGGCAGAGGAAATTAGTCGTTACCACCACTACTTTTTTTTTTACTCAATTTCCTATGATAATATTATCTCCTTGTTTCTATGATCTGACTGAGGTAATACTCAAACGTTTTTTTTTTGTTAATGCATCACTTTGTATACTAGCTGTTATGTCTAAGTACCTACATAAACTATTAAATAAATAAATAAAAACATTACACAAAATAGTATTATATTATACATTTATAATCAATTAAACACTAATATTATAAACGTGAAAGTTTGTGAGGATGTATAGATGGATGGACGTATGGATGGATGTTTGTTACTCTTTCACGCAAAACTACTAAACGGATTTTGATGAAACTTTACAGTAATATAGCTTATACATCAGAATAACACATAGGCTACTTTTTATCCCAAAAAACGCGGGCGAAGCTGCGGGCGGAAGCTAGTTAAACATAGGAATACTATCAAGACTTCGAATCTAAATAAAATAGTATTGAAATACCCTCATCGCTAAAGAGTTTTAACTAAAGCCAATCTTGAAAGTTTACACAATACGTACACAAGGAATTTCAATCGAACTCTTCCAATGCATTGCTCCTGACGTCTCGACATTAGGGGAAATGACTTTCTTATTGACTTAACGGTCTTAACTAGCTTTGCACACCGACTTTACTTGACTTTTCCATTTAGCTACTTTGAAACTTAATTGAAGACGGTTTAAAACCAGTTTCTCTTTTTCAATCTGCGCTGGATTACTGGATTTTCTCGTGATCCTTGCGGAAATTATGGACTTTGTTATGTAGGAGTTAGGTATAGGAGATAGGAGATGTGATAGCCTAGTGGTTTAACCATGTGCCTCCCACGGCGAATGGTTCGAGTTCGATCCCGAGGCACGCACCGCTGTCTTTTCGAAGTCATGTGCGTATTAGAAATTAATTATCACTTGCTTCAAGGTGAAGGAAAACATCGTGAGGAAACCGGCATGTCCTAGAACCATAAAATTCGAAGACATGTGACGTCCACCAACCCGCACTGGGCCCGCGTGGTGGACTACGGCCCACTCCCTCTCACAGAGAGGAGGCCTGTGTCCCAGCAGTAAGAACATTATAGGCCGATTATGCTATGCTTATGCTATGTAGGAGATAAGTAATTAGAAAGTTATTGGTGAATTATTGAAGTGACTTGCTAACTGAATTATTTTCATCACGGTTTTCTGAATACTGTAGTGTTTTAGCTTAAATAACTTCCAGTGGGATATGATGTAGGCTTATAAAAAAAGTTTGTTGCTTATTTAATTACGTTTTATATTGTTCATGAGACACATTCACGATTATCTATACTTCTATACTAATATTATAAAGAGGAAAGATTTTTTTGTTTGTTTGTACCGAATAGGCTCCGAAACTACTGGACCGATTTTAAAAATTCTTTCACTAATAGAAAGCTACATTATCACTGAGTACTTTTTATTCCGAAAAAATGCACAGTTCCTGTGAGCTACGCGGACGAAGTCGCGGGCGAAGTGCTAGTTACTGTAATAAGTTTTTCACGGGCACAAAATGTGACACTTCCGGTACGAGATGCCAATTTTACCTACGAACCTAAATTAAATTAGAATGGTCAACGCCTATTCTAATTTAGATAGCAGTCCCTTTGACCCTTAGTTTATTAAAGTTCGGTTATTAATTATGCAAATACAACATCACTATACCGGTTTATCACAAAACACATAAAAGCGTAATTACAATTTTGGAATAAAAGACTGAATTTTTGACAATATTTGACTTATATAGCCAACTTTAAGGCGCTTATTTGTACATCGGTCAGCATCAAGTGGAGTTTTGTTTGTTGTCATTAACTAAATTACGATAGTTAATGGGCCCGATCCCACTGGCGCGATGGCGTCTGTCGGGCGTGCGCGTTCCTCCGTTTGACCAACGGCGCTGATTTTGCGCGCACGCTGCATTCGCGTCTCGTTCAAAATTGCAATCCGTTTATCAACCCATGAGCCCTCACTGTGCGTGGTCCGACACGCTCTTGCGCGATTTAAAAAAAAATCTTTAAGTCAAAAAAACTTTTTTCTTCTTTAATTAATACTGGATATGTCGGTACCTACTACAAAACAGTCCATATTTCGTCACTTAATGACTTTTGAAACTTTACCCTAGCACTGAAAACTATACCCTAAGAACACTGACATAGTTCGTAGCACTCGTCTAGTTTACTTACGAAGTTAAATTAGGTAGGCACTTAGCTGTGACTTCGACTTGCCTAAATAACTTGGTTGTGTAAGTATTTTGTCCTAATTAGCTTCATAGGTAGGGCTGTGTCGGCGGGCTATGTTTGGTTAATATCGTATCATGCTCCACTATGAATACCATTCATTTTGATTCCTCAGTGATAGTTCTATAGCGTGCAAAAGTTATTTGGTTTTGATTGATTATGGGTAAACATTTTAGTGTTGCTAATTTGGATCCTCGCTTAATACAAAATCTAAGGCTGAGGCTACATAAAGGCGCAATTTGCGATGCGACTGGCACAGCGTAACCAAATAAACATGGTGTGACAGTGTGGCTACATTACACTAAGCAGATCGCCCACTGCGCATGGACTGCACGCACAATGTAGCCACACAGACATTTAGGGCCTAGTTCACCGACAAGATAACAGTCCGATAAATTGAAAACGGCCGTTTAACATATCTTTTTATATAGAAAATGTCATGTTAAACGGCTGTTTTCAATAAAACGGACTGTTATCTTGTCGGTGAACTTAGCCCTTAGTAGTACCTACTATTATACTAATTCATCTATACGGTTGCTGTCGCCAGCAGTAAACTAGCGTGTATAAGACAAGTATCATGTACCTACATAATTGTAGGTATAAGTGCGAGGTTCCACTGACTTTGTGTATAACACCTTAAATGCAGTAAACTATGCAAAACCACACCGCGTACATCCACATCATAAAGTTAGTGTACCTGTTATTAAATATTTGAGAGATTTCACAAACAACTGACACGGGTGGGATTTGAACCTACGACCTCTACCACACCGTGCGAATTTCAGCGTCAGGTGGCGGCCTTTGTAGCTTTCGCGAGTGTGCGGCGAGGCTTTATGTCATCCAGTTTGCTTTAGTTTCCTTAAAATTGTCATCCACAGATAATTTATATAAGTATGTATTTCAGCTAATACCTAATGACGTCATTTTCGGTTTCGTTGATTCCAATGGCACTGCCATTTTGAGATCGGCTTACAGTTCCGCAATATTAAAGGGATTAGAGTAGTATTTCACAAAAGTGCCAGATCTCGAACTTTTTATGAAAAAAGTGCATAATTCGAACAACTGACCTACACGAACAGTTGTAGAAGACAAAGACATTATCTTGCTAACTAGACCATTAAGGCTTGGAGGAAATTAGTGCAAGAGAAAAACGAGGAGAGAAGAGACGAGAACAATACCGACAATTGCTATAAATTGCGACTACGTACTTGCCATTTGCCTCTTTGTCGTTCCTTTGTTATTTATTATGAACTAGCGACCCGCCCCGGCTTCGCACGGGTGCTATAAACCTTCCTCTTGAATCACTCTATGTATTAAAAAAAATCGCATCAAAATCCGTTGCGTAGTTTTAAAGATCTCAGCATACATAGGGACAGACAGACAGGAAGCGACTTTGTTTTATACTATGTAGTGATACTGATGATGTGTACTGTAATAAATGAGGAGGAGTCGGGCGAGACCCGGTAGCTCAGTTGGTTCAGAGCACTAGCCACGGTACGGCAGAGGTCGCGGGTTCAAATCCCGCTCGGGTCATATGATTTTTGAGAATCACTTATATTATATTTAATAACATAAATGAGGATGTTATAATAACAGAAGCAAGTGGGATGCGTTTTAATTCCAGCGTCGACTAATGAGATACGTTTAATTTCTATTGTTTATTTTTCGAGAGTCGGTAATCGACGCCCAATCCCTCCGAGGCCCCGGCGCAATGTTGGCTCCTCAGACCATAGTCTATGATCTGAGGTTAGCTCCAATGTCTATCAATCTGTCTAGGGGTTGACGTTCGTATGTTTTTTAGGGTTCCGTACCAAAATGGTAAAAAAGGAACCCTTATGGTGCGACTTCGTCTGTCTGTCTGTCTGTCACACCTGATTATTTCAGCAACTACTTAGGCTATTGACTTAAAATTTGGAACAGTTATAAAGAATGCTTGTTCAACTTTATGGCAAATGAAAAAAGTCCAAAAATATTTTTATTTTCATTGCAAAAGGGGCCGGAGTGGGAGTCCAAAATTTTAAAGTGGGGTTACTAGGTCAAGTGACATATCATATGAAAGGGCTTGATCTGCACATTTCAAAATATTTTTTTATTTTATTTTTTGTCTCATAGTTTTCGACGTATGATGAAAAATGTCCAAAAAAATACCATTCCCCCCCCTTATCTCCGAAGTTTGCGAGGCGAAAAATCTGAAATAATTAGAGTTGATAGGAATTGACCCAAATATGGCACCAAAAATAAAACGATGTTCCTAACTGGTACAGTTTTTTCAAAATCATCAAAATTCCTTCACAAACAAAATTAGTTATGCGGTCCGGATTTTTTCACTTTATACGTCCAAAAATGATACGGAACCCTCGGTGCGCGAGTATGACTCGCACTTGGCCGGTTTTTATTTTTAGATGTAAACTAACGCCTAGAACACTAAACTTCCAGCACCGTCAAGAACGTTGTAACATATTGACATTCAGGGGAGCCAACATAGCGACGAAGGGAACTCTTATGTGACGCAGGTCAACGAAACGCAGGTCAAGTACATGTCGTGATTTGCAGGAGTTTGGTGGTTGACGGTTCATTGTCAACGCGGCATACATATGAGTTTGGTGATTGAAAATCTTCCTTTTTCACATTGAAAAAACCCAGTGACCAAATGAATTTTCGTGAGATATTGGATCAGGTGATGACCTCTCTACTCACAAAATAAAGAATGTAGAAAAAAAAATATGATTCAATTATCGTAATTTTCACACTCCCTGTGTCGAATAGGAAGGTAGGTATAACATAAAAATATTTAAGCCGACAATATTCAGTATTCATGGGATGTACGTGAATATCGGATATTGTAGAAAGCTGGCTTTTATTCAGTTTTGCATAGCCGCTCGCATTTTTATAAAGATATTTATTATTCATGCAATATTTTCAGACGCAATATTAATTTTATTTATTTATGTATGAACAATATGACTGTAAACAATGAATATGGTGACACGATGGTCTCATAGCTTTGTTACTGCCGTATAAAAAGATACCTACTATCTATATTAATTAGGTATAGGTGCCGGCGTGAGTTATGAGCACAGATTGCGAATGTACATTTTCGGCCCAACAGACAATTGACAATACGTAATAGAGAATAGTCGAATAGACGACGAGCATCAACTGACGAACCAATCGCGTGCAGCCTCGGCGCCCCCCGTCGTCTTCAATCCGCCAAAGAGATCGAAAAATCAGCTAATGCACAGGTGACGTTTATTCTCATGACTGCTGCTGGTACGCACGGCTACAGATCAAGCTATACATTCCAGTATAAGCTGATCTCGCATTGTATAGGATTTTCTTACAATGAGAGGTCAGTGTAAACTGGGAATGTATAGCTTGATGTGTAGCCGTGTGTACACCTCGTATGAAGTCGTATTCTACATAAAAATATTTTATTTAAAATTAAAAAAAAATGCTTTGAAGAACTCAATGGGATGACACTCAAATCGACGATGATTTTCAGTGAGTCGACCTTCTCAATACAGATATATCATAATTTCCAGTCATGAACTGAAACTGCTTACAAAATAAATATAGGTATTACGTAGATAAACGTTTAAACCAAACACTAACTGAAAACTAATGGATAGATAATATTGATCATCGCTCGATTCAATTTAACCTCACTATCTATAAATACACGTTTGTTAATTTTAGATGGAAATAGATCAAACTAGGCGCTACACGTCATTTTAGTGCTATTTTTTAAGCTAGAAACGTTTATCTAATATCGGTTTTGATGATTGAAAGATAATTCTGGCAAATTCTCATAAGACTTTTATGTTTCAAATACTCGTATATCTCAGGCACTAAGTGGGGCATAATGTCACTTCCTCATTGCATTTTTTTAGGGTTCCGTACCTCTAGGAGAAAAAACGGAACCCTTATAGGATCACTTTGTACGCGTAAAGGTCTCAAGTTGAAATTGGAGGTATAAAGAATTCTGAACCTCCCATGTCGGTTTCTTGCATTTTTCACATTCAAACTGCATTAGGCTGCGTTTCCACCAGAGATGTGTGCGAGGGATGTGTTTGTTGAGAACCAATCGAATCGCTTCATTTACCTGAGGTGAGGTAAATGAAGCGATTCTATTGGTTCTTAACAAATACATCCCTCGCACACATCTCTGGTGGAAACGCAGCCTTATCCTGTCGAGTATGAATTAATAATTATGACAGACTCATATCCTTGTTCTGCTGCACATCCAATCATATTATGTAAAAATATGAAATTGAATCCAGGAAATTGTACCCTCAATGATGGCCTTGCGATCGGGTCAGTGAGTTACCATAGTAAGAGTTAGTATTGTACGGGGTTATTCACGTAGATTCTGTTTGGATGTGGCCTTACACGCGTAAATTTTGTTCGGGTTACGATCTGAACGGGCTGTTTGCTCATTTGTTGCGAGATGAAATGAAAGGGCACTGGCAGAAGCCCATAGAACGCTGGGCTTCAGATTGTGTATGTCGGTACAGATATGAAATTAGTTTGGTGTGGTCGAGTATTTCAAGAGTTTTTAAATTCATTTTTTATTTGTTTTTGTACGTAATTGGGTTAAAGAGAAATCTTCGTATTTGTGACAGTGAGGTTAAGTATGGTGTGAATGATCCAATGAAGTACGGCCCAACTAATGAGTTCTCAATTCAAAGGTTTTAGTTGCTGTCGACATGATATTCTGTGGAGGCACGCGCCAGCCAGCATGCACCCGTTTATGTTTTAATGGTTTTTTCAAAATGTTAACGGCATAATAATTTTATTTCTTATTTATTTAGATTTTTGATTCCAATTCTTAATCTCTAAGATAAATTAGGCAAAGAACAATTAAAATATTTTTTTTTTTTGGTTAAGCTTACTTACTGTACCATATCAAGACTAAAACTGCCGACGTCCTTTGAAAAATAGAAAATTTTGATTTCAAATGTTGTGTTATTTTTGTGTAGAAAAAGTAAGCTTTATTTCATAATGTACGAATTCGTACACGATCCGGTCATGGTAACTGGAGTATAGAACCTAAATATGCTTCACATCATTAAAAAAAAATCTTGAACTGAACTTATATTTTGTTTTTACTTAAAAGTACCTATGCAAAAAAAAATTGAACCTGTGACACGAAGCATAGCACCCCAACTCAACTACTGCGTCAACCGTGCCATCTTTATCACCTGACTACGGAAAAGTTTCTATGCCTTTGCATTGTATCCAAATGAAATCATTATTATTACAGTCTACTTTATAAACCACTTGTTGCGGTTCAGAAATTATGTGGAATAACATCACTACAATATTTCTTGTTGCGGTACCTACTTAGAAATTACGTGAAATAACACCAGATTTCATAACGGCGTATTTTCGAACATAAACTATAATAATAAACTACGATTCTATATCACAATATGTTCCCACTTACTCGTAGTAAGCGCCAGCGGTCTTGGAAATATCCCAGCAATTGATTGAATACGTGTTTGGCTTCATAAGATTGAAAGCTCTAGATATTTGTACCGTTGGAAATCTGTACCTACACATAATGTTTCTATGCTGCAGATTGTTGTAGTTCAGCCGGCCTAGCATGACCACGATAGAAACGGGTTTTGTCTACATAGAAATAGACAAAGTGACAGATTGTAGAAACATTTCTACCGTTTTATGAATGAAACGGTAGAAATGTTTCTACAATCTGTCACTTTGTCTATTTCTATGTAGACAAAACCCGTTTCTATCGTAGTCATGCTAGGCCGGCAGATAGAACGTTGTGTTTTATCGGTATTTTAGAACGAAGTTCCTTAACGCGGCTTGCGGTAGGAGCTGACTGGTAGAAATCGTCACGTTATGAAAAAAACCGGACAAGTGCGAGTATGCCTCGCGCCCTAAGGGTTCCGAAATATGATCATAGATGGCGCTACTGCATACTTCCAATGGCGCCATCTATGAGCAGATGGCTCCACTTATGGTCCGGTGACTGACGGCGGACAACAAAGTGATCCTTTAAGGGTTCCGTTTTTCCTTTTGAGGTACGGAACCCTAAAAAGCGTGGGCACTACCTTCATAAATTTTAATCTAAAACTCACGGCAATCGCGCTCGCGGTCTCCGACCAGTACACGTCGAGACATCAGAGCGGAAGGTCGACAATAAAAGGAAAATAATACGCGTCATTTTATCGTTTAATATATGTGTATATAAGTTTCATTAGGTAGGTATACGAAAAACGTACATAATATATAATAATATGAGGGAATACTTTCATGAAAAATGCTAATGAATTGCCCTAGTCATTTGAAATTCGAGTTCGTTTGGCCAGAGCAAACAATGCAGCATCAAACTTTGTTAGACTATAATAACTTGATGGGACTAGAATGAATTTTGGATGTCGGCAATATGAAAAGCATCGAAACGAGTACGATTCGAATAATATCGATTAAAAATAAATCTTGTGCGGGTAGATCGAGAGTATTTTTTCTATAAATTTGCTGTCATGACGCCTACCACCTCAGTCGTCCTGCGACCACGAACGCTGCAAAGTGTTCGAAACGTCAGGAAAACTCTGTAATATACGCGATTTAATCCGTTTAAACTTGTTTTATTATAATGTGTAATAATCGCGAAAACCTTATTAAGGAACATTATAGATCAGGGTTTCCCAAACTGGGCTTGCAAGCCTGTCCTAGGGGGTCCGTAGACAAAATAGAAATTATTAAGCGTAATATTATACCTATAGAGGCTGCCGATTGTTTAATGGAAAAATACAACGACAGCAAAGTTGCGCGGCGCACTGAGTAGGTATTGCAAATAAAAATATGAAAAGCGGGTTTTTATTTTTAGGGGTCCATGGATTATGGTAAGCTAACACTTGGGATCCACCCTAGAAAAAGTTTGGGAAACCCTGTAATGACTGTTTCTGCCCTACAGCAAGGACCTAAAAAAAGACATTAGAAAATTAAAAACTTTCTTTATCCATAACAAAAGTTCTTGTAGGCTCCGTAAAAAAGTCCGCGTCAATTTGAACTTGAAAAAGAATTTGCATAAAAATAAATACTTCGAAGTTCAAAGAAAAAGGAATAACAAGGCAAAGATAAACAGGCTTTGCTTTGGCATAAAGAGTTTTAAATAGACGACGATAGCTAATTCTCTCAATTGAAGTGCCTTACAAGATTTTTTGTATTTACATATATTACGTTATTCTTAGCGTAATGGACTTTGTATGAAATTTCGGTATAGGTCAACAATTCAAGACTTTGGATAGAAGTTTTTAAATATTCTCTAGGAATAAAGTGTCACGTCAAGTGGGATGTAAGGGGGCGCACTCACCATCTTAGTGCCCCAAGTCAACCTCACCTGCTCGTGGTACATCCTGCTGAACAACGAGCGAGGCTCTGACTACCGACAAATGGCGGTATAACCATTTCAACAAATCTTCGTAGCTAAATGTCACTGACTGGTGACGGGCAGCAGCGTCATCAGTGCGAGAAGCTACGACCTGCGATCGCCAACCCGCATGCCCAGCGTCGCGATTATGGGCAAACCTCCATGGCAAGTCGTAATAAGCCACGGCCCCTAGTTCCCGGCCGCCCTGCTATCCCTGATCAGCGACGATCTTCGCAGAGTGGCTGGTGGCAGCTGGATGAGAGTGGCCGAGGATCGAGTTAAATGGCGTGCAATTGGAGAGGCCTATGGTCAGTAGTGGACTAATACGGGCTGATGATGATGAAAGTGTCACGTACACTACAGACTGTAGTCTCACGTAGTTGGCATTTTAATCACTCCCTAGACGATTATGAAGGTTAGGCATGTCACGTGCATGTCATGTAGTATGATCGTCTAACTATAGCTTAGTTAGGTGCCGTCCATTAATCACGTGAGGCTCGACACAAGGGGGGTGGGGGAGGGGGTTAGTGAGATATTATGTGTATTAATTTTTTAGTTAAACGCGCGATTTCTAAACCTAAAAAAAATGTTGTTGTATTTAAAGATAATATTCAGAGAAAAAATAAGATAATATGTACCAAAAAAACACGTGATCTTGGGTAGGGGGGAGGGGTTAGTTCAAAACCTCACCACGTATCACCAGGGGGGAGGGGGGATCAAAAAGTTAAAAAAATATCACGTGATTAATGGACGGCCCCTTACTAAGTATAAGTATACTGATTGATGCGGTTGACTTGCAATCACACTGCTGGAGATGGGTCTCTTTCAATCAAAGGTTCTCGGCGGCTGCGTATTTATATGAAATTAAAATGTTTGTGCTAAAACTTTGTGGATATAAACCTGTTGAAAAGCTATATTTATTGACTTACCCGAGAGCAAACAGTAAAGGGAAACGAAATAGACTTGTAAAGAAAAAAATACACAATTTTGCCACAAAAAGCTTTAGAATTTGTTAATGGTACCTTAAATTATCCATTAACATTTTCTCAAGCGACCCTTTCTTTGTCAACGCGAATACTTTCAGGGATGCTTACGAAATTCAATTTAATTGGTTTGATAACATTTATTTTACGTAAGTCTGAGAACTGTACCTGTACCTACTTGTTCAGCGTCGTCTATAGAATTTTAGAAACCAATTACCTCCGTAAATAAAGGACTCAACAGTCCTCCATTTACGGTAATTTTCTAGGTATTACTTACACCTTGATATATACATCAAGACATTTTTATTAAGGCGTAAGTACCTACATTTATGACAAGCAAGTTGTTTAAATTGCTCTCAGTTTTAGTTCCTATTAAGGTTGTATAAACATTTAAATGTCAAGCATACTTTACTTGTCTTGTACGGGAATTGGGTCATGTTCATTTGTCCAAACAGAGCTAATTGAGATGACGGCTTCGAAGCTAGGAGCTATCTATCGCCCGCCGGGAGAACTGCAGATCGGACGGTAGGCTGACAAGCAATTATTGCAGCTCTTAATCACGTGAATTCACGTGTCGGATGAACAGCTTGTGTGATAGAGGAGACGGATTCTCTTGTACGGACGGAACCCTAACTTAACCTTCAATATCTACAATGCGATCACGATGACAATAGAAACCACTCGAATATTCCGACTATTCCTTCGATGATCGTCAACCGTACTGAATGTATTTTTTTCAATAGGTAGTGTATACCTGTAACATGGGTAGTAAAACGAGTGTTACACTGCTGTTATTGATAAAAAGATACAGAAAAAAAACAAAAAGATATAGAAAAAAGCACAAAAAAAACTTAACATCGCTCGAATGCGCGATGCGATGCTAATCGATCCTCAGGTTCTTGCGATGCGACGTCGCATCGCAGTTTTTATGTCCATAAGTACTGCTGAATATTTATTTTAGCAAGACAACTACTGACAGATGCGGCTGCATAAATCAGTATTAATACATAATGTAGGGGTTACCGTCTGGAAAGCGGGATTCTGGAAGCGGGATACCGCTGACCCGGAACATAAAGGGCTAAGGAAGGAACACGGGTGGGTTTTAGTCACTAAGAGTCTGACACTCCCTTCCGCTCCGCCCAGAGCGGGAGGGGGTCATTAGATGATTTCCCATCCTCAAAAAAAAAAAAACGGGGTTACCGTCTGACCTCCGCATCTCAACTTGCCGTTATTTAGATAAATTATACGCCACATTTGGTGTAATTATTTAAATTTAAGTTTACAATACAGGGAATTATTATAAATCAGTGAAGTAACTTTCCAGTTTGAAACTTTTCGATAGCATTATAATGTGATGGGTTAAAGGGTTGGTAATTTAAATAAAGGTACCTAAAGTAAATATTATTTATTTCCCTAATAATATAAAAAATGAAAATGTAGTAGGTAAGTATATTTATTTGTTTGTTTGGGTTACCTATTTGATAATCATAATCAAAACTTTTTTGGCTATTAAACAATTTATTTACTTAGAGTTTATGTACAATATGGTACACAAATTTACTTAATACCATTGTACCCCACCAGCTAACCTTAGGGTCAAATATTAGCACTGCAAAATAGAAATAACAAAATAAAATTAAAAATTCTGATCGTTTTATAAAGGGTTAGGTAATTTATGACAGAAAATCCAACCAGAATCGAAAAATATAAATCGAAAATCGAAACGCACACATAAGGGAGTAGAGAGCGGCAGCGGAGTGGAGACATGACGGCATAAGAGAGCGTCATGCCGTTTGCCGTCACGGCATACGAGTCAGTCTTACATGTTTCACAACAAAAAATTAGTTTCCAATATCTAACTTTAGACATTTTAACCTTCACCGTATATTTATGAAGCTTTCGGAGATAAGACAAATCAAACGCCCACGCGAACATACGGCTATTGTAATGTGCGATATTATATTACATGTATTGGTATATAATCTCCTATATTGATGTTAAGATAACATCCGATGTTATAGGTAGGTATGCATGTTTTTTTGTTACTGAAATCTGATAACTTTCAGATTAAATATGACATCATGCTTTTATACGTTTACTAGCTATGCCCGCGACTCCGTCCGTGTGAAATTCGGATAAATAACCTAAATTTCTTCGTAAAACATTAACTATCTGCCAGTGAAAGTTCCGTCAAAATCGGTCCAGCCGTTTCGGAGATTAGAGTAGTTACGCCTGTTGCATTATACTGGGTGTAAGGAATGAATGAAGGAAGAAGGAAGGAATGAATGAAGGCCGGACGTATTGAAGGATATTCAGTATTCGATATTAGTGCAATTAACTGCGGGACCAACATTAAAATCACAAAAAAAATCATTTGTTCCATACAAAAATATCCATATCACCCTACAAATAGGTAGATATTGAAATAAGATTCAAAATAATATTAGCTTAGAAAATTTTTGGCCGTGCCAGTTCCTGTAACTGTTGGTGAGCACCGGTCCTAAGTGTTCGCAATCGGTAGCGGGTTGTTATGGTTTTCTTACACTAGATCATAAGTTCCAAACCTTTTATGGACTACCGCCCCCTACAAGAAAAAAATCCAACGCCCCCCTTGTTACTTAATTATACCAATTTTATATGTCTGTCTATTATCTACTTATTACTAATCACAAATTTAAAATTAATTCTCTCTCTCTCTCTCTCTCTGTCTCTATAATCATGCTTCTCGTGGTCGTGGCTGAGGCTCGTGATTATTGATTATTAAAAAATACAAAAATGTGTCATTCACAAAATTATAACTAAACCAACAAATGCAAGACATTACACAGAGCTGGAGCACCCCGCACTAGGGTACTGTACAAAGGCAAAGACAAGACGATTAATCAAAATCAGTAAAAAAATATACCTAAGTAATAAAAATTCAATAAGAGATATAAAAATCAATGAGATGGTTGAGGCTGGTGGAGTATAAGCAATTTGTTAATGTCGGGTTTCAATTTAGTTAAGGTACGCCGCGACTGCCTCCTTGACTGTCATAACGCGCCCCATTTTCCTTTGGAACCGCTACCGCCCCCACGAAAAGCTCCAGCGCCCGCTAGGGGGCGGTACCACCCCCGTTGGGAACCTATGCACTAGATCAACTACCTACTGATTTCGGCATGCGACGCACCGACTGTGCGTTTCGTTCTTTTCTTTATTTTCTTTCTTTCTTTCTTCCTGTTTAAAGCTAATATGTCTGGCCGGCTTTTAACCAGAAAATATTATAAAAAAGTCCCCAATCTGATAATATTAAACTAAACATGCATGATGTATTGCCCGACAAAAATTAATGTAACATTTTCCATTGCCACAGTTCTCCACGCAAAAGCGGCTATGTGGTCGCGAAAGCAGTCAGTATGCAGCGCTGTCAGCGGTTTATCTAGAGGTGATGAAGTGGAATTGCCCGGCAATGGAGTACAACTGTACCCCTTCGCTATAGCTCTTAGAGTGAGAGTATTACAGGTAAGAAAGCTATTAATACTTTAGATTTTATTGATAAACCCGTCCTGCATTCGTCCAACGCACCCTTTGCATTAATGCGCTACTAAGTGCCAGCGGACTTGAGTGATTTAGACGGTATAGCTTGAGTGTTCTGCGCTGAGCTCACGCAACGCGACATAAGTCCACCGAGCAATACGACTCGCCTATCAAGGTGCGTGCTGTGCCCATTATGACGTATTATTACTTTTTAGTAACGAATATTTGATAAAAAAAAAAACCGGCCAAGTGCGAGTCATACTCGCGCACTGAGGGTTCCGTATCATTTTTGGACGTATAAAGTGAAAAAAACCGGACCGCATAACTAAGGTTGTTTGTGAAGGAATTTTGATGATTTTGAAGAAACTGTACTAGTTAAGAACATTGTTTTATTTTTGGTGCAATATATGGGTCAATTTCTATCAACTCTAATTATTTCAGATTTTTCGCTCCGCAAACTTCGGAGATAAGGGGGGGGGGGGAATTGTATTTTTTCAGTCATTTTTCATCATATGTCGAAAACTGTGAAGCATAAAATTAAATGAAAATATATTTTGAAATGTGCAAATTAAGCCCTTTCATATGATATGTCATTTGACCTAGTCACCTCACTTTGAAATTTTGGACCCCCACTCCGACCCCTTTTGCAATGAAAATAAAAATATTTTTTTACTTTTTTCATTTGCAATAAAGTTGGACAAGCATTTTTTATAACTGTTCCAAATTTCAAGTCGATAGCATTAGTAGTTGCTGAAATAACCAGGTGTGACAGACAGACAGACAGACAGACAGATAGACAGACACACAGACGAAGTCGCACCATAAGGGTTCCTTTTTTACCATTTTGGTACGGAACCCTAAAAACACTCTAACTAAAAGTTAGTTAAATTCTCTTTAAAATGGTGGAAGTTACGTAAAAATACGCTCAATAGTTTTCGCGCGATCTTCACTTTTTTGAACGCGTTAGACCTAACTTTACAAATTAATTACACTACATAGGTAAACGTAATCTAAAATATACTCTGATCAAATTATTAAGAAAATGCTCTAGTTTAGCATATATTTTTTTCAAATCATTAACACTACTCGTTTAAACGTGATCTTTAGTTTAAAATCTTTAAAAGTCGTACATCTGCGCCTGCGCCTTAAACCACACACTGACTGACTGGCAAATCTTTTACCAGGGCATGAGCTAATTCTCATATATCTCGTGCATAAGAGAAAACAAACCGGATTAAGTGTATTGAAGCATATAAAACAAGCCTCTCTTCCAATGCTTTTACCTCAAAATCAGATTGGCTCACCCACCCATTAGGACATAGCCCCTGAAATTGGCCCATATAATCTGAACGATTACGTAATCATATGATTACGTAGAACCTCAGATCATAGAAACAAGGAGATATGTCATCATAGCAAATTAGTACGGGAACAACTGATGTCACTTTTAGTACATTTTTAGACACAATTACACGCATAATTTAGCGCTCCTTGTGAATAAAAAGATCTCCCACGCATTGAACATTCCGCACACCCTCAATCTAACACTGTTAATCGTCACTCAACACTAGCACTAAACTAAAACACTGTATTTATACCATCGATCGTGTTCAGTTCGTCGCCAGCGCGTACGTTTTTAATATGAGCAATTTACTCAAGATCAGGCATCAAGCTCGATAGCGCCTCGGCACATCTCCTTGTTTCTATGATCTGAGCGTAGAACGGACTCCAGCTAAACATAGCTAGGTATAACATGGCTGCCATTGGAGCAATATTGGATTAATTAACCAGTCGTTAAGTTAATAATGCTAGATAGATAATACACTGAAAAAAAATCCAACTCCAAACATCCAATTAGAATGAACACATTTGTAACAGCGTATTTTTCAGTGAGAATTATATTTACGCCGTTGAGGCAACTGCATAAAATAAAAACAGTTAAACAATCGTAGGTCAAGCCACATCCGATTCAATGCCCAACTCCGAGCGTTGAAAATCCAATAGTGCGCGATTTAAAACGCGGCAAAACGCTGTCATGGGAACAGATGTAGGTACCGTTTCCAATTTGTTACATTCGAGCGCTTTTTTAACGCGCGTTAAAAAGCGTCCGTGCGAGTGAGGGCTTACCTACAGTACTCATCGGTACCTGTACTACCTGTTCCAGATACCGATGGACCACTATTTTATTTTTAACTAGCGACTCGCCCCGGCTTCGCACGGGTGCTATAAAACCTTCCTCTTGAATTTATATTTATTAAAAAAATCCGTTACGTAGTTTTTTTTTATTTTATTTTATTTTATTCAAGATCTAAGCATACATAGGGACAGAGAGACAGCGGGAAGTGACTTAGTTTTATACTATGTAGTGATTAAATGTTTTCTTATTTTATTTAAAATGAACATTTAAAAGAAATAATTATGCACAGTAAATGAATAACGAATTAGGGCCAAAGCAGGCAAATAAGCTAATTTTAGCATTGGCGACCGGTGATCTTGCGACTGCAGATGCTGCATTGCAATAGCGACTTTCTGCGTTCGATTGCTGTATCGAAATGCGGAGTGTAGCGTTCAGTCACTTCATTAAATTTTCAAAAAGCGACTCGATCGCCGCGACTGACGTTTCCATGTACGCGGATAGGATCGTTAGAACTTTCACTGTTCACTGACAAGATAACAGACAGTTCGATAAATTGAAAACGGTCGTTTAACATATCTTTTTCTATAGAATAAGTCTGTTGTCTTGTCGGTGAACTTGGCCCTAAATCGCCGGTCGCCGATGCTAAAAGTAGTACTAGTAGTAGTAAGTACTCTGTTGGCCCTAATAAACTGACAAAATAGATAATGCAAGAAACAACAAGCCTTGCTTTGTTTCCTGACGTAAGAAACAATTACAGTGCAATCTTCCTTGTCTTCCTATTCCGTCTCGATTAAGCTCAGAAAATTTTCCAAATGAATTTAGCGTATCTTCGTCACGGTGTGTCTGTGTCGAGATTGGGAGAGACATTGCAATTACCAACACGTGTACAAGTTTGGAAAACACGTGAAGGATTTAATGTGTCACAGAGGTTTGTACTCGTATTTCAGGTTTAAGTAGGTATAATTAGACTCACGTTTAACCACAATAATATAGCTAGGTACTCATTTCACGTGTTATTTAAAGTGCTGGTATTCAAACCAAAGAAATCAAGTGAGATGGGCCGATACTTTGTCGAATGAATACAAACTGGAATGTGGTGTGAGACAAGGAGGGTTAAGCTCGCTCCTATTGTTTAATTTGTATATTAATCAGGTGATTGAGGGGCTTAGTAGCACTCATGTCGGTTGTTTTATTGATGATAAATGTATGAACAACATAAGTTATGCAGATGACATGGTGCTGCTGAGCCCCACAATCAGCGGATTGAGGAATTTGTTAATTAAGTGTGAGGCATATGCAGTGTCACATGGCTTACAATACAACTCAAAAAAGAGTGAAGTACTTGTTTTTAAAGCAGGCAATTACCTTCCTCCGCATGTGCCACCTGTAATCCTTAACGGTACAGCCTTACATTTGGTTGACCGATTTAAATACGTGGGCCACATAGTAACAAGAGACCTAAAGGATGATGATGATATAGAGAGAGAGCGCAGGGCTTTGGCGGTGAGAGGCAACATGCTCGCTCGCAGGTTTGCTCGTTGTAGCAGTGAAGTGAAAATAACACTTTTCAAGGCCTTCTGCTTTTAGGATGCTGCTGGGGCTGCCGTGGCGCTGCAGTGCCTCAGGTATGTTTGCGGAGGCTCGTACTGATTGCTTTCAAGCTATCATGCGCAAGAAAACTGCCTCCCTGCTGCAGCGCTTGCGTAGCAGTGGCAACAGCATCCTTAAAGTAATTGCTGCTCGTTTTGACTGTCCCTTTCAAAAGCACTGGATAAGGGTAGCACTAGGATTAGTTTAATTTAATGTGTTACAGTTAGTTTTAAGTGTATCCTAGTTTATAAAAATATTGTGCAACCTATGGACCCTGGTCTGACAATAAAGATTCATTTATTTATTTTGAAAATTTTGACATCACAGATGGAGCAGGAATGCTCCTGCCATTTTAATGCTATGTGAGAATTTATTGCAATATAATAATTTGCGATCCTTTTTTGTTTTATCAGGTATATACAATAAGATTCACGAAAGATGACCACTGCGCAGAAGGCATATTTTAGGTCCCTTTGGAGGTGCGAGGTGAGGCGCGGGCGGAATGCGTCAAGACCGGAGCGACGCCATTGGTCCGCGCCAGTGTACGTGCGCAGACGGCCGCCATTTGTGGTCATCTTTCGTGAATCGTACTGTACCTACCTACCTAAAAAGATAATAACGCTCAGAGCAAGCACCAAAATTAATAAAACAAGTTTTGCACATCGCAGTTATTGCTTGCAGTTATCACTGTAATCAGATTTAATCAAAAGTTGCATGCACCTAGTGACAATGTAATTTCCCTTTCGTTATCATCCGACGTTATTTCCAGGGACACGTTTTTGCTTTACACATTTTGCTTTAAACATATTGTATAAACTTAATCGATAGTGACGAACAAAATAAAGTACCTACATTCTCGTCTTCTTTCTGGGAAAATATAATTGTCAGCGGTACTAACGCTTCCTGATTGATGAATGCATGTAATAGTGAGAAAGCTGGATTTTCCGTCAATGTCTGTTCTAGTTTATTATTGGATTTTGTTAGATAATTTTAGGTTTATATTTGGAATTCTGTAGGTATAGTAAAAGGTTTAGGTATACTAATTTCTCGTACAAACAAATTATACGAGTAAGTATATATATATTGGCGACCAACGTTTATGTTGGTCCGTGGTTGGTATTTGTGTAATTGTAGGTATGTAGTAGGTACTTATGCTTCTCCGTCCTTTACGGTGAATTCTAGTATAAATTAAGTATTTTTTTCGCAATAATAAAATAATAAATATTTATTTCAATAAGACAATTTACAGGTACCTACATTTGAATCGTCAAGGAATACTTACATTTTCTTCCGTACGAGAAGTATTTTATCCAAGACGTTCTGTATTTTACCCCAGAATTCAGACGCCATCAATTTGTTACTGTCTAAACCCTCGTTTGTGGCTGACTATCCCCATGTAATGACATCTAAGATAAACATTTACCACTTTTCCTTCCTACTGAAGAAATACAGTGCTTCCCAGGAATTATTTAAAGAAAATGTTACAGATTAATTGCTTGAAATGGCAATCTCGTTCGTTAGTAGGTAATTAAATTGCTTCGATATTACTCAAGAGGTCAGGAAAATTATGATTAAAGGAAACAAATATTGAGTTTAAAAGTAAAGCCCCTTTCGTCTCTTTTCGTATTTTTGTCACTCTAACAAAAAATGACCGACACAGCGAATCCTCATGTTAAAGGGCAAAGCGCATTTGATATTCATAAATACATGTGTTGCAAGTATTTATTAGGCTACAGTAACCGGTTACCATCATGCTGAACGCCTGTTTGCCACCATCTATACTAATATTATAAAGAGGAAAGATTTTTTTGTTTGTTTGTTTGTACCGAATAGGCTCCGAAACTACTGGACCGATTTTAAAAATTCTTTCACTAATAGAAAGCTACATTATCACTGAGTAACATAGGCTACTTTTTATCCCGAAAAAATGCACAGTTCCTGTGGGACACGCGGACGAAGTCGCGGGCGAAGTGCTAGTCGTTTAAAAAAAACCCTCCCGCCAACAAAAAAATAAATTACATTTTCATGTCATATAATTCAGTCATGTTTGTAGTCTTCGCGTAATTTTTCTGCTTACGCCGCACACACAGGGTTAAGCTGGGCTTTAACTTACCGAGATAAGCCAAACATTCTCTCGTCTTCGTGACGTCATTTACATACTAATTTTGCAGGTAGATGTGCTATCGAGACGTAAGTAAGGAACAGGGATGGCGCGCATAAGTAATTTGTGAATAATTTACATATAACTCCACCTCCTAATTGCAATCAAATAGATTATGCAATTAAAAGGATGTGTATGTATGTAGGTATGCGCTTGCTGTTTCTAAAGAGTTGATATATTTAGATAATAAGTTTCCACAAAAATAGGTCTACTAAAGGGTAAGCTGAAAACTATTTTAAAATTCTGATGGAAGTATCTCAATGTGATACCTACCTGAATGAAACTGAACCAAATCCAAACCCGTAACTGAAATTGCTTCAATGGAATCGAACTTTACCTTAAAAACCCCCAAAATTAAAAACTCCTAAAATTTGTGCTAATTTTATTGAAAGCATTTAATGTTATTAGACTATTTGATTGCCAAGGCGTCGTCGGTCAAATAGAAAGATGAAGCGGAATGATGAATTTTATCGTAAAATAAGCAAAATTGGGTTAATGTAGCTAGTATCTAAATCTGAGTAGTTGTAAAATACTAGGTACTACTACCTAGTGTAGCATGAAGTAATCAAATCGGATATTCTATCAAAGCTTTGTGTATGGACGCTAGGAACATGATACCGTTTCAACGGCGACATTGCAATAAAAGCTACGGTGATATGAAGTCTATGTCATCGATAAAATTAATTGCTTTTGTACTGGGGAAGATAAAGCAAAGGAAATATAAAAAGAAAATACAATGCTATCCAACTAAGAATAGGAATGACCTTGCGCCATATTGTCACGTTTTAGCTGCATATTTGTATCAAAAAAACTTTTACAATTTACAATAAATTTGGTAAAACTAAGACTCACTGAGTTGCAGAAAAGGTCGTTAAGTTTTAAAGGAGACTTTAACGATAGAAATTGTATGGTTGTATGTATGTATGTATCTTTATTTATCAACGTTTCACAACATTCATTTAACTAAACAAAGCCCCACAAAACTGCTTTCACAGTTTGTCTGTGGGAACAGATCCTTCAATATTATAATTTAAGGTGTAGCTACATAGGTATAGTGCGAACACTTAAAGTTAACGAAACATGTTTACACAGATCGCGCAGTTACAAAGTCTGGAGATAGAATTGTTTGAGTAATTTAGCAAATTTACCTTTTTTGGTCTCATTTCTAATATCTGCAGGCAAACTGTTGAGAAGGTACGGTAGGTACTCGTTTATCTAGCGTTCTGTCCCTATAGTAGTTACGTACTCTGGGGACCTCAAATTTACCTGCAGATACCGTCCGAGTTCCATGCTTATGGGTAACAAGCGAGTAACGCTCCCAACTACCATGACTGTTTACTAGAAGTAGATACCTATTTATGTTTTAGACTAACGGGAAGAATTTTACAAATCTTATATAACTTATTATAATCACCTTGACACTTATTTTTTGTTTTCTTGTTTACTAACAGTTTCAAGAATCGAATTTGTTGTGCCTCTAAATTATCTAAACTACTTTTGAATGTGAGTCCATAGCAGTCCAGAGCGCTTTAAAATTTAATTATCTTTTTGCAACCGACCGTAAGTTAAATAAAAAAAAATGCTATTAATTCGCAAATTAATTTTCTTTACAAGCTTTACTTTTCAAGAGATAGTTGATAGTTTTAGGTCATTGACGTTCTTGTAGTCTGATGATGAATTAACCTGGCTACATTTTTATCAACTATATTTTATAAATTTATCAATATTTTGAATGGAGTTACTGTCATCTGGCATACTTTTGACTGGTTTGTACGGCCTCGCACACATACCTCATTCCCTCTCACATAGTCCTCGCATGCCTCCCTCACTCGTGTCCCTCGAACACATCTCTCGTATGTACGAAGACCTAGCCACGCTAAGTCTTTTTCCACTAGGGCTGCGCTGAGCGGAGCTAAAAAATGAAGTAATTCTATTGGTGATTTTTTTCCTCGCGCACTGCTTAGCGACCTCGCACAGCTCTGGTTTAAAAGCACCCAATTACTTTTACATGTGAGTCAAAGAAAGGCCTTCTACCAGATTCTCTTGTTACAGATTGTCTGCGGTATTGGTGGGCTAGTGTTGGGAGCAGTCGGCTGGCTGGAAGAGAGACAGAAACCAGCGCTAGGTCTGGGAGTACCAGCTGGTGCTATCACAGTGTTGGCTGCAGGTAAAATAGTTTGTGATAAGTATACATAGTGTAAGTTTAGTCAGTCACTATACGAAAAGAAGTCATTGAACTCATCATTATCAACAACTTTTACTATGAGTGAGACCAATTCTGAAATCGCGAAAATCTACTGTTCCATACATTTATGTCCACGTAACTCAACAAAATGTATGGAGCAGCTGATTTTTTTTCGCGATTACAAGGTTTGGTCCCATAGTAAAAGTTGTTCATATTCAATGATGAGTTCACTGACCTCTTTTCGTAATGTGACTGACTAAAAATTACACCTTGTATTAAATATGTAATTATTATACTAAACTTCTTACATCATAAATCATAATAACTATATTTTAGTCAAGCGATTTGTTTTGAAGTCAAGGCGTATGTTTAACAATTTTACTGGTTATAATGTAAAAAATTAAATTAAAACCAGTAATACAGTTGAATCCAAAAAAAATATAACACTGTTGAATCCAATAATGTCACTTCCAAACTTCTGGATATCTTAGTAGGTATCTACCCAGTAGAAGTAGCTGTAAATTTGTCCGTTTACAATTTTATAAACATAGAACCTCCTCCTTTTTGGGAGTCGGTTAAAAATAAAATGGCATTGATCAGCGTTAGACCAAAAAAGAAAAAAAGTAGTGTTACATTTTCCAAAGATTTATTCACTTGGTAAAAGGATATTATATTTACCCCTCATGTTATAGTTAATAGCAGTACCTACGACGCGTCGTTACTCTAACAAAATGACGTTGATAACGTAAAATTAACATCATAAAGTGCAATAAAATGAACCGCCCGCTTTGATAACATCTCAGGGACACTGTACAAAGTCGTTTTTATGCAGGAATCTGGAATACACTTTTTCGGGATCATTATGTTAATGATTTAGGACTTTCTTTTGTCAGTGTTTTTAACTAAAAGGCTGAAGTTAATGTTTAAACAGTAGCCATTGACGTAATAAAAAAGAATGAAGTGGTTTGCCTAAAAAAACAAAATATTAGACCTTAATTTCATATTCTGAGCTGAAGGATCAATAAAAGCTAAATTGATAACAAAAGCAATTAATATAAATCAGTTTCCAAAAGGATCAAATATCACAAAATTAGAACACATCAAAAAGCTATCACGATTGAATTACGGCATTTGTATTCCAAGAGTGGCAGATGTTATTTATTATAAGCAATTAGTGAATCGGGGTTAGAATATTGAGGTTGGGGTGTTCTGAGTTTTCAGTAACATTTTGATTTTGAACACCGAAGTTGAAATGAATTGCCCGTAACCATTTGAGCGTTGATTTTAAAAGTTTTTGCACAGAGAGCGGCTAGTCAGCTAAATACGCCAAATCATAATATTTATTTTCTAACTTTTGCCCATCCATACTTCAAATATTTATATTACATCTTATATTTATCTTACACTTTGATATTTCCCATCTTTCCTATCACTTGTAGCTCACTTTTTACTTTTCAAATCTATGCCAGTATTTTTTAGGAGTTGGCATTACTGCCAAAGATGACCGCTTGATGCCAAGGTCCATGTGATAAAATTCAGACAGAACTTTATGCTATTCCTAAACCCAAAAAAATAATTTGTTTTATAATAGTTTGCTGTTTTAATTGATAAATACACAGTCTGTAGATGGAGAAATTCTCAGGAATATTCCGCGATAGCGAAGTCAAACAAAAGCTCGTTAAAAGCAGTTTTCTAGGAATGAAATCAAAATGTAAAGCGCAATAGAACGTGTGAGTGCAAACTAAATTCCTTTAGTCGGAGCGACCCGTAGCTATAGGGTGCAAAAATTCCCGAGAAGACGAGGCAGTGGAAGTAAATCATCATCTGCCTAGCCTTTTCCCAAATTATATTGGGGTCGGCATCCAGTCTAACTAGTTTTGGCTGAATATCAATATTTTACGTGGAGCGACTGCCATCTGGGGATTCCGGTTCCGGTGTTATAATACGTCAGACGCTTTGCTAAACGCTCTCACTTATAAGCTAAAAACAGTGGAAATTAATAAACATCGTCCGTAAGAGTGTCGTCCAGTGAGTTTTTTAACACAGATGTGGATCGTTCAACGTTGTAGTGACATTCAAATACAAATTAAAAGTGAAAAATCTGGAAGGAAAATCTCAATCTAATAATATTTGAGGTTATCTGTCAAACAACAACATTTACCCATAGACAGTAGACTTCTATCACAGTACTACCAACTGAAGACGACAAATTGTTCGTTCTGAAATCAAATTTACGTTTCGTTTCACGGCAATATGAATACTGAACTATCACCGGAGATGTCGCTCCTTTTGGCTAAAATGACAGAACAACTCAATTTACAAACAACCACAATAACCGAAAGTATAACTGCGGCTATATTACAAAAAGTGGACGATAAAATAAAACCAATCATGGAGGAGAATAAAATACAAAAAAATGAATTGGAGGTAGCGAAAAATAAAATACTTAATCTCGAGATGAATAGCAGAAGAAACAATATTCTAATTCATGGGCTCCCAGAGACTATCGAAGAAAAACACGAAGACCTGGTTACCCTTGTAACATCAACACTAAAAGAGATAGAAGTAGAAATAGAAACAAGGGAAATAGATAGACTTCAGAGACTGGGAAAAAAAGGAGACAAAGGTGGCAAAACGAGACCAATTCTATTAGCTACCACGACCTTGCAGAAGAAAATTCAAATTCTAAAAAACAAAAAGAAAATGAAACTTAACACCTATATTACTCACGATCTTCCAAAAGAAATATTACAATCTAAGAAAGAAAACAACATCAAGAACACCAACAAAAACGAGATGGAGAAAAGAAAAAGATCTGAGACCCCCAGCCCCGGCAATCAAAATCCAACGAGCTCAAAAATGCATAAAAAAGATGCCTTTCAGTACATGCGCGAGAGATCATATTCTTTGTCAGAAAATAATACTCACAAAAACTAACACAACAACATTGGGAACCGACAAACCACAACTAACTACAACAAACAATGAAACTCAACAACAAACTGCAGAGATATTATTTCAAGGATCAAATCAACATAATCAAGTAACCTTCCCACCACGGCTGGTCACCGCGGGAAAATCAGACCATCACCCTCTAACAACAAACAACAAACTATACATTGCAACATTAAACACTAGGACTTTAAGGACACCAGAATCGTTATTAGAATTAGAAGAAGCATTGAAGAATCTTCACTGGGACATAATAGGGATAAGCGAAATGCGAAGGGCAGGAGAAATAATCAAAGAACATCTGGATTATGTAATATTCAATAAAGGAGAAACTGGAGGACAAAGAGGAGTAGGATTCATGGTTAAAACACATTTAAAAAATTACATACGAGATTTCGTCGGAGTTACAGATAGGATTGCAATACTTAATATCACAATATCCAACTACAAAAAAACATGGACAATTATACAAGCTTATGCGCCTACAGAACAAGCTGACGAAACAGAACTTGAGTCCTTTTACAGCAAACTATCCAAGATCGTAATCACTCACTCGAACAATATGATTATACTAATGGGAGACTTCAACGCCCAGGTAGGAGCCAAACAAAATAAAGATGAATATGCGTTGGGCAATTTTAGTTTCGGCAAAAGAAGCCAAAATGGACAAAGACTGATAGATTTCCTATTGGAGCACAATCTGACTCTTTTGAATAGTATATTTAAGAAAAACGCGAACAACAAGTGGACTTGGATTTCGCCAGATGGCAAAAATAGAAACGAAATAGATTACATCATAAGTAACCACCCAAAATTATTTACAGATACGTCAGTCATATCCAAACTAAACTTCAATACCGACCACCGTATGGTAAGAGCATCCCTCAAAATTATTCCACCTAAAATGCCTAGAAAGCACACGGCTCACACAAGAATAACCGACTGTAGAGAAATCAACAAACTGACAACACATTCCTTGGAAAGATTACGAGAAGAATTAGTAGTATCTGATTTAGCAAATTTAAAAACAAGCTATGCCAAACTACAAAAACAGCTCACTTACCATAACAATAAAAAATTGGCCAAACACAAATATACTTTAAGCGACTCAACACTACAACTTATAAAAGAGAGAAAAAGCATATTTAACAGTGAAATGAGAAAACATAACATTAAAAAAATAACAGAGCTAAGTAAGAAAATTAGAAATGGTATTATAAAAGACAGAAAAGCTAATAGACTGGAAATTCTTGAAAAACATATTACAAAAACAGGAGGAATCAAGAAAGCACTTAAAGAACTGCGTGAATCAAATCCATGGATACCAAACCTTAAAGATAGTCGCAGTAAAGTCAGTAACATCACAAACCGAAAAGACATTAATAAAATAGCTACAAAATTCTATCGTAATCTCTACTCCAACCAAGATGCCACACAACAAAGAATAAGAACGAGCTCAAAAACAATGGACACTGAACCCGAAATCTTACCCAGTGAAGTAAGAAAGGCAATACTCAGTCAAAAATCAGATAAAGCGCCAGGCCCGGATGAGATTACAAATGAGATACTAAAAGGAACTCTGGAATCAGTGGTTCCTATATTGACAAAAATCTACAACAATATTTTGGTATCGGGATATATTCCAGAGCAATGGGATACATCATACATAATCCTCATATATAAGAAAGGCTCTAAAGAGGACATAGGTAACTACAGACCAATAAGTCTCATGACTAATATCTATAAGGTTTTCTCCAAGATTATCCTGGATCGACTAAGCACAACATTAGACGAAAACCAACCAATGGAACAGGCTGGCTTCAGAAAAAACTTCGCCACTATAGACCATATACACACCGTTAAACAGATTATGGAGAAGTACAACGAATATAATAAACCTTTGTACATGGCCTTCATCGACTACACTAAAGCTTTCGACAGCATTAGCCATGAATCCATATGGGAAAGTCTCAATAATCAGGGGATCCCCACGCTTTACATACAGATCATCAAAAGCATATATTCCAACAGCAAGGCAAGAATAAAACTGGAAACTCTAGGCGATACATTTAGAATAGAAAGAGGAGTCCGACAAGGGGACCCACTATCCCCTAAACTGTTCTCTGCAATACTGGAAAATATATTCCGAAAACTAGAATGGAGCCATTATGGCCTACGGATAGATGGAAGAAAACTGAACCACCTGAGATTCGCAGACGACATTGTTTTGTTTGAGGAAAACCCAAACAAGCTACGGAAAATGATTGATGAACTAAATAACGAAAGTAACAAAGTTGGGCTATCTATGAACATAAACAAAACAAAACTATTAACAAACTCTGACAATCAAGAGATAAAAATCAACAACCTTCCCCTCGAATACGTGGATGAATACACATATTTAGGACAAATCATATCACACAAAGATCAAACTACCAAAGAAATCAAAAAACGTATAGCCAACAGCTGGAAAAGATACTGGTCACTAAAGGAAGTGATGAAATCCACTGAAATTAGTACAGGAATTAAGCGGAAAGTGTTCAACACCTGCATCCTACCTTGCCTCACCTATGGCTGTGAAACCTGGTCCCTCTTAAAACACCACAGAGATATGCTAGAATACTGTCAAAGATCCATGGAAAGAAGCATGTTATGTGTTAGAAAACAAGACAGAGTACGAAGCACCTTTATAAGAACAAAGACTAAAGTAACAGATGTGCTTATAAGGATAGACCAACAAAAGTGGAGATGGACAGGGCATACATTGCGAAGTAACAAAGAAAAGTGGAGCCAAATTGTAACAGACTGGTATCCTAGAGATGGTAAAAGGAGGAGGGGAAGACAACACAAGAGATGGGAAGATGAGCTAAAATTAACAGCGGGTCCCAACTGGAGAAGGGTCGCTAGGGATAGAGTGCAATGGAAAACGTTAGAGGAGGCCTTTGCCAAGAGGCACACTGAACTTAGAGATATCCTTTAAGTAAAGCAAAACACTATACAAGTTCAGGATAAGGGGCTTATTGTATTGTTGTATTGTATTGACTGCCATCTGACCTCCACAACCCAATTAATAGGTAATACCGGTATTCGAATGTTAGACCAGCTGTCAGACTTTAGGGCTTCTGACTACCCGTAACGATTGTCAAAGATATTCCTATGACAACCGGGACCGACTGCTTAACGTGCTCTCCGAGGCACGGAGGGGTCTCGATGTGTAAAGAACGGTCACCCATGCAAGGACTGACCGCGGCAAGCGCAGCTTAACCTCGCAAATCGATCGATCAGCGCGGCCGTCATTTAGCCACGAGCCCCCCGAGGCAGTGGAAGTAAATAAAAATATATTTTTTGTTCTTATAAATAAATATCTATAATATTTCTCAGTCGTTAATTAGTAGAAACATTAGTTAATTTTATGTTAATTATGTCTTTTTCATCCAGATCTGAGTGGATCTAAAAGAAAATGTTTACTCTTGCTCCTTTTGACAGTGTTTATTTTAATTGTTAATTTCTTTTTCAACGTGATGAGACTCATGTTTGGCAGGCAAACAATGTTGACAACTAAGGAAAACAATACAGCTACCTAGGATTGTTTTTCTTAGTTTTCAAAATTGTTTGCCTGTTATTAAGGTCTGCATTATTTGGTCATATAGGCCATGTCTCAAAAATGCGTGGACCTATAGGTATTTAAGGAGGTTGTTTGGAGCCTTATTCAAAGCAACATTTGATAAGTCAAACAAAAAAGCGGGCATTTTTTTTCCACCCTCTAGGTCTAGGATTAATTCGTATAGTCGAAAATTTGACCTGTTAAATATAGGTATGTTGATTTGAATATGAGTCTAAACGACCTCCATTATTATTATAAATATGACCACGCATTTTGTCACACTTTGTATACCGTGGGAAGAATATTTCATATTTGATCGAAGAAGCATTTTAAAACTGCTATTCTTTGCTATTCTTAGTGCTGTATTTTCTCTTACCCAAAGATCAGTAATCCAAATCCGCCACAACACAGGTCTGACCTTAGAATCAATTTGCAGCTACATCAATCTACTACAGCCGAGGCTTCGGCGGGTGGGTGTCAGCCAGATCTAGAACGACCACAACCTGGGGAGCGCCTTGGAGAGCGCTCGGACCTTCGCCCTGTGCTGCAGTGCCTCTCACCATGCTGTGGACGGCAGCAGTTGGAGCCCATGTGGCGATGCTAGCTTTCTGTATCAGGTCGCTGATGAATATTGGGTGAGTGACGGTTTTAGGTGAAGATTTATTTAAGGGCATTGAGCGATTTTTGATTTGCGTCACCAATATGCTAATTTTAACAATATAATATAAATATCTGTAGCTATAATAATAATAATAACCGCAGGGCACCTTGAGGCGAGGTGACGGGGAGTAGCGACCCCGCGGTACCCGAGTGCTCCAGGGAGAAGCCACCGTTCCTCACCTTCGACTTGCCTTTATTGGCCGGTCGGAGTGAACACTGACGAGGAACAGGTCTCCCACCTCTAGCTTGCCTTCATTGGCTGTCTAGAGAGGAGTCGCTAGGGCAGAACCCCTCTGCTCGGAGGGTGGATGCTGAGCGTAAGTGGTGAGTGGGCCAGTGATGCCGGACCCTCAGGGAGCAATTGATCTGAGTTTAAAGTCCAGCGAAGTCTCTCCACCCTTCAGCCACTCACGTTTCTGTTGCCCCCTTTGTTGTGACCCGAGCGACTTTTTTCAAGGTTTTCAAGGTCCGGGACTCAAGTCCCTTGTAACAACAACCATAAAAAAATAAAAAATAAAATTCATTTCAGACTTTGTCCATATTTGTTAGTAACAATGTTCTTAGGCTATGAGTATGACGTGTTGCGCTTGGCCAGCAGTCAAAGCATAATTATATACAGATATCTGTACCTACCTATAAGAATGATGTAGTTCACGCCTGTCGGTTCACTTCTGTCGGTAGTCCCCATGACTGCCTATTTTTTGCTACACTATTTTTATTATAACTATCCTACAACTGGGCAAAGACCTCCCTCCATATTTTCCACTTCGTAGCAGATATGTCCTGACCAGTCCCATTAAAATGGGCAGCCTTTTCAGCGACGCTATCTTTGTCTTGAAATGCAGTGCCAGGAGTGACGGTTAGATTTATCTTTTTAGGAGGGCTTATGATTAGACGAAAACGTACAAAAATCTAATTATACCACTTTCATATTTAATACTACTAATTTTCGTATTTATTTTGAGTGCCAATATTTATCTTCCTTTCCTAAATTTAATTTAAATTTTTACTCAACAAAATTCACTCTTCGTTTCCAATAATTTTCTTAACTTAATTAAAATAATGAACTTATTTATTTTCTGCTTTGTATTATAACTCTTGCTAACTATGTTAGATATATTCAGTATTTAGTACCTAGATGGGCGACCGAACATCGGTTAAAGTGTGAAAATGTATAACATCTAGGTATTTAAATAAACTTTGGAAGAATATCATTAACAAAATCTTATCCAAATCATTAAAGCCGTTTCCAAAAAACACTAAACATGTACATTCGACGCCATTTACGGTCGACCACTTTTCGCCCTTATTACTAAGAACACAAGGGTGAAAAGTGGTCGACCGTCAATGGCGTCGAGTGTACATAACAAAACACGAAATATGTACTACGAACAAGAATTGCTCACATAAAGTAATAAGATAAGATAAACGCGCGATTGATCCGGAAAATCCGGCGGGGTCCTTTTGTCCAACTTTTTCGCGCAACAAAGGACTAGTGAACAACGCATACCTCCTCACAATAGCATCAGCTTATTGCTCTCTCCTTTTAATCCCGTTATCATACACATTCTGATGTTGTATCTCTATTATTATAAAAATTCGCGCAAAGAGCGTGCCAACAAAATGAATGCAAATCGCTTTGGAATGCTTTTAGAAACACTTAACAATCCACTTTATTTTGAATGACTAGCAAAGGCATTTTTTTTTATTAGAACGTGACAAAGGCTTCTTTTAAATATCATTTTTATCTATACTAATAATTATAATAAAGCCAGTTTGTTTGAGCGCAATAATCTATGGAACTACCAGTTGGATTCGAAAAATTCTTTTTGCATAATAATATGATACTCAGATTGATTGGGATGTTATCCATTCCAGTCGGATAACATAATTTATTAAGCCAAACATGCCACGCCCCTATTAGAAAAACATGTTAGGGCCAATTTCTAACAAAGACATCACGGTCGCAGGAGACCCAGCTCAAAACAGACCTTTATCAGTATTCCCGGAAAATTCCAGAATAAATATTATTTACAGATGCGGCAGTACCACGTGCATAGGCGTGGCTAGTGCCCAGCTGACAGTTTCCATCACGACCCTGGCTGCAGCAGTGTTCATGTTCCAACTGGATTTGAGGTTCGATGCGTCTCTGTCGCCGCCGCCAAGACAGTCGGACGCGCAAATATGTACTGCAGTTTCTATGGTATGTATGTCGAATAACTTGTGCAAAACCATGCAGTTTGGAATCCAAGGAGAAAGACCTTTGTTCGTAACACGCGCCACATGAGTTTGCGTCTCGGAAGTTAGTTATATGAAGCGTCGTACCCAAAGCACAATTTTTGGGCGATGTAACTCACGGCATATAACTTGAACATTGACCTTGACTGCGCAGTAGTCGATTTTGTGCATTTTGACCCTTATTGCATGAAGCGTACGCGCGCAGAACTTCCCCCACTACGCTGAAAATGTTCAAGTTGTTTGCCGGGTACTATACGGCGAGCGTATCGCGAGGGGATCGAGCGCAGACACAGACGCAAACTTGTGTGGCACGTCATACCTTTCTTTGTTTGTAAATTTACTAATTTAGCACGGCTAACGCGCCAATTCTGTCTTGACCTTTAGATTGTAGTCTAATTCACGGAACGCTACAACGCTTTGTGTGTACGCGCTAGGAATCAGTGCGAGCTACTAGAAATTCCCAGAGAAGCCAAATCATGTGCATAGTAAAAATAAACTGTTCTAGATCCATTGATATACAAGAGAACGAATTTAGTACACCGTAATTTTAGTCAGCCAAAAGCATGCTAAAAGTCATTTTTGGACGCGTTTGATTTTAGACTCTAAAATGTATTTTTATGAGTAGGTATTCATTTCTATATCCAAGAGTAATAATAAAACGGAAGTTAAAAATAACCTAAATATTACAGAAAGACTTTATGTTTTTTCCCTCGAGAATTTTTAGCAAAAAATGTCTTTGCACAGTTAATTTATCAAAGTCAAGGGACGCAAACAGGATGAGTAAAATTTTGCCTCCCGGCGCTTAAACAAAGTCAGCTTAAATATTTGTTATAAAAATTATGAGAAAAATGTAACATACGGTACCTAACAGAAACATCACACTGGTGCCGCGAGCTGTGATTGCTACTAAATTCACGTTGATAATAAATTGATTAATATGACAAGACTAAATACTTATCTGCTATCTTTTTTCGCATTATTTGATAGAAAAAGACATGTCAGGCTAAATTTGTTTAGTTTGTAAACAACAGCATTGTGGACTCTGGAGAAAGACAGAAATGTTACAGTTTGTTTTAGATTACAACTTGTTAACTAGAATGAGTGAGTTCAAAGGCATTTTATCGATTGTAATTCCAATTTAAAGTTATGATTGAGTTTCGATTACTTGCTCTGTATTACATGGAATCTACAAATAGTTGACAACAAGTGGTTTTAATGTAATACACCTCTACTAATCCAGGTAAAATTGAGTTCTTATTTAATGAAGATATATTTTTATAAAACTACTAAATCTTACCTAAATTATTACAACAGCTGCAAAGTTTGCCACCATTGCTTAAAAAAATTACTTATCTGAATAAAATACAAAAATCATTAAAATATGCAATTCAATAATTAATATTTACGAGATAATTCAATAACTCTGGGTCTACGTTTCAACTAATTCTGTGGCTTTAATTATTCAATAATTCGATTAACTGAGTAATTCAATTTCGAGATTTCGAGGACGAATATTTTTAAAAGTACCTCCTAGGCGAGCATAAAACGCAGATCTATACTTTTTCGTATCGTGAGTCCCGAAATTGCCGAATAAAAACAGAACTTACTGTTATATTGTGGAATACAATATGTGTTTTGTGTTAGTAGTAAGCGTGTCACACTCGAACAAAGCTATGCAAATCACAGCGTAAAGGAACCGAGATTGAATATTTGCATAGCTTTTATATTCAGATGAAGCAATAGAACTCAAGAGTTTGATGCTCAAGTTGCATTTGCTTTTGGGGCTTTAAAAGCTCTAAATAAACGAATTAAAAAAACGAACGCTCTAATTAAATGCAATAAATTACGAAAGCTGTAGGTATGTAAAGTAGAGAAATAATTTGGGTTTTATAAAAAGTGAATATTCGGCAATGCCGATCGACAAAGTAAATATACCAAAGAATATGTATAAATCGAATTTCCCGAATAGCATACAATCTTCAACACGTATTTCAGAGCAGCGAAATGCGAAATCCTAAACATTCCCAAAGGACCAATATTGTTACAGACGTCTAAAATAAAAGAAGCACAATTTTTAAAAACACTACGAAAGGAACTTTCCAGAATTGTATACGAGGCAAATGCAGATAACAATACTCTGGAGTCTTACATTCAAATTCACGATAGCAGCTTTAATACATGAGACCAATGTACTCGTAACTTAGGATCCCTTAGAGACAAACTAACAAGTACACATGGTCATATAGTTATATAACCAGTCTAAAGGTGTGTACGAAAGCTTCAACTTGACACCTGACCTGTAGAGGGCGAGTCTCAACAAATTAGCACGTGATTCTGTAAGTTGGGCTAATATTATCGTGCCAATTCTGTCGGGAGTTTGGGACTCGTATTGGCACGTGATTATGTAAGCTGGGCTATTAACGTGCCAATTTGTCGAGACTCACTCGGATTGGGTTCACAGATCGGGTGTCAAGTTGGGTCGTTCGTACGCACCTTAATTGGTCAAACTGTCCTTATTATCACATTAAATAAAACATACGATGGTAAAAATGGATAAGTAAGACGCGTAAAATATTTGATAAATATCAAATACAATGTGTAACAGAAATGCATGGTCATTAGTATAAAGGGATTGTTTGGACTCTTATTCGACTCGACTTCATTAAATGGCTTCAGCTGACAAGGTCAATTCGTTGGAGAGGGAAAAAAATCGCAGATTTTTTTATTTGGCCTATTAAATGTTGTTCTGAATGTCCAAACAGCCCCCTTAAATAAAATCATGCATTTATATGTTTCTTTATTTCTATCAGTACATAAAAGAGAAACCATAGTCGTAATTTAGTACTATAGAGAACAAATCAGCTCTAGTTTTAGAAGATTACCAATAAATTAATTTGCAGGTGCCTCTGACGTCGGTAGCAATCAACAGCGGTAACAGCGACGCAGCGGACTCAGGTGGCAGTCCCCTGGGTAAGGAGAAGGAGCCCCCTCCCCTGGAACCCCCCACCTGATGTAGTGAAGCCGCATGAACTGACGGACAAACGTTCTGAGTGACTGTTTCTACAGACATAAGGGATGGTGTGACTTTCATACGTAGGTACTTATAGATCCTAGTTCCTAATGTTTTTGGAGCTTGAGTGTTGTTTTTAAAATAAACTTCAAAAAGGAGGTTTTGTATTCGATGCAATTTTTTTTTAATAGATATATTTTGTCCGGGATCGATTTTAACACATTTTCTGCAGCATATTTTTTCTATTCGATCATGTATTTTTATTGCTGTATCATTTTTTCATTATAGGCATTGAAAGTATTTTTCTTATTGATAAAGTCTCTATTATCTCCTTTCTCATTTTTTAAATATTTCTGTTAGGTTTTTTCCTCGACCGAACGAAAGTTTTTAATTGAATTTACCCTTCCATTATCTTGCCCCTAGGCATAAATTATTTGACGTCAACAAAACTCCAGATTTTTTTATGCTAAGCGTTTCGACGTTACCGTGTCATTGTCTGGTAAATAATAGAAAGAAATTCTAAGGTCTTTGTGAAAAGTGTGCGTTCTTTAATTCGGTAGGATTATTTAGTTTTTTAGGGTTCCGTACCTCAAAAGGAATATCGGAACCTTTATAGAATCACTTTGTTGTATGTCTGTCATGACCATGAGTAGAGCCATCTGCTCATAGATGGCGCCACTAGAAGTATGCAGTAGCGCCATCTATGATCAAGATATGATATATCTACTATGATATAATAGCGGCATATATTGGAACCCTTATAGCTCGGCCACGAAATCGACGCTCCAAGCAAATTCGCCTTGTGCTGCAAGCGTCAAAAACAAATGTAGGGAAATTCGCTGCTGCTTCCGCTGCAAGCAGCAGCGAATTTCCCTACATTTGTCTTTGTCGTTTTCGTGGCCCTCGGGTTAGGGCGCGAGTACTCGCACATTTCCGTTTTTTTTATCTTTATTATAGGATCAGTAAGAATGTTGTATTAACAAAAACTTTTTAATTGTCTTTTCTTACCTCTTTTTTATCTAAACCATTGCTCGTCTGAAGATATTCAGGCCACGACATACGACAAAAAAAAAAAAAAAAAAACAACCTAATAATTAACATCATTAGAAATGAAGCCTAAGATTTCGAATTCAGAATCAAAAACATCTACTATGATAATATCGCTGTGAAATGTTAACATTAAAATCAACAGGGTTAATTGAACCTTTCATCAGTTTACATTTCGCCTTCTGCACCAGATAAACTATAGTTCAAATTTTCAAATTCATTGAAGATATTTGTGGCGTTTTACGAGCATGGTTAAGGACAGATTTATGGGCACATTAATTTGTTTTACAAAAGCATCTCTTGTTACCCGCCTGCGCCAGAAGGAGAGTAATGATTTTTTTAGTACCTCTTTACATATCTGTAATGTATTCTCTTGTTCACTTTTTATTGGAAACCATTCCAGTGGAATCTAGAATGTCCAGAACGTCCTAAATAATAGACATATTTTGCCTATTTTTACCCGACTGCCTTAGACGAGTTAGAAGGACGGTAATATTTTTCGAGAGTAAATGTATGTATGTATGTCTATTTCTTTGGCATGTTCTGTAGCCTAAATAGCTGGATGGATTTCAACCTATGAGGTGTCGTTACATTTGTGTTTATTGTGGGAATGACATTAGGGTATAAAATTTAAAAATTCTGCGGTCGGGTTTTTTGTATTTTGTTAAAAAAAATGTTTATCTTGTTATACAATTGTTTACGTGGTTTCATACATTTGGTTCACTTATATTGACAAAATGTATGGAACAGCAGATTTTTTTTATCGCGATTTCAGCTGGATTGGTCCCGTAGTAAAAGTTGCTCTTATTAATCAGTATGAGAGTGAAATAAGGTCTGACGCTTACTCTCTTATACATTGTATTCTGTTTATAACTGTTTACTAACCTTTTTGATCTTTAATTCACCTTCAGAAGGCCGTCCTGCTGTTGCCACTCTTATGTTAATTGGTTGATGTAATTTGAGTGTCATGTTTATGCAAATCATCGTTTAATTGTTATAGCGTTATGGGAATTACTGTTTTTATGTGACTTGTGTTTTTATTGCAATTTACCCTACGGCTTTAGTTATATATTCAACGCTGTTTTAATCTTGCTAAGTGGTAACTACGGTGTCTGTCTCGTCTATTTCGCAAATGACTTTACCATTGTAGCAAAGGTACGGTCGCACCTCTATTTTAATTAAATGCAATCCTCTAGCTACCGTCCTATTAGCTTAAGTAAGTTGTTGAACGGCTATTTCTTGGTAAATGATCACTGTATATGTAGTATGTATGCTAATATGCACCGTTAATTTAGGCTCATTGATATCCACGAGTTTACCTAAATTACAATGTAGACGCTTAATTTATAACCAATTTTAGCCCCTATTTTAGCTCCTGAGGATGTCCTCAGCAGCTTAAAATTATATTTTTAGAATAAAATGTTGTTAAGAGGGCTATTACATTTTTGTCACCTGTCTCGATCGCACAGAACCAACTTTTAAGAATGATAATGTTGAAAAGTTGCATTTTTAAAAATGTATTCTTATGTTTTAGATAATAATATTAATGGAACAGGAAAATAATAAAAACACATTTCTACTGTGTGATCTAATCAATTAGGAGCAAAAGTATTATCCTATAATAACTGCTCCTAAATTGATTAGACGACACAGTAGAAATGTGATTATATTATTAACCTGTTAAATTAATATAATTATCTAAAACGTTCTAAGAATACATTTTTCAAAAATGCATCTTTTCATTTAACATTCTTAAAAATACGGTTTTGTGCGAGCGAGACAGGTGACAAAATGTAATAGCCCTCTTAATATTTAACAAAAAATCTGAGAATAATGACAATTAAATCGCCTCATGCACTAAAACACCAAGTTCTATGAAAGGGAACACTATGTAAGAAACGCTATAAGCTTTCAGTAAATTCTGTATCGATGCTTCTGATAAAAGTGCAAAAAGAAAATTTGTAATTTATATTTTATGGAACAGAGAAAGCACAACATTAAGCGGTAAAGTGTGTCGGTGTGTACTTTATACTTGAAGAAAAGGAATATTGTATTAGCTGTGAAACTTTTCTTAACCTAGGGCTGCCATCCGTCTGGGTTTCCCCGGATATGTCCTAGTTTAGAGGGCGTCCGGGGAGCGTCCGGTAGGAGTTTCAATGTGTCAAGGGAATCCTGATTGACGAAAAATTTTTTTCGGGGGCGTCCGGGAAACCTACTCACCCAAATGTCCGGGTTTTTTTAATTTTTTTGTCCGGTGTCAGCAATTTAGGTGATGGCAGCCCTATCTTACTTCTTACTACTTCTTCTTAACCTAACCTAACCTTGCAAGCAGTTAGTAAGTGCACTCAACTATAAATAACGTTACTTTTGAGAAATTGTTGTACACTGAGAGTTAGAGAGAGAAATGTGAAACACCTATTCAGCGCGCCTTGGGGGTAAGACCGATTCGTATGCCGTGACGGCAAACGGCATGACGATCTCTTATGCCATCATGCTCCCTCTACTTCCTTGAGCTTTTCAATTTTTCACATCTGTCCGTCCCGCGATGTTTGTATGTTTTTAATTGTTTGTTTTTCTCAAGTTTTAACAAAAATGTTCACATCTCTGAAGTCATTAGAGTGTGCCTAATATATCGAAGTCTAACTACATAAATTACCAGATAAGGTTCCACTAATGTGCTATTATAGAAGGTAATGTGAATGCCATAAGAAATACGGTTGATATAAGATTTAAAATAACGTAATTATATTCGCATACAACCGATTTGTCTGTAAGAACGAAACAAACAAATAAGTGTGTCGCTATAATTGGTTCTTTGAGCTCTAAAGGTGCGTTCGAACGACACAACTTGACACCCTATCTGTAGAGCCGATCAGGGCGAGTCTCAACAGTTTGGCACGTGAATAGGTTAGTTGGGCTAATATTAACGTGGCAGTATTGCGGGACTGGCCCAAATCGGCTCTACAGATCGAGTGTCAAGTTGAGTCGTTCAAACGCACCTTAAGGTTTCATGGTATTAAGTACCTATTTTATTGAAAGAAGTCTTTTTTTTATCTATGCATAAAGCTGCGATTGCATTAGCAAAGACATGGCGATGTGATCGACACGTCAACAAATACGACGAAATTATTTCGTGCCTAACATCGCCCATGCTTTACGGTGGAACCACAGCCTTATATTTTAATAATATTTATGTAAATATGTACCTTAATATTATTGTTTTGCAAATTACTTATGTAAATATTAAAAATAAGCTTAAAGTGATTTACTTATTTTTTTACATTGTATTTAGGTAATGGAATTTTTATTAGACTCGTAAACGCTGTAAGTGTATGTAAATATTCTTAGATAAACCTAAATATTATTAAAACGAATAATTGAATGCCGTTTTTTATTATCACTATCATTAGGTAACAATATCTAACCTATACAAAGTACCTACACCTACCTACATAATATAATTTACCTATTGGGAAAGTCTCTCAAAACGATATCGTCTTTTGCGATGTTTTCCTTCACCATAAGTCAATGGTATCTTCGATACATTACCTTTATCAGTTTTGAACAGTTTACCTAACATAATATAGTGTACCTACCTACTTTATCTTCGCTAGTATCGGCACAAACTATACAAAATTATCTTTTGTTCGTGCAAATGCCGGAACACCCGAACAAGATTTTAATTAAAAGAGTCTATGTAAAATATTTTAAAAACAAAATGAAAATAATGAAAGCTGACAAAGATTAACCAAAAAACTACTTTCAGATTTTGTGTATAAGTAAAAATAATTTTGTATAAGTACCTAGTACCTACCTATAGCTCATAACCGTAGTAAAAATATTAGAAACTAGCACTTCGCCCGCGACTTCGTCCGCGTGTCCCACAGGAACTGTGCATTTTTTCGGGATAAAAAGTGGCCTATGTTACTCAGTGATAATGTAGCTTTCTATTAGTGAAAGAATTTTTAAAATCGGTCCAGTAGTTTCGGAGCCTATTCGGTACAAACAAACAAACAAAAAATATTTCCTCTTTATAATATTAGTATAGATAAGAAATTTAAGAAATAGTAGGTACCTAAGTCAACAAGGTGATAGCGGGGTTGACAGCCGAAAAAATTTTGCTAAGAAACAAAATGGTATAAAATAAATAACACTAAAGAAGCGTTCCTCTTAGAATAATGGCTCAAAGTATGAAAATACCGTCAACACTGATTATTTTATTTTAAACATAAATCTTTATAGAAAAGGTTCTTATTTGTAAAGAATATTATGTAAATACCACGTTCGTGAAAGGAATTCCTCGTGCGGAACATAAGAAGGGTTCTAAGACAAACAAGCTTCTCCGGCTGGGTAACGAAATATATGAGTAGGTTAGTGTATTTTCTGTACGTTCAGTGAATGTATAAAAGATAATTAGTAGCCTAACGGCGTTTCCCAATAATTATATTGAATATTTTATGAAAAAATCATTGTTGATTTCGCAATATGCGAACTTTGCATTTTTTTCGGAACTGTACTACTTAGTTCATCTACTATTAAGCTAAAACCAAATAATATTAGGTACAACGAGTGTACTTCGAACATAAAGTGTAAACTTATTTGGAAAAATTAAAAATCGTTTAAAATCCCGCGATGATAGGCATCTTATAAATAAAAAACAATATTATTCATGAGTTTATGAGCAGACAAGTTAGAATCCAAGTAATTTTGAAGCTTTTAGGTATTTTTAACCCTCTTAAACCCTTTGACACGAACTCTATGTTACCTTTTGTATTAAAACGACGACAGCTGAATGTTTAATATTTTACAAACAATACAATGACGTTGTAGCTTGTAGCGTAAAGGTCTATTTATACGGGACGGGGCGAAAAGTCAACGACACTTCAATACAAAACATTTGAGTTTCCCGTAAACATTCTCGTGTTAAGGATGTTTCATTCATTTTGGATGGTTTTCCTCGTGTCGTTTGTTAAGGATGCTTCATTCATTTTGAATGGTTTGAATTGGCCAAGAATAACAGTCTTGACAACGTCTGTATAAATAGGCTTTTTACTTGAAACTGTAGGGTTTACATTACCAAATAAAAATTGGCAATATTTTAAGCTCATAACTGGCCTCACCACCTGGCTAACATGCGCGCCGCGACAAATTTTGTCGACTGTTTTGTCTCGCTCTTACTCCTGCGAAAACGAGACAAATGCACGATAAAAGCGTCGACAAAATTTTGTCGCGGCGCGCATGTTAGGCGCTCTGGAAGTAATAGTTTAAAAAACCCGAAACTTTTCGGGGAAGGGAATCCCCATTTCTGAGCAACAAACCGAAACGTTCGTGTTTAACTGTTTTAGAAAGAAAGAAAGAAAGAAAAAACATTTATTTTTAAATAGTGTCACATTGTCAAATGCGAACGTAGGTATTTTTTGGAAGAAACATAATGTTGGAGCACACAAGATCCAGATCATGTTTGCAATTTGTCCATACGATCCCGTATCATGCAAATTGACATGACACGGTCCAGCTTACTTGATCAAGTCTCTAAGTTCCATGCAAATTGGACGATAAATTTTAACGTATTTGGCGCCCATTATAGCGATGATTCATTTCTATGTATAAAACCAAATTCAATAGGGCTAAATACGGGTTCAGTTTGCATCAGTTTTAGGCAGTATACTGCACTTGAATGATACTTAATGGAAGTCCAACCATTATTAGCCATTCTGCGATCCCGTTTCTAATTAGCTGTAAATCTAATGCGAGTCAATCGAAACGCTAAACGGCACACGTCCAGCTATTCATTACAATTCGACTGACTTATCTGTGAATTATAAGTTTTTGTAACTAACACTGTACTCGACATAAGGTCGTTTCTTGATTAACTATTATTTTTGTTAACGAACGGTCATTTATGCCGCATCTTTCGACACTCGCAAAGAAATCAAAACCTATAGGATAACCCTCAGGGTGCGAGTCGTACTCGCACTTGTCCGCTTTTATTAGTACTCGATTCCCTAACACTGATATCTCATGTAAATTGTGGAATTCCCCTGATAAATGAACCTCATCCGTCATGTATACATAGTTAGTTACCCCTGACACCTACTCGTAGAGATTTCAAGAAAAGATCGCTGTAGAAGTCTAATAAAACTTATTTTAAGGCTTATTTTATCTTGAGAGATTTATTATATTGCCTGCGTCGTTGGTCTATAAGTGATCGCAAGCGTGAAGTGACTGCTGAACCTGTCCTGGGTTCAGTCCCTTTTTTTTTTTTTTTTTTTTTTTTTTTTTTTTTTTTTTTTTTTGAGGATGGGAAATCATCAAATGACCCCTCCCGCTCTGGGCGGAGCGGAAGGGAGTGTCAGACTCTTACTGACTAAAACCCACCCATGTTCCTTCGTTAGCCCTTTTGTCCGGGTCAGCGGTATCCCTTCCGGACAATCCCGCTTTCCCGGCAGGCTTGGGCCCTAGAGGGCCCCCTCTCCGATGCTGACATCTCTTTGAGGCGCGCGTGGAACACGTACGCGCCGTTCGGCACGGGCCTGGTCCTGATCGGACGGTGAGCTACCCATTACTCACCGCCCGCAGGCCCGCGCCTACGGTGGCCGGGAGTCGTCACGCGGCTCCCGACGCCCGGAGCGTCTACCGCGGCGGCTTGGACGGGAGAATCTCTCCCTCTCCCGTCCCGCCGCCTCCTTCACTAGCATGACTGCTTCGCAGAAGGAGGCGACTGCCTCCCACTCCCGCTCGCCCCGGACCATGGCTTGAACCAGGGCCGGGCGCGAGAGGTCGCCGCCGCTGCCGATCGCCACTACGAGGACACGGCGGTGCTCCGCCCATGCAGGGCAGGCCCCCACCGTGTGCTCCACCGTGTCCTCAGGGCGATCAACGCAGTGATGACACCCGGGCGTTTCCTCCCGCCCGATGATGTGCAGGTACCTCCCGAAACTTCCGTGTCCGGTGAGGACCTTCCATGCCACCATGAGATCGCGCCGGAGGTCCGTCCGCTCCGCCGCAATTTGCCGCGGAAGCGGGGTTTCCCCCCGACGTAGTGCCTCCGCGCGCCACTCATACAGGCGCGCGAGGACTATCGCCTCCAGATCCCACGGTGGCAGTCCGGCAAGGAGGCTTGCCGCCTCGCCCGAGATCGTGCGGTAGCCCCGGATCAGCCTTACGGCTACCACCTTTTGGGGCGCGTTCAGATAGTGGGCGGCTCTCCGCCGCAGTGAACGCGCCCACACCGGGGCCCCATATGTGGCCATGGACCGCACGACCCCAGCGTAAAGCCTCCGGCAGGAGGCGCTTGGACCCCCCAGGTTAGGTAGGAGCCGCTTGAGGGCGGCCCCAGTCCGTTCCAGTTTGGGGGCCAAACGTCGGAAGTGCGGGTTCAGTCCCTGGGTTGGGCAACGCATCACTACAAATTCCCATTGGGAAATTATCCGGGTGTAAATACAAATTCAGAGCTGTAACTGCCCGGAATTTGTATTTACGGTTATTGGCAATAGGCTCGCTCCCTATTTTTAACCGACTTCAAAAAAGGAGGTTCTGTATTCGTCCCGTATGTATGTAAGTATGTATGTATGTATGTATGTATGTATGTATGTATGTGCGCGATTTTCTCAAAAACTACTGATTCGATTTGGATGGGGTTTTCATTAACGTAATCTGCATACTTTCAGGAAGGTTTTAGTATATAATACATTATGTAATCATTCCTATGTACAAAGTTATATGCATAAATGTACACAGTCCGTAAAAGATTTACTGTTGAACGAATTCGTGAAAGCAATCTAACACGGGATAAAGAACTAAAAAGGGAAAAATAAAAACACTGTTAACAAAAAATAACCGACTTCAAAAATCCACTACAAAGAAAATAATAATTTTGGTTTCGGAAGTCGGTGGCAAAAAAAAGCAAACAAAAACCAAAGCCTTCCGAAACCAAAATTATTATTTTCTTTGTAGTGGATTCTTGAAGTCGGTTATTTTTATGGTGAAATGTTAGTTAACTACAATACACCTCTGCCTAATCCTTCGCAGAATCAGGTGTTACATTATGTATTCACCATTTTCAGCCTTTCTAGGAGATATTAAAAGATTTCTTTGAGCATTCGTATTCGTTTGGGTCGGGTGTTACTTGTATTCCTATTCAAGTGCGCTCTAGCATCAAAAAGGTTTACTTTGGGATACTCAAATAATTTTGCGTACATTTTGTAAGGGTGCTTATTATCGTACCCATATGTGACCCTTTAAGCCCTATTCGCGTATATGAACATTGTGTACTCAAAGAGGATATTCTGAATGGAAAATTATTTACACTATCAATATCGCTCTACTTGCTTGTTCATCTAATAATAGTTTTTATAAACAAAAATAATATTTTCTTTCGTACAATAGAGCCTCGAGTTTGCCGTCTATTATTTACTAAACGTACCCAATCAAGACCTGCGACACATAAAACCACCCCTATCTATATATTGTTTTGTAGCAACATGTTGCTTTAATTCGCAATCGCTCATCACTAGTGGATCTCCGTAAACGATCGTATGCGCTAAGCGGGATCCCTAAGTAGTTCGTGCCGATACGAAAGAAGAAAAAGATCTATTTGAAGATCGTAAACAAAAACCTAATCCGAAACCAAACACAGTATAAAATCATTACAGCCTCCTAACTCAGATAAAAATACTCGACCTTATTTTTCTCACCATTACAGAATAAGAGCAAAACAATGTAACGGGGTGCTTATCGCTGCGTGCTACATTATTGTTCGAGTAACTGCACAAAGAAAATGGGTTAGTATACTGATCGATGGTAGACTGTGGCACCTGTTTATTAATGTCCGTCTGTGATGTTTTATGCTTTTGTGAAACCGTTTTACAGTTTTAGATGAGAACTGAAAGTGTCTAGTTTCATGTTTAAAAGCAAAATACATACGTAGGGTGATTGGAAATTCGACATTCTCTTTTTAAAGGGCTAAGCTAATTTGCAACAAATTTGAACCCGTAAACTTGAGGCCGATAGTTTTTTGGAAATACTTTTTTGATAGCTAATGAACCAATTCTTTGAAAAGGAATCCATTCCAAAAATACCCACAACTTTGGAAATAAAGCTTCGTAGATAAAACATTAAGGTAAGAAAAGTTCAAAATAAATCAGCTGTTTCATACATTTTGTCGATTTGAGTGAACATAAATGCATGAAACATCTGATATTTTGTCTCGATTTCAAGTTACTCATCATAACAATAAGTACAATAGCCCTCTTTGAGGTCTGTCACTTACTCTCTAACACATATAATAAAACACACATAATTAACCCCAAGTGACGTGCCCTCGTAAGTGACAAGATCCTTAAGAGTATTTATAGCAGTGGGTCGTAAGTCGGACATCTAATGACCACATCTGGAGTAAATATATTGCGTGCTGAATGGCCCTTCACTTTTACTGCGCGGTCTAGATTCATGTTGGCACTATAAAAGATATATTAGTTGCTGACTTATCTCTTTGGGACTTTTTTATACGTCTCGCAAATATGTGTAAAATTTTGTGACCCAGACCATTTTCACGATATTTTTCTAACCAGGTATAATAGAAATTATAGCTATCATAGTCACAGATATGACTAAAGGCCTATACCAAATCCAGTCCCTGTATACTCGTATAATTATAGATTTATTTAAAGCTGCTGCTGTGAGTATACAGGGACTTATTTAAAGCTGCTGAGATGAGCGAGAGCTGAGAGAGAAAAAAAATGTGTTAACTCTCTTTAGAGAGACTTAACACATTTTTTTTTGTTTAATTAGCTGTCTTTAGATCTTTAAAGTTCAAAACTAATAAAACTAATTTAAAAAAAATGAGTTAGCTCTCTTTACATCTAGGTGTGCGATATGTCACAAATGATGGTATTCTCATAATACTAAATGACAACGTCAATAAGAGAATTTGTGTCGACTTACATAATAAAACTCGCAATCAAGATCCTTTTAAAATGTCTTAGGTTTTCGCGATTATTACACATTATAATAAAACAAGTTTAAACGGATTAAATCGCGTATATTACGCGCAGTCGTCCTGCGACCACGAACGCTGCAAAGTGTTCGAAACCTCAGGAAAACTCTGTAAAAACCGTAATATACGCGATTTAATCCGTTTAAACTTGTTTTATTATAATCCTTTTAAAATATGAATAAAATCTAAATCTATTCATATTTTAATGAATACGGAGCACGTTTCAGTGAACAGTTTTGGCTCTCAGTTCCGGCCGACAGCAAACACTTTTTTAAAAACAATGTGATATGACTGGGATGAAACTGCTACGTGCCAATGTAACAACAAAAAGTACACATAAAATGTTGGATGAAAAATGAGGATATTTTAGTGGGAACGTGATTTTGGTCTGACGTGTCTAAAAACGTGACGTAGATAAACACACATTATAAGTTTCACTGAAACAGATTTTCTCGACAGCAAATTCAATATTTTTGTTGATTTTCCTGTAATTTATTCTTATACGCATACCAACGCGCGCTAATTTACAAAGTTCCTAATTTTAACTTAACTAGTTTCCCAATGTCTTCCTATCGATAACACAGAAAAAATATACATTCAAAAAGAAAAAAACTTGAAAAGCAATTCTCCTTTTGTAAATTGGGACCATCAACTCAATAAAACAAACGACAAATATTAAGAAAAAAATGACTTTAATTTTCCCATATTTTTCATTGAAAAGTTTCAGAATAGGGACAACACTATAGCTATTTGTTACAAGTTACAATAGCGATGTTTCTCAAGAGATGTAAAATAAATTTCATATTATAATAACGAAAAGTTATACGAAGACTCTTCAACCTTATTATTTCGGTGGTAATATCTCGTAAGAAGCACTAAACTTTTTTTTAAATATCTTGATATTTTTTCCTGTTGTTTTTAAGTACCTACCTATACCTTAAAGTTTTTATACAAATTGTAAGACTCAGAATAACAAAGGACACTGGCAGACGCCCATAGAACGCTGGGCTTCAGATTGTGTATGTCGGTACAGATATGAAATTAGTTTGGTGTTATCGAGTATTTAAAGATTTTTTATTTGTTTTTGTACGTAAATTGGGTTAAAGAGAAATCTTCGTATTTGTGACAGTGAGGTTAAATATGGTGTGAATGATCCAATGAACTACAGCCCGACTAATGAGTTCTCAATTCAAAGGTTTTATTTGCTGTCGACATGATATTTTGTGGAGACACGCGCCAGCCAGCATGCACCCGTTTTTGTTTTATTGGTTTTATTCAAAATGTCAACGGCATAATCATTTTATTTCTTATTTATTTCGATTTTTGATTCCAATTCTTAATCTCTAAGATAAATTAGGCATACTTAGTATAATTAAAATATTTTTTATTTTTGGTTAAGTTTTTATTACTGTACCATATCAAGCCCAAAACTACTAACGCCCTTTTGCACACTATTAAACCTCTCTAAGAATAATACAAACTTTTTCAATTGTTTTTTTTATTGTAATAATGTAATATTTAAGGAAAATCTCAGTATCTATTTGTTATCCAAAGTAATACTTATACCTACTACAAGAGTAATATTTGACGTTAATGTAAAGCAACAATCAAAGGCTATGTAAGTAAGTATATAATGTAAGTAACATTTCATTAGCAATTATAAGCTATTTCCCGAATAATAGACAGTATTATGTTAGTTCTTTCTTAAACCAGATATTAAATAACATTTAACATCAAACAAAACCACCAGTCGCCTGATGCAATACCTATAAACTACAAGTTCTAGTGGTAACACGCAAAGTCTAAGTTGGCAACACAAATCTCGAGTGGCCCGTGTGCGGCGAGTCTTAACGAGATATTACGAGGTCACTCGAGCCTCATTATTTTAACGATAAATTAAAAGTAATGTGGTAACACTGTCGGAAAACAACCAAATTTCCTAAAAATATTCATGTTATTTTTCTTGTTGGGAGAAAATTGTAATTAAGGGAGGATTAAAATATCACTGTAGTTGACTGTAGTACAAAACGTTTTATTAAATTGCGAGGTAATAAAAAGTGTAGTATAGCGCCATCTCTCTCACACACCGGAACAGTGATGATAATAACACGTAATAGTACAACCCCCGAACGCGCTACTGAGTACTGAAAACGCCTAATTATTTCAGCACCAACTAATAGAAGCAGTTTGATCAAGCCAATACAAGTAGTCCAAAATATAAACATAGGTTACTAGTAGGGTTGCCATACGTCCGAAATTTTCCAGTCATATCCGATTTTTTTTCTTTGTCCCAAATGTAGGGAAATTCTTAGATGTCCAGAATTTTGGCACAAATAATGGAAGAAAAATATAAATCAAATAAAATAAATATGACACGGGCCACATGAATCGCTTCACGCAAGAAATCGTTAAGATGCGAAATAAATTTCACAGAAAATAACTTGATTTTACTGCCTATTTCCGGAATTTCCTCCAGATTTTCTAGTTTTCTGATTTGGTTACCCTACTTAAATTTGCAAGTTACTGAAACTAAGTTAACTAACAAACTGTTAACCAAACTCCGACCAAACTCGCGGACTTGGGAATGGCTAAATTTGTCACACTGGAAATGATTTATTGTGACTTCAACAGGACCATTTTATTCTCCTAAGAGATAATATAAATGATATATTTATTACATCGTTAGTTAGGACATTTATTGGCAATAACTTTTTATTTACACTTAGAAAACGGTTCATGGTGACGATGTTATAAACTGGCGAAGTTTGGGTGTGCTGTGGCATGGGTTTTATTATCTACTCGGAAACGAAACTCGCGTGTGAGCATAGTTGAAAAAAAATACAAGTTAAATTTAAAATTTATGACTATTTCGGATCGCTGATGGGAAGAGAATCCTCTACATTAAAACACAGGCAATAACAAACAGTGAATACAAGCGTGATGTTGTTATAATAGCTCGTTTTTATGGTTCCGTATCTCAAAAGAAAAAACGAAACCCTTATAGGATCACTTGTCCGTTTGCCAAGACCCTTTTCTCAGGTTCGGGTCGAGGTTGAAATTAAAATCAAATACCTACTACTACGGTCCCTTGAAGGTATAAAAAATTCAAGCTTCTAAGTCAACGCAATCAAAACACACGGTTATTAATTTATGTCACATATTCTGATACTTGCAAACTTACTTATCACAGGTAGGTATTTCCAGTTTGAAATACCTACCTGGTAGGTAGGTATTTCCAACTGGAAATACCTACCTAATTTTAGTTTAACTAATCTAAAATTAAAGGCAAGAAACAAGTAGGTAAGGGAAAAAATCCGAACATCATTAATTTGTGGTTATATCACTTGAAAAAATTGCGATTACAAATTGCATTTGTACGGAACCCTCAGGGCGCGAGCCCTACTCACACTTGCCCGGTTTTTATTATCAGTTATGAATTTATGATTTATTTATCATTTGTTATTATTTATACATGAGTCACGAGCACGACACGACACGATCACATTTTCAATGACCAGAAAAAAGGATTAAGGGAATTAAAGGCTTACACAGAACCATGTTCCTGCAATTATATTGAAATCGGAAACAAATTACATTTCTTTACCTCAGAGGCAAACGACATTAAGTCCCAAAAATATTTTTACAGGACGGGCAAAAATGTGCAAAAAAGTGGGAAGTGCGACTCTAAACGTCGTATATAGCAAGTTAAAGTTAGTCATTTAAAGTCCTTGCGATATAAAAATCTCAATTTCACAAAAACCTGGAATTACTATAGTTTGCCTCTGAGGTACTGAGACGGTGCTATTCGCTGCTGTTTAATATGGCTAAAATGGACACAGTAGCAGTGGCGAAGGGTCAGTTTTTGTAAGAGGTAAGCCGAGCTACAAATGCTTACCTGGCCACGAAAATCTAATTTAATAAAGTAGGCAATACTGCCTGTGCTAATTTTGAAAGGGAAGCCGGTAGGAATAGTATTGTAGGGACCCTTCGCCACTGCACAGTAGTATACGTACTAGAGAGCTTTGTTAATTTTACTAGATTGCCATGTATAAAATAAGTATCCTTAAAAACATCTTAAATTAATAACGGAACAGTTTACACATGTAAAAATATCTAATAATTACTATAGTGGCCGTTTTGTAACATTTTTTTTCTAAAATTAGTTTTTTTTATAATATTGTTAGTTTAAATAGCACTATTTGCGTAAATTATGTAGTTTGTTCAAGTTATACTACTAATTCTAAACAAAAACAAACACTAGACAACCACAGAGACCAAATAAATACACAATTAAAACCTCTTCTAAAAGAAATCCAAGTTTTTTTACTAAAAACAAAGTAACCACTATTTCACCGGCGAGACGGAACACTCCCGAACGGGTGTAAAATATAAATTTCTCTTTATCGTCCCGTAAAAGAATAAAAGTAAAGTGAACAGCGAAAACCTTTCCGGCTTTGAGTAATTTGTGATTTTTTTCTTTCTATTTCTGCAAGGGAAGCAGTGAGTTTTCCAATATACTGCAGCCCTTCAAAATCTACATTTATATTGAAAATCTTGAATGGACGTCATGCGGCTTTAATTATTATGAGGTATCATGGTGTAATTTATGATTCTATTATAAAGAGTTTCGTATTTGCTAAGTTTGTATAGTATATAATCTCCGGAAGTACCTACTGATCCGATTCTAAAAATATTCTTTCACTGATAGAAAGCTACATTATTTAAGTAGGTAGGACGTACCTACCATGATTATGCTACTTTTTATCCCACAACAATGTACAGTTCCTGTTCGCGTGCAAAGCGCTAGAAAATGATATAACAGCATAAATTACAAAAAATCTTATAGGCTCAATAATATCCAAAAATCAGAAAAAATATTGATGTTGTGTAATTAAAGATCAATAAAATCAGTTGACGATTTTTATCGCGCTTTTTCCACTAAGACAAAAGTGTACCTACTGAAATGTACTAGAGTTCTGATTTAACAACACATTTTTTGTTCATATCGCGAGTGGTCCCAGTGTCCTGAAGAAAAATAATAAAAAAAAAGATTCCGACGAATTAAGAACCTCCTCCTTTTCTTGAAGTCGAATAAATGGATCTGAAAACTGAGACCACGGTCCCAGTGTCTTGACAACTCGTTATAGCTACGGCCCTTGGATTATGCATAATTCAGAATGTAACATACCTTTCCAGCATGTTTACAATGTTGCATTCTAAATAATGTGCTATGTATCGCCAGTTTTGTACGGAACCAAACTATTTCGCCACTGGAAATTGGTTTTCCACTTGACCCACTTTTCGAATTGAAAACTATTTCAAATGCTTTTTTTTGTGTGATAGATTTTACTGTGAAAAGTGTGATTTCATAAAAGATATTATTATTCCCCGACTATGGGGAAACGATTGGTCGACTCTTTATACAGAACGGAACGTTCCTGGGCCCCAATTCTGCTATTTGAATAGTGTAAGAATGGTGTCATAACGACACCATTACTATCAAAACCTAAGCGGTCATTGGCTTAGAGTAAGACTAACTCTTTCGTCATTGGTCAAAACGATGCCATTGAGACACTATTCTGACACGATTATAACAATTGCATTAGCAGACTTGGGGCCCTGTTGTAAGGACGCCAGAGCTCCGAAGGATGCGCTGTGTTGCGCGCGGCGGACATGCTTGCTCCTCTAAAGCCGGATCCAGACGGGTGTAACGTATAATGTAACACGAATTCTACGTGTGGACGGCATCACGAGCATTACATGTAACGCTCGCGCCGGCGCTCGGGCTGATGCATCGGCTGTCGGTTTTTAGTGCGAACTCAAAGGCGCTCGCAGTGCTATTGAAATAGATTCGCGTACACAATTCGCTTTGAGTTTGTGTGCCGTCCACACTGTTGACACTTAATTACACGTAATCTTACTGTACACATTACACCCGTCTGGACCGATAAGCTGTCGGCACAGAGGCCCTAGACAAGTTACTTTTCTGTTAGCGTTAGCGTCAAACGCTACGGATAAAATGTATGGAAATGACATTTGTGAGTCACGTGACTTTTCCGCAGGTAATGTCATTGCCATACATTTTTTGCTTATCGTTTGGCGTGAACGCTAACAGAAAAGCAACTTGTCTAGAGCCTCAGAGAATCCTCATTTTAAAAGGTGCCTGTTGTAAGCGTTTCGTAGGCTACGGTAACCGCTTATCCTGCCTTGCTTGGGATCCTTGGTTCGATCCCAGGGACGGGCAAAGCGTTATTAAGTTTTTTAATTGTCGGTATGTCTAGATTGCTATTATACTAAGCTTGTGACGAAGTAATCCTTCTTCATCATTATTTAATTACTTAGTACCAACTGGGCGGCAACCAGTGGCGTGCCTAGAGGGCAGACCCGATGCATTTTTTTTTGTTTTAGAAAGTTTTATGTTCATTTTTCATGAATTTAAGTGAGTTGATGTCGTTATTAAACGAATACGTTTATTAAAAATCACTTGCATTCATAAAAAGTTAACATAAATACTCTCTAAAACGAAAAAGAATGCGTCGGGCTTGCCCTCTAGGAACGCCATTGCTGGCAACATTTTATCACTGCGGCAGTGCGGCCACTTCATGCTTCCAAATTCAATTTAAATTTTAGAACGTTACACACTGCACCTGTTCATAATTTTATTTTCATGTTTTAATGCATTGCATTTTCGTCGTCCAAAGCTAGGTCGTGGTTTACCCTAGTCATAACAATTATAATTTTAATCAAGTGTTGAATATTAGCTACGCTGTAATAAAAAATCGTAGTAAATTGTAACTACTATTTTATAACCGTTTTATGCACAAACAGTGAGAGTGTAAAATTACCTACTAATATACCGATTCCCCTGTTCAAGTCTTTTTACGAGTATTTATCAAATTATTCTGAATGGTCTTTCATTCAGAGGTAGCCGAGGACTAAGAGGGACCAACTGCAGGCCAAGCTATCCTTATAAAAAAATGGCAAAATGTGGGTGTAGGTACCACCTATACAGGGTGGCAGGTTAAACAGTGGAAATATTTTAAGGGGTCATTGTACTCATCATTATGAACAACTTTTACTATGGGACAAAACCTGAAATCGCGAAAAAAAAATCAGCTGTTCCATACATTTATGTTCACATACTCAATAAAATGTATGGAACAGCTGATTTTTTTTTCGCAATTCCAGGGTTGGTCCCATAGTAAAAGTTGTTCATAATGATGAGTACAATGACCCCTTAAAATATTTCCACTGTTTAACCTGCCGGCCTGTATACTTCTGTCTACTCTTTCGAATACATGAGATTTCAGTTATCACATGTAAATATAAAAATAAAATGGAGATTGCATTTCCATCTCAATGGTTCCGTGTCCCACCGTATTCCTCAAATAGAATGTGTGAGAAATGTTTCGCCGTTTACATATGAAACTGGTTCTATTTATTTTTGCTGAAGAAATATGTTTTGAGAGTTATGAAAATAGTTATGTAAGTTGAGATCATGGACTGTTTGATACACACATGTTTGGTAGTGCAGCAAAAATATCGAGTTTTAAATCGGACGTACCTATCTCTATTTGAGACACCCGACGATTCAAAACTTCGGAACGCAACTCTAATTGAATAAAAACTCAAACGATCATAATAGAAAGTGAATAAATTTATAAAAATAAAGATTTTCCTTTAATCATTTACTTATAACTGACTATGGGGTGTTTTTACATAACATCACGCCTATATTTTCCGAAGGGTTAGGCAAAGATGTATAAAGAAAGAAAAAATAGTGGTAAGATGTTAAATGTAAAAGAAAGACGGTTTCCACAATAACCAACATTCATATTTGCATCAAAATGAATGTAATCATACGAGTACATTCAATATTTGCTGGCGAACATTAATCATTACGCGCCAGCCGCGGTTCGTAATTGATTGATTAATCATTAATGACGGACAAGACAAACGCTTGGCTAACGGATTAATCGATTGACCTAACAATGTTTTATGATAACAGTGTTGTAAAGGGTGATAACAGATCATACCACCGATTTTAATAAGCCTAGTGTATGAATCGTAAACAAATCTTGTCGATTTTGTGAAAAGATTCGCGTCAATCAACAAGATTTCTGCAAAACTTTAAAAAAAGACGTAAGAGTCAGTCAATCCCTAAACAGATACTCTATTTTGAAATATCATATACCTAGGTACAGGCACTACACAGGTAAACCACATTTCATGTAAGGATAGGAATAAAATTGTTGGACTCTAATTTCACGATATAATTGCTGGGAAACGACTTTTATTTTTAGGTATAAAAATCAGCTGATTTTTGTAATTACGCGCTACCGACTGTGCCTATGGGTGTTTTGATTTGTACGGGACGGGGGAAGTGGAGTATAGGTCTGCTCCGGCCCCTGAACCCCGCCGCTGCCGCCCCAGTGCCGTTTTCGTGAAAAACTTAGAAAAAATATTGAAACTTTAACCTTCAATATCTCCATAACTAGTCGGTTCCCAGGTATGGTCCAGTACAAAAAAATCATCGTATTGATGGGTAAAATATGTGGTTTCCATTTTCGTTAAGGGTCTTTTTACACCCGATATAGCTTACGTTTGTTTAATCACACCTCAGTGACATTAACAGTAACATTTTATTCAACAGACATTTTATTTATACTTACTAATAACAGATTTTCGCGAACTATCTTAATATTAGAACTCGAACTCGTCGAACAAAGTTCCTTCCTTTTATAAGTACCTTCCTTCTTAAGAGTACAAACTTTTAGATTTTTACAAGTCAACTTACTTTACAGCATTTCTATATGACTTACTCTTCTAAAAGGTTTGCATTTTGCACAAATTTAAAAATTATTCTTCGATTAGCCCTACTTTAAGTAGGTATCAACTTGCCGTAGATCCCTACGGCAAGTTGATACCTACTTAAAGTAGGGTTCAGCGCTTAGGTTCAGGGCTCAGTAGGTAGGGCTCAATCTTTAAATTAAACTTCGTTTATCCAATCGAAGTTTAATTTAAAGATTGAGGCTTACGCGAGTATTCGTTTAAAAAAATAAAAAATATAGCAATCTCACGAAGACAGATATATGACCTTTACTTGTGGCTTGAAAAAAGTAAGCCTTATTGCAGCAGATTTGCTCATTAAAGAAAGTTTGTTGGCCCTATACAGGTTGACTTATTTAAGGTAGAATCCCAACACACAGCAACAGCAGCAGCGGCACAGAGCAAATAATAAGGTACGAGTTCATAGCCGACCAGTAGTGTCGCGGCGACACATTGCCTGCTACTGCTGTCTGTAGTCGGCTACAAACTCCTACGTTATACGAGAGGCGACAGGCGACAGTGTCGCCGCGCTCGAAATGTACCTACCTTCATATAATCTCACAATAACCTCCTTACTTATAAACAATGATTAAACATAATTTAACTAAAACAGCTCTTAAGTCAATTGCCATCTCTAGATATTCATTAGCTTACGCCAAGAAATTACAAGGATAGTTGTATTTTCATTGTTATAATATAGGTTAGGGGCCAAGTTCACCGACAAGATAACATGCGACAAGATATCTTGCCGGTGATCTTGGCCTTAAGAGTTACAAGTTTTTGTAAAGGAGTAAATGTATAAGTAATTAAGAACCACTAGTGGTTCTTCCACTAGTCTTGCTTGCAGTCGCCGACAGTAGTTGGAACTGCGGTCGGTCGTTCTCGCCAGTATCAGAATTGTACCTTAAATCGGTTTCAAGGTTGGCCTTTTAGTAAATCGAACGAGAATCGAATACTGAATAGCCTGGACGTATTAAAGAGGGTGACTGGTCAGTCACCCTGTATAAGTACTTACATTAGTATGGCGTCAATATGAAGAGGTGCAGCCTAATTTGCTTCATTTGAGCAATTCATTTGGTAATCCACTTATAGTGATTTTAGTGCACTCTTTAAATTAAAAAAATCGGACAAGTACGAGTCAGAATCACGCACGCAGGGTTCCATTCTACCCTTGGACCTATAAAAGTTGACCACAAAAAACTGAACCACATTAACATAACTAAGTTTGTTTGTGAAGGGCAAGCATTCCTTATTAGTTCCTCAAGTCGATAGCATTAAAGTAAATGCTGAAATAAGCAGCTGTGACAAACAAACATACAGACAGTCAGATAAAGTCGAATCATAAGTAGGTATTCCTTTATTACAATTTTGGTACGGAACCCTTAAATTACTACTCCTTTGTCGTCGAAGATAAGGTCTAAGGTGAAGGTAGGTACTATTTTACTACTAAATCGTCACGTAATGAAAAACGAGTTATGCCACCTCCATAAACCTAAAACTCACAGCAATCGCGCTCGCGGTCTCCGACCAGTGCCCGTCGAGATGTCAAAGCGTGAGGTCGCGTCTCTCGGGGGTTCTCCAACCGCATACTTTTTTTTTATATAGCAATGGTGGCAAACAAATCTAGGTACGGCTCGAAACAATGTAAAATAAATTGCATTTGTAGAAATGCAATTTATTTTACATTTATTTATAATGTATGTACACACAACATACAGAGGAAAACAAATAGAAATGAAATATTAAGTACAAAGGTACTGCTTATTTCTGAAGAAATTTCTGCCAGCAGACCTGCGACAGGATAGGTTTATAGAATAAACTAAGACACAGTGTGTAAATTAATATCTATAACATGAACTGTAACGTAAAAATATTATAAAATAAAATATACTTAATATATAAATATATAACTTTCAAATATGATAAAATACAAATACATATATATATATAATATATAAAATTTATATAGAAAGATAGATACATTGTTTCGAGCTAAACTACTACTTCGGACTAAAATAGAAATTGTGTGAAAGTTGCAGTGGATGTAGATCCACTGCAACTTTCACACAATTTCTATTTTAGTCCCTCTACTGCTTCCAAGAATAGCAATATTTACGAGTCCTGTAAACCCTGTATACCCTAGTTATAAATCTTGAACCGGATCTTTATGAACTAGCCAGTTATTAATAAAACCGGTTGTGCAATAAAACCGCTCGTTATCACTAGCTTGCAGGGAACCGGAACAAATAAAAAACCGTTTATATCCAATGCTCGCGACGAGACGTAAACCTATTTATTTCTGGAAAGCAGAATAAATAGCGAAACGAATAGGGAAATACATACTTACCTACTACTAATCCTGTTCCACTGCCAGTTAAGAGCCATTTCATTGATGAAGCCTATCTCATGCAAATTGGACGATATAATCATGTATGACACCCACAAAATTTTAATTTCGAACTATCTATCTACGAACATAGAAAATATATCCACTAAAGACTCATCTATTTTTATTAAGTTTGTAAGGCAAATTCTTAAAGTTTTAATATATTTGTGAAAGTAACTATGTATTCTTAATAGGTGTACGAATTTACAACTTCCAGATAGGTATCCAGTATCTCATTTAACTTTCTTAGAGTTCGATTTATTAGATGTTATTTTTAGTACCTACGCCGTTTCCAGAAAAATGTTCATTTTATTACGAAAAAAACAACAAAAAAAAATCATTCAGAATAAAACATAGGCTACCTTTTATCCCGAAAAACGCGGGAAATACCGCGTAGACCGTCATGAAAATTTTGTATTTGATCCAATATCAGTAGTCAGTAATTTAATATTTCATTAATTTCTTCTGGTTTATGTTATAAAAGGTGTAAAAGCCATCCTTAAAGCTCAACTACTCGAAAGATCGTATAATAAGAAATCATTCGCTGTCCGCAGTCAAAGTAAGTCTCGAAAGCGGAAAACACGATAGAATTGCTTTCTCAAAGCCATACCCTGACGAGTTCCGAGGAACTTGTTTGAAGGTAGTTGCAACTTTATTCTTTCACTTATCTCAAGCAACTTAAGATGCTCAACTACTTGAATATAAGATTAGTGTCTTGAGTTCGTCAAAACTGCTGCAACATATGGAAATTTGGGATAAAATATAATATATTATATAAGTGTGTGTGTGTGTATGTTTGTTACTTCTTCACGCTGAAACGGCTGGACGGATTTGGATGTTAGGCACACAGATAGATTATAGTCTGGAATAACACATAGGCTACCCTTTATCCCGGAAAACGCGGGCGAAGCCGCGGGCGGAAGCTAGTATTTAATAAACTAGCGAATACCTAGATTTCTAACAAACATTCGGTGAAAATTCACTGAATAGGCATAATCTCTACTCGATATATGAGTATCGCTGGCTCAAAAAGGGGTATTCAATCACGGAACCCATCAAAGCTAGAAAATGAAATCACAGTTGTGTTCATGTGAAAAGCGTTGCACATAAAGCGCTCTACACACCGAACCCGCCGCCCGCCGATTATGCGGAGTTTCCTTTGGCGCTATGTTGGCCCCCTGAATGCCAATAATTACAACGTTTTTAATGATTTTGGACGTTTTTTTTTTCAGCACCAATTCTCGTTTACCATTTTTAATTGAGGTATTACTTTAAAATTTAACATTTACCTAAATCTTAAAAAAAAAAATCTTGAATTCTAAAAAGTTCTATAGAACGTTTCATATAAGAAGCTCCTTCGAAGCTATGTTGCCTACCTTGCAATGTCAATAATTACGTTTATAACGGTGTTGGAAGTTTTTTTTTTGTAAGTTTGTTTAACGTTTGTTTATTTCAGAATTTGATGCCACAAAACCAAAACCTAATTTCTGGCTTTCCAGAAAGTTAAACTGAAAACTTTTAGGTACCTAGGTTCTTAGAAGATGCGTGTGAAAGTTAAAAGGACATTCAGAAGGTCACTAAGTAATTACTTAGCTGACCTTCATGTTTGCGTCCTTTGAAAAAGTCGAGAACTGTGTCTAACTTGTAAATGTAGGTTATAATTATAATTTTAATTATGTGCTTTAAATATTTTTTATTTATTTTATTTTATTAGGTTTACCAACAATTGTTTACACAGATTTCAAGTAAATAATACATGCTTACAATAAGAATATAGTGCAACAATTACTTATAGGTAAACACCACATCTATGCTTAATAAAAGAAACAAGAAAGATCAGCTAAGAAACAAGAAAGATCAGCTAAGAAACAAGAAAGATCAGCTTATTGACATCTATTTATAAATTAATTTGACCAAATGTGTAGGTATATACTTTCAATAATTTAAAATGTAAAAGCAAATCGCGCTCACTTTGCAAACGCCCTTACAGGGTGCATGTACTCACTTAATTTTAGACCTACCTATTAAGACCTATGGAATAATATACAGGGTGGAATTTTGTAATGCCACCTGAAGGGAAAGTACTAGAAAAGTAGATAGAAAATTTTAGTCAAAGAAAACATTCCTTTATTTTTGAATAGAAAGAAAACTGCATTCAAAGATTTTCAAAAATTCGCTTGCCACACCCGCTCTAGGGTGGAGCGGAAGGGAGTGTCAGACTCTTACTGACGACACCCCCTTGACCGGTTTTATAAATGGGCCTAATAACGGACTCTAGGACAAGGAATACAAAGAAAAGGATGCTCCCATCCGGCTGTTAATGGGACATTAAACAAGCTATGAAAACGTAATTGCTTTTTACACCAAAACGTCTTGGAAAATCGTTACTATATCTATAAAATATAAAACAAAATCACTAGGTATCTTAAAAAAAAGTTTTCCTTTGCCTTACGAAAGTGGTTGTTACAAGAATGTTTCTATTCGATTGACGAGTTCTTTATAAAATGTCCTTGCAAATTTTATGCTTATAAACAAGCAATAAGATATAGGCATAAGTAATAATTTTAGTAACTTAATTTAAATAATTATTTTAGAAGAATGTAATTTGATAATATTGATTAATGTGTACCAATACTATTGCATGCTGTAGACCAGCCAAATATGTGAAACTTAGCTAATATTATAAGATCCATGTACCATATCTGCTGCAATGAATGATTTGATTTGATTTGAAAAAAAATATAGTAAATTCAAAATTCAAAAAACCTGACTGCCAAAAAAAACAACTAAAAAGTTCAAAACAAGAGCACTTCTCAAGCAGTCTGATGCAGTTAGTGGCAATTATTTGTGTTAAATGTTAGATTTTATGCCACCAACTGCATCAGACTGCTTGAAAAGTGCTCTTGTTTTGAACTTTTTAGTTGTTTTTTTTGGCAGTCGCTATTTGAATTTTTAATTTACTATTTTTATTTTTCACTTTTTAGTTTTTAAAGTATTTATATATGTTTTCGTAATCGTCTTTTTAAGCCCTTCATTTTGATACCCCACTCGATAAATTTTGAGGAAAACAAACTTTTTGAAGACGCCAAATATCGGCCATTTAATTTTTTTATAATTTAGATATATCCAGTGTCACTCTCACAATTAAGACGAATCTAACGACACCTCTCAAGCTAAAATCCATCAAGCCGTTTAGGCTACAGAGCGTACCAAAGAAATATACATACATACACTCGAAAAACATAACCGTCCTTCTGGCGCAGTCGGATAAAAATATTTTCCCGAAATATTCCGAATTTTGCATGGTTACTAATTCAAACTAATCGAGCATGCATGCATACGCGATTAGCGTAGTATTTAATCTGAATGAGAGGAATGGTCGTCGCACATGGGTAAAGAAGGTGTGAACGTGTAGGTAGGTACTATAACAACTTTGTGATACCTTATAAACACGTTTTATTCTTTTCACCAAAGATCTCAAGGTTTTTAGATGGTGATTAAAAAGTCGCGCAGTATGTTTATTAAAAGTTTCTCTACACTTTTGTATTTTTAAATGAATATTATGGTTGCTAGTTTATGAGTGTATAGACTAAAGAAGTCATCACAGTAATGTAGGTAATTTATTTATTTAGCGCGATCATAAACATATATGCAGTTTTTTTTTAATAAAAATTGCTGAGATATTTAAGTACAAACCAAGCCCCTAAAATGATTTGAAATTACCTATACCAATGGAATTAATAATTATCAGATGTAACTTCGTTGCCTATTAAACTTTGTAATTGCTGTTTGTTTTAGGTTTGCACAACTAGTTCCAAACTCGAACGGAACTTCTACTTATGAGATCAAGTCACGAATCAAGACTAGGTATATCTTCGTTAGACTTCGAAACTAGTCGGGTAAACCTAAACAAACAAATAAAACCATAAAACAAACAATTCAATTAAAACGTAGACAAAATAAAATAGGCATCTTAATTATCATCATCATCATCATCATCAGCCTATAGCAGTCCACTGCTGGACATAGGCCTCTCCAATTGCACGCCATTTAACTCGATCCTCGGCTACTCTCATCCAGCTGCCACCAGCCACCCTGCGAAGATCATCGCTCCACCTAGCCTGTGAGGGCGTCCTACGCTCCGTTTGCCGATTCGCGGTCTCCACTCTAGAACACGTCTACTCCAACGGTCATCGGTTCTACGACTGATATGGCCATCACCTAATCTTAACACGTTGGCGGACAGTAACGACCACAGGCGTCTAGGTAGCTAAAAGTGATACGACAGTACGCCTGCCGCCGTCTGAGTTTTTACTTGCATAAAATCAATACGCCCCAAGACGTCCAATTTTCATACTATCTTAAAGAACGGCATGTTGTACTGTCACCACAGGTATATTCAAGATTTTTGTACTGTCACGCGTCAAAACAAATGCCCTGCCCGAGTGGGTGTTTCCCAACAGTTACAATCTGGGTATCTTCAAGTCACGAGTGAATCGGTTTCTTTTAGGCAAGCGTGCTCCATCGTAGACTGCATCATAGATGGCGGTCAAGCGCAAGCCTATCATAGAATAAAAAATAAATAAAAAAAAAACAGTACGCCCGTGGGCGTAGTGTCACACTAGTGTAGTATGAAAATAAGTAGTGTCACAGTAGCCGCAGCCAGTGAGCTAGTACTGTCCACCAACGTGTTAATAAATAGTCTAATGAACTCACACTGTATTTTCGCCTAAGTGTCAATAAAAATAGCGGATTATGATTTCTATCTAAACTAACTCAATAAGTTTTACGACTTCCACGCGGACGGAGTCGCAGGTACAGCTAGTCTAAATATAAATAAAACAAATTAGAACATTTAAACTAGCATTTATTACACAAAAACCGAAAAGGACAGGACTACACACAGCACTGGGTAAATAATGATATGACGATAGTAAATGACGAAAACGACACGTTAATAACGACAATAAATATAATATTTTGGTTATAATAAGCTTATGGCGTGTTTAATTATGGAAAATAAATTGTAAAATTGAGCAGCGTTAGCAGACTAGCGACTAAACATGTTGACAACTGTAAGGACAAAGAAATGACCCGGTATACCCGGTATTATTGGCAAACACGAGGGAAGTATCGAAGAGGAAAGATTCGCAATGGATAACAGACTATAGTTAGGCTGATTAGAATTGGCAAATATTACTGGAATGAATTACTCTGAATTATGTACCTAACTCTGAAGCATAACTCTGGAATGGATACATAATTAATCAGTATAAATTCTGTATTAAAAATTAAGACTGATATTAAGCCAAGCAATTTTATCTTAATCCCTAAGTTAATCTAATAAGTAAAATTCTCAAATGAATATCTCTGTGCCTTACAAGTTGTGCAAAAAATTGTTATGGAAGCCACCATGCATCAACATGTAGGGTACATGTTTCATTGCAGCGTTCTATTTCGACCCTGACTAGGAAGACATATTTCTCAGGGTACAAATACACTTCAGCTTCATATTATTTTAAACATGTAACACACACACAAGTTAGCTTCACCATTAACTGTCCTGAACAACACAAAATATACATTGAGACTAACGATCAACTTTATAATATGACGGATATTGCTGGCTAAAATATTAATATCATAGGAATCTAGTAAAAGATGAGTAGATGAGACCAGATAGAAACATAAAACCAGACAGAAATTTCAAAAATTAGATGTTACGTACAATGTTGTCGCTTCAAGCTCAATCCAAAGAGTAAATAATGCAATTCATCTTAGCTTTCATCTATTAAAAATGCAGACCACCAACGCTGACTCCAAATAGTACAATAATAATTAAAGTTCTACTGTGCTTTGTAAAGAACAATATTTCTCGTCTCAAGATGGTCTCTAGTACCTACGGATGCAAAAGAACACGCCTATAGCCTATGATTCAGTAATGGAGAATGACAAATAAATATTTGATGGTTTTTCTATCTATAAGCAGAACGCCACATGACAAAACGCTTTTAGTAGCAACAAATCAGATGTAGGTTTGGATAGAGGTTTTTTGTCTGATCAATATAATGAAGCGGATGGGGAATGATTGTATGTGATGATAACCGTATTATAATTTGGTAATTCTTCTGCGCTTCGTAAAGAACCGTCGGGTCTGGAGGCAGTCTTTGGTTTGGAAGCAGAAGACGATGCCGAGATCGCAATCGGTGTGGCAGGCGCATCCGAAGTGGCATAGCGGGACATGCGTAGGGCACTGCTTCGGCGGGGCAGCGCCGGGGCAGGGTGGCGCGCATTCAGTTTCGTTGCAGTTGTCCAAATCCACTGGGGAATAAAGTTTTCATCTGAACTCGTTGATCGTTTCCTAGCAATGACGTTTTCTTTCAATGCGATATAAAGAAATGTGGACGGGACAGAATGCTTGTAACTCTAAATAGAAACTATACAGCATTTAAGCAGTAGGTACTATAAATGTGGAACTGATTTTGCATCCAAACAATACAGTTTTCCTTTTATATTTCTTACTCGTTTTTTCGAAATCACTGAAATTTCTGGGCGTAGTGAACTGCTCAAAAACTTCCGCCCGCTTCCTCAATCAAAAGAGTGCTCGCGAGGAAGAAAAAGATACTAATTATGTCTGAAACATGCATTTTTCCAATGTGAAAATGTTGATAGAAGTGACGTGGATTGATCATTTTATTTTTATTTATACCGTAAGGGTAACACCTTATATTTCCTAAAGTTTGATTGTGATCTTTTTTACTTTAATTAAATATACACCCCTAGAATAATTACAAATAGGTACATTAATACCACAAATTATATGAGAAATAGCAAGTTAAAAATTCGGGTCTGACAGACACACCAGGCATACCATGTAACTTTTTGCTACCAGGCATGCCAAAGGTTATTGGAACCTCTTATCTTGAGACTAGAATGATTTTATTTTTAAAGATCACGTAGGTATTTGCGTTAAATATTAAAATTTGACGCACTTTTTCTCCTGTATAAATAAATACTTAATGCAATTGTTTATCATCTGTATGTACACGTCTGACACACCTTGGGTAGCACCACCACATACCTTATAACTGGCTAATCTTTTTGCCAAATCCTAACTGTTGTTGTATTACCCGTCTGTATGCGGCCATGGACATTCTACTTTTATTGAGAACAATAATATTATATATTATATAAATAATACGCACTTGGTCTATTTATATCTCTGTAATAGGGGTCAATATTAAGATGTTGAGCATTAATTGTTAATATTTGCAGTAAACATAAGTCAACTAATAATGTAGGAGACATTACAACAGGAATTTAGTAAAATTAAAATAATTATGAACAACACAGTTCTTTGAATGAAATTTTGATAATCTTCAATTTCAAACACAGATTGTAAATGAATTTAAAAAAGATCAAAATGTCAAATTAAGAAAAGAGTCCTAACAAAAAAATTGTTTGTAAAGAGCTGAATTTAAAACTTTTTAGTAACTTGATTTAGCACTTCGGTCTGTTGCAAAATTACTAGTTTCACACAACCTCTGGATAATAGCTTCAGTTATACTTATTTCCTTATTTCATATAAATTCGTGCTGTGTATGCTGTAAAGCTTACATTATCATCAAGAGTCACCCTGAAGTGTTTGATGATGTGAACAAGCAACAGTTATAGTCAAATAGGTAGGTGAAAAAGATACGCACCTGGTTTACTAATGTCTTTTAATGATGGGTAATTATTGTCACCTGTTTGAGCATCTATTGATAGTACTTGCATTAAATATATACAAACTACTAGTAATTTAAAAGCCATTGCACTTGACTATTTGTGAGAATAGGGTAAAAATTGAAAACCAATTTCGAACAAGTCTGTTTTAAAAATGTCATTTTGAAATTCTGTTTCAATTCAAGCTCTTGAATTTTCTTTCCTATGTTGACATGTCGAGTGAAGTTTTCGGATTTCAAGTCCCAAAAATACAGATTATAAATTATTCTATAGAAAAAGCTGCCAATATCTGAAGAAATAAACAAGCAAAAAGGTTGGTCGTAGATAATTATATCTCTAACTCTAAATGGTTTAAGCATGCTAGCAACCGTTTGAGTTTGTAAATACTATTTACACAAAGAAGATCTGTTAAGATATTAATTATCTGTGAACATGATGTCTGTCACTCTCTGGATTTTGGATTTAGCCAAAGATGGCTGTTTATAAAAAGCTTAACCTAAATAAATAAAAATTGAATTAGATTAGATGTAATAATGTCTTAGGTTTTCGCGATTATTACACATTATAATAAAACAAGTTTAAACGGATTAATCGCGTATATTACAGAGTCAATTACATGGCAATTACCACCTGTTTGGAATCCAGTTCTTAAAATAATCAAGTCCCAAACTTCACACCGGACTACAAAACATCGAGACACCGTGAGCGATTATTGTGTGCATCGAAACAAGTACGATTCGAATAATATCGATTGAATCGATTGTGCGGGTAGATCGAGAATAATTTTTCTATAAATTAGCTGTCATGACGCCTACCACCTCAGTCGTCCTGCGACCACGAACGCTGCAAAGTGTTCGAAACGTCAGGAAAACTCTGTAATATACGCGATTAATCCGTTTAAACTTGTTTTATTATAATAGATTAGATGTCTTATTTAAAGTAATCACTTAAGTTTTCATAGGTTATGGGCCCAGACGCCAAATAGTGTCGAGTAGGAAGTAGATTGTCGAGATTTTCAAAGATTTATTTTACGCAACAAAAGCGTAACGAAGAAAAAAAATGGCCGGGCAGCAAACTAAGTTGTTTTACAATTTTCCCCAACTAAATCCAGAAGCTTTCGACAATTGGATGTTCAGGGTGAATTGTATTTTAGAAGAAAAGGGATTAAGTGAAGTTTTGTCGTTACCAAAAATCGAAGACTGTAATAAACAAGCCGATGCAAAAGCAAGAAACATTATTGTTCAATGTCTAACGGATCAGCATCTAAATCTGATAAAAGAATGCGTTAACGCAAAGGATATGATATCCACTTTGAAAAGTACATTCCAAAGAAAAAGTGTAATCTCCAAATTAAGTCTGCGACGAAAACTTCTAAACCTGAAACAGCAAGGAAATCTTCAAGAGTATTTTTCAAACTTTGATAACTTAATCAGAGATCTAGAGGTATCAGGAGACAAGATTAATGATACAGACAAAGTATGCTATCTATTAACAGGACTGAGTGAAGAATACAACCACATAATTACAGCTTTGGATGCGGTGAACACTGAAATAAAAATAGATTTTGTAAAAACTAAATTACTTGATCATGAAATAAGAAAAGAAACAGTTACGAACGAGCCACATACATCTTTTATATCGAATATAACCTGCTATAAATGTAAAAAGAGGGGACATAATTCCTATGAGTGCTACAGTAGAGGACGAGGCAGAGGAAGAGGATATCGAGGACCAAGAACTCGTGGAGGAACTGCTCATCCTGCTGAAAGTCAACCAATTTTTATTGCCTCAAATGAAGCACTTGTATGTAATAATAATGATGGAATATTAACATTCGTTGTGGATTCAGGAGCTACTCAGCATTTCATAAAAGAATCTTATGAGAAATACCTCACAGATGTCAAGCAACTGTCACAGAAATTAGAAATTAAAATTGCTAATGGCCAAATACTGGCACATAAATCAGGATATCTTGATGGATATTACAAAAATGAACCATTAAGACTGGAAGTCATACTTGTACCGGGAATCAGTAACAATTTAATGTCAGTCAATAAATTAGCAGAACGAGAAAAGCAAGTAATTTTCAAAAAGGATAAGTTGATAATAACTGCAGGTAAAAAGAAATATTTTGGAGAAAAGAAGAATATGTTATATACCTTCTCAATAAAAATAAAATATAAAAATGAATGTAATGTGATACAAGAAAATAATGACTTATGGCACAAAAGAATGGGTCATATGTGTAGAAAACACCTAGCTATATTAGGATTGCCATACAGTAAGGAAGTGTGTGAAGCATGCATGAGGTCAAAATCAACCAGACTACCATTTAACAGATTACAAAGTCCAAGGTCAAGTAAGATAGGAGATTTAATACACACTGATATTGCTGGACCAGCAAGAGAAGCAACTAAACAAGGATATAAATATTTTCAAACCATAACAGATGACTATTCTCATTACACTCAGACATATTTGTTAAAAAGCAAAAATGAAGCCACAGAAAAATTAATCAATTATATAATAGAGCAAGAGAGGCAAGATGGGATAAAAGTGAAGAGGATCAGATGTGATAATGGAGGGGAATTCACAGCGGAAAGTCTCAAAAAGTTTTGTTATGAAAAAGGTATCAAAATTGAATACACGCAGCCATATAGCCCACAGCAAAATGGGAAAGCTGAACGTATGAACAGAACAATATATGATAAAGCGAGAACTATGTTAGATGAATCAAACCTACCAAGACACCTATGGGGTCAAGCAATCTTAACGGCTACTTTTCTTATCAACCGATCGCCATGTTCTTCAATAAATTATCAAGTACCTGCGAGGATCAAGAACAAGGAATTAATTTTAAATAAAATCAAAGTTTTTGGATGCAAAGCATGGGCACACATTATGCCCAAACAGGATAAATGGTCAAATCGAGCAGTGCCAGCTCGAATGATAGGATATTCTATGAATGGATATACCTTATGGAACCCAAAAACTGATGAGATATTTGTCTCAAGAGATGTAAGATTTGATGAAACAAACATAAAATATCAACATGAAGAACAAAACAAAAATATAAAAGGATACTTAGAAGAAAATGAAATTCAGAAAGAAATGTGTGTGAAACCAAAAGAAAAACAAATAATAAAAGAAACAAAGTATTCAGAACCAATACAAGATGAAGAAAGTTTTTATGATCCAGAAGAGAATGATTACTCCACTCCAGAAAAACAAAACGAAGAAGTCAAGCGAACAAGAAGTGGAAGAGAAGTAAAAAAGCCTAAACAATTTGATTTAAATACATACGAAGATTATTGTTTACTTTCAAGTGAAAGCGATCCTGCTACATACACAGAAGCCATTCAACAAGATAAAGAATGGAAAACAGCAATAGATAAAGAGATTAAGTCATTAAAGGAACAAAACACATGGATAGAATCAGAACTGCCAAAAGGAAAAAGTGCTATTGACACAAAATGGATTTTTAGAACAAAATCGGATGGAACTAAAAAGGCAAGATTAGTTGCACGCGGATTTCAACTGTATACAGAAGATTATGTTTATTCTCCTGTAGCCAACATAACTACCATAAGAATGGGATTATCAGAAGTAATAAATAATAACTGGGAAACAAAGCAGTTGGACATACCTACAGCATTTCTAAATGGAAATTTGAGCACAGAAGTTTACATCAAAGTTCCAGAGGGAATAAGTTTGGAAAATAAACAAGAAGGAACTGTTCTGAAACTTAAAAAAGCTTTATATGGATTGAAAGAGTCACCAAAATGTTGGAATATACGATTTGATAATTTCTGTCAAACAATAAACATGAAAAGATCAAAATATGATATATGTTTATACATAGGAAAAGATATATGGCTCATATTATTTGTAGACGATATTTTACTGATAGGAAAGAGTAGTGAAATAGATAAAATATCAAGACAATTGCAAGAAGAATTTAAAGCTAAAGATATGGGAAAAGTATCTAACTTCTTAGGAATAGAAATTAAGAGAAATGAAAATACATTGAAATTATCACAAAAACTGTTTATTAAAAATTTATTACTAAAGTATAAGATGCAAGATTGTAAAGAAGTGAAGACGCCGATGGAAAACAACTTTCAAGTACCTGAAACAGAAGAAATAATTAGTGATATACCTTACAGAGAATTAATTGGAAGTTTAACTTACCTGGCTACAATTAGCAGACCGGACATCACTTTTGCAACTTCATTCCTCAGTCGATATCTTGATAAACCCACAAGAAGCTTATGGACAGCTGCAAAACGTGTATTACGCTATCTGAAGGGCACAATTAATAAAGAGTTGACATACTATTGTCAAGAGAAAGAAGAAAACACTAATAAATGTTCTAATATTTCAGCATTTTCAGATGCCGATTGGGCAGGTGATAAGATCACAAGGAAAAGTGTCAGTGGAGCACTAATATATCACCAAGGGAACCTAATTGCATGGTCATCACGAAAGCAGAGGACTGTATCTCTCTCCAGTGCTGAAAGTGAATACATAGCTGCTGCAAGTTGTGTCAGTGATTTGTTATTTGTGAAAGGATTATCAGTTGACTTTAATGAAAAATGTAATATTGTGCTTTATGTGGACAATCAGAGTGCAATAAAAATGATACATAATTGTGAAAATACAAAACATTCCAAGCACATAGACATTAAATATCATTTCATAAAAGACATTGTAAACCAAAATTTTTTGATTGTTAAATACGTAAGTACCAGTGAAAATACTTCGGACATTATGACGAAACCACTGTGTAGTGTTAAGTTTTGCTATTTTCGTGACAAGCTGTTAGTTTTGTAACATTGTTTTTCATAGAATGTTTGCATTGTTTATATTTTAAGGTTAGGTTGTCACTTGTCACTAGCTTGTTAAATTTATCTGTCAAAACTTATATATGTCAGTTTTAGTGTTGCAATTTTAAGAATTTAAATATTACTAATTTTGTGTTGCCATGTTAAAGTTAAAGTTTGGTAAAATTTATTTTTATTTATAGAAGCAATTTGTAAGTTTTCACAAACATAAAATTGAGGGGGAGTGTTAAGATATTAATTATCTGTGAACATGATGTCTGTCACTCTCTGGATTTTGGATTTAGCCAAAGATGGCTGTTTATAAAAAGCTTAACCTAAATAAATAAAAAATGAATTAGATTAGATGTCTTATTTAAAGTAATCACTTAAGTTTTCATAAGATCAACTCACCTAAATGTTAGATGTTAAGCATACCGCCGTATGAACAGAATATAAATGATCTCTATGAAACTAAGGAGGGAAGCGCCGAAAAACACCCCGATGACACCTCCGACGTCCACTGAAACACAAATTGTATAAAATCATATTTCTCCACTTTTTTGTGAAACTGTACTCATCACAAAGACCACTAGAACTTTGATACTCACCAACAAGTCCAAGCAATTCTCTGATAGCGTGGCGACGTACCCTCAAAGTGGGATGGCTGCCCAGGCGCACACTACCGCGTGTACCTCGCCGCGAAAGTTCCTCAGGCACATTGCTTGATTGACGACTACAAAATGAAAAAAACTTTATAACTGCTTTTAGGTTTTCCTCTAAAGTTTGTACCAGCACCATCAATTTGTTTAATATATCCATGATTTGTACCTATTGGAATGGCCATTGACATACAAGAGGTATACCTATAGCCTAATGGCACCAATTACATGAATGGAACCGTACAGTTTCTTCGTGGACTTTGTGGTGATCACCAAACATTACTGGTAGTGGTCACTCTTGCTGAAGTAGCGGATATAGTTTACAAACTGGAGCACAGATTACTGAATAGTTACTTATAGGCTTATTTCAGGAAGACGAAGTTCCATCTGATGAAATGTTATTACACCGCTTAGGCGATTCGCACACTGCCCCGCATCACGCAGCGTAGTGGGGGGGTGCGTGATGTTCCGTTGTTTGCAAGTACCTGTATTTGTATAGAAATCACGCATGGTGCAAGTGCAACGTGCAACACACTGAAAACGCATTCACGCGCGGGATTTTTGTTCCGTCACCACGCACCCCGCAGCGTATCGCGGGGCGGTGTGTGATTCGCCTTATAGACACTCAAAACACTAAAAGGGTTTGGTAACTTTTTAGACAAAGTTGAAAGTCTCATGTGCCTGTAAAAATCAGTAAAACCTCAAATCATATAATCAAGGGAGATGTGCTAAAGTGCTTTTAAGCTTGACGCTTTGACATGATCAATGTGATCATGATTTATACATTGTTATAGTTTAGTGTTTCGACGAATAACAGTATTATTAGTGAGTGGAAGATCCCTATATTTACAAAGGAGCGTTTGTAGTTGTGACGCAAGCTGCTTTAGAAGTGGCGACAGCGGTCCCCGTACTAATTTGCTATACCTACATATCTTCTTGTTTTTATGATTCGAGTGTAAAACCCTTCAAGCCAAAATACAGCGGTGTGATATATGACGATACTCTTTCACAAGGATGTCTAGGACTCAGAATATATTGGAAAGTGTTTTTTCTTTACTTACGGACAAGCAACATGGATGTCTTTGTAAATCACTTCTTCACAAGCCATTGGACAACGGTACTGGTCGGTGCTTAGATCGTCTGAAAAAATAATACTATGGATAAATTAATGACAAAAGCAAATAATAAAAATAATCTGCTTTATTTAGTCAGTTAATGATATTAATGAGGATTACCCAAAGATGTAAGATGGCTATGAGCTAAGAGGTAGACCATATCGCACACGCGTTAATCGGGCATACGCGTGTCCAACATGAACACGCATTCTACATGGGGAGGCCGTGCTTAACACTGATGTTATGGCTGATTGAGATGTATGGAGAACCAAACGTCATGCTCATGTTTTTCAACTAGATCGGGACTTTACGCGCACAGAACATAATTAAAATAACAGTATTCTGACTAATCTCGACGTTTCAATCAAGTTGCATTGACCGTGGACAAGACTCAGTCTTCTGGTGGCCACGGTCACGTGTACAATTCGCGAAAGTTTAAAAACTACTAAAATGTCATGCTGCTCGAACCCAATTATATTAGGATAATAATTATATCTACAAGAGGATGATGACGGTTCATAATGAAGATTCATCATGAAGATTAATGATGAGGATGAAGAATGAAGACTCAAAATCATTCACCCGACCTTATTCTTGATATCAGATATTTTTATAAGATACAACTCTGCCACCAGCAAATGAAGTTCGTGAGTTATTATCACCTTCAGAATATCAATATTTCAAACGGAGTGACAGTCATTTGATCTTCACAACCAAATATAAGCAACACCGATAGTTTATCTAGATTTATTTTTCTTTCTTCTACCCGCAACCTAATTTATTTTGGGGTCATCGCCGTATGTCTTTTTCTTTCATACATCTCTCTGTCAACCTTCATCTCAGAGTTCACTTCCTTCCTAACTATATCATATTTCACACGATTAATTAATATTTTCTTTGGTGTGCCCACTGCCTCTTTTGCCTCTATACTATAGCCTTGCCTACCTTCACACTATCACCACTTGAATTCTTAGCTTGTCACACATTAAGAGCATGTAGGTATTGTAGGTATGTTACTTTAATATTAATTTGAAATGTATGTTACATTTAATATTGTTTCTTCTCTTATTCATAATAATAAGTTACCAAAATAACTTTGTGGTCATATCAGTAATTAATCTCAAGCTTGACGATAGGTGGCATTCTACCGTTGGTCTCATTCAGTAATAAAATACTACTGAATCTCTTATTTGTCCGGAGTTACACGGTGAAAACTAAACACAAAGTGAAATTCGCGTCGTATTCTATTAGATATTTAAGCGTGGTCTAATTAGCAGAGTGCAATGTTGTCAATAAGCAACACATTACTAACCTCTTGTTGCTTTATGAAGGCAAAGTAGGCCATCAAAGTCACATTTCGGTATGTTGCCTGAAAATTAAAAGTAACAAACACTACAGGGTCTTGTTATGTCATTATGTTATGTCATATAAACATCTTAGTAATTTATTATGGAAATAACACATGAGTCATGTGTTATTTCCATGATTACTAAGATGTTTATATACCTACTTTATAAATCACGAAAGATAAATGAAATGGAGCTATAGAAGACAAAAAGCACCATCCCTTTTTTGCTACGGAAAAATCATAGCTTCAACCCTATATAGTACGGCCCCAAAATGAGTTCTGGGACAATATTGTGCTTCATGGTGACAAACATTAAATTGTAGGTCAGTTCTTCAATATTAGATAGGTAATTGTCGCGTATGGTAATCATTTTCATTATTGTAAGTACCTATCTAATGCTTTGTAGGTAAGTCAGGGAACGAAAACACGGGTACATTTACACAAACTTGGACTTTAAGAAGACCCATGTTAAAATAAGTGCTTCTCCGCTACTGCTACCTCCTGGCACAATAAATCATAACCTACCAATTTGCGGCATAAAATGATGCGTACAGTTGCACACCTCGGCCTGTACGATCGCCCTGCTGTACATGACGCAGGCGCTGTAGGAGTACCGACTGAATGGCCAGAGGTGCGCAAATTCGGGTCGCTCGTTGTTGAACAAACAATCGCGATTGTCTGGCGAGAGCAGCTGCACGGATACGTCGCTTATTGTCTGTTCCGCCTGTTGAAATATAAAGCCCTATACTTATTGACGATGATTAAATTAAACAGCTCTTAAGTCAATTGTCATCTCTATTCATTGTCATACAAATGACAAGGATAGTTGTTTCTTTAATCAGTGGGGAAAGTGTTTAGGGCATTGTCAATCATTAATGGGAAGACTGATGAGGAGGGCAAGATAAGTATTTAAAAAAAGTACGGTGAAAATCATATCTCTGAAGCAATTTCTGTAAATAACTCGAAACAATCGTCAGGAAGTTGTCATAATTATTTATCTTGACAATGCATCGTGCGTGACAAGGGGAATGCTCATTTAGGTATGAAGAAATTACCTCGTACTACGTAGGTATACCTAGGCACACAATAACAGATCCCGTGTTATAGATAAAGAGTTTACGTCATCGTTGAACGTAAAGTTCTGCATCTAAAGGCAGTCATCATCATAGTCTATAATGGATCTAATGAGGTACTTATAGATTATTTATTATCATTACTTTGGCTAACTATGGTAAACTTTTTGGTAAACTAAAGGTGCGTACGAACGACCCAACTTGACAACCATTCTGTAGAGCCGATCCGGGCGAGTCTCAACAGATTGACACGTGAATAGATTGGTTAGCTAATATTCACGGCTCTACAAATACAAATACACTGGTTTGATATTCTTTTGTCACTCCACGTACGGAAATTCAAGAGTTGGCTCATTCCTCACTTTATACATCAAGGCACCCATCTTTATTTTGAGAATTATAATATCACTAGCTTCCGCCCGCGTTTTTCGGGATTATTCATATAAACTTTCCTCTTGAATCACTCTATCTATTAAAAAAATCGCATCAAAATCCGTTGCGTAGTTTTGAAGATCTAAACATACATAGGGACTAGGGACAGACAGCGGAAAGCGACTTTGTTTTATACTATGTAGTGATTGTCATTTCGCGCTTTTGACCTTAAGCATTTAAGGTCAAAAGCGCGAAATGACAATCCTAAACGATTTTACCTTCAACGTAACCTCAAAATCGGTGATACGAAGCAGGGTACTGCAGAAACCTAGCATGTTTTCCGAGGCTATGGTTATCATATCATCAGGTGAATGAATCCATATCTGTAACAACACAAAACCTTGAGAAAAACTTGGAATACATGGGTACGTTTTTCATTTAGCTGGTATAACTATAGGAGCTTCATTAAAACTTTATTTTAGTCTAATACATGTAAGCAAGTAACTTTAGCACATACTATCCTTAAACTCGCTTTACCAATTCCGAAGGAAATCAATAAAGAAATTTGCGACGCTAGGGTAGTACGGCAGAGGTCGCGGATTCGACTTCCGCCCGTGTCTGTTGTTGTTTTTAAATGTTTCTCTATTTAACATGGAAAGGACCCTTACTTGGATTGACAGCCATGCAGTTCAGTTTTGCTGCCCTAGTAACTTTTCGCACGGATCGAGCTTGCAGTGTTTTTTTTAAAAACCTTCCCATGTTTGCCAATAACAACTGTACAAAATTTCAAGTTATTCGGATAAACAATGTGCTAACGCATAAATAACGAACAAACATTATTTTTATAATGTATAATACACACAATTATGTATAATATTTATTAGGTACAGCTGGCCGGTTATACCTAAGCATTTTACTAAGAATGAAGAAGAAACATTAGGTAATTCACAACAAGAATCGTAATATTATAGGTACTCACGTTAATGGATTGTGAAGCAGTAAACACGAGGCTTGGAAGACCAGTGTTCCTATTGATGCTGAGACTGTTCTCGTGTCCGGTCAAGCGTGAGTTGAATACGAAACAAGTACCAAACTCTGTAGTGATCGGCAAGAACCTAGAAAGATTAAGTTTCCGCTGTTAGGCTACGTACGCACAAACAGGTGGCTTGCTTAGCACCTCAAGCCTAGCGAGTCACCTAGCGAGTAGCAAGGTAAAACGAACGTTTTAGAATGTTCGCGACCGGCCGCACTGCGCGCTGAGGAGCGACAAGCTAGGCGCCAAGCACGCAGTGCGGCCGGTCGCGAACATTCTAAAACGATCGTTTTACCTTGCTACTCGCTAGGTGACTCGCTAGGCTCTAAGCGCTAAGCAAGCCGCCTGTCTGTGCGTACGTAGCCTTAATGCGTTTCACGCATCGAATTATACTTAGAACATTTTAATTAGTAGAATTGCCCTTCCGTTCATAAATGTTTAAACTTAACCATGCAATATTAAGTATTTAATTAAAACAGGTCCTGAACAGCTCAGAATTTAATTTGGCTCGAAACTCGATCATGATGGCCTTAATATTACCATTTCAACTTGTAAAGTGTAGCGTTTCATTTTGTAGCGTGGAAACTGGAAACTGAATCTAGAACATCCTAAACCTCAGTTTACACTGGTCGAGTGAAAGAGGTGAAAATGTTTTATCTTCTAAACTTGTAGATAGAAACATTTGGAATATAATTTAATGTTTCTTTAGATGCGCTTCCTGTACAGGTGATCTCTCAAGAAAGGTTTTTTTCCGAAACTCCACCCCAACAAACCAATTCCATCTTTATTCTATCAAGACAAAGTTCTTTCTATCCAACTCCTTATCTCTTCTAGAAGTTTGTAAGTTAAGAAGGTCGAGGGCAATAGCTTTTGGACGTGTCCACAAACATCAAAAATATTAGTAATTAGGACTGCAGTAACTGTAGGTACTGAAAGCACCATTAATTTAAATGTTTGACATTTTGAGTTTGGTTTCTTCCACTCGTACTAACTTACCAATGTGAACAGCGCTGAACTTTCCTGAGAGACGTAGACACTGCGGTTCTTACATAAGATTGGGAATGAAATTAAAATGAAGCTGTGTTTATTAAAGGACCCCAGTTTTTTCATGATGATCGATTAAGTTATTAAACCACTTAATCGCTTTTATTAAAACGCGTGAAAAGGTAACAAACAAACTTACTTTCGCATTTGTAATATTAGTTAGGATACCCAATATCACTCCCACAATGAAGAATAATCTAACGACACCTCATATAATTATGAAATTCATCAAGCTATTTAAGCTACAGAGCGTGCTAAAGAAATAAACAGGCACACTCGAAAACGATTACCCTCCTTTACAGTCAGTCGGGTAAAAAGGCGTAAAAGGTTGTTTTAATAGGTGTCAAATCAGTCATCATAAATCTTTTGTTAGTTTGTTTGTTTGAACGGGCTAATCTCTGGAACTACCAATCCAATTCGAAAAATATTTTTTTTATATGATAGCCAGATTCATGAGGAATAGTATAGGTTATTTAACATTACGCTACGACACTTAGGAGCCGAGCAACGGGGGTGAAACCGCGGGGAATAACTAGTTGTACATCAACGGTAAGGAAGTGCATGAAGTACATACCTTTCACAGCACGGGAAGGCCTGGCCATCCCACCAGCACTCCGTAAGCAGGTCAGCGCACTTCTTCCTGATCCCGTCGACCAGCTCCAGAAAGTTCTGGACGCAAGTCTTGCCCATCTCACATGAGGTACACGACCTACAGAACTTTACGTTCCGATAACTAACTTCTTGACTAAACGAGGCTAAACTTGTTGGCAGATTATGTCTAAAAAGAGATAGGTAATCAATAAAGTCTCCTCATTCGGTAAGTTAAATATAAGTAGCTTCTAAAAAAATATCTCCACTCCAAAGGGAGACAAACAGGCGTACGGCCCGCCTAATGATAAGCAGTTAACATAGCATATCTTCGGCGTAGAGGGAAAACCAAATAACTCATTTTTTCTAGTTACGAGTTATCGTAACTAGAAAAAATGAGTTATTTAGTTTTTCCTCTACGCCGACGATATGATGTAGCCTGTGAATCGCTTGCAACAACCGGAGAATCACATGCGCGATACGCTCTAGTGGGATTGCTCCGGATTTAAACGAGATATCAGATAGAGCACCTGTACCCTACCTGTCATAAAGATCTTAATCTCAATAGAATCAGGATATCGCTGGAGCAGCATAGATAGCAAAACGCTAAAGCGTTTTGCTATCTATGTTTTGCTATCTATTGTAAATTCTATTCTATTCTATTCTAAAATCTATTATAAATTCGATCAATTGTGCTTGTTAAAGCCATCGTTTACGATGGCTTTAACAAGCACAATTGATCGAATTTCCATCATAGGCGGTACTACGTAGTTATTATTCTTTGAGTTATTTGTGAAACCATTAAGTTCAATGTCTTTCACGATCTTTCCCTCAACGTAAGTCAGCAGTAACATCTGTATAGACCATCACCCAACTTACAAAGAATGGAAGGAATTTCCACTTACTGAACAAGGTACTTCTTAATCCATGCTGGATTCGCGTCTTCGCATATCGTCAGGGCTGGGAACGGGGTGTCCCACTCCAGGTAGTCAGTCTCTACGGAGTATGAGACAGCATCAGAGGTATACAAGGCTAAGGCACCTCTTAATACTACGGCCGAGCATGCGCAACAAGCCGTTATAGTTGCTAGCCAGAATAATCTGAAAATAATAATATGATTCTAGATCCTAGCATGAACACGATAGAAACGGGGTTTGTCTACAGAAGAATAGCCAAAGTGACGGATTGTAGAAATATTTCTGCCGTTTTATGCATGCAATGAAGATAAGACATGTTTCTATTCTTCAGTAGACAACATTCCAAATAAACCAAGCAAGGGTCACCGCGTGCTCAGGCAGAAGAGATAACGAGTTGAATAGAAAGAACTTTGTCTATTCTTTGGTAGAATAGAGATAGAATTGGTCATGCTAAGCCGGCTGAATCACATACGACAATACCCTAAAGGTACTTAAAGACATGATTATCTTGTTGTCATATGTGTGTCGTAAAACTATAGCTCAACAAACTGTAAGTAGTCCTGACCCTTACATGATCGTAATTTGGGTTACAGTATTATATTAGCCAATCTACAAACTGAACAAATTGTTCTGTACTTAGCTACACAATTTTTCTTTAGTTTTAGCCCTCCACTAAATTAACTAACACGACAGACGATTGGTGTCGGACTGCTGCAGTACGGTAGTCTTGCGGCAGCTGCAGTGTAGCACTGCACACCGCCGACTGTTTTTGCCGGTTTGGTTTTGCCGGTTGTCGCGCGACGCCCGGATGGCTGCTGCACGACAGTCGGATGGCTCTCTCGATGTGTCAAATGTATGAAAAAGAAACAATCGCCGTGCGCAGCGCGACATACCCCGATCATGAGTTTTTTTGACGTGTAGTATCGTTAACGTAAGCATATTTTGAATTGAAAATACACGTTTGTTACACAATATTTATATAAATTAAATACTTAATTAATTTCTCTGTATTTTTTAAAATGTGCAAATTGTATAAAATTTTATCAAAATGTTCCAGGACTGCTATATTTTAAATTCAAAATATGCTTACGTTAACGAAACTATACGTCAAAAAAACTCATGATAGGGGTACTACACTGCTGTCGATTACCGACGATTACCGCACTGCAGCAGTCCGGAATCAAACTCCTATGAATTTGCGGGCACACAATATCATTGACAAGCGAAGTACCTTTTAAATAAGGGCGTAGGGTCCGGAGTAAATACATAGCCAAGCCATTGTAAGCTTGATTTATCACTTAAGTACTGTATTTTGTCTTTCAGTCGTATTAACAGCGTACTGCGATTTTCTTCATGACACATTTTCTTTCAATTAATTATGTTAGTCCTTATAACTTTCACAATAAAGTGGATATTCCTTCGCATTGGTTTTTATCTAATTTATGACACCAATTACACCGTTCCATGAATAAAGTACCTATCTGTTCCTAGTTTCGGAATTAATTCAATTGCTCTTTTTACCTAATGGAACATAAAATTAAACATGAATGAATATTGAGCGTATTTAGATGCCTTTTCGCACGTGCATTTTATCACAATTCCCCGACTTATTTCGAATTAAACTGGAGCCCTTATTTAGATCAATTTTGGTTCCCAACCTTGTCTGAAACGAAATAGGCAATCCCGATAAAATGCAGGTGAGTCAAGCTGGGAATACTCCTATGAGATTCACTATCAAAAATAAAATTACAAAAGGTAGATTTGATTTCAATATAATTTAAACCGAATCACAATGTTGACCTCACATAATAATGAACAACTGAATTGTTAATCAGAATCACTGTTTCATTATAACAACGTTGTATTTATTCCCCAGTTTGATAATATCGTCATTTCCATGTCAGTATAATTACCTAATATACCTGTAATTATACCGAACACAATCGGCTAATGAACATCGGAGGTATAAACCTCCGATGTTCATTAGCCGATTGTGTTGGGTACACTGAAATTCAATTAACATGGATGCATGCAAGTCAAATATGATATTGTATCACAAATATTTATATTAACGTCATGCATGATAAAATAGTATAGTAACTTTAGTTAGATCGCAACTAGCGAACGCAATATGTTGCTATTAGAAAATAAGAAGGCGCTATCGACATAATCCCTTGATTACCTTGGTACCTACTTAGGGCCAAGTTCACCGACAAGATAACAGTCCGTTAAATTGAAAACGGCTGTTTACAATTTATCGGACTGTTATCTTGTCGGTGAACTTAAGCCGTAGTTCCTGCCATTGGTTGTTTAAGAGCCATATCATATTAGAACGCCAACAGCGCCAGCAGCGCTTCCGTGGCGTCCGTGAGACGCCAAACGGACCGCCAAAGCGGATGCCAGACGAGATTATCTATGAAAACAAAATGAACATCGAAGAAATGTACGCGTGTCGAGCGAGTGAGCTTGGCGTCCCGGCTGGCGTCGCCGCCAGCCCGGACGCCACGATGTTCATTTTGTTTTCATACTAATCTCGTCTGGCATCCGCTTTGGCGTCGCTGCTAGCGTCCTAATGTGATAATATGGCTCTTAAACTCAACAATTTTTTTTTTAAGGGATTTTATTACATTACATTATTGCACTACCTACTTCACGAATAGTGCGAGGTTCCCCGCTAAACTATTGTATCTACCTTACTTTGCTTGAAAAGTAACAAAAAATGCTTACGATTGTGGTTGAAATAAAACAGTTAAATGATAGAGCCTTTTTTTTTTTTTGAGGATAGGAAATCATCAAATGACCCCCCCCTCCCGCTCTGGGCGGAGCGGAAGGGAGTGTCAGACTCTTACTGACTAAAACCCACCCGTGTTCCTTCCTTAGCCCTTTTGTCCGGGTCAGCGGTATCCCTTCCGGACAATCCCGCTTTCCCGGCAGGCTTGGGCCCTAATGGGCCCCCTCTCTGATGCTGACATCTCTTTGAGGTGCGCGTGGAACACGTACGCGCCGTTCGGCACGGGAAATGATAGAGCCTAAGGTCCCAATTAGGGTAAAAAAATTGTGAAGGATGCGTTTCGTTTTAACTAAATTAGGCAGGTATGCTAAAAAAATAATGAATACTTTAGTTCAAGCGCGTTACTCCATTAAATTTAAACAAGATTTTTGATCTAAAGTTACCACGTATAAAGTTACCTATCAGTCAGAAGATTCTTAGGTAGGTATGTATATTTATTTTCTTATAGATAAGCAACGTACACATAATACTATTTTTCTTCCAGTTCTGCATACAAATAGGTGTCATTTCGCTCTTGATAACACGATGTGCGATAATATTAATTTACCTATTTGCAAAATGATAATTATCTACACTCCTTTCTTGGACTAGATACACCCACCCAACCCAAGAAATGAATGTAAATCCATTTCTTGAATTAAATGTATAAAAGTGTGTGGTGATGATTATTTTATGTCCGAAAGAATATTCCTGCAAAAAAATAATGTGTAAAAGTAAAGATAAATTTTTTTAAAGCAGTTCCTATAACATTTTTAAGAAATTGATCACTAGCATGGATACCCCTGAGCATAAGGATTTTTTTTATGATCTCACTATTTGGACCACTATACAGGATAGATAGAAAATAGTTTTTAGATTTACCGAACAAATATAATTATACTTAATTTTATTCCCTTTTGCTTTTGCCCGCGGCTTCGCTCCCGCCACCCCTTTTCACCCTCTTGGGGGTGGAATTTTCCAAAAATCCTTTCTTATCGGATGCCTACATCATATAAGGAATATGTCCTCCAAATTTCACATTTCTACGACCAGCGGTTTAGGCAGTGCGTTGATCCATCCAGTCAGTCAGTCAGTCAGGACAAAGCATTTTATATATAGAAAAAAGATGACGATGTAGAGGTCGAACCCAAAACCTCCAGCTTAGCAGTCGCGTTTATGACTACTTGACCGACGAGGTATAGAGTAACATTATCTACTTTTCATTCAAAATAAGCAATTTACCTACACACAGTTACCATGCTGACGTGATAAGATAGGTAAACATTATCATAATGGAATATTATTTTTATTATCACTTACATATTTATTTTTAACTACTGTGCCGTGTGAGATTTGAAATCACAAGATTGATACTGGAAGATTCTTATGGGATGGAGATTCTTTCATAGAACGTGCGAACGCTTGACAGATCGATTATCGCAGTTAGTTCTTCTGCATTTTATGAATCCCAGGAGTATGAGAAGAAATATATGTTCTTGCCATTTACTATAAATTATTTTGACATTATTATTTTTACTTAAAAACCAATTATAATAAAAAAACGTGTGCGGTCGGGGGATCCCCGTCAGGAACGAATGTTCCTTCCTCCTCGTATATAATAGAAAGAGACAGAGAGAGAGAAAGTCAGATGGAGGTGGGCATAACGCTTTTCCCTTACGTGACTATTTCTACCAGTCGACTCCTACCACTTCGTCCCAAAAAAAAACAGTTTCATCTTTCATTTATTTTTATTGTACGAAAATAGTGACATTATTATTTCATCTACAAACATACTTATCGTCGTTATCAAACACAAGATCGTACTATTACGTCAATTATAAAACAGAATGTAAACAACGACATTATCACACTGTCGCTCTCGGTTGCTCAGTGTGCGTTGAGTCGCGGCTGCGTCCACTCTTGCGCAGAATGCCCGAAATTAGCCGACCTTGATTCGGGTCACATATCTTTAAATACAGAACGTCGTTAGGGAAAATTAGTGATACAAATAAATATGATATTATAGTGTTGAATAAAGTGCAGTGAACATGTTGAATTTAAAAGTGGGAGCGAGACAGCTGATGAAATTGAAGGAGTTGCAATTCGATCGTGTGAAGTATCATTCCGGAGTGGGAGTGTTCGGTCATCGACCGATGAAAGTAAATGATGCTGGTACGTAAACAGGCAAGCGTGTAGATTATAGACAACAACACACATCTACTCAAAGAGCAATACTTCGATTAATAGTGAACGAACCTTCTCTTAACTATAATAATAAAATAAAGGTGAAGAGTTTTTTGTTTTGATTGTTTGTTTGTTTAAACGCGATCTCTGGAAGTACCAGTCGGATTTGGAAAAATATTTTTGTATTTGATAGCCTAATTCCCGAGGAAGGTTATAAGCTATTTAACATCACGCTACGACCCTTAGGGGCCAAGTAAAGGCAGGTGAAACCACGAGGCACAGCCAGTTATTAAAATATATTTGCGAATTTTGTTCCTAACCTAATAATCTTGACCTCTCAGTGTGGTATTGATTATTACTGATAAAATATCGGCTCAGCCTGTTATCATTTTTGTACTAGATTCGAAAGTATTGTCGTCGGTATCTACAAATAGCAAATGATCGATATTATAGATAGTAATATTTTAAAATTTGCTGAGTAATATTTTCGGAATTTGCAGAATAATATATCTATTTGGAATGTTCCTTTGTAAATACATTGTTCTATCTTTCTTTTTAGGTACATGTCAAAACAATGAAGCTCGTTACAATGACAATGATCCTTATCTTAAATCTTCTTACTATATTGCGTTGACTTTTGACTCTCAGAACATGCGCACACGCACATGCACGTCACATGCAATTGCTATTATACTTGCTTGATTAGTATGACAATAAGGAGATGTTAAAAAGACAATAATAGCTGAAAACAATATTAAAAAAATAAAACCAAAATATACGTTGCAAAAATTTTATAATTTTGTGTCAATTTAAATCTTATGTAACATTTTCTCGTTAACTTTCGTTGCTAACCGTACGAATTATAAAAATACCTATTTTGTAATTTAGATGTTCCCGAAGCAGTATTAGCGAGAAGAAACGGGAACTGCCGCGCTCAACGATTGGTGGATGCTTACAGAACACATGGACACCTGAGAGCTTCCATAGACAATGTCGACTATAGAAATGAAGACAGGTAATTACCGTGACCAAGAGCAGTCGTGGTCCAGTGGAGCAGTGGCTCACACTTTGTGCATTTTATCAAGTTTTTAATAACTCGCTTTCTTGTCTGTCTGTTCACGTTTTACCACCACTGCTTTAAAAACGGTGAAGGAAAACATTGTGAGGAAACCGGCATCTCCTACACACAAAAATTCTAAGACGTGTGACGTCGACCAACCCGCACTGGGCCTGCGTGGTGGACTATGGCCCATTCCCTCTCATATAGAGGAGTTCGCATTGTCCCGACAAGTATATCGTTTAATCGCGACGTATTCGGGCGAGGCAAATGCCTATCGCGGTACTGCCGGTAAATTAGCATCATACATCGTGGGGCCCGAACACCACAGGCGCGAAATACGATTTGGTTGTATGCTAATGTAGGCAGTAGCATCTTTGATGACCGAACACGAAGTTTTTATCGCGACAACCTGGGGGCTTACTCCCGAAAATGATACGATTTAGGTTTTGTTTCTGATACGTTTTCGATTTTGATTCGAACTCGATTCAGTTGCGTACTCTTGAACAAAACCGAATCGTAAACCAAGATCGACTTACGATCGTGTTATAATAAGTAACCATTTTTGCTATCGTGTATTTTGACAGTTCTTTTCGATCCTGCCACTCGATCCACAGATACTCGATCCAGTGAGGAGTACGGATTTTTGGATCGTAACGACGGTTTACGATCGTAGTTAGTTTAAATTCGATCCACCGCACGATCGTGCGCTAGTGATGATTTCAAGAGTACGAAGTGACATAATTTTGACATTAGTTCGATACGATCCGATCGAGACGGGAGTAAGCCCCCTGATTCGAACTTGTGCTAAGCCGACAAGGCGGTCTATTGTGGTGAAACTGGCAAAATATTATAATCGTGTTCTTGTTACGACATTATCAAAGAAAGGAAAAAATAGCACATCCATTTGTCGAGCTGGCGTAGTACACTCTATTTTGCCAGGAACTAACCCTATATATTTTTTGTAATCTCGGTTCACATTTGAAAGAATAATCTCTTGCCGTAATAACCATTGGAAATTATCATCATCTTAAAATTTTATTCACCAAGTTTTTCCTATAATTTCAGAAGTATCAAAGAGCTTAATATAACAAGATACGGGCTTCGTTCTGAGGATGCTGTTGACTTGGGATTGTTATACGGTTATGACGGCAAACAGTCGGTGAAGAATCTTGTGGAAAAGTTGGAAGGGATATATTGTGGGCCTATCTCTTATGAGTTTAGTTATTTAGAGGTGAGTGTGTGTGAAAGCGGGTGACTAGTGGGATGACGGCTGATAGAGATGTATGGAAGAAAAATACATGCTGCGCCGACCCCAAAAAAAAATGGGATTAGGGCAGGAGGATAGTGATGAAGAATGTTACAAGTATGTTTTCAAATAACAACCACCCCTTACTCATTGGTCAACCCTTGCCTGTACTCACTATATAGGTACACCTTTTCAAATAAACTTTTCAGAAATCATTCTGGTTATTTTTCTCTGGCTGTTTCTGTCTGAAAGAATGGCGCGTGAGGTTATTAGCAACATTACTTGCTGTTTTTTTGGAGAAGTAAATCTTTGACGTCGATATGACTCATATTATATATATTATATTATTTTATATTCTCACTATTAGTATTTACTACTATTAGTATTATTATATACCCTTCATACTCGAAATATTTTAAGAGGTACATCTGTAGGTGGTAAATATGCCAAACAAACGAAATAAAAATTGATCTGAGGATTTTTTTTTTAATAAGTTAATTTAAAATTATTTGACACACATAAAAAATATTATTTTCAACATCCATTACGCTAGTTTTTACGTACCTTACTATTAATATTAGAAACAAGCGTAATGGATGTCGAAAATATTATATATTTTTTATGTGTCAAATAATTTTAAATTAATTTATAAAAAAAAAAAAATACTCAGATCATTTTTTTTTCGTTTGTATGGCACCTTTACCATTTCTATAGATATGCCTCTTAAAATATTTCGAGTATGAAGGGTAGGACCCTATATACTCATAATAGGTCTTTACCTATGAAATTGCCGTTTTGTATGAAAAAATTTAAACGATTTTTTTTCATGTATTTTTTATTTGTATTAATCGAAGTAATCACCCATGCAATCAATGCATCTTTGCCAATGCAGTGGCAGTTTATGGATGCCCTTCTTAAAGAAATCAGCTGGACGGGAGGCAACAAAAGCTTCAAAAGCATTTTGTACTGCCTCTCAGATATTGAATTTTTTTCCCGCCAAGAAGTTATCCAAATTCTGGAAAAAGTAGTAGTCTGTAGGCGCAAGGTCTGGTGAGTAGGGCGGATGACGGAGAGCTTCCAACCCCAGTTCTTGCAACTTGGAGACCGTCTGCTGTGCAGTATCAGGTCGTGCGTTGTCGTGCAGGAGCAGCGGAGACGAGCGATTGACCAATGCTGGTTGGAGATGTGCCAGCTTCTTCATAATTGTGTTCAGTTCTTCACAGTACACATCTGCAGTAATGCTCACCCCGTTTGGTAAGAAGCTGTGATGAATCACACCGGCGCTAGACCACCAAACAGTGACCATCACTTTTCTAGGGGTAAGTTTTCGTTTAGGGCATTGTTTAGGTGCTGAACCAGGATCCAACCAACTTGCTGAGCGCTTGCGGTTATCAAACAGAATCCATTTCTCATCCCAGGTAACAATGCGGTTCAAAATTCCTTCATTTGTGTGTCTGTTGAGCAGTGCAAGGCACGTCTCGACGCGTACTTCGCGCTGGCGATCATTGAGTTCGTAGGGCAACCATTTGTCAAGCTTTTTAACCTTGCCAATTTGACGCAAATGGACCAATATTGTTTTGACGCTAACGTCGAAAGCTGCTGCTAATTCAGCCGTAGATTGTGTATCATCAGCTTCCACAATCGCCTTTAATTCGTCATTGTGGACCAAAGTCTTCGGACGACCGCGAGGTTCATTTTTCAGGTCGAAATTTCCAGAACGGAAGCGAGCAAACCAATAACAGGTGGTGCGTTGGTTTGTAGTGTTAGCTACGTAAGCGTCGTTGATGTTGCGTGCCGCTTGTGGCGCGTTGCTGCTACGACGGTACTCGTATTCCATAATTACTCGAATTTTTAACGTATCCATGATGACGAAAAAGATTGAAATGCGATGAAAATGTAACACTAATCAATAAACAAATGACTACTTTTGGAAAAAAAAATCCATGTTTTTAAAATAAAATTAATTTGAAATTAGAATTCTTAGCCAAACAAAAATTATTTTGATTTGAAATGGCCAGTACTGCAGAACGGCAATTTCATAGGTAAAGACCTAATATTATAACATATTTTGACTCAAATATCTCGATCATAATTTTTGATAGTGTAATACCTACCCCAGTTACATTTTAATTTGACGATATTAATGTTAAATTATGTCGGTTTGTTTTGATTGTAAAATTATTTCTTCTAGTTAAAACTTTTCTCTTTTTAAAAATAATTTTACCCATTTTTTTTTCTAGACAGAAGCAGAAAGAGAATGGTTTGCCGAACGCATAGAGAGTGGGAAAGACTCTATCGACAATTCTCGTCGAGTAGAGATCGTGAAAGAGTTACTCCACTCCCAGGCGTGGGACAAGTTCCTGGGTATAAAGTACCCCACGGTGAAGAGGTACTGCGGAGAAGGAGCCGAATCTCTTCTTACATTCTTCTCCAGCCTGTTTAGATTGACTACTGCTGGTAAGATATTTGAAATGTCGTTAGAAATGTACACAGGGTGGCTGGTTAAACAGTGGAAATATTTTAAGGGGTCATTGTACTCATCATTATGAACAACTTTTATTATGGGATCAACCCTGAAATTGCGAAAAAAAAATCAGCTGTTCCATGTTCACCTAAAACAACAAAATGTATGGAACAGCAGATTTTTTTTTGCGATTTCAGGCTTGGTCCTATAGTAAAATTTGTTCCTAATGTCATCATTAGGAACAACTTTTACTATAGGATATATCGAGATTTAACTTGATCCTCGGCGCATTGTATTGTACAGGGGTCATTGTACTCATGTACTTAAAATATTTCCACTGTCTAACCTGCCACCCTGTATATGGTAGGACGCCCTCCTCAGGCTAGGTGGAGCGACGATCTTCGCAGGGTGGCCGGTGGCTGCTGGATGAGAGTAGCCGAGGATCAAGTTAAATGGCGTGCAATTGGAGAGGCCTATGTCCAGCAGTGGACTGCTATAGGCTGATGATGATGATATGTATATTAGTCACAAGAGCAAAGTCGAGGATGCGAGACTGTGCGAACGTCTTTTGCAGAACAGCAATGCATTTAATCTTATCAGAGCTAACACACATTTAATTTTAATACCTGAGGTACCCAGTTAAGGCAGCTCCGTCTTTACACAAACCCGTAAAATGCACTAAGAACTTTTTTTAAAAACCTACAATAAACCTTGTCGCCCGAAGACACAAAAAATACTTAAAATATCGATAATTTTACACTGCTTAATTTTTGAATTATTTGATTTTCCTTTTATGACAACCGATAAAGTAATATGAAGGAAAATATTAACAAAGTTCAAAACCTAATTATTAATTTACAGGCCCTTAACTTATTAAGAGATTGAAAAGTTCAGAGACATAACATTAGTGAGTCTTGGATGATGGCCGCTGGTCGAACTCCACACAATATCCCGCTGTAGTCGTGCGTAGCGTTTTTACTTTCGTAGCGCAGCGAAGCGTTGTCCTTCGTAGCGCAGCGTAGCGTTGTCCTTCGTAGCGCAGTTCAATTCGTAGCATAGGTCTATCTCCATAACGTAGCTACCTTCGTAGCGTAGCTTGTTTCGTAGCGTAGGTATACCTTCGTATCGGACACTACGGTGCGTTTTTTCGTAGCATTGCGTAGTGAATTTTGCACAACGTGGGGCTATTAAATTCTTAGTAACCTAAATATGTTTGTGTTGTAATAACTCCCACAGCGAACATCAAGCTTGGTAACAGTATTGATGTTCGCAGTTCTTGCGCGCCCAGAAAGACCCTGCTAGTGCTCCTTTACGTAACACGTTTACGGGCAGAAAAAATTAACCTAAATGTTACTTATGGCAGAGATCGAGAGCTATAATATTCAAAACCTTGCTGTCCTTAAGCCAGCCTACATTTTTTTATTACATTTTCAGAAGGAGTAGAACAAGTAATCCTAGCGATGGCGCACAGAGGTAAACTGAATGCTCTGACTGGCGTACTGCAATGTCCTCCGGTGAAGATCTTCCACAAATTCAGTGGGCAACCGGAATATCCCATTGATGCGAAAGCAGCCTGTGATATTTCCACTCACCTTAGTAAGTTGTATAGCATCATTAACTGTAAGGCGAATCACACACCGCCCCGCGCTACGCTGCGGGGTGCGTGGCGACGGAACAAAAGCCCCGCGCGTGTATGCGTTTTCATCGTGTTGCACTACGCGTGATTTCTATACAAATACAGGTACCTACTTGCAAACAACGGAAGATCACGCACTCCCGCGCTACGCTGTGTGATGCGGTGCGGTGTGCGAATCGCCTTAAGGTTTGGAAAATTCTGCCGCCAAATTACATTACGGTGTTCCAATTTGAAAGCGGTGTTGAGACAGGCAGATAGGACTTTTCAATTTAGCTCGTAAAAATAAAAAAAACATTGTGCCTACGCCGTCTGTCCATGCGTTTATGACATGGCTATATCTTCTAAAATAACTAGCCAATTCAAATTTTCACAGAATAAGTATGGTCGCTACATACAACGGGAACTCGCGTACCTTAGTACGTGAGGCCGACTCGCACTTAACCGGTATTTTATTGATTACACTTTTCAGCATTCATTTTATTTTATTTCAGGTGCTTCAGTGGACATTCACGTAAACAACAAATCAGTTAGATTCTCGTTATTGAACAACCCATCGCATTTAGAGGTAAATAGCCGAATTATTTCCACAAATTGTTTAGATTTCGCTAACGGTATGATTCTATCTGCTTATTTTTTGTAATCAAAATCACATTAAGAGAGGATTTTATCTATACAATCGTATCGCTAGGATCGACAGTATTTAAATATAAGTTGTTTTTCTGGTCAACATAGCTTAAACGTTTTAGCTTAAATAGGAACATCTCGCAAAGGTTTTGAGTATCAAATCTATAATAATACAGGAAGACCAAGGAAATGATGGATGGACTGTGTGAAAGATGGTCAAGAAAGGCGGGTGAGTGCTAAGATGGTGACTGATAGAGATGTATGGAAGAAAATGACATCGTCAGTGGAATGGCAAAACAGCTTAACCGCCAAAAGAAAGATACCTATATGATTTTTGTTCTTAAAAAAACTTTAAATCTCATTATCCAAAAGTAGCATTTTGACAAGTTTAGCACTTCGGATAGATCTCAACTTACGGCTATACAATTGCAGCAAGAAATTGTCAAAAAACTAGCCCGTTTAACCGCACCTTTAGAATACTGCGTCATTGTCCTCCTAATTTCCAATTTAATCAGCAATGATGATTAGACCCCTTAGATTACGTTGGTTGGGGTAGTTGGGGACAATGCTATGTTGATTGGATAAGACCCGTCTAATTAATCAGCATGCCGCCGGTTTGATATCCTAAGTAATTGATGTCACTTCCCGTTTAAGACATTAATCTCTTTTGATTAATGCAATTTTCAGTTCATAGAACTGGTAGAGTTAAACTTTAAGTGAAAACTTTTAAATTATTTGTAAAAGCGCCCATACACGAGACGGTTATCGCAACGATTCGTCGTTTGATTACGATAAATTGTAGGTACGTACGTGTATGGCTATATCGTGCCCAATAATGTAGTCAAACTATCGATCGAAGATCATAACAGACAGTAGCTACACTGAGAAATCGTTCGATCATATCCTGTTCGCCACACACGTACTATGTGATCGAACGACAAAATTTGTCGATACGATCTGCAATGGTCGTTACGATAATTTTCTCGTATATATATATGGGCACTTTAATTAACTACGTCTTCTTTCTGAGAAATCTTTATTTCGGATTAAAGATTGATGGCAATATCTCTATTTTTAAATGCATGCTCATTTGTTTTGACTCGGTTTGGTGTTGATCACATCGAAAGGTGCCTTTTCTACGATCTGTTAATATTCAAGACAATTTTATATTGTAGGCAGCAAACCCAGTATCAATGGGTAAAACAAGATCCAAGCAGTTACGCCTGAGAGAAGGAGACTATTCAGAAAATGGAACATCGAGGTTGGGAGACAAAGTTCTGAACGTTCAGGTGACTTTATTTTATTCAATATATAAATATTTATGTAACAAACTAGGTGTTACTAGCTATATTTAAAGTTTCAAGTTTCTAGCTCATCGGGAATTGATTGCATTTGTACCGAACATACAAGCACACAAACAGACAGACAAGAAAGTAAGTTAATAAATACGTACGTACCTACGTATAAAAAATGGTACGAGGTAAAATAATGATAAGTTCATTGGTAAAATCTCAGATCATAGAAACAAGGAGACATGCCATCATAGCAAATTAGTACGGGAACAACTGATGCCACTTTTAGTACATTTTTCGACACAATTACGCGCATAATTAAGCGCTCCTTGTGAATAAAAAGATCTCCCACGCATTAATCATTCCGCACACCCTCAATCTAACACTGTTAATCGTCACTCAACACTAGCACTAAACTAAAACACTGTATTTATACCATCGATCGTGTTCGGTTCGTCGCCAGCGCATACGTTTTTAGTATGAGCAATATGTTCGAAATCAGGCATCAAGCTGGATAGTGCCTTGGCACATCTCTCTTGTTTCTATGATCTGAGGGTAAAATCAAGGTCGAGAACTCCCAGGCTATTGCCGATTTAGAAATTAAACAAAAATAACTGTGACCTTTTGTTAAATACTAAAATTTGTTTAGGCAGACGTTATTCATTCTTCGTTTTATTTTAAGAGTAATGCGGAGTTCTCACGGAGTTTAATTGAAAACTATGTATTTGCACTACAAAGTTGAACGTCTTTAAAAGCGTGTTTTTATGAAACGATTATTACCTAACAGCGGCGAAGGGTGAGGCCCGTAAAGGAAAGCCGGTACAATAAAATCTTAACAAAATTGTAAATAATTATATTTTATTTATGTAATACTTATTCGCCTATTCAAAATATGTAAATACAGTAAATAAACGAATAAGTAAGACAAAGTAAAACGGAATTATTTGCGATTTTGTAAAGATTTTATTGTACCGGCTTCCCTTTACGGGCCTCTCCCTTCGCCGCTGTTACCTAATGGTGTATTATTCTTGTTTTATTTTCCACAGATCCATGGTGACGCTGCTTTCACTGGTCAAGGTGTGAACCAGGAAACGCTGATGCTGTCACAAGCACCACACTTTAATGTCGGTGGGTCCCTACACGTTGTTGTTAATAACCAAGTAAGTGAACTACCTACGTCTTAATCAAATTTTTAATTTACAATATCTACCTATACAGGGTAAAATTAAAACCAGTGCGGATATTTTAGGAGGTGAAAGTAATCATGAATATGATCAACTTTTATTATGGGAAATAAAATGAAAAAAAAAACAGCTGTTCCATACATTTTGATCGTGTTGTAGTGCATTTTTGTAGGGAACAGCAGATTTTTTTTTTCATATTTCAGTGTCGGTCCCATAATAAAAGTTGATCATATTCATGAGTACTTTCACCTCCTAAAATATCCGCACTGGTTTTAATTTTACCCTGTATACATAACTTATTATCTACCATATATCGAGGGTTATGTGATAAAATCCGATAAGTATGAGAAAGAATCTTTTCAGATAATCGATTTACATTAAGGTTACTTTTTCATACTTATCGGGTTTTATCACTAAATCCTCGATATATTTCTGCACCTAAGCAGCATTGCTGTGTTCCAGTTTGAAGGGTAAATATTCATATATATATATATAGGTCCCGGTGGAATTACAGGCACATGACACATTTCAATAGGCCTATTGCACTGAGTAGCTACCAAGAGTTGTAAGTCAGTCGTAGGTACTTACGTTGTCGTACGACGCGTTGATTTTGATTTCGATCTGTGCACTATATACCTACCCTTCGTTATGGCAAAGCGTAATGCAAGCAATAATAATTGTTATTAAATATGTAAAATACTAGCACTTCGCCCGCGACTTCGTCCGCGTGTCCCACAAGAACTGTGCATTTTTTCGGGATAAAAAGTAGCTTATGTTACTCAGTGAAAATGTAGTTTTCTATTAGTGAAAGAATTTTTAAAATCGGTCCAGTAGTTTCGGAGCCTATTCGGTACAAACAAACAAAAAAATCTTTTCTCTTTATAATATTAGTATAGATAGATTTAAAAACTGACACGGGTGGGATTTGAACCCGCGACCTCTACCGAACCGTGGTCTCGCTCTAACCACTGAGTGTGTCCCAACAGCATCAGTTGAAAAAAAGAAAAATAAAAAATCGTACTGCTTTCACACAAAATTAATTAACAAAAGGACAAGAGGACCATGAAATAATATAATTAAGATAGAACAAACAATACTTAAAAACTCATTGCAAACTAGTTTTTCTGAATTCCTTTTATCTCTGTCTCATTCGTTTAGTAAAAGACAGCAACAACTTTAGTTTAACAACAGAATCAGTGCCAGTAATCCAATAAGTGCTCGCATGGGAATAAGGAATGATGTTAGTAATCAGGATAATTGAACTTCGTCTCAAAATTCTGGCTCAATATATTTTTATGAGCCCGTTTTTTAGGCCTCACTGACAAGGCCGATAAATCAGTACAGCTAACGATGTCAATGTTCACATTACCGTATAGAAAAAGCTGGGTCAAGCTAAGTGAATTGAAGCGGCCAAAGTTAACTCGATACTATCAATTAGAGGTTCAGATTTCATTAATAATGCAATAAGATCTGTAACAAAAAAGATTTTACCCCATCTTCACTTGAAAAACGAATCTATAGTCTATGATCAGATAATGCTAATGTCAAACCTCATTTGAACAAATTAACAATCAAATTATAAAACCACTGATTAAATTAAGGAACTTTTCTTCGTTCACTTATTACATTCAATATAAAAACAAAATAAAGTAACTCAAGAAAATGTTAGGAATTATTCTATGAACAAATGCAGCATGTAGGTAGGTTAAAACATAATAAATAAGTAGGTATATACATGGTGAAACCTTTAGTAAAAACATGGTTCTGCCATTCGTCACCCGCCAGCTTGTGTCGTAATAATAATGTTAGGACCTTTTTTCTGTGTCGTGTTTAATGGAAATTATGTAACAAAGATATAGCTTTGAATAAATACCTAGCTTTTTACATGACAATAGTTCATTTACTGAGTAAAATATATAATTTATTGTATAATGTATGTATGTCTTATATAAATAAGCGATGCTTGCAGTGGACTTTAGACTGATATCATGAAACAGTATGAACTCAATAGCAAGATCGTCAGATTGATAATTGGAAGTGAGTGAGTGTACATTCAAGTCTCATCTAATGCGCTAGTTGTCGTAAACTCACTCATAATACAAGTTTTGTGCACAAGATATATCTTAGGCTGAATTAGTGTTACCTTTGCGTTACGTCAACTGTCAAAACAGATATTATACGCAGGCCGTCTGGTTTGAAGACCTTTGCCTGCTTTTAATTGAACAACAATAATAGACAACTAGACAAGCCAAGCGTGGTAAACTTAAGCCGCGTTGACACGGTCCGATTATGCTCGGACCGAGTGGACTCGGATTCCTACTCGGACGTAACTCGTATTGTGGCAACCCGTAATCCGCGCTCGGATAATAGGTTGCCACAATACGAGTTACGTCCGAGTAGTCATCCGAGTCCACTCGGTCCGAGTATACTCGGACCGTGTCAACGCGGCTTTAGTTTGAACTTAGTGGTAAAATTTTTGGCGGCATAGATACGTTGATTAAGTAGGTATTATCTATGGTATTATACCTACTTATTTAATGGAAATCGTGATTGACCGATTAAAATTAGGATTTTATTTATTCACAAGACAAGAATATTTTGTTTTTATTTTGACTGCGTTTAAGACGTTAACTAACCACTAGTACAAAGGAACCTAATTATAATTTAAAAAACAAATAATAACGCCTACCACAAACGGCGGTTATTACAAGAAGTAGGTACCGCACTTATAATATTTATAATTAAGTAGGTATAGTTTATTTTAATGTTAGTAATGGTAAAAAAGGAACCCTTATGGTGCGACTTCGTCTGTCTGTCTGTCTGTCTGTCACACCTGCTTATTTCAGCATCTTCTAAAGCTATCGACTTGAAATTTGAAACAGTTATAAAAAATGCTTGCCCAACTTTATTGCAAATGAAAAAAGTCAAAAAATATTTTTATTTTCATTGCAAAAGGGGCCGGAGTGGGGTTTTTCACTTTATACATCCAAAAATGATACGGAACCCTCGGTGCGCGAGTACGACTCGCACTTGGCCGGTTTTTTATAACTGTCATTTTATTTCAGGTAGGGTTCACACTGCCGGCTCTCCGCGGTCGATCTTGTCGGTATGTGACCGACCTAGCGAAGGCCATATCAGTACCAGTCATCCATGTCAATGGTGATCATCCTGAGGTAAGAACTATATTTGTTTTCGTTATTTAAAGGGCTCTGTTGCTCATGAGCTATGTTGTATTATTTAAATTATTGTTTTGTTACAAAGTTCCTGTCTTTCCTGATAGAATACCATTTAGGTATGCTCTTTATTTTTTCGAATCAGCAGTGATAGCCTAGTAGTCTAACCATGTGCCTCCCACGGCGAATGGTTCGAGTTCGATCCCGAGGCAAGCACCGCCGACTTTTCGAAGTCATGTGCGTATTAGAAATTAATTATCACTTGCTCTAACGGTGAAGGAAAACATCGTGAGGAAACCGGCATGTCCTAGAACCAAAAATTCGAAGACATGTGACGTCCACCAACCCGCACTGGGCCCGCGTGGTGGACTACGGCCCACTCCCTCTCACAGAGAGGAGGCCTGTGTCCCAGCAGTGGGAACATTATAGGCCGATTATGCTATGCTTATGCTTTATTTTTTGGGTGTTGTAACAAGCTATTTTTGATGATCGGGGTGTCACCTGGCTCCTAATCATTAAACCATCTTCCGGACATTAACAATTATAATTAGTTACTAGCACCATCTAGGAGGTGTCTATACCTAGACCACATGATCGTATCTACGAATTAATCAAAATTATAATTTAATTTCAACTTTTTGCTGACCTCTGATTTAGTTGTGGTATCACTTCTGCACTAACTAAAAGGACTTATAACCTTAAACGTGTATGAATTCCTGAACGTTTATCGAGCTTTCATAGCGGTTCATTGTTTGAGAAAATAGTTTCGCAAAAATAATTGCCTCGTAGTCGGTCACACGCCTTTTCATTATAACATAAAACGGGGAAAACACTTCCATTTATTAAAATGTTTATTAAAATCGTGATATAAGATTGTTTATTGAGATTCTAGGTACTTATTTAATTTTCGGGTTAATAGGAGTACTCAATAGTCCATTCAAATTAATTTATGTAGTGATAAAAAAAATGTTCTATCTAAAATGCTCTTATTTTTATCATTCGCGCGGTCTCGCCCATAGAATTGACTCCTTGAATTATTAGATTTTCTTATCACTGTTATGAATCTATTATTGAAGATCCACCAGACTAGAAAAAGGTGCAAACACTTAATTTGGAAAAAAAACAATAGTTAAAATATCGTTTGAGACTAAGGCTGTGTCCCCAGTAGGCAAACTGTTAGCGGCCGACTGAGTTTGCGCTAACAGTTTGCTTATTGAAGGGCGTACTAAACCGATACCTATACGCTGCAAACTCAGTCGGCCGCTAACTGTTTGCCTATTGGGGACACAGCCTAAGAATTCTTTAAGCTAATTCTATGGGCCTAGTTTAATTTAAAGTAGGATTAATCAGTGTCGTCAATATACGTAAAAATCGTGGTTACTTTACTATTCTATAAAACAGTTTTATACCAAAAACAGTATAAAGTCAAAGTTTACAATATACCTATTTCTCTTCTCGAGTTTTTTTTATTTCATCATGTTGTTCCTGGAGGCTCCTTCAGAGCTAGCTGAAGACCAAAGAGTAATCTACTCCGGGACAATCTCTTACACACCCTGATTCCTCCCCTTTATCATGATATTATCATAATCAATTCAATCTCTACACAAAAAGTTCGAAACAGGGTCGGTCTCGTATCAAAATGTCATATTAAATTCACATGAAGCCACTGTACCTACCTACCCCATGAAAATATATTAACTACGATATGCAAAACACAATCGCGTTCCTTAGTTTATGTCATACAGTCAGCGACAGAAGTAGCTCAACGCTAGGCACAAAATTTATAAGTGAATTTCTATATTTGTATCTTTAAATCTTGTGCTGAAACAATTTTGTATCTTGTCACTTGTGTAGCACGCGTAGCATGACCCCTATAGCAATAGGTTTTGTCGACAGAAGAATAGACAAAATGTTAGATTGTAGAAAGGTTTCTACCGTTTTCTGCAAACAATAAAGAGAAGAAATGTTTCTATTCTTCAGTAGACAAAAGTCTGGTACGCCAAGCACGGTTCTCCCCGTGCTCGAGCAGAAAAGATAACGAGTTGGATAGAAAGATCTTTGTCTATTCTTTTGTAGAATAGAGAAAAAAATGGTAATGCTATGCTACACGTGCTGGCAAATACTATTATGTTTAATTATAGACTTATTTTTTTTAATTTACCCTTTAATGTTATATTTTGTTCATCTACTTCTGCCGCTGACTGCACTCCTATATTTGTCTCGCTTTACCAAAGTTTCCCTTTGTTTAACTTCCAGTTAGTCGAGAAGGCTACGAACATTGCCTTTGAGTACCAGCGCAAGTTCCGCAAAGACGTGTTCATTGACTACAACTGCTTCAGGAGATGGGGTCACAACGAGTTAGATGACCCCACGTTTACCAACCCTCTGCTTTATAAAGTAATTCATAATAGGAAGTGAGTAATTCTGAAACGTTTTGTCTGTAAATAACAATATTTTTGTAATACCGTTCATCGGTGAGCTGTGTTTTCTGTGTGAAAAATTGTATCGTTCAAGACTAAAAGTAATTCGTAATAGGTACCGTACGGGACTCACTATTATCGGTAGGAAAGAAAGGGGTGAGATCCTGTTCGATCCCCAGGTCTGCTAATGTACCTATTACTTATTGAATTTTCTATTAGAAAATTTTCAGTAGCAGCTCGGAGTCTAGATTTGTGTCCGGTTATTTTTTCCGCCTCTACACACAAATGGCATCAGCTGATCGAGTCAATTCGCATGGAGAGTCGAAAAAATTTGGCCGATTTTTTTATTTGACCTACCAAACTGTTATGTACCTTATATTTTCAGATCAATCCCAGATGTGTATGCTGACAAACTGGTGTCAGAAGGCGTCTTAAACGAAGACAACGTAAAGGATATTTTGGCAACATACACCAACTACCTCCAGACGCAGTATGAGGCTGTTGCGGCATACAAACCTGAGGTAAATAGCTTAATAGCTTACTGCCAACCAATAAACGTGCTACCTCTACCTGTTTATGTATTGCCACCCATAGGTATACAGGGTGGCAGGTTAGACAGTGGAAATATTTTAAGGGGTCATTGTACTCATCATTATGAACAACTTTTACTATGGGACCAACCCTGAAATCGCGAAAAAAAAATCAGCTGTTCCATACATTTATGTTCACTTAACTCAACAAAATGTATGGAACAGCTGATTTTTTTTTCGCGATTTCAGGGTGGGTCCCATAATAAAAGTTGTTCATAATGATCAGTACAATGAGTCCTTAAAATATTTCCACTATTTAACCTGCCACTCTGTATATGTGTAATTGTGTTGTCTTGTAGCACCACAAGATCTGATTCCTAGCCAGGAAAATTGATTTTGCAATTAATATCTAATGATGCTGTTTTAGTTTTTATCAAAATCGTCCACGACTCCTGTGGGTAAGTCTAGTATTTATCGCTATTTTTTATACTTAGCTTCGGATCGGGTCATCCGTCCGTCATCCAATTATTTGGGCAGGTATAGGTCCCGGCGTGGTCCGGGCGTCAGTTATGAGCACAGATCGGGCATGTACATTTTTGGCCCAATAGACAATAGACAGTTAACAATACGTAATAGAGAATAGTCCAATAGATGACGAGCATCAACTGACGAACCAATCACATGCAGCCTCGGCGCCCTTCGTCTTCTTCATTCCACCAAAGAGACCCGAAAATCAGCTAATGCGCAGGTAACGTTTGTGTTCATGCATGACTGGTGCCGGTACCTTTACACAAAAAATCGCAATCAAAAGTATCAAAAATCATAACAGCACACGAATATTTTAGTCCGAAAATCAAACCCAGGACCCTTGTCACGAAGCTCTGACGCTAAGCCTAAGTACGTCATTTACGTACCTACTCAACTCTCAGCATAAATAAATTGTTCTCATTTACTTGGAGATTAAACTCATGAAATATGTAAATGTGGTTCTCAAGTTTAGAAGGAACGGTATTAACTTTTGATGAGCGTGAGTAACTTTATCACTGTGAATGAATTACAGTGGTTTTGGTATTCTTGTTGTTTCATCTTGGCGTACAACTTATGGCCATACCTGTAATGATAATTTATTTATTTTTAGGTACCAGAGACTAGTAGACTTTATCAGCTTCGCTGAGACTATTACGTTATTATTCGAAACTTAAAGTCATAAAGATTATTTTCTTTCTATTATTCCGTAGACTTCGTTCTTGTTATTATTCAGAATTCAATAACCTTATACATTATTAATATGAGCTTGGAATATCTATATACCTTTGTTATTTCCGCTTGAAGTCCTGCTCACTCCCTGTTGAGGAAGGAAGACGAGAATAATGGACCTATTATTATTTAGAGCAGTAGTTATCTTTTGTATCCATTGTCTCCGGGTGCAGGGGTTTTCTATTTCGTGAAGGCGATGGCGAACAGCGATTCGCTGAATGAAGGATGTGGTTTTATTTTCCTTTATTAGGGAAACCAACAGATGTAATCACTAACATAACAATACAAGTTTTACAGTATCCAGACACAGTTTCCACAGATTACAGTACAAATAAATTATAAGCGAACAACCACCAGAATTATAAGCTAACTACAACCAGAACCAGAACATAATTATAGGTGAGGTTATTTAAATTTAAATTGGACACAGTCATGCAAGGAAGGTTTAATCCACAGCAAACCACTTTTGGGAAATCAGCGTTCAAAGGTTTTCGTTTTTGCTATACGGGGTGTAGGTAAGCGACAGCGCAACGAAAACTAAAACCACGGGTCTATACAGCACCCTATCCCGAACCCCTCAGCGGCAAAATTCCCCTCCGGTCCCCTAATTTTTTTTTTCTTTACCACTATTGGAGATTTTGTAATTCGTTAAAAAATCTCCAAACAAAATCGCATCCTCCCTTCAAGTTTAAGATACTTAATTACAGAACGATACTCGAGCACAGATCTCTGCTTGAGCATAGATGTCAACCAATCAAATGGCTTTAAATGTATGCTCAAGCAGAGATCTGTGCTCGAGCGTCATTCTGTAATACGGGCCTTAGTCTAGTTCGGTTCCTGCTTGGTATATCATGCTGAACAGCGATTCGCTGGATTGAAGAATACCGTTCGAGACGATACGTACCTAGTCTATTTCTGTCCGCCTGGTATGTTCTCTTATGAGTTTAATCATAACAACATTAAAATAATCAATGTGAAGTACCTAATTACAGTAACATAACAACTAATCAAATATCGAGCAGGCAGATACTCCTAACAATTAATTTTGTGAATAGAACTTAATGACCATATTTTTATTTAACTCATCAATGTGAATTCAAGGGGCCTACCTTAAGTTATAAACTTTACTCTTGTCACACAGCAGTGTCTTGTCTTTTAGGTCCCAAATTCAGACTTTTCGTTATTTCTGCAATTACAGATAAGATTGAATGTATCTAATTTATTGTTTGGGCCTTTTGTTGGTCCGTCCTTATAGCTGTATCTAAACTTCGTCGCTGCCAACTTGGTGTTATCTGTGTTGTTGTAGTTTCTGCGTTCGCTTTTAATTAGTCTCGGCCTGACTTCCAAACTTTGTCTTGGAGACAAAGAAGGCGTGCACTTAAAACGCCAGTCCTTGTATAACATCACGCTTCTATTCACCGAAGTGATAGGCAGAGGTGTATATTAAACAACACCAACGTTTCGGCAATTATGTTGGAGTCATATAATAAATAGGTGGCGAACCTATTGCCAGTAACCAGGCATAAACTCTGGGATGCTACGGAGAACTCCCGAATGGAATCACCCAATAACCCTTTGCCGCAACCGGGGATCGAACCAAGGAACCCACGCTTAGCAGTCACGTTTACGACTTTGTGGCAGGGCTTGAAATACCAGTATTCTCAAGAACCGATACGCAAGTAACCTAATGATAAATACCGGTATAACAACCGAAAATATAACTTTGTATTTCATATTTTCAAACATTAACTATGCCAAATCTTACATTCCTTCGTGCGCACAATATGCTTAAAAAGGGTACAAAGTTTTCTCTTCACGTAGGTATTAATAATATAGATCAGACCGTCACGAAATTCTGTATTTGATTTCAACATCAATCACAGTATTTTCAGTAACGCCCTCGATTGATTCATTTAATTGGTGCTTGATGTCTCTGCCATTTTGCTCTAGAGTACAATAAATCACGGACTTTATGTATAAAGTTCGTACCTACTTCATGGCGAATTTGCGAACGCGATAATTTAATATATCCATCAAGTTCATATTCATCATGCCATTTTAAATCCCATAAATTTCTAAGTACCTAGTGGGAGTTTTTCTAACATATTCGATCCCGTAACCGTTAATTAAGGTCATAGTCAACAACCAATCGAAAGTAAAGACGTTAACGCACTTGATTGGTTGTTCAAATCGCGAGATGTTACTCGATTAACGCGATGGTTTGCATCTCGCACTATGCACGCACTCAGACTCCAATTCTTTTTGCAAGCTATATTTTTAGCGGGAACCTATGCAAGCCTGTCTACTGTACCGACACGCGTCACCGCGAGAACTGTTAATTTTTTTGCGAACGTTTGAGGGAGAATCTCACCGTGACATTCTCCCTCGAAGGTTAGATATCACGCGGCCAGTCGAAACAGGACAAGTCGTACAGAAAAGACAAACCGCGTCATAACACGAGAACTGCCAATCTGTTTACAGACTAAACAGACAGATACAGGTGCTGATTCTGTCGAACATCGCACTAAACTAATTTTAATCACACTATATCTCTTTCTTACAAATATCATTGAAAAAGGACAGCAAATATTTAGAACTGTCAAATTAGTCTACGCCCTTGTCATTTACGGGAAAATAGTCATGACCTTTTGCGATTACGACTAAATTGACATTAAAACTATTCAAGTGGACTAATTTGACAGGCTTTAATATCTGCTATCCCTCTCATGTTTTTTATTAGAAGGAGACTTAATAAGACTAAATTAGTTTAGTTCATAAACAACGGAATTGGCACCACAGTTGGAAAACATAACAAATTCTTTTTGGTGTTCGCAGGTAACATACTATCAAGAGCAATGGTCGGGCATGCAGGCTGCACCCAATGCTGTGGAGACGTGGGACACTGGAGTAGACCCTGGTCTACTTAAAATGGTCGGACAGGCGTCTGTCACTTTGCCCGATGACTTCGTAAGTATATCGGTTATAGTTCTCCTGAATGTAGATCGTTTTAAACTATATGATTGGATCATTTTGTTCAATTTAAGAAAATTGCTGCCTCGTTTTAATTTAACAGTTTTTACCATATAGGTACGTACCAATATTATCATCGTCCTTCCCCTCAAATAATACACAAGAACTCCTTCGCATAGTCCGAAGGTTGTATATAATATTGGCCTTCATTCCTCCAAGCATACAAACTCAATCGCAACGGTTCCAATCTCAGATCATAGAAACAAGGAGATTATGCCATCATAGCAAATTAGTACGGGAACAACTGTCGCCACTTTTTCGACACAATTATAAGCGCTCTCTGTAATTAAAAAACTGGGCAAGTGCGAGTCGTACTCGCGCACCGAGGGTTCCGTATCAGTTTTGGACGTATAAAGTGAAAAAAACCGGACCGCAAAACTAAGTTTGTTTGTGAAAGAATTTTGATGATTTTGAAAAAAACTGTACTAGTTAGGAACATCGTTTTATTTTTGGTGCAATATTTGGGTCAATTCCTATCAACTCTAATTATTTCAGATTTTTCACTCCGCAAACTTCGGAGATAAGGGGGGGAATGGTATTTTTTCAGACATTTTTCATCATATGTCGAAAACTGTGAGACATAAAATTAAATGAAAATATATTTTGAAATTTGCAGAACAAGCCCTTTCATATGATATGTCACTTGCCAGTAAGCCCACTTTGAAATTTTGGGCCCCCACTCCGGGGGCCGGAATTTTGCAATGAAAATAAAAATATTTTTAATTTGCAATAAAGTTGGACAAGCATTCTTTATAACTGTTCCAAATTAAAGTTGCTAGCATTAGTAGTTGCTGAAATAAGCAGGTGTGACAGACAGACAGACAGACAGACAGACAGACAGACGAATTCGCACCATAAGGGTTCCTTTTTACCATTTTGGTACGGAACCCTAAAAAGATCTCCCACTTATTAAAAATTCCGCACACCCTCAATCTAACACTGTTAATCGTCACTTAACACTAGCACTAAACTAAAACACTGTATGTCTTCGATCGTGTTCGGTTCGGTTTTAATTACGGTCAATGTGACCATATCAAAGCGTCGAGCTCAATCGCGCCTTGGCACATCTCCCTTGTTTCTTTGATCTGAGGTTCCAATTGATTCCGTATTTACCGGCGCAGATTCTCAATTGGTGCCAAGGATTACCGCTGCCCGGGGCAAACGACGACAGGATTAAATGCTGTTGTTTTTGTTAGAAACATGTCCAAACGATTGTTTAGTATTTGGAGAATACTTCTCTGTTTGTTGTTTGCTTGTCGGCTTGGATTTGCTTTTCAGCCAAAACTGTAGCCAACCGTATTTCCTTGCAATTTTTTTTTCAAATAAGGATATATACTTTTGTAATGGTATTTTGTATTTTAAAAACTAATAATTTAGACACTAATATTCCTAGAATCGTATTACAGAACCTAACTCAAGACTCAAGCATTACTTAAAACCAGTTTCAAGCTATTTGATTGGTTAAAACAAGTTTTAAGTAATGCTTGAGTCTGTAGTTAGGTTAGGTTAAACCCCTAGTCACCCCATCCAACCAAACCAAAATGCTTATAGTGCAACGCGTGGAAGTCGAACTCGTGACCCTCACCAGTCCGATGCCTATTGCCGCTTGGTTGAATATTAAGATAATACAGTACATATCTAATTAGTATGGAATGTACTGATGGACAATCCCTAGATACATCCCTGAAGCAATCTTGGAGGAACAATGCAGTATTCGCTTCGCTTGGCGTAGTACGGATCGCTGAGGGCGTTATCAGCGTTCAGGTCAATGCTGCTGACTATCCAAGTGGCCTTATCGCTGAGTTGCAAGCGTTGCAAGCTTGCGGTGTTGGCTAGCTTCAGCTAGAGCCTGCACATTGTTTATCAATATACCCTACATAAACAATATAATAAATTCTACAGGGTGGCAGGTTAGACAGTGGAAATATTTTAAGGGGTCATTGTACTCATCATTATGAACAACTTTTACTATGGGACCAACCCTGAAATCGCGAGAAAAAACAAAAGTTCCATAAATTTTGTTGGGTTATGTGAACATAAATGTATGGAACAGCTGACATTTTTTTCGCGATTTCGAGGCTTGGTCCCATAGTAAAAGTTGTTCATAATGATGAGTGCTATGACCGCTCAAAAGATTTCCACTGTCTAACCTGCCACCCTGTATAATATACCTTACAACCTAATGGTGCTCCCATATTGCTGTTAATAATTCTTCTATTGATTCTGAACAAACTACTTTCGGATTTCGTATACTTACCCCTACTAAAAATAATTTTACTGAATATAAAGCGGCCCCCTACAAGGTGTACTGACATTCATGAAATTTTGCACAACAGTGCCATATTATACATAATATCTATAAATGGAAAAAATTATGAATATGGTACCTAGTCTACTAAAGCCGTAAGGCATCCGAATATGTTGCTCGAAGTTCCTAAACATTTAACTAAGTTATTAACAAAACTTGGCTAACATAACGTTTGGAAAGGTCAAGTTTCAAACCATCTTATATGGCAACTCGCTAGACCTGACTACAACACGTGTTAACTATTCAAAGCTTGAAATAATATTCCTTTAAGTGAATTAATTTCAAAAGCTTAAGCGAAACTGAGCAAGGGTTATTTTATGGGTGAGATCTATAAGAGCGTAGGTTCTTAGATTTTTCAGACTTTGGGATGGCATACAAAACTACGATGCGACGTCGCATCGCAAAAATCTAAATACGAGCTCGCACGACGCATCGCATTCGCACCTGCGAATCGATTCGCATCGCATTCTTGCGATGTTACGTTTTTTGTTTTTTTTTTATCGTTTTATCAATAACAGCAGTGTAACACTCGTTTTACTATCCATGTCAAAGGTCACTCACTACCTAGTTTAAAAAATACATTTAGTATGGTTGACGATCGTCGAAAGAATAGTCACCCAAATCGTGGAAGGGGTCTCCCTTCCACGATTTGGGTGACTATTCCTTGCCGCTCGAAATCGTATCGCGCTGATTCGCAATTTTGCAAAGTCCCTTAACATTATGCAATCTTTGGGTGCATGCTTAGCAAAGTCTAAATTTACAAAACGACAACTTACGAATAACTGCTAAGCATGCATTCAGACGGACATAAAGGTGCATTATCTATTACTTAATACCGAATTTCTCATATGTATAACTCGTTAGTTAAGTCTGAGCAGTCTAAGTACGCTCTTTATGTAGATCTCTGCCTTAGCCATCGCGTTCGATAAGCAATGTTGTATGATTTTGATCAAAGAACGTGCGACTATGAAGGTTTTCAAAAATTGAATCTTACCAAATCCGTTTCCAATTCGCACCGCTCACCCGTTTCTATGATTGAACTGGCATATCCAACAAGGAATGCTGATTCAGTTACGGGCTGGATGAAATGCGTCATTCACACAATTCTTACCGCAAAATCGTTTGATTTCTCTCCGCATATCTGTAGGCAAGCATCACCTCTTTTTTTGTTTAATATCCCACCGGATGACCGGAATTAGATGAAATGTGGCTTAGATCTTAAGTTAGATCTCAAGCTACCAAACTGTGAAAAACATAGAAATCTGTTCGTTACTTTTTGCGTGATGCGCGCACAAACATACAAAAATAATTATGACAGCATTTTTATGAGGGCAGTAGCAGTAACTCTTCTATCTGTAAAACTTTGTAGTTAACTATGATAAAGTAAAAAAATAATGATCCAACAATTTATACAAATCATATTATAAATGTATATTTTTGCGAATTTTTAAACATGTTAAAGCCATGTTATGCTTATCTTAATGTTATTAAATATTAAGACATTCCAAAAACAATTGACACAGGCGGGACTTGAACCCGCGACCTCTGCCGAACCGTGGCTAGCACTCTCACCAACTGAGCTACTGTGTCTTCACCTGAATCAATTGAAATTTGGAATCCCTTCAATACGCCTCTTTCGAGCGTCAGCGACATCTATTGGAGAATAGTTACAAACTCCAACTCAATGTTTCCAATCTTTGCAGTTTGGAAGAACATGATACGATATCACCTACTATACATTATAAATGTATATTTTTGCGAATTTTTAAACATGTTAAAGCCATGTTATGCTTATCTTAATGTTATTAAATATTAAGACATTCCAAAAACAATTGACACAGGCGGGACTTGAACCCGCGACCTCTGCCGAACCGTGGCTAGCACTCTCACCAACTGAGCTACTGTGTCTTCACCTGAATCAATTGAAATTTGGAATCCCTTCAATACGCCTCTTTCGAGCGTCAGCGACATCTATTGGAGAATAGTTACAAACTCCAACTCAATGTTTCCAATCTTTGCAGTTTGGAAGAACATGATACGATATCACCTACTATACATTATAAATGTATATTTTTGCGAATTTTTAAACATGTTAAAGCCATGTTATGCTTATCTTAATGTTATTAAATATTAAGACATTCCAAAAACAATTGACACAGGCGGGACTTGAACCCGCGACCTCTGCCGAACCGTGGCTAGCACTCTCACCAACTGAGCTACTGTGTCTTCACCTGAATCAATTGAAATTTGGAATCCCTTCAATACGCCTCTTTCGAGCGTCAGCGACATCTATTGGAGAATAGTTACAAACTCCAACTCAATGTTTCCAATCTTTGCAGTTTGGAAGAACATGATACGATATCACCTACTATACATTATAAATGTATATTTTTGCGAATTTTTAAACATGTTAAAGCCATGTTATGCTTATCTTAATGTTATTAAATATTAAGACATTCCAAAAACAATTGACACAGGCGGGACTTGAACCCGCGACCTCTGCCGAACCGTGGCTAGCACTCTCACCAACTGAGCTACTGTGTCTTCACCTGAATCAATTGAAATTTGGAATCCCTTCAATACGCCTCTTTCAATTGATTCAGGTGAAGACACAGTAGCTCAGTTGGTGAGAGTGCTAGCCACGGTTCGGCAGAGGTCGCGGGTTCAAGTCCCGCCTGTGTCAATTGTTTTTGGAATGTCTTAATATTTAATAACATTAAGATAAGCATAACATGGCTTTAACATGTTTAAAAATTCGCAAAAATATACATTTATAATGTATAGTAGGTGATATCGTATCATGTTCTTCCAAACTGCAAAGATTGGAAACATTGAGTTGGAGTTTGTAACTATTCTCCAATAGATGTCGCTGACGCTCGAAAGAGGCGTATTGAAGGGATTCCAAATTTCAATTGATTCAGGTGAAGACACAGTAGCTCAGTTGGTGAGAGTGCTAGCCACGGTTCGGCAGAGGTCGCGGGTTCAAGTCCCGCCTGTGTCAATTGTTTTTGGAATGTCTTAATATTTAATAACATTAAGATAAGCATAACATGGCTTTAACATGTTTAAAAATTCGCAAAAATATACATTTATAATGTATAGTAGGTGATATCGTATCATGTTCTTCCAAACTGCAAAGATTGGAAACATTGAGTTGGAGTTTGTAACTATTCTCCAATAGATGTCGCTGACGCTCGAAAGAGGCGTATTGAAGGGATTCCAAATTTCAATTGATTCAGGTGAAGACACAGTAGCTCAGTTGGTGAGAGTGCTAGCCACGGTTCGGCAGAGGTCGCGGGTTCAAGTCCCGCCTGTGTCAATTGTTTTTGGAATGTCTTAATATTTAATAACATTAAGATAAGCATAACATGGCTTTAACATGTTTAAAAATTCGCAAAAATATACATTTATAATGTATAGTAGGTGATATCGTATCATGTTCTTCCAAACTGCAAAGATTGGAAACATTGAGTTGGAGTTTGTAACTATTCTCCAATAGATGTCGCTGACGCTCGAAAGAGGCGTATTGAAGGGATTCCAAATTTCAATTGATTCAGGTGAAGACACAGTAGCTCAGTTGGTGAGAGTGCTAGCCACGGTTCGGCAGAGGTCGCGGGTTCAAGTCCCGCCTGTGTCAATTGTTTTTGGAATGTCTTAATATTTAATAACATTAAGATAAGCATAACATGGCTTTAACATGTTTAAAAATTCGCAAAAATATACATTTATAATGTATAGTAGGTGATATCGTATCATGTTCTTCCAAACTGCAAAGATTGGAAACATTGAGTTGGAGTTTGTAACTATTCTCCAATAGATGTCGCTGACGCTCGAAAGAGGCGTATTGAAGGGATTCCAAATTTCAATTGATTCAGGTGAAGACACAGTAGCTCAGTTGGTGAGAGTGCTAGCCACGGTTCGGCAGAGGTCGCGGGTTCAAGTCCCGCCTGTGTCAATTGTTTTTGGAATGTCTTAATATTTAATAACATTAAGATAAGCATAACATGGCTTTAACATGTTTAAAAATTCGCAAAAATATACATTTATAATGTATAGTAGGTGATATCGTATCATGTTCTTCCAAACTGCAAAGATTGGAAACATTGAGTTGGAGTTTGTAACTATTCTCCAATAGATGTCGCTGACGCTCGAAAGAGGCGTATTGAAGGGATTCCAAATTTCAATTGATTCAGGTGAAGACACAGTAGCTCAGTTGGTGAGAGTGCTAGCCACGGTTCGGCAGAGGTCGCGGGTTCAAGTCCCGCCTGTGTCAATTGTTTTTGGAATGTCTTAATATTTAATAACATTAAGATAAGCATAACATGGCTTTAACATGTTTAAAAATTCGCAAAAATATACATTTATAATGTATAGTAGGTGATATCGTATCATGTTCTTCCAAACTGCAAAGATTGGAAACATTGAGTTGGAGTTTGTAACTATTCTCCAATAGATGTCGCTGACGCTCGAAAGAGGCGTATTGAAGGGATTCCAAATTTCAATTGATTCAGGTGAAGACACAGTAGCTCAGTTGGTGAGAGTGCTAGCCACGGTTCGGCAGAGGTCGCGGGTTCAAGTCCCGCCTGTGTCAATTGTTTTTGGAATGTCTTAATATTTAATAACACAAATCATATTATCAATATTTCACTGTTAAAAAGCATTGTAGCAACACCTTCGTTGATTGATTATACAGCTTTGCTCTCGATAGCACTTTAGCACGTTTTTGATAATATATCTACTAGATAAGTACCTACACGCTTCCAGACATTACCTACTAGTTCCGAACTTTAACGTGAACCTTGAATTTAAATGAATATTCTAACATTGACGTACTTATAGAATTAAATTCAAAACATCTTCGATACATCGGACCCAACACAACGTTAAACACTTGATCATCAAACACATGTAATAACAATTTCCTTGAACGAGGGAAACATCAATCAATCCAGTTGATCGGTCCCAAATTGTTTGCAGAATGTTCACCCTCACCTCGGTAAGACGCATGTGAGGAACCGGCTGGCGAGGCTGGCGGAAGGCAGGGGTATCGATTGGGCGACCGCTGAGGCGCTAGCTTTCGGTAAGATTAGATAAGTTATACATTCCATAAGTGATAGAATTATAGAGGTATTACACAGATACTGTCAAAAAAAGCTTCGTATTTTGTATGGAAACGGTCTGGAAATGCTCAGGCGCCGTTACAAGTGGGAGGAGGGGTTATGAGGACTTTGCCCTCTCCCCTCCCCCATCTCACGACTAACGTTCTTTACCTATTTGAAAAAGATGAAATGAAATTTTGAAATGCAACCTATGTAATTAGCCATTGTTACTTATATTAATAACACTGACATAATTTACACCATTACCTTACATTTACAAATCCTCATACAAGATTTTGTAAAAAAATACAATGACAATTGCGTAAAATACGATTTGCTCTAACCTGTTTTTACCCGACTGCGGCGAAGCCCAAAAGGAGGGTATAGTGTTTCACCTGTATGTTAGTATGTGGGTATGTATGTATGTATGTATGTATGTATGTATTTCCGTTTCTGTGTTCCCTCCTAGAGACTAAAAGAACAAACGGATTTTAACATATGACATATCATATTGACGTCGCGAGTAACATAGGCTATATGGATTATGAAAAAGCTAACATGGCGGATTTTAATCGCTTTATGTGAAGTCGTAAAAAATAAAAAAAATCTGACATGGTCATGTGGGGTATCAAAATTAAGGGCTTAAAGAGACGATTACGAAAATATATATAATATCTTATACATAAAAAAATATTTCTTAAAAAAAAAATTACAGAATGATTTTTATTTTCTTGTTACATCAGCATGTCCCGTATTAAAATGAAGGACTTAAAGAGACAATTCCGAAAATAAATAATATATGTCAATATAGACATCAAAAACTAAAAAGGGAAAATTAAAAATAGAAAATTAAAAATTTTATAAAAACCCGACCGCGGTTTGCGTTACGTCTTATCTGTTGTTATAGAACCACCAAAATAGAAAAGGAAAACGAGACATTGCAGTCGGGACCCAGTGTTTCCGGGTATTAATAATCATATAATGGGTCCCGACTGCAATGTCTTGTTTTCCTTTTCTATTTTGGTGATTCTATAACAACAGATAAGACGTAACGCAAACCGCGGTCGGGTATTTATATTTTTTTTCCAATTAAAAGTACTAGTGTTAAAGAACAAAGACTTCACTAATTCATTGAGACACTAAGTAATTACAGTGTAGATCGGAGACCACAGGGGATTACAGATCAGTTCATTAATTGAAACTTTGTAGGTCTTTAATTAAATTAAATCCAATCTGTTCGAAATGCTGCGATCTGTCTGAAATAAAGCTTAGGTTAGTTAGCTTTATCAATGTTTATTTAATAAAACTCTCGTTTCGTTTTATGTATCTTCGTATTAGTGTCCGACCGAAACCGAAACTTTGGGCAGAAAACGAAACCGAAATTTTCATATAAGGTCATAATATTATGTCCTTTTATGAAAGTTTCGGTTTCGGCCCAAAGTCTCGGTTTCGGTCGGACACTACTTCGTATGATTATTATCACGATTCAGAATCATCACTTATCTACTGTGTTGCTGTTTTCAAATAAATATTTAAATTTCTTACTATTTTTGGTATCGACAATAGGTAAGTAAAGGCCATCCATGTTTTGTCTTTCGAAATTTAATTCCAAGGACTTTTTGTCTGTAGCCTGTCTGACTATCTGATGATATCAATTCATTTGTTTCTGATACTCCCAAACATCGGACCATTTAAAACGAAAAACCCCTTAGATTTTTATATTGTCTACTATCAGCTATCAGTAAGTATGTGAGATGAATTGGTAATCAGACAGTACCGTACATTGCAATATTGCGATGGATGTGTTTGACCTTATATCATAACTCCAATGAAAAGCGAATGTTGTGATTTTGATTTTCTGTTTTTACCTGACAGGTTCCCTACTAATGGAGGGTCGTCACGTGCGCCTGAGTGGCGAAGATGTTGGCCGAGGCACCTTCTCACACCGACACGCAATGCTGGTAGACCAGGAGACTGAAGCCATCCACATACCTCTCAACCATATACATAAGCAGCAGAAGGGGTTCCTAGAAGTTAGTATTGCTGTTGCAAATCACAAACAAGCGTTATGTGACTTCTATGATGACATAAAGATTTAAATTACCTACCTACAATAATTGTTGCGCCTTAATGAAATGCAACAAAGCTACACAAACACCTTAAAAATATTTTAACTAAAAGAGTCAGTATTTAAAGCATTTGAAATAGACTGAAAAGTGACAAAGTTATACGCTAGTTCCATCCCCGCGCTTTACAAAATATTCAAATAATTTCTTTTTTACTAAATTATTTAAAAACAACTGGAATCGATTATCCTACTGATTTTGAACAAACTACTTTCAGGTTTTGTATCTTTTAATTTTTATGAATTGAGCGTAAAACTATGCTTACGTTTGGCGGTTTAGCCCATGTGTGAAATTTTATCGTATTTTTATCGTAAAAACATAGCAAACAAACAATATAATAGTTTTAATTTTTTTTTATTAGCACACATAAGGTAACTATTTAATTATTTTTTTTTTTTTTTTAAACGTTGCCCCACACTAGGGTTTCTCCTGTATCGTGGGTGCGTTTACAAACACAAATTCCGTAACCATAACACGTATTTCTGCGGCTATGCATTGGTTTCAAACGATGCATCCCACACGATAATGGAGTTATGTTCACTGTAAAGAAAAAGGACTTTTATTGAATCCGACCAACAGCGACACGATCGTCCGGTATTTTTTTTACGGTTTGTTCATATCAGCCGAATCAATCTATCTATGCCTGCTACACATGATGAGGATATGCCGGACGGATCTGGACTGAAGATGCAGCCGGATTTGGCCGTTGTAAGCACGTCGGTGGCGCTTCTCAATCCATTAACCACTCAGTTAATCGATACAATGACCCTACGGCCTCAACACCGGAACATGGAATCTATCGATGACAGGCCGCCTCCGGCCGCGCCTTCAGTTCGCGATTTTTTTCTAAAAACGATGAATTTGACCAGACAGTCCAGATCTCTCCGGCCACGTCAAAGAAGGAAAAATATAATTATTTATTTACGTCGACATGACGCACAAAAATTAAGTTTAGACACAACAAAATTTAACTAAAACCTAAACTGTTAGGAAGAAATGCGTCACGTTCGCGCAAAACGGTCACAATGCTATGACGTGCACGGAGCTGAGCTACAGAGCTGATTTTCAGCGGCAGCCGGTGGCCATCGTCTGTAGCCTCCTTAAATAGGGAAACAAAAAGCTCATAAAAAAACCAAATTCATATCGTTTTCTATTCCTATGCAATCGTTTTCGTCGACTAATGTAAAAAGACCCATAACAATACATTGTTATCATACAAATGCGCTTCCCGTTTCAGGTGGCCAATTCGATTTTATCTGAAGAGGCAGTCCTGGGTTTTGAATACGGGATGGCGTACGATTCACCGGATAATCTGTACCTTTGGGAGGCACAGTTCGGAGACTTCTATAACGGGGCTCAAATCATTGTGGACGCTTTCATCGCTTCAGGTGAATGTACGTATTATGGCTTAAAAGCTCATTTTTTTAAGAACATATATAGGAAATAATTAAAAATTCTCTACAAAACACTGAAGTACCTATCTCTTTCTCTTCCTGTCTGAAGTTTTTCAAATCATATCTAATAAAGACTACGTTAAAAATGTAGAAAAATATGTAACATTAAAAGAACACAACTGGATTAAAAGGACACAATTGGATAATTATTTAGATGTTATGTAAAAGTAACATTTTTAAACGACCTTTCGTTGCTGACCGACGACCTTCCGTTGTAAATGGTTTAAAAAAATACTTTGACTTTCTATTACCTTACCTACCACTGTCCTTGCCCTTGTCATTTCACCACGGACAACTACATGCATATCCCTTTATATTTCGTCGTCACAATAATTCAGATTTCTGTGGTCGTCTGCCTCTGTACCAGACCAGCAAAGGATCAACACAGTCACAAAATGCGCCTGCGGTATAATTTTCACCTACAAGTCTAAAGTATAAAAGTATACTGTGTGGCACACAGCATAAAGTTCGGTTCATCACTGCATTGTGAGGCACGGCGGTAGTCTGCTGGGCTAACATGCGCGCCGCGACAAAATTTTGTCGACCGTTTTGTCTCGCTCTTTCTCGTCAAAATACGAGACAAATGCACGATAAAACGTTGACAAAATTTTGTCGCGGCGCTCATGTTAGCCCCGCTGGTACTGAGGCGTTAAATGGACGACTATCGTAAGTTTTATCATTAAAGGGGCAGGTGGTTGATGTTTAAACTACACACATCTGCTATTTTTGCAAAGTTATATTCTTAAGTAAAAAAACGGTCGCTGTCTGGGATATAATTTTATTTAAACATTTATTCAAATTGGACTCCAGTTATGAAAGATCATACACTCTTTAAATTTCATTCTTGCAGTTCGAGAACCTCATTTCGAAGTCGTCTTCACAACTCGAGCGTTATAAAAGAAAGTCTTTATCTAATCGATTTAATGCTTTCTTCAGCTGTCGTCTCGTCTCTAATAGATTAAAAGTCTGCTAGAAATCGCAAAATGTTTCGTAGTGCATTGACATGAATCTGAACGATAAAATCTTTTGAAATTAGTCTAGCTGATGTATAGGGACTATACCTATCCTGAAATTCCAGAACCCCTTTTCTCATAAAATACAGAAGTATATCTCATAGCTTTAGTTTTCTGATTTTAGCAATGGATGCAGAAGGATATTTAGATTATTTAGTCTGAAACCTTCTGTATTCATCATCTGCCTAGCCTTTTCCCAAACTATATTGGGGTCGGCATCCAGTCTAACTAGTTTTGGCTGAATATCAATATTTTACGTGGAGCGACTGCCATCTGACTTCCAATTAATGGGTTGTGGAGGTCAGATGGCAGTCGTTCCACGTAAAATATTAGTATTCAGCCGCAACCAGTTAGACTGGAAGCCGACCCCAATCTAGTTTGGGAAAAAGGCTACCTAGGCGAATGATGATGATTTTTTGTTCAGCCAAATGGGTCCGCAGCAACGGTCTAGTAATGCTCCTCCCTCACGGGTACGACGGCGCCGCGTCCGAGCACTCCTCCTGCCGGCTGGAGCGCTTCCTGCAGCTCACGGACAGCAGGGAGGCGGCGCCCGACTCCGAGAACGTCTGTCTGCATGTCGCCAACCCGACAACACCAGCGCAGTACTTCCATTTATTGAGGAGACAGGTACGACAAAAACGACAAATTTTGGTTAATATAATGGTGATGATCCTCCCGAGCACTCCTCCTGCCGGCTGGAGCGGTTCCTGCAGCTCACGGGCAGTAGGGAGGCGGCGCCGGGCTCCGAGAACGTCTGCCTGCACGTCGCCAACCCTACGACGCCGGCGCAGTACTTCCATTTGTTGAGGAGACAGGTACGGAAAAACTACAAAAAATCGGTTAATATAATGATGATGATCCTACCAAAAAATCGGTTAATAAAATGATGATAATCCTCTTAATTGATGATGATCCTATAAAAAAAAACTGTATCATCATCAATAATGATAGTAAGGGTGATCCCTTATCATCATTATTGATGATGATCCTCTATCATTGTCATTGGTGATGATCCTATAAAAATCGGTTAATATAATGATGGTGATCTTATCGTCATTGATGATGACCCTATCATCATTGATGATTATCTTATCATTACCGATGATCCCATCATCGGTAATGGTATTTGGTCGTAGTTCGAACTAAAGGAAGAAAAATCCATCAACTTTGATTTAGATTAGTCTAAAATTGCACGCCACAAAATTTTCTATACAGTCAAGTGTAGATGATAACCAGTTTTAAATTAGGCAGACTAAGGTTTTAGATTAAAATCTTCGAAACGAGACACAACAGAAATGTAAGTTATAGTGTCTGTATTGCAGCATTTAAGCCGTTAATCCTTTTGTCAGCCAAAAGGAGACCATCCATTATAAATATGATTATTTTTCATCGTTCCCAGGTAGCAAGAAATTACAGAAAGCCTTTAGTGGTAGTAGCACCGAAAGTGCTGCTGCGATTAGCAGATGCCGTGTCACCCATGTCTGACTTCGCGCCAGGAACACATTTCAAGAACGTAATTGGTACGTATTGTCTGGTCAGCTGTTTATATGAGTGTACGACTGAACGCCGATTGGCACAACACCGAAAGACTGAACACCGACAAGACTTACTTCGACGGGACTCATCACCGACGCAACTTATCTCTAAGAGCCATATCACATTAGGACGCCAGCAGCGACGCCAAAGCCGATGCATCTGCGGTCTGACATCCGCTTTGGCGTCGTCGTTGCCGGGGTTCTAATGTAATATGGCTCTTAGAGCCATATCATGGCTCTTAGAGCCATATCACATTAGAACGCCAGCAACGACGTAAGAAAATATTATTATGTCAAGATTTTTCCTCGCTACATGGTCTATTTTTTTGTTCGCAATTATTGATTACCTATAGCCACGGCGTCACATGAGGGAGTCGGCTGTTCTAAAAATGTACAAAGATAAATTAGTTGTTGCCCGGACTTCGTTCGTTAGTTCGTTGTCGCAGCGCGTGCCCATATTTTGTGGCACGGGTTATTATTATCCGTCATCAACATTCCGCAATTTTTACCTATGTCGTATGCTAAGGGGGGGTCCGGACCCCTTAACTTCCATGCCTATAGCTCATTCAACTGTCTTTTTAAAAAATCTGGAACAAGAAAGAGAAAGAATTGCTTGCTTTGTATATCCATGTCGACATGATATGAAGTTAGTCGTACTAACTTCATACTGTATATCCAAAACATTACCACTTCTACGACATTATCACTAGCAAAGTTCTCGGAAAGTATTACAAATCAATGAACACGTAAAACATAAGAGAAAGAAGGAAAAAGCAACCACAAAACTCTGGGGAAAGCAGGAAAATGTACCCCTTTTCCGTAATTTGCTCCTCAACACGGAAATGTCCAACACGGAAATGTCCCGAATATCCGACAAATAAGTAAATAACCCAACAGCTAAACGTAGGCAGTTCTCAAGTTACAACCGAACAAACAAGTTGATTTATATAATAGGGTTGCATATAAATTATATGAAACATAATTATGTTAGAGAATAGGGAATAGCCTTTTATACAGGGTGGCAGGTTAGACAGTAGAAATATTTTAAGGGGTCACTGTACTCATCATTATGAACAACTTTTACTATGGGACCAACGCTGAAATCGCGAAAAAAAAATCAGCTCAATGAAGGTCATGTTAATATTTATCTGTACCAATATTATAAAGAGGTAAAGTTTGTTTAAATGTATGTATAGGTAAGGTAGGTAATCTCCAGAACTAGGCACTGATCCGATTAGGAAAATTATTTCACTAATAGAAAGCTAGTTTATCCCCGAGTGCTTTAAGCTACTTTTCATCCCGAAAAAATGTACAGTTCCTGCGTCACCTAGTCACGCAGTGCTAGTAACTAATACCTATTTATATCCTTAGAATTATATACCTAAAAGTATACTAGACTTAATAGACACAAGAATTCGTACGCCTCTAAAAAATAAAGTGTCCGCAGAATTTCCATAGTCCATACATCTTTACTTTACCCTTCAAAAAGTTTGCTATCGACCAATATAATCACCAAATCAAAATACCCTAATCGATTTAACTAGTACTTAATTAATACATTTTCTTCCAGGCGACACCCTAGCCGACCCGTTGAAGGTAAAGCGAGTGATACTGGTTAGCGGCAAGCATTACTACGAGCTCCACAAGGAGAGGGTTCGAGCTAAGATAGACGATGTCGCCATTGTGAGGGTTGAAGCCCTCGCACCGTTCCCTCTACACGAACTGCAGACTGAGCTCGCAAGGTTCCGAAATGCTAGGAGTAAGTTCATTAAGTTATTCAATATTTAAGAGTTTTCTTAAAAAACCAATGTCACGAGCGGGATTTGAACCCGCGACTTCTGGCGAACCGTGCCAATGCTCTGCCAACTGATTAAGTAACTAAGGGCCGTAAGATCAATCGTACTTTAAACCACAGAAGAGAGTTTAATCTCCCGTCTTCGATTGTTTCTTTGGGTTTTTGTATTAGAAAACAATCGAAGACGGGAGATAAAACTCTCTTCCGTGGTTGAGCTTCGATTGATCTTACGGCCCGTTCATTAATTTTCTTAAGACGGCTCTCGCATTTTGTCACCTCTCTCACTCGCACAGACCCATATTTTTAAAGAATGTTAAATGAGAAGATGCATTTTTGAAAAATGTAATCAGATAGCGAACTACAAAATAATACTTAGTTCCGGGTGCAAGTCAAATACTTAGACGCAGGCTTTAGTTCATGACGGCCGACGATATCCCATTGCTTATATCTCGTGCGGACAGGAGCGAGTATGCGTTATATCGACGGCGAAGTGCCAATACCTTCTATCTGTCATTTTTCGAGAAATACACTTTTTATGTTATGGTTTTTAATTGAAAGGACAAATTCGCATGAAGTTACACTTAGGAGATAGGAGGTATTGGCACTTCGCCGTCGATATGCAAATGCAACGTACACAAAGCGACCCGATGTCCGTATCACTATCACTCCACGTCTCTTCTCCAAATGTGTATTGCGAACCAGACTACAGTTGTGTATCCATCCATTATTCACATTGGCTGTAGTAGCCTTCGCTTCATCTGTTTCTCCCAAGAGATTCAATAAGCAAAGCCTGGCTATAATACAGTATACCTATATTCAGAAAATGCGTGAATGAACTAGTCCACTAACAATTTTGGCATCGAATGAGAAAAAGATCTATTAGTCACGAAGCATCAACAGTTAACAAACAAATAGACAACTTTCGGATTAAATAATATTATATAGGACTAGAGTATGTAGCAGTGGCGAAGGGTCAATTTTTGTAAGAGGTAAGTCGGAGCTAGAAATGCTTACCTGGCCACGAAAAGCAAATTATAAATATTTGACATAGTAGGCAATACTGCCTGTGCTATTTTTCAAAGGGAAGCCGGTAGGAATCGTATTGTAGGGACCCTTCACCACTGGTATGTAGTTATGTACCTACTGCAGTTATTGCTATCACAGCTGAATAACTTCAACATAACTGATAGTTTATAACCACTATATTTGTTGCAAAGTTTCAGATATGAACATGAATATTAATGGTCTCCATGTAGATTGTAACCTCAGATCATAGAAACAAGGAGATATGCCATCATAGCAAATTACGGGAACAACTGTCGCCACTTTTTGAACACTTTTCGACACAATTACAAACGCTACTTGTGAAAATAAAGATTTCCTACACATATAAAATTCCACATAACCTCAATCTTACACTGTTAATCATCACTCAACACTAGCACTAAACTAAAACACTATATCATCGATAGTGTTCGGTTCGTCACCAGCGTGTACGTTTTTATTACGACCAATGTGATCAAACTAAAACCTATCAAGCTCAATAGCATCTTGGCACATTTCCCTTGTTTCTATGGTCTGAGATTGTAACGAAGTTTGTTCACTTGAGCATAACAGGCTTAATTATAACTTTCAGAATTCATATGGAGTCAAGAGGAACATCGGAACATGGGCGCATGGAGTTTCGTGAAGCCTCGATTCGAAAATCTTCTTGGCAGAAAGGTAATGTTCGAACTTGTCCTTCGGGGAATCGGGGTTTCATGTAGTTAGCGCTACGGAATATGGGGTACTTTTTAGCGATTTTCACTCTTATCGGAAAACAATTTTATTCTGTTGGGAACTAACAAAGCCTTTATTCAATTCGACGAAACAGGTGTGTTTTACGTATTTTACTAAGACCCCGGGATTTTAAACAAGAATAGCTTAAGGGTCGTCCATTAATTACGTGAGGCGTTTAGGGGGGAGAGGGGGTCGAGCCGATTCTCACCCAATCTCACGTGGAGGAGAGGGGGGGATCTCGGCAAATATCACGTAATTTTTTTCCGCAAGAAATTTTACAAAGCTGAAACTAGCCAATTATCTATCTCTTTCAAACTCAATAAAAGTAATATTTACTCCTGGGTAGGCACTGTACATCATTTTGTGGCACTTTGCGATCCTTAAAGGGTTCGTATACATTCGTTACATAATCAGATATTCTGGCACAAATTGCTACAACGATTTCTGATCACTACGTATCGGATTCGTATGAGCAAATTCGGTCCCGACTTCGTAGGATTTTACGAACGTAGGCAGTTAGGCACCCTTGTCTGTCGGGTTATCTGATCACATTTGGATGTGATTTCACTCATATGATGTATGGCCGACCCTTGTTACATTTGGTCAAACCCCCATTCATTTGTTTGATTTATCTTTCCAATTAGGTACTTCTTTTTTAGGGTTCCGTACCAAAATGGTAAAAAAGGAACCCTTAAGGTGCGACTTTGTCTGTCTGTCTGTCTGTTTGTCACACCTGCTTATTTCAGCAACTACTAATGCTATCGACTTGAAATTTGGAACAGTTATAAAAAATGCTTGCCTAATTTTATTGCAAATGAAAAAAGTCAAAAAATATTTTTATTATCATTGCAAAAGGGGCTGGAGTGGGGGTCCGAAATTTTAAAGTCCCCTTACTAGGTCAAGTGACAAATCATATGAAAGGGCTTGATTTGTACATTTCAAAATATATTTTCATTTTATTTTATGTTTCACAGTTTTCGACATATGATGAAAAAAGTCTGAAAAAATACTATTCCCCCCCCCTTATCTCCGAAGTTTCCGGAGCGAAAAATCTGAAATAATTAGAGTTGATAGGAATTGACCCAAATATTGCACCAGAAATAAAACGATGTTCCTAACTAGTACAGTTTTTTCAAAATCATCAAATCAAATTTCCTTGTCAAACAAACTTAGTTATGCGGTCCGGTTTTTTTCACATTATACGTCCAAAACTGATACGGAACCCTCGGTGCGCGAGTACGACTCGCACTTGGCCGGTTTCTTTTAAATTCTAAACTAGGTCCTAAGTCTGACCTAATTATATACCTAGGTATACAATTAACGTACCAAGATTGTAAGCGCGGTAGACCATGCTTAGGGACTTAGGGTACGCCAGATGTGTTTACTAAACACACCTAAACACTGTTTAGCTCATTAGTCACACGATCAGACCAGTGTGGGCAAAAAGATAAGATTAACGATTAAATTGTTAGTCTTAATTAACGATTAATTTAATTAATCATCATCATGATGATAATGATTACGATTAATTAATTTGGGTCTGAGCCCATTCGCACCCTGTGCCCACTCGTCCCCTGGAACTTTTGAGGGGCCCATTCGTCCCCTGAAGAATATTTATTTTTATTCATTCTTCTAATATAAGTACATGTATATGTGTATACTGCAGCTTGGTAGTCCTGGTACAGTCGCGCAGAAAAGGGAAAAATAAAAAATATAGTAGTTCGGTAGATATCATGTCTATTTCAAATAAGATTAAGTTTAATAAAATGCCTCTAGGCTCTAGGCATTAAGCCAGTCTTAAAAATAATTAATCAACTTTTGGTTTCTTGTACATTTGTAAATGTTTAGCAAAATATATGATAACAATAATATCTTTATGCAATCAAATAAAACTGTGTAACTATTTAAATAAAATCCCAGTAATAACTGAATTATCCCAGCAAAACAGAATTAATGTTAGAACGTTCATTATTTTTGTACATTAAAAGGGTGACAACGACTCCACATTGAGCTAAAACGAAACACTTAGAATACAAGAACATAATAACATCCACTAATATGATAAAATTATATTGCGGATAAATTGCTATACATATTTAGGAGTAAATAATTTAGTTTTGACTTTTTCTCTGACACCGAAACATATTTCCTACATATAGACAAATAGAAACACAAAATTACACAACTTCTTTCTTTCACACACCTACACATACGCACACATAAACCTCACTCACATACACCTAGCACACATACAAAACATAACTATACAAAAGCACATCTTCACATACGGTACGGTACCTAATTTTATTTTAATTTTAATTTAATTTTATCTATACTTCTAGCTATTAGAATTTCATACAATTTAAAAGAACTCAACTGTCGCAATGTCAACACGTAAATGACCAAATTGTTACAACATATTAAGGTGCCCAAGATACAGGCTTAGCCTAGTTTGGGACCAAAAGAAACATTGTTTTAGTTATATAGAAATACTGAATAAATGACTTTTTACTTTTTTTTTACTTTTACTTTTTAGTCAAAATATGACTGTAGTATTCCACCATAAAGTGAATTACCATCAATAATAATACCAATCATATTCCAGGATTCAAATGAGATAATTCGATTCAATTATGTTAAAAAATATTATTATTATAATATTAACAGTATTGTTTATTTCGTTAGGCGAACTTCATTTAATAAAAGACCAAAGACATTGAACAGTCTCGTATTCGCAGTCACTTTCAAGAACCAATATGTCACCGAGGCAGCCATAACATACAAACAAAACACCTTATCTATTTTATAACCCGTTTTTTTAACAAGCCATTCGTAGAGATATGAAATATTACATCGTAAGCCTATCGACAGGTTATATTATTATCATGACGGATTATCATTCATCATAGCTCTTTTTTCAATGATCTGTTATGATTTATTAAATTAATTCCGTTAATAAACTGTTCACAAGTGTACTATGTTAAACCGTTTCTTATGTAAAATATAGCTAATTTTATCTCAGGGGACCAATAGGCACCTGAATAGGTGCCGAATCTTTAACTTATATTGTATATATATTAGAGAGGACGAATGGGTACCTTAAAAATAATATTTTTTATTAAAATATTAATTGGTCCCCTACCAGGAGACCAATGGGCACCTATATAGGGGCCGAATCCACAACTTTTATGCTGGGGGACGAATTGTAGGGGACGAATGGGCTCAGACCCATTAATTTTAATCGTTAATCATTAGATTCATTAGGTAATCTCGATTAAAAATAATATGATCTCATAATATATAATTAGCAATTTTTTTACATTGTCTGATGCTTTCGAGTAGATAGAGTGACCAGGGTGTACTTCGCTGGAACTCCTAGACGAGTAGATCTAGGCTCGAGAACAATCAAGCAGTTTTGTTAGTTATAAGAGAAAGACGAGAAAAGTATTTATACATATATTAACCAATCCTGTTTGTAAACTAATACATTGTCTTCTTTTCAGTTGGTATACGCCGGCAGAGCAGAGGCACCGACCCCAGCGGTAGGCGCCTCCGTGTTACACAGAGCTGAAGTGGAACACATATTGAAAGAACCACTTTATAATATTAAATAAATAAATTAATATTATTTCATTAAACACTGTTTAACATTGCTTTTAATTACGATTTGATGTGATTTATACAGAGAGGCTACTGCCTAGCTATTATTTTTAAGGTGTTTTGTAAATAGTTGTATTTATTTTCAAATGTATTAAAATAATGGTTCTCATATTGTGTGTTATTTGTTTTATTCTGTAGTACCGATAACGCGTACACTACCTCTAAAAAAAATATCCTCTGTAATAACGTGGTTTCAGATTACAAAAATCTAAATAATCTTGCTGCTGTTAAAACCCGTACATTACCTAACAGAGCATAGAACACCAAACAATTAAAAAAAAACGTAAATTCATGTTTTGTACATGCAAAATCTAGATCAGAAAACATCCAAAATATAGATACCTACCTACAAAAGAGTTGTAAAATGAAAACCATTCCTAATTACCATACAGCAAAATAAACACACCTACACATAACATTCCTGAAACCAAAAAAGCAAATAAGGCAAAAATCAACTTTCCGCATCGTTATGCAAAAGCTGAACTCGTTAGCAGCGAGGAGGTCCTAATATATGACCGCCATGATCTGCCGAACTGAACAGTCGAGCTGGAAACGAGCCAAGTACCATAACCGTTCTGAAAGTAGGACGCATATACTAATCTATGTTAGGACGTGAGGATATGAGGACATCCTCTTCCCTCCTCATCAAAAAACTTCTCTAATGAAGAAATAATAATTCTTTTAGGAATTACGGTAGTTTGATGTGGCCTACATTAACGGCTATATGAACTCACCGCTTTATAGTGCCCTAGGCATTACTTTAACACATAAATCTACAAAAAACATAAAACATTAAGACCTAAACAGGAGTGACAGACAGGGGAACCAACATAGCGTCGAAGGGAGTTCTTACGTGAATGAAACGTTCTTTAGCTGGTAGGTACAATAAATAAAGCACAGCGCAAACTAAATAAGTAAAATATGACTTACTGCCATGTTACGATTCATATAACTTCCTTCAAAAGTTGAAGCTAAAGTTTGTTACACTTCTATGAATGCCACACTAGCTAGAGACCGCGAAAACCTTCGTTTAATCAATAACTTCCACCAACCGTTGCTATGGCTGCCAACCCTGATTCTTGAAACAAAACTACTGAAAAAATGGCAAAGGATAAAGAAGAAGATGACGGCGATAGCAAAAAAGAAGACAAGAAAGCCAAGAAAAAGGGGAAGAATAAAGGCAAATGTAACGTGGACATGCTCACTGAGGCGGCGATGGACAATGTGTACTACGCGTGCCATAACATTCAGGAGCTACTGCAGGCGAGGGGGTTCCACCCACCAGACTTTGTTAAAAAGAAGAAAAAGCGTTGAGATATTTCAAGAACAGACATTGTTATAGTGATCTGAAAACTACGACCAACTGCGTGCGTTTTTTGTTTTTTTTGCATGAATTTATAAGTAGGTACTTTATACGTTTTGTAGGTGTGATGTTCAGATAAAGTTTTTAAAGGTTGGTCAAAGACATAATAGGTCTTTGAGGTAGGTATAGCAATGTTAAATGTTATTAAGTAAACATTTATGTTAAAAGTCTATCGGTGTTTTAAGTCTGATTATTTTTTTGATGTCACAAACAAGCAGATGGCTCGCCTGATGGTGTGATCATCGCCGCTCTCGGACACTAGCACGATTAACTACGGGACCAATGTTGATATCACGATAAAAAATCAGCTGTTCTATAGATACATTTTGTCGGGTAGGTAATATCGAACATAAGTCACAGCGTAAGTATTGATATTAATGTATCGCATAGCATTAATAGCGCTTATACCATTATAGGAGTCTATAAGATTTCTAAAGAAATGAATGCGAACTCTATAAAAAAAAATACTGGCTAACTTCTTACCCGTCAATTGAGAATTCTAAATTAAAACAAAATTAAACGTCTCCAACAATCATGTCAAAATCTTACGTCTAAATTAATTTCGGAAAATGTAATTTAAAAGAAAATTAACATGTACGTGATAAATAATTACCAAAAGTGTGCTCCACCGTTCTTGGAAAAAGATCTCGTATTCATACTTCGTTACTGTTAAAGCAATAATTGAGAATGAACTGAACAATGATATAAATTAGATTAGGTAAGAAGTTTATTAGGTAGGTACTTACTATTTTACACTGCAAACAAACACGGTATAAATCCTTATGTGACCGTAATATACGAATGCGTAAATACTTAGTGCTCTTAGGTACTTTCCCACATTGCAAACCTTTATAGAGTACCTACCTACCTAGTTTGATCATTAGGTACCGTAACAGTAGATCCCACAATGGTGCTAATTCTGTCGACCATCGCACTGAACTAATTTTAATCACGCTATATCTCTTTTAGAACTGTCAAATTAGTCTACGCCCTTGTCATTTACGGGAAAATAGTCATGACCTTTTGCGATTACGACTAAATTGACATTAAAACTACTCAAGTGGACTAATTTGACAGGATTAATTATCTGCTATCCCTCTTTCATGTTTTTTATTAGAAAGAGACTTAATAAGATTAAATTAGTTTAATTCGTAAAGAACAGAATCGGCACCAATATCTTTAGTTAATATACCTTTGTACTTAAACATCTATGTATGCAACTCCTATGCATAAGACAGAGCGTTATATCCTAATAAACATTGGCAACACAACGATACCTATACGATACATATTGCGATAAAAAAATCTGCTAGCCACAATGGTTTTAAGAGTAAACCAAGTTTAAGAGTCCCATCTTGATTGCCGGGTATCTCTACCCGTAAATACCAGGCAATTAAAACGGACAAACGCTTTACCAGTTAAAATAAATAACTACATTAAACTTAATTTGCTATTTACGACTGGTTAGAATGCTAATTGACGCCTGTTCAATCAGGCGATATTTCGGCCTTACAATTTCTTCAATTTATTGGTCTGTAAAATGTAGTACTAAATAAATATTGGAAACCGATACTGTTCATTCTTACGAATAGAAGATTTTAAATGGTTATTTTGTTGTAGGTATGTACATTTTATTTATCTAAAATTATCTAAACGGCAACTTCATAGGTACTTTAACGCTTATCACTATTATGGACGATATCTTTATACAGAAAGAAGAGAAAAAAAAAAGTTAAATGTTAATTCTTCTTAGGAATGCCAAGCCGAACAGAAGCTAGTGTTTTAATTTAGCTTGTTTAGAAAGTTGAAATACCTATGAATTTTATCATCGAGATTGAATAAACTGGTGGTGTCTATTCGATCTCGATGATAAAATTTATTTATTATCTAGGTACCCAACCAGCAAAAAAATCGTATAAGAAAATACTCTCCCGACTATGGATCGAGAAACACTCGTATGAAAGATCCCATTATTTCAAAAAGACGTATAAATGCATCTTTCTAGATTGTATTCCATCGAATGCTTTTTCGCTGTTTAAACATGTCTAGTAAACGTTTACTCGGCAGATTTATATTGCATTCACTCGATAATTCTATAAATACATCTTTCAATGACGTTCATACGACCATAATTCTCATGACAGTTCTTTGAAAGCAATCAAGTTGCCAAATTATCATCAAAATACCTTTTACAGCACTATTATTCGACAATTGAATGTCAGAACAATATTGTAGAGTAAAGGCAACTCATTCATCGAAATAGCATTGGAGTTGCTATTTCTGCACGCAAATGTTATATGATAGCTTTCTGGAGGCTTTCATTTGACTTAAATTTAGAAGTTGAGAAAATGCTTCTAAATTATCTATTACAGCATCGGAGGTGGTCTAAATATTATTTGAAAGTTAGTATACAGCGTTATAGTTAAATGAAATCTTTTACAGCACTATGAACGTCATTTTGTTAAATCAGTGTACTTTTGCAACAACCGTATTTATTTCGTTTTGCGACAATGGATTGTAATCGGTGGAAAAAAATTAAAAGAAGTGGTGGTTACCGACGGAAAGTAAATAAAATTTACGTTCAATTGAAACAGGCAACATGTTCATTGACAGTAACAGATGGCAAAGAACAATCGCTTAATATTATTGAGGGCTCCGTAGGTAATATTCACACACCTAATAATGGAATCTGTTTACCGTCTTCTAGTAAAGAGAGTTTTCGTTTCCTTCCAAGGCCATTTCGATTTCTTAAGCTGCTTTATGTCGTCCTTTGTTATAAATTTATCAATATCCAAATAGTTTACCATTTTATTATCAGGCACCTATAAAAAAATACAAAATAAAATATTAGGTATGCCTATCCATACATATACCTGCATATACCTACGAATAAGCTTATACATAGTTTAATAATATTGTAGTTTACACCAAACTTGTGACGTCAAGCTTGCAAAAGTGTACTTTGCATCAGGATGAGATAATGACAAAAAACAGTGATTTAACATTTTACACGAGGAACCCTAAACAAGCTGTATGGCGCTCTTAGAAGTTGTAAAATGGAATCCTCGATTCTGTCTCTCGGCTAAAGGCAGAGTGAGTGCTTTGTGATGATAAAGTTAGTGCTATAAATGGCGAGTTAATTTTAATAATTAAATTAATATTATATGTCATTCAGTTTTTACCAAGAATTCGTGGGGCCCATGAAAATATTACTTAAAATGTGAGGCACATAGACGAAAAAATTTAATTCGCATATGATAATCGCTACAGATAACTAAATGCTTGTGACTTTAGAAAAGTAATACTTAACTTTTACAAAAACTGTGGCAAAGTTTATAAATGGCAGAATACTTACTTTAATTATATAATCACGAACTCATACAACTATAACGCACTTGTAAATATTACGACAAATAAAACGTTCCATGAACGTCGCTTGATAATGTTTACGCGATGAAACAGTCGAGTGATAGCAAGCGGGCTGCTAATTTACTATAAATAAGTCGAATGAAAGAAGTTCTACCGACTTGTAAACAGTTGATGTGTGGAATGATGGCAGTCTGATATAAATTCATAGCACTTTTTAACATTGGAGTTGCGATTACTCGGTATTCTTTCGACTATTTGGTTGTTTAAGCGATGATTTTACAATATTCATAGCATTTAAAGCTGAGAGAAGTGCGCCCAAATCGGACCGAGAGAACGTGAACAGAGCTCTCTCTCGACATTTTACAGATCTCTCTCTCCACCAATAGCAGAATAAGAAACGTGCTGCAGTTTTTTATACGACTAATTTTGCTAGTTGGGTACTTACTTAGTTTTCTAAAAGGAATTAGATAAATACTACAGGAATTCTTATTAAAATACAACCATATTTACCTATAATTTAATAGAATCTCTATCAGTGATAAATGTGATAATGTACTCCTCATTAAGCTCTTAGGTACCACCTAATCATAATAGGTTTCCACCTGCTTTCATTAGTTAGCTATCCGGTGCCTACGATTGAGATTATTTCATCTGAAACAATATTTTCCAATTTTATTTAAACTAAAACACCTACCTACTAGTACTTAGGTTTATCATGCTATAATTATCGGCGTGGATCTTGATGACTGATCACGCATGTACATTTTTGGCCCAATAGACAATAGACAATACGTAATAGAGAATAGTCCAATAGACGACGAGCATCGACTGATGAACCAATCGCGTGCAGCCTCGGCGCCCCCCATCATTCCGCCAAAGAGACCGAAAACCAGCTAATGCGCAGGTGACGTTTGTGATCACATTTCACGCCGCTACCTATGCCTTCCCTTGACTTATAAATAAACTCATTAGCATCAACTACACCTATAGGTATTGCTAAAGATTCCCTCTCGAATCCATTCTGCCAAGACAATCAACTAACTTGAACATAAATTGAATTTAAATTGTCAGCCAAAGTAAACGTTCTGTGGCATTTAGAGGAAAATATATTGGAAACGCTTTCATGTTTCACAATTGAGGCCGACTGGTTTGATTGGGCGAGACATTGGGGCTCTTGAAATGACGATAACTTTCTCTGAAGTTTATTGCCAGTCTCACCCTAATGACGTTTACAATTTGGCCACTTTTATTGGTTTTGAGTTGAGTTTTGTGATCACAATTTGCGAGGCGGTCTTCGGATTTTTCAGGGCGAATATAAACGTGATTTTACTGCTGTTAAATTATTCTCAAGTGAGTGATTCTTTGGCGAACCCAGGGACGTATTTCCCTAAGGGCGTAGGGGGCGATCGCCCGGGGCGGCCGGCCCAGAGGGGCGACCGCCAGGCCGCCCTCATTACCTCAGTTTTGTCCGTTTTATCCGCAGTTTTGAGTGTCGTCAGATGGAACCTGGTTAATTGATAAACCTTTTGTTTTCCTCAATCGCAATACCAATATCGCGGATTCGGGGTAATGGAAATCGTGTCACGTGAGTAGTCTGATCTTTAATTTTAGGAACTCTTACATTTGACAAAGAAGACTGCGTGGATAACAATGAGGAAAGTTTGGACATATTGCTGTGTCGCTGCAACGAAAAAATACAGCGGAACGTAGTGTTTCTCGTAGTGTGTTGAGTCAACACACTACGAGACACACTACGTTCCAGCCAGCGACACCGTGGTCAACACTGTTGATCACGGTGTCGCTGGCTTTGTCGTCAACGCTTTTTGTACACATTCGAACTCTTGCTGGCAGTCTCGACTTGCAGCGTAGCCGATTTTTTGTTCAGAAATGTTACCTCTTATCTTCAGTTTTCTTCTGATTTAATTTGATACCTACATTCTACATAGTATCTACATTATGGAAATTCGACAGTATCTACCAAGTGCGCATATAGCTGGTGCGACAAAACTGTACCGCGAACCACGGAAGATCGAATGCACGCTGGTTCGAAGCACTGTAGCTCGACTCCACTTAATCACGCTAGTGCGCCACAAAATCGACACCACTATAGTTGTTTCTGTTGAACTTAATCCCAAATATATCAACTGATGGTTCCTGGTACTAGCCAGCCGATGCCGCGATAACACTCTCTCCGCTCGCTCGACTTGTGCATTGTGTGGTCACCGTTCTAACCTAACCTGCGCGATTTCTCGACAGTAAAGTTTTTCGATTTTTCTGCGGGGGGGCTTCGCCCCCCCGTTCCCCTGGTGGTTCCTGCTCCCTCGCCGTCCCCTTCCTTTGATAATGTATGGAATGTTTTGGTATTGTATTTTCGCAGTTGAGTGAAGTCGAGCCAAACTTCAAATCTGCTTGTATTCGATCTTCCGTGGTTCACGCTACAGTTTTGTCGCACCAGCGATATTCGCACTTGATCCTGTCGTGCTTCCGTAATGCACTGACCTACACAGCAAGGCAGCAATGTTGGTCCTACTTGTATTTATGCCACAACCACAATAAAGGCAAGCCATTATAAAAAACACGGAATCGTTATTTATTACGGTGTATTAACGTTTAGCCAAATTGTCATCAAAATGGTGCAGTGGCCCATGTTTAGCAACAGTTTAATCAAATTGCATTATAACTTGTATTGCCGTTTTTATGTGATCGACTGATCTTTTCTGGCACTCACCGGCCGCTGCCGCGGCACCGCTCGCCCGACTCGTGCGTTGTGTGGTCACCGTTCTAACTAGTAGTAGTTGCAAGACTAGTAGTACTAGTACTACTAGTCTTGCAACTACTTATAGGTATTTCGTTTTTATTTTTTTGCGGGGTACCCCGTACCCCCCAGCGTAGCGCCGTCTCTTGCAATATAAGACGTTTGTTAATGATTGCTGATTTAGGATTTATATTTACCACGACTCCCCAAACAAGTATGATAAAAAACAGGTTTAAAAAAAACCGACTTCCAAAAACTACACTAAAAACTATGAAATAAAAATGTTAAACTTCCATAAATAAAAATCTAAATGTATATTGAAGTCGACGGGGCCTCTTTTTCAGGTTTTTACCTCTCAGCCTTTGAACAGGAAGAACGTGCGCAGTGTGTGCAGCGAACGTGCAGCTTGCTTTGCGCCTCGACATATTAAAGTTTCCTTTCATTCCTATATTTATGCTAGGCCCCGCCGACTTCAATATACATTTAGATTTTTATTTATGGAAGTTTAACATTTTTATTTCATAGTTTTTAGTGTAGTTTTTGGAAGTCGGTTTTTTTTAAACCTGTTTTTATTTTTATCTTTTTAGTGTAGTGTAACCATTTTTGTTGTTGTTAATTTATTACAATAAAGTACCATAAAATCATGGACAGAGCGACTTTGATCATTTATGTACTTTTACCGAGATCGATTACTTCCACGAATTTAAATAGGTAGGTACTTATATTCATAGATGTTGGTGGATGAGAGCATTTCAGTAAACAAAAACCGGGCAAGAGCGTGTCGGACCACGCACAGTGTAGGGTTCCGTAGCAAGAAGTATTTCAGTGTTCCGACCGCAAATACAAGTTTGTATTTCATAATATTATTATGAAATATTATTATTTTTACGGTTGTCAAACTCAAATATTTCAAAAATTTATTGACGTATCTTGTTCAAACCAATTTCAATCGAAAGTATTTATTAAGTGCTATAAGCTTGATTTTTTTCAGATTTTTCGATAGCGCGGTTGGAAAATTACAGGGGGGGGGGACATTGTTAACGACTTTGGGAGCTCCTAGTTCACTCAATATGCACTTAAATAAAAAAAATGTTAAACTTCCATAAATAAAAATCTAAATGTATATTGAAGTCGGCGGTGCCTCTTCTTCAGGTTTTTACCTCTCAGCCTTAGAACAGGAAGAACGTGCGCAGTGTGTGCAGCGAACGTGCAGCTTGCTTTGCGCCTCGACAAATTAAAATTTCCTTTCATTCCTATATTTATGCTTAGGCCCCGCCGACTTCAATATACATTTAGATTTTTATTTATGGAAGTTTAACATTTTTATTTCATAGTTTTTAGTGTAGTTTTTGGAAGTCGGTTTTTTTTAAACCTGTTTTTATTTTTATCTTTTTAGTGTAGTGTAACCATTTTTGTTGTTGTTAATTTATTACAATAAAGTACGATAAAATCATGGACAGAGCGACTTTGATATGTACTTTTACCGAGATCGATTACTTCCACGAATTTAAATAGGTACTTATATTCATAGATGTTGGTGGATGAGAGCATTTCAGTAAACAAAAACCGGGCAAGAGCGTGTCGGACCACGCACAGTGTAGGGTTCCGTAGCAAGAAGTATTTCAGTGTTCCGACCGCAAATACAAGTTTGTATTTCATAATATTATTATGAAATATTATTATTTTTACGGTTGTCAAACTCAAATATTACAAAAATTTATTGACGTATCTTGTTCAAACTAATTTCAATCGAAAGTATTTATGAAGTGCTATAAGCTCGATTTTTTTCAGATTTTTCGATAGCGCGGTTGGAAAATTACAGGGGGGGGGGACACATTGTTAACAACTTTGGGAGCTCCTAGTTCACTCAATATGCACTTAAATAAAAAAAGTATTTTGAAACCTTCATGTTATTTTCAAAGACCTATCCAACGATACCCCACATGGTGGGGTGCGCGAAAATATTTTTTTTCATCCCTCAGTTTCATGTATGGGAGCCCCCCCCCCTAATAATTTTAATTTTCGTAATTTCACTATAGGCCTTAATGGCGGCTTATAAAAGACATCTACCTACGAAGTTTGATACAAATTGGTTATGAACTGTAGATTTGACGAGGGTGTGACAGACGGACAGACGGACAGACAGACGGACATGACGAAACTATAAGGGTTTCTAGTTTTACTACGGAACCCTAAAAACAGTGTTTTTTCAGTTTGTAATAGAAATAGGCTCGCTCCCTAGCCTTCTATCAAATGCGACTTAAGCATGAAAAAATTGTGTGCACTATACACCTCTGTCTAACCTTGCGGGAAATATCGGCGTGATGTTATGTATGCATAATATCGAGATCGATTGCGTTCAGGAATTCATGTACCTACACAATATCACTTTTTCATCATCGTCATGATGTCATCGAGATACACCAAAAATACCGTTTATTACACCTGGTTAAAAATCTACTCAACCAAAGTTAATAAAATTTATATGGGACCACCACGCGAGGTTTATCTACCATATGAAAAAAGAATCACGTAAATCGGCTCAGAAATCACGGAGTAATCGGTGTACATACATTAAACCAACCGAATGCAGAACCTCCTCCTTTTTGGAAGTCGGTTAAAAATGGCGGTTCATTAATTCGCCGTTTTACAGAACGGCGATGCAACATTTAGTCGCATTGGAGAAAAGGCCAATACAATATGGCAGATCAAAGTTTAGCCATATAGCAATCCTGCAAAACGTTGATCCGCCATAGTACGAAACGGTTCCGTTTATTAAAATGGCTAGCCGTTATTTAATACGGCGAATTCTACAATTCGGCTGCGACATGGGCGTTGAAAAATGGGGCGGCCAAATCATAATCGCCCAGGGCGCCAAATTCTAAAATATGTCCCTGGGCGAACCTGTGAGCCAACAGTATTCCTCGTTGTCTCGTTGAGTCGCCTACTCTTGTCAGTGATCCATTAGCGAATCTAACAATCAGTCTCCATCGATTTTATACTGCGGTCTCAAGATTTCAAGCATGCACAACAAGTCAGCCAGTCAAACCTCTGGTTTTTAAGTCCGCGGTCTTTTATGTGCTCCATTGGCGGTTTGTGTGCACCTTTGGTTCGCGGATTCGTTGGCGTGCTAACGGTCTTGCTCGCCAATGGATAATCCCCTTCAGATTCTCCTATTATGATTACAATCCTGATAGAGAGAGAACAATGGCTTGAGCTTGTACCTACACAATTTGCTTCAGTGTATTAACGAACGCTTAGCCTGGGTAAACTTTTGCCTAGCTTTGAAAACGGCAATCTTAACGGGCATGCAACTGAATTTCTACGTTTTGTTATAAAAGTACACAAAACAAATCAGACCTCGACACAGACGACCGAAAAATAGTATCTACCTGAACAATAAATACTGCATTACGGATATCAGTCGCTACGAGTCAATAACTCCATCTAAAAATAATTCAGAAGACCCACTGTCATTAGCATGATTACAAACCTGTACACCTACTTATTAAGGGCTCTTTCAATTTAGACATTTGGTGAAAAGCAAACGACGTGCGTCAGTCGACACTGTACGGTTGCCGCATGACATGACTACCGCACGGCAGCAATCCGACACCAAACATTTAAATTGAAAGAGCCCTAAGACCCACACCATGATGAAACGCAATCTCAGATTATACTGAACAACTTTTATCGTTCCTAATCTCCAATAAGTTGCCTTGCTACTCGTAAAATTGCATCCATCATCTATTGATGATGGATGCAATTTTACGAGTAGCAGGGCAACTTAACGAACTGCGACTGCTTTTTTGAGCGTAACAGAATTATGATACACCGCGTCTTTGGTGTGACAGACGGACATGACGAAACTATAAGGGTTCCTATAGTTTTAATACGAAACTATTTAGGTAAATACCACTGCAAAATTATAAAATCACTTTTTATATCTTAGCGCTAAGATTTATTTTTCTCTGCATATTTTCAACGCATGGTATGAACTTTGCCCTCTGGGTATGTTTTTCCTATATTCTTACTGTTCATTGTCATGGCACTGAATACCAGTATTTCATTCATGGTGTGCCCCGCCTGTTAGCATAATGCGGGACAGTTCCGCTGGTACGGGCAGGTTGGACGGATCGTTTTATGGTGGAGGGAAATTCAGTGACAAATTTCAGGATTTTCAGGTAAAAACAGCTTTTTATTCAATAATGGCTTTGCCTACTACTTTCTTAGACGTCAATGGTGATAATAATAATGACATTGGTTTATTACATTATGTAGATAGGTCCTATACTTAGGTATAATGGGAACTATTGAATCTAGACAAACGTTAAATTTTTCTAATGTCTTTGCTTTTGGTATCACGTCTAAATATAATTGATATAGATACTTACATTACATCACACACCGCCCCGCGCTATGCTGCGGGGTGCGTGGCGACGGAACAAAGGCCTCGCGCGTGAATGCGTTTTCAGTGTGTTGGACTACGCGTGATTTCTATACAAATACAGGTACTTGCAAACAACGAAAGATCACGCACTCCCGCGCTACGCTGCGTGATGCGGTGCGGTGTGCGAATCGCCTTACACAGTTTTGCCGCTCGTAAACCTTCATGCTCGAATTATTTCCTTAGTACCTGACGATGGTGCCAGCTGTGGGCATAGACCTTGGGACCACGTACTCAGTCGTGGGGGTGTTTCAGCATGGTAAAGTGGAAATCATCGCGAATGAACAGGGCAACAGAACAACGCCTTCGTACGTCGCTTTTACTGACACCGAGAGGCTGATCGGGGATGCTGCTAAGAATCAGGTAGGGACTTCGGAGTTTGGTAACATTTTTACTGGAACGCTGTAGGTGCCTACCTACTTAAGCTACTACTAAAATTATACACGCGAATTTCAACCTTAAATCGTACACGGTGATTGAAAATTGTAGATATGTGAACTAATTTATATTTTGCTTTTAGTATGGCAGATTTAATTGAAAAGGTTAGAGACCGATCTGAACATTTAAATTAAAGTTTCTTATCCAAAAATTCTTTATCAATATTCATGTAATTCTTTTAATTTGAATAGTATGTTCAAATTTATAGGAACAATTTTATAATCGCTAAAATTTGACTTTAAATTTAGGTAGCGGTTAATCCAAGAAACACAGTGTTTGATGCAAAACGTCTTATTGGAAGGAGGTTTGACGACCCAAAAGTACAAGAAGACATCAAACATTGGCCGTTTCAAGTTATATCTGAAGGTGGAAAGCCGAAAATTGTCGTCGAATACAAAAAAGAGAAAAAAGTATTTACACCAGAAGAAATTTCGTCTATGATTGTCGCTAAAATGAAGGAAGTCGCTGAAACATATCTAGGTGGAACGGTGAAAGACGCTGTTATAACTGTGCCAGCTTATTTTAACGACTCTCAACGACAGGCGACCAAAGACTCTGGTGTGATAGCTGGACTTAATGTCCTCAGAATCATTAACGAACCTACGGCCGCTGCTCTCGCTTATGGTCTGGATAAAAATCTAACAGGTGAAAAAAACGTGCTCATTTTTGATCTGGGTGGCGGGACATTCGATGTTTCCATTCTACAAATTGCTGAAGGATCACTGTTCGAAGTCAAATCTACAGCAGGCGATACCCATTTGGGTGGAGAAGATTTTGATAGCAGAATGGTTGATCACTTCAGTCAAGAATTCGAAAGGAAGTTTAAGAAAAACCTCAGAGATAATCCTAAGTCAATGAGAAGACTTCGAACTACTTGTGAAAGAGCCAAGAGAACGCTGTCATCGAGCTCAGAAGCTACTATAGAAATAGATCGTTATTCGAAGGAATCGATTTCTACTCCAAAATCACGAGAGCGCGATTCGAAGAATTGTGTTCGGATCTTTTTCGGCAAACCTTAATTCCGGTAGAGAAAGCGTTGAAAGACGCTAACTTAAACACAAGAGAAATTCATGATGTTGTTATGGTTGGCGGCTCCACAAGAATACCGAAGATTCAAAGGTTGTTACAGGTAGCGGATATTACATAAAATCATTTAAAAACCTATGAAGATATTTCATTGATTCTCCTTTATGCATTACAGGAATTCTTTAGCGGAAAAACGCTCAATCTGTCCATTAATCCTGATGAAGCAGTAGCATATGGTGCTGCGGTACAGGCAGCTATTCTCAGCGGTTCAAAAGACTCTCGCATTGCAGACGTCCTATTGGTTGACGTAGCTCCACTGTCCCTTGGCATTGAAACCGCTGGAGGAGTGATGACCCGTTTGGTGGAGCGAAACGCTCGTATACCGACAGCCCAGAAGCAGATCTTCACTACCTATTCAGATAATCAGCCTGCTGTCACTATTCAGGTCAGTAGACGACTTTATGTATCGATAAACTCAACTATTGTCACATTTTAAAACTATTGAATATTTAACAGATATACGAAGGTGAAAGAGCAATGACAAGGGACAACAATTTGCTGGGGACTTTTAACTTGTCCGGCATACCACCAGCCCCAAGAGGAGTTCCCCAAATCGAAGTGAGTAATTTCGTGGTATATTACAGCCATCTAACATAGGCTGTTAATTTAGACACCTGCATCCGTTAACGAGGAGATTCTAGCCGTCAAAACAACTTTTCCTATGACTATGAGAGTCTCATAGGAAAAGTTAATTGTTTGAGACGCATATCCAATTCGTGAAAAATGTACAACTTTGCATACATTCAGGCAACTTCTGTATTAGGTAGTACATATTTTGCCGGATACATAGCGTCTCATAGCTAAAGTTGACCAACAATATTCAATTCCCAAAAAGTATGTAAAATTCTTCGCAGGTGACATTTGACATCGACGCCAACGGAATTCTAAATGTGAACGCTGAAGATAAAAGCACGGGCAGATCTGAACACATCACAATTTCCAACGACAAGGGTCGGCTCAGCAAGAGAGACATAGACAAGATGTTAGGCGAGGCTGAACAGTTTAAGGCAGAAGATGAAGCTTGCAAGAAGAGAGTGGAGATTAGGAACCAGTTGGAGGGTTACTGTTTTGGATGTAAGACGGTGTGTATCTACAAACATATACCTAGGAACAATAGTGAATGATGGTGATCCTGTTGAACGTAAAGTCGTAAACCAATTCAAATGACAGCCATGTTACATTAATAACCTTATTTGGCTCGTTTGACAGCAGCATGGGAGATTTCAATACTAAGATGTTAGATTAGAATCTCACGAGTTCAGTCAATGTGAAAAGATTGCGAGGTATCGGTATCGGAGATTTAGCACGCGCAACAGTGCGACATATTCCCCCTAACTATAGACGATGATTAAATTAAACAGCTCTTAACTCAATTGTCAGCTCTATTCATTGTCATACAAATGGCAAGGATAGTTGTATTTTTAATCAGTGGTTAAAGTTAAGAGGTGTCTGTAAGTAAGGGGGATAATGTTTAGCAAAAAGCCTATAGGTATGTAGTTCCTTTGCGGCCGTAACGGGTTACAAAGAATCGACCAAGCGCAGTATGCAGATCAGGCGCGATCAATAGTCCCCCGTAGTTTTACGAGCTATGGGTAGATGATTATAAAGAGCTAAGGAGCTGCTGCCTCCTGAGGCTGGCAACTACCATAATGAAAAGGTGCTGTTGTGTTGCTTAGTGCCAGGCGCAGATATAGGTTTCGTTCAGGGTAGAGGGGGCAATTTTATGTGTGATTTTGACAGTTTGTCAGTCAAGAGGGGCAACTGCACCCACAGTTCTCCCCCCACCCCTAACAGTATTTGCGCTTGCTTAGTGCAAAAACAAAGCTTCACTCGAATACTCTTAAAATTTCAAATCGTAAAACCAAATTTTTACATTGAATAACAAAAAAAAATCAAGACAATACGTACCTAATATCTTTTCTTTACAGGCAGTAGACAACGCAGGCACTAGGCTGACAGACGCCGAGAAGACTGCAGTCCGCAACGAATGCAGCAATCAGTTGCGGTGGCTCGAGACTCACCCCGACGCTTCCAATGCCGAGTTATTGAAACGCTTGCAGGATGCCCAGGCTGTCTGTCAACCCGCCATGATGAAGCTGCACGGGCACGGCGCGGGGAGCGCGGGGGGCGCGGGCGGGCCAAGTAACGTTCGCCCAAGTTCGGGAGGCCCAAGAGTTACAGAACTTGACTAAAGCGTCGTCCAGACAGACACGGTCTGCGGTGGCAGTCAGTAGTAATGTTGACATAATGACTGTTTAGTACTGACCGCTACGGCAGACCGTGTCTGAAGGACGCTTTATGTGGCCAGCGGTAGCCCTAGGGCAGTGCGAGCAGTGCGACCACAGAGGGCCATCATGGCCGGGATGATCATGATAAATTATTTTTTTTATAATTTGGCTTTAGCAAGATTTTTTTTTTACTTTTTCGATATAGTTTTATGGAAGAATGTGAAGCCGCGTTCAGACATCGCGAGGCGTGCGTCGCGAATGTTTCGTCACGCATGTCTCCACCTGAGGCATACAACGGTGCATTTATGCGTGCGTCCTGAACGACACATGCTCAAGCTGAGCACGCAAACCACCACGCACGGTGTGCAGGCATCGGCCTCCATGACGCACGCAACGCAAGCAACACCTGTCCGTCCACACGGAGCGCACGCGCACGGCTCGTACTGAGGCGGCGTTCGCAACGATCGTATGACGTGAATGCTCACTGTGAGCACACACGTCCACACAGCCCGTTTCTGCTGAATGATGCACATAATTATTATCATGATAATAAATGGTACATATAGGTACATGTAATTTTGTTTTATTAAAATGATAGATTTGTGTAATACAAAATCATTTATTACAAAAATATAACAATAATGTCGATCATTTCAATTTGGTGAATGTGTGCTCCAAAATAATTCTAAAAATGCAACTTTAACAAGCCTCTTAGGCCGCGGCCGCACCGGTACGCGCGATGCGAAGGCGGCGGCGATTTCGTGAAAACAACTTCATATAAACATAATTATGTCGGTGGCCGCACTGCAGAAACGACTAGCGAAATTTATTTGTTCAGGAAATCGCCGTCGCGTAGCGTCGCGCGTACCGCTGCGGCCGCGGCCTTAATGCCCTTGCGACGCAGAACGCAAACCGAAAGCCTGGCGAGGCGAATGCGATTTATCCGAGATTTTCTTCTCAAAATCGGTTCGCCACTGCTTCAGCCTGTCTATTTTGTACCGACACGCGTGATATCTCACCGCGAGAACTGCCAATTTGTTTGTGACAGGGACCGATTAATCGGGTTAAAAGGTTACCGGTTAAATCTCTAACCCATATTTTTGGTTAATCCTAATGCAGGGTAACCGGTTAACCATTTAATACGGATACTGTTACCGGTTAATATTGCTGATTAACCCGAATGAAATAGAACAAAAATGAAAAAAAAGGAACAAAAATTAACTCTAAGATGCGTGAACCGGTTATTATTAGGCTGATTAACCCAGAATACGGGTTAACCTTTATGCAAGGTTTTTCACCTAACCCAAAAAAATAACCCGGGTTAACCCCTATACGGGTGACCTTTTCGGTCCCTGGTTTGTGAACGTGCGAGAGAGAATGTCACAGTGAGGTTTTCCCTCGAACGTTCGCAACTAAATTGGCAGTTCTCGTGGTGATACCACGCGTGTCGGTACAGAATAGACATGCAGTTCGCTATGAGAGTGGCTAGGGCGTTATGTACTATAGGCCGACCGTTTAACTCGCGTATCGCCTGCGGTAAGAAGGGAGCGGGGGCGGGTAACGCTACACACGGAGTCAATAAGCTCTCTGCTCCGCGCACCCCTTTCACCCATCCGCTAACATCTCCCCTCGCTCCCTTCTACCCCCGCAGGCGATACGCGAGTTAAACGGTCGGCCTATAATAAAATATCTTTACGTTATATTTGCGCGTAGGTAGGTACATCGTTTCTATGTGCGTGCAATTTGAAGGATATCATAGTATGCCTATTAGGTAAGTTATACCAAAACGTATAGAATACGCTTATTGTGATATACATGTTTGGTTTTGTTTACTGGTAGAACACGAATATTTTTGTCTTAATATAGATTGAAAATTTATTATGGACGCGTTTACAAAACTGACAAAAATAGGCTGTTTTTCGGTAGATTTTGCAACCGAATGAAACTAAATCAAACGTAACTATTGCCACGGATAGCTTTATTTCTAATTCATACAAAAAATAATAGTTTTTGATTTTGATATTGTAAAAACAATTTGCCTCCACACAAAATTGACGATATGAGCTTGAGTTTAGGATCGTTTTTCTTGATTTATTGAGATAATCTTGTTTCTTTAAAAATTCCCTAGGTAAGCAGATATAATCATTTCAAAACGATACAAAAAATAATTACGAAAATGTTACAAATGATCTCAGAAAAAAAATAAAAAGTCCCATCTATTTTTTCACGTATTTTGCTAAAACACATGAACCTTAATGAGTGGCATTAAGGTTTATTTTACTTGTCTTGATTTGTTGTACACAAAATTCTAATGAAATGTCAGTCCACATTGTGAGTGCTGCTAGTGGACCCTTTATCGCTTGTAGGCAGCAGCTAAAAATTAGTTTACTTATTATTCCCGCAACTATAATTGCGTATTTATGCGTTTGAGCCGTGTCAATATAGTGGTGTGATCTACATATTTTGTAAGCGCACCCTTAAATATCATAAATAAATTGTCATAAAAAAACGGTCATACTATTTAATTCAAATTAATCGGAAATAAATATGAGTACACAAAAGAAACGTGCATGCTTCTCGTAATTACATTTTAGAATTCGATACCTAGGTACCGTACTATTAATTAAGGTTTAAGACGCAAATCAAACGTAAAAGCCATAAAAAATAACAATATTTAATTATCGTCCTCTAAATCACATAGAATTAGTAAAAAGAACCCACCACATAGATAAAAACTGGGAAGACTATTTCTTACATGGAGCTAAACGGCGCCAGACGTGTTGCAAAGTTTGTACACACATTTGCGCATTACGGTTTTTTAGCGCACATCGAAGAGTGCATCAAAGATAGCAAAATGCAAATGCATGTTCAAACTTTGCACACATGTTACATATAAGTTACGTCCTTTGATTATACAGGGTGGCAGGTTAAACAGTGGAAATATTTAAAGGTGTCATTGCACTCATCATTATGAACAACTTTTACTATGGGGCCAAACCCGAAATCGCGAAAAAAAAATCAGCTGTTCCATACATTTTGTTGAGTCATGTGAACATAAATGTATGGAAAAGCAGATTTTTTTTCGCGATTTCATGATGAGTACAATAACCTCTTAAAATATTTCCACTGTCTAAGCTGCCACCCTGTATATTACAATCAAAGGTTACGTCATATCATAGAAACAAGGAGATAATTATGTTAACATAGAAAATTAGTACGGGAACCGCTGTCACCACTTTTAAAGCAGTGTGCGTCACATCTACAAACGCTCCTTTGTAAATATAGAGATCTCCCACACATTAGAAATGCCGCACATCCTCAACCTAACATTACTATTGGTCACTCAACATAATTATTGTTATTCGTCACTCGTCAACCATATTATAACCTTTTGAACGCCACGGCATAAACGCATCGCCGTGCCCTGTACGCCAAGCTATAAATTTCCCGCTTTTTCTGTCACGTATTTGTGTCGTTGGCGTCCAGGGACAGTTTTCGCTTGTCACGTATATGTGACCATGGCGCTCAAAAGGTTAAACTAAAACACTGTAGGTATACATATCAATCATCGATCGCGTTCTTTTTAGCGTCAAACTCAATAGCACCTTGACATCTCCCTTGTTTCTATGATCTGAGGTCACAGCAGACAGCTAAGCATTGCATCGTATCGCTTAAAACAGCGCATTTACGCACAAGATATTTTCTAAGACACGATGCGCTTCCTAGGGGTCGTCCATTAATCACGTGATGTTTTTATACCAACTTTTTGACCCACCCCTCCCCTCTGGTGATACGTGGTGAGGTTTAGAACTAACCCCTCCCCCCCTACCCAAGATCACGTGTATTTTTTGGTACAAATTATCTTAATTTTTTTCATAATATTATCTTTAAATACAACAAAAAAAATTTTTTTCGTGATATCTCACTACACCCCCCCCCTTTCCCCTTGTGATATTTCGTGATTTTTACCGCACTCCCTCCCCCCCCCCTTTCGAACCTCACGTGATTAATCGACGGCCCCTTAGCTTTTGTAATAATAACACCAAATGTAGAGGGCAACACTACTTGCCCTTTTGTCATAAACATTTGAATATTTCATATTTGAACTTTTGCCTTAAATACAACTTGTTATTATTGAAAAGTCGTCTACGTTACCATATTTCGTGGCCAATAATAAAATTACGACCACTCTATCTGCGGTAGAATAAAGAATCTATAAATAATTGAATAAATCCCTACAAAGCTAATGTAATAAATAATTATATACTATCTAAGTGATATTACATTTGTTTATAAAGAATTCTATAGGTAACTATGGTAATTTGTGCCTAATAATATACCTCTTTACACCTGCGAAAGCTACACATTTGACTGAAAAACAGCGATTGTGATTACGAATGCGTTGCGCAATGAGCCTGCTGGTTACAAACGCGCTAGTTGCGAGCAGGGTTAAAATACCGGTACTTTCAAGAACCGGTTCAAGTAAACTTGATAAGATACCGGTATAACTTTAGTAACTCTAGCAACCTAATGATAAATACCAGCGTAAACCGTTATGATACAGGTATTTTCGCAACCGGTTTCAAGCCCAGTTAGGGCTTGATCTCACCTGTGTCGTCCCCAATATCGTCATATTTAACAGTCTGCCGACACGACAGTTCGACACACAGTAAAATAGTCGTGGACAAGTTTATCGAGTCTTGCTATGTGACAACTTCATTTAAATATACAAGCCACGACACTGACGGAACGACAATATTTATCGTCATATCGCAAGTGGGAACGCGCGCTAATTAGAAGAACCGTGAGGCTAACCAGGCAGTCATTAATATTTATTTTAAAATAACTTTCACAAATGCAAAAGTAAATAAATATCCTTAAACTCACTAATATTCGATGTTAATGTAACATTTTCTTAAAGTGATTACTATTATTATCGCCCAGGCACTGATTTTTAAGCAATATTCATTTGCTACGCGACTTAACGTCCTAATCCACAGACCTTAAAGTTTAATTTAGCTTCAATTGGAACTCGAGTTATAGATAAAAAAAAATTAAATGCATATATACCGATTGGTACTTTTTCGAAAGTTTTTTTTTACAATTAAACGAAGCAGGCAGAAATTCTACACTTTTATAATTTGTCAATACCAAAATACAATTTGGTATTAACATAATTCGCCGAGTATTATATTAATATTCATAAATAAGTATCAATAATTATCACTATCGATAAATTCCTATTTTAACTTTATTACTTTGAATATATTTTAATAATGCCATGAAATTGCTTTGTCTACGGTGGCATTGCCTAGCGGAAATATTTTGTGAACTTTGATTTTGACCACGTAGGTATTTTTGAAAGTAAACATTCGAATCTTACTAATATTTCTTGGTGCATATTGATGTAGAAATTGTCTACTCTAAAACTGAACTCCACTTCGCCTCCATTTTGTTAACGTTCATATGCAAAGTAGGTCGTACAGTCGTAATACACACAAATTAGTCTACGTCATTGGCAACTTCAAGTCCAAATTTTAAATTAGACGACCTCTACTGATATCTAATGATTATTTATATTCAAACTATTTGTGACGTCAACATTCTACTTAAGGTGCGTCCGCACAACGCCCAGCTATTCTTCAAAAACATTTGTTTTTCATTGGCACATAAACATACCAATACAAATTATTTTATTAATGCCCAAACAATAGATGCATTAGGTCGTATCTACGAAACTTAAGGTTTTCAGGAGAGCAAAAATAAAATTCACTTTTGTATGGGACAGCCTTCAGATACGACTTTATTAACTTATGTATTTCCTTAGTGGATAGAGATAGGAAAACCAGAATCAGTTGGTTCGAAAGAGAAACGGAACCTTATAAACTCTGTGCCAAAAAGTGACTTTGGGTGGATGTGTACATACGACCTGATGCCTCTGATGTCGAGTAGTCGAGATTAATGATACCCAAACATACCAGCAACTTTTGCGAACGAATGCACGCGCGGTGAGGACGCACCTTAAAATATTTGAACTGTGCAATTAATATCTTACTCATTGCTCATACAAATCGTTTACTATCACACTGAGCCACAATCTTGCTCTGAACCGATACTATGTGCAACAAAATAAAGAGGTAATAGATAAGATCAGATTCGATTCGAGGGTTTGAAAAATACGATTTTATTTTGATTTTGCTCCACTGGATATTCAATACATATAAAATTTCGGTAAATTAAAAAATATTTTGATTTTTACGAGTTAGCAAATAGGGTGGAGCGAATGAGCGATGCGTAGACGCAGCTCGTGTTCAAAATTACATAGTTTTATGTAGGTATAAAAAAAACATCTGTTGTGCCTTCTCGCAATAAATTTACATGTACGTACAGTCGACAAAGTTGGTGGTTAACCACTTTTCACCCTTATGTCCTTAGTAATAAGGTTGAAAAGTGGTCAACCGCCAACTCTGTCAAGTGTACATCTAGAATCACTACTAGTTTCTTAAAAATACCACTTGCAAGTCTGATTTTTTACGCAGTTATTATTGACTTTATTTTACCTCTTTATCTTGTGCTATTACGGTATATAAAGAACTGGAATCTTTACAAAGTAAACACCAACCCTTTATTGATATACCCATTTAAAATAAACCCTGTACCACAAAACATCCGTTTAACATAAATCACAGACTTGCACCTAGATAAAATGTAGGCGGGAATACTAAACGAACACTTAGTATTAAGGCGCGGACATACACGGTGCAAATAACATCAGCGTGGGTTACACGTGTGGTGCGTAACTCGGCGCAATTTTTTTACACGATACTGTACCCATTATTCATACTGATACATGTTTTAAAATAACTTATTATAAGTCATCGTCTTTTGTACATTATTGTCAGAAAATTCAAACTATTACAATAAATAAGCGGTAAATTAAAATAATAATATGAAATACTCATTGTTCTCGCCAAGTATTCCCGCCTCACAAGCATTGTTACATAAATAATTAGAATAATACAGAAATAAATTGGTCTAAATTCAAATGAACTTTAGCATTTTCTGTATAAATGCTGACTGGATTTCGTCGGCCCTGGAACGAGGAAAAGATAATGTGTCAATGACCTCCATATGTCACTAGCAGTCCTGCAGTCAGGGATCTCACCAGACATCGTTTTTTTTTTGTCATATAAAGCTTATTAGAGTCCTCAATGGCTAAATATTTATATGTCAAGTTTTCGTGAGTCTTTGATTGCGAACTGTTTATCTATTCTGTACCGAGTCGCTGCGTGATATCACCGCGAGGACTGCGAATTTATTTGCGAACGTTCGAAAGAGAATGTCAAAAGTGACATTCTCTTTCAAATTCTCACATTCACATTTCACATTCTCTCTAGTCAAAAGGTGAGGTTCTCCCTCGAACGTTCGCAAACAAATTGGCAGGTCTCGCGGTGAGTCGGTACAGAAAGACAGCTGGTAGCCCTGTTATGAGCGGCTACTGACGTCAACGATAAAGCAATATCATAAGATCACAAATAATTCTGAGTTCCAAGCTTAAGTGTGCCACTGTTGCAGTTAACGGTCAAACAATGTTTGGACATTTATACAATACGTCAAGTTTTGCCCGAAATCAACCTGACACCCGTATTCACAAACATTATTATGAGGTCTCGAACGCAGTGTACAGTAAACTCATTCAAATATGAACATTATAAGTACCTATTATATTAAGGTTCATATTCATATGAAGTGCTTGTTGATATTCGCTCATATGAATATGAACTTTATTTTCATACATATAATGTTCATATTCGTATGAGTTTTCTGTACACTGCGTTCAAGACCTTATAATAATGTCTCTAAATAGGGGTGTTAATATTCCTTCAACTGTTACAATTGACGAACACAATTGATTTCGACCCGAATCAAGTTGCTCGATTTTAATTTCTGGTTGTATTCCCAGAAAAACAGACATAAGAGATTTCAAAACGACAGATTTTCTGATGGTTGTATTCCCCATAAAAGTTGCATAAATCCATAGGATACTCACTTGGCGCTAGTGACGGTGTGCATTAAGTTGATGATGTACTTCGGACAGACGTCCTCGTGCATGACGCGCGCGTGGAACAGCAGGCCCTGGCAGAGGCAGTACAGCATCTCCACCAGCGGCCAGTTCGCCGGGATCGTGCCGTTCTGGTAGCCCCAGGAGCCTAGGATCTGGAACATGACAAGTTTTTGTATAAGAAGAGTAATAAGAAGCGTAAAAAGTGGTTTCCAATTTCAACTGATTCAGGCATGACACTGTAGCTCGGTTGGTAAAAGCGATACCACGGTGAGGTAGAGGTCGCGGGTACCCCGCCTGTGTCAGTTGTGTTTGAAAATCTCCTATTATTTAATAACTTTTTTTTATGTACGGTTTTTAAAGACTCCATTTTTAAGGTCCCGTATCTCAAAAGAAAAAACGGAACCCTTATAGGATCACTTTGTTGTCCATCTGTCCGTATGTCAGACCCTTAACGGGTGGAGGCATCTGCTCATAGATGGCGCCACTAGAAGTATGTAATAGCGACATATTTCGGAACCCTCAGGGCGCGAGTCGTACTCGCACTTGTCCGGTTTTAGTAAAAACCTTCATTTAATTTTCAATATCCAACTATACAGGGTAAAATTAAAACCAGTGCGGATATTTTAGGAGGTGAAAGTACTCATGAATATGATCAACTTTTATTATGGGACCGACACTGAAATATGAAAAAAAAAAATCAGCTGTTCCCTACAAAAATGCACTACAACACGATCAAAATGTATGGAACAGCTGATTTGTTTTTTTCATATTTCAGTGTCTGACTTCGAAAAGTCAGCGGTGTGTGCCTCGGGATCGAACTCGAACCATTCGCCGTGGGAGGCACGTGGTTAAACCACTAGGCTACCACTGCTTTTTCAAAAAGCAGTGACTAAATTGCATAGAGGGGCTCGTGGCTAAATGACGGCCGCGTTGATCGATCGATCTGCGAGGTTAAGCTGCGCTTGCCGCGGTCAGTCCTTGGATGGGTGACCGTTCTTTACACCTCGAGACCCCTCCGTGCCTCGGAGAGCACGTTAAGCAGTCGGTCCCGGTTGTCATAGGAATATCTTTGACAATCGTTACGGGTAGTCAGAAGCCCTAAAGTCTGACAGCTGGTCTAACATTCGAATACCGGTATTCCCCAATAATTGGGTTGTGGAGGTCAGATGGCAGTCGCTCCACGTAAAATATTGATATTCAGCCAAAACTAGTTAGACTGGATGCCGACCCCAATATAATTTGGGAAAAGGCTAGGCAGATGAGTGACTAAATTGGATAATTACCTGTAATGCTGAAGTGACAGGCGCCAGCGCGATGGGCGTGGAGGGCGCCGCTCGGAAGGCGAGCCCGGAGAGGAAGCCGGCCGGCAGCGCGTACAGCGCGCTGTCCCTGCCGCGAGCTCGGCACAGCAGGCACACCACTAACTGAAATGAGCATTTGTATTCATACAAATGTAAGGCTGTGTCCTCAATAGGCAAACTGTGAGCGGCCGACTGAGTTTGCGCTAACAAATGGGGAAGAAAACTGAAAACTTTTAGGCAGAGGGCGCTGAGGTAGTTACACCTGTCAAAAAACTTTAATAAAAACTGTGCATTGTGTGGATGATACACTTAGTTTTGCGAAGTTTTTTATATCAATTTACGTTCTTAATAATGTATTCTAACTGGCGTATCGCCCAATTGAAACAGGAATTGAAAAAAGGGGAGCATCACAACGAGAAAAAAAAACTGAGCTGGTCGAAAGTTACATTATATTTATCATTAATATCGAGTTTTAGCTGTATTCAGGACATTATTAGAGTTTTATGTGTTCTAAAATGAACTTATCTCGACATGATAAGCTAGCTTTAATGATATTAATGTTATACAATAAATGTTAGGCTATTTGTTACAAAAGTTAGGTTATTTGAAGTGAAAACATCTTACAAACGATTAATATTAAGACATTATATTGCCTTATAGCTCCCTGTTGTCTTAGAAATGGTCTCGTAGTCTGTTTTTTTGAAATGTTTTCCACATAGCCTGGAAAAGTCAGTTGATTTAAAGTTTACTATTCTCAGTGCTTTTTCCCACTTTATCTTTAAATGAATATTACTTGGGAATTTGTGAACACCTATTTCCTTACATCTAAAAGCTACACAACGACCCATATTTTGGTATAAATCGAGAAAATAACAAATTTTAAACTATCTCTATGGAGATTGACAGTTCGCTTGTAACAAATAATTGGCGCCCTCTAGGCGAAACTAATTGACAGTTTTCTTCCCCATTGCAGTAGCAAACTGTTAGCGCAGACTAGCAAACTGTGGACACTCCATTTCAAATATATGGAAGGGCGTACTAAACCGATACGCCGCAAACTCAGTCGGCCGCTAACAGTTTGCCTATTGGGGACACAGCCTAAGAGATAAATAGCCAAATTGTCTTTTCCCAGTTTCCAAAACTAAAATTATCGAAAAATGTTTTGGGTTGCAACACAAAACATTTTTTTCGATCATTTTAGTTTCGGGAGAGATATGTGACAGTCTGTCAAGCGTTTGTAATTTGAATTAACAACCTCCCAGTTAACTGTCAATTAGAGCAATTAATTGTGACAGAATCACTCGGTTTCCGAAAGGCTGATTTAGTCCTACCCCACTTTGGGCGTGGCCCGTGGCGTCCTCCGAGCGTGTGAAGGACGTGAACGCCGCAACAACGGGACGCGAACGCCACGACAACGCGGCGCGAGCGTCGCGTTTAGAGAATACAATCCCGAGCATGTTTTTCAATCCCGGGATTACGGGATTTTTGAAGCGTAATCCCGGGATCCCGGGCCTATCCCGGGATTAGACTATGTGGTTTCTAATTGGGCTCAAATTAAAAAAAAACTTGAGTAATTAAAAAACTTTATAATGTCTTTGCACAACAGTCAACACAAATCACAATAATAATAAGAAAATAAAAAAGACAAAACAAAAAAATTATACTTTTGCAAGAAATTAAAAAGACAACATAAATATACTATTTAGTATTTCGAAAATATAATCGCAGAAATATCAAAGCATCCAATGTTTGACTTCCAAGCCTGCTTCGTAGTTTATTGCCAACATAAGCGGCAGCTGAAAACGCTCGCTCAGGTTCAACGCTGGTTGGAGGAATAGACAATAGATACTTGTATGCTGTTTCTAAGTGATATCCACGAACTCCTCCATTTTCGAACAGACTCATTTCACGTCTAATACTATTTGCCAACCCCAATTCATTTTGTACTTGTACATCAGGATCTGGGGATTTCATACTCTTGTTAATTTCCAGCTGTAACTTTTCCTTTAATGTCAATTGGGGTTGGGAGGTTTCTGGCCTTAGCTCATCATCTATTTGTGATCCTGACCTTTCTTCTTCTTCTGTGTCATCTCGACTATTAAGTCTTTTAACAATACTCTTTATTTGCTTCCTCACTATAGCCTGTGTCGGAACTGGAAATAAGTCATGCCATTCCAAATCCGATAACAACTGATTTTCATCATTCATTCGTGGATTTTGTAAATAATTCAATACACCAGTTAAATTATCACTTCGTCGTTGCTTTATACGTTCCACTAAGGATGTTTTCATTTTTTTGGCAAGTGCTGAGTTTTTGCTAGACAGTTGTTTTATAAGAAATTTCAAAGCGGCATCAGCTGTGCATAAATTAGCATCTCGCCTACAGATTGCTTCTACTGTCAATTTAATTGGGGTCAGCACATCAACAATTTTATTTACCAATTCAAAATCAACATCTTCTAAACGAATTGGATGATTGAGATCTATAAGAGCTTTTTGAATGCATGCTTTTAAAAGATAAAATCGCTCCAGCATTGTTAAAAGACTATTCCATCTGGTTTTACAGTCCAAAAGAAGTGACAGCTCTTTTCCATGTTCAATTTTCACATATTTTTGAAGTACTGTTTCATTTTTTAATGGTGATCTTTTGAAATACACTACAACTTTGCGGATTTTCTTTATCAGCTCATTAATATTTTCATATTGTGTTAACTCTGGTACGTGTTCTGGCGCAAGATCATTTTGTGACATTACGATTAAACCTGATTCTGGACAGTCTAAGTCTTCTAAATCGTGTTCATCATCGCTGTCGTCCATATAATCAACAGTAACAGCTGGTTCATTCAGAGTATCATCTGAGGTAGGGCTATGTTGCAAATAATTATGTTTTTCATAAAGCACATCACAGACCGCCAAATTGATACCATGTGCGAGACACAGTTGATGTTCGGTGCAAACAAGCCGCCCCACCTTTATCATAACATTCGGTCCATCGGTTACAATAGCCACGATGTCAGTTTCCAGGGAAATATCAAATTCACTGAGACGCTCTTTCAATATACGAAGACAATTTTCAGCTGTCATACTTCCGTAAATAGGAACAAGTCCTAAGTTCCAAAATTTTTTATATGAATGAACGTTGACAGCCATGTATCGTTTATTGGAAGTTGAAGTCCACTCGTCGAAAGAAAGACTAAATCTTTCACCTGCACTTTTCAATTGTTTCAATTCTGCAATTACTTGCTTTTTGATTTTTTCACTGTAATTCATAACACGTTTTCGAACAGTGACGGCTGACTTTGGTAAATCCGGGTATTTTGCTAAGAGCAATTTTCTCAAATCATCTGAAGCTATGAATACACTGAATGGAAATCCATCTAATGCAACCATTCTTGCCAAAACATCATCCAGGCTATCGTCGGCACTTTTAGTAAAATAATCATCTAACTTTCGCTTGGTTGGCGGCGGAGCTGTGTTCATATTTTCAGAATCTTGACTTGTTGAAGCTGATATAACCTTGATGTTATGTTTTGATAACAAATGTGTATGTAATCCCTTAGTCGATCCACCCAAAGTCTTGAGAATGGCTGGGCACCGCTTACATTTAGCACTATTCCCATCCTTCGCGACTAAAAAATAACTCCACACTGACGTCGCATCACTGTCTTTTTTATGTTTAACAAAGTCTGCCGCCATTTGAAATACTTAATTTCAGGTAATTTACTTTAAATTTAAATGACGAAACCTTCGTAACCCGTCACTGACAGAATAATAAATGAAAAAAATAAAATCTGATTAGCATATTTATACTTTCATACAGGGAATCCCCGACGGGAAAATACCCGCAACAATACTATGATATGAGATGATCGGGTGATTTCCCTGTTGGTTCGTTGGGGACTTCGGGAATCACCTTAAAAGTAGCATATTTAATACTTTCGTACAGGGAAACCCCGACGGGAAATACCCGCAAAAATATTATGATAATAAGAGATGATCGGGTGATTCCCCCGTTAGTTCATTCATTGGGGAATTACCTTAAGAGTATTGTATTGAAGTACTCAGAGTGGGGAAGTCCCTTCTAAGTTTACAACAAACATATTAAGACTGTACCTGTGTAGTGAATAGTACGTATCGTATGACGGCATTGACGGCGTATCTAAAAGTGTTTTTTGTCGTTATGTATTAAATGCTATTAAATAACCTAGGCAAGGTTATCGTCAAGGCGCAACGGACTACGGCATATAAACTAAACTTGTATGTGGCAATCCCGAAAATCCCGAGATTAGCCAAGTGCAGTCCCGGGATTTTCGGGGCCAGAAAACGGTCGGGATCCTTGTATTCTCTAGTCGCGTTTGATCAAAATATCATTGATCAATCAGATTAACAATAGACTTGACAACTAATTAAAATTAATAGCCTTTCAGAAACTACGGGCATATCAGCTAGATTGGCATTTAACACGCTTTTCAGCAACCGGCCGTGAGTCTAATATAATACTGGTTTCAGGTTCCAAGCCATTTCATTTCGTAAAATACAGCACGTTATATCCAACATCATATACTTAAAATCAATAGAATATATTTTTGTCTCAGCTACTACAAACCGGCTGCAATCAGTATCTCAGTTTCACCCCCGTATTCACGAGCAATGATAGTGTAGTGCAGTGCAGTGTAGTGCAGTGTACAGAAAGCTCATACGATTATGAACATTATTTGTATAAAAATAAGGTTCATATTTATATAAGCGAATATAAACAAGTACTTCATACGAATATGAACCTTAAATGAATACGTACAATGAGAACATTGTACGTATACATAGCAAAGTGTACCAAAAACTCATTCAAATAAGAATATTTGAATGAGTTTTTGGTACACTTTGCTATGAATCCTCATAGTATTGTTCGTGAATACGGGCGTAATATTTCGTTCTAAATGTAATACAGGTCTTCACTCACCCTATAAATACCGATATATCCGCCGAAGAACAGACCTAACTTCAGGTGTCTTAGCCTTAAAGATTGAAATGCTTTGGTTGGTGTCAATATTTTGGGAATTATAGTTCTTAGCATCGTCATTGCGCACCCGATGCCGAGGAGTTGCATTGTGCCCTGAAATAGAACAAGAAAGATTGATTAATGTCATAGCGATCGTGTTGATTAATCCGGCAAAATTATTTTGGTGTTACATTTTGCAATCCGCACAATCTAACTAGACCGGGTTAAAGTTGGTTTACTGAAACATAGCGTAGCGTAACATAAGAAACCGGCCAAGTGCGAGTCGTACTCGCGCACCGAAGGTTTCGTATTTGGACGTATAAAGTGAAAAAAACCGGACCGCATAACTAAGTTTGTTTGTGAAGGAATTTTGATGATTTTTAAAAAACTGTACTAGTTTGGAACATCGTTTTATTTTTCGTGCAATATTTGGGTCAATTCCTATCAACTCTAATTATTTCAGATTTTTCACTCTGCAAACTTCGGAGATAAGGGGGAGGGAATGGTATTTTTTCAGACATTTTTCATCATTATTTCGAAAACTATAAGACATAAAAGAAAATAAAAATATATTTTGAAATGTGCAGATCAAGCCCTTTCATATGATATGTCACTTGACCTAGAAATCCCACTTTAAAATTTCGGACCCCCACTCCGGCCCCTTTTGCAATGAAAATAAAAATATTTTTTGACTTTTTTCATTTGCAATAAAGTTGAGCAAGCATTCCTTATAACTGTTCCAAATTTCAAATCGATAGCATTAGTAGTTTCTGAAATAACCAGCTGTGACAGACAGACAGACGGACGAAGTCGCACTATAAGGGTTCCATTTTACCATTTTGGTACGGAACCCTAAAAAGAGTAGCGTTATTTGGCTGTGGTATTTTGTAAGGTGTAAGTGTTCGTAACCATACCTTGAAAACATAATTGAAGCAAGTTCCCTTGTGTGGGCAGGCGGGACTTCTGCCCTCAATCCCTGTCACAGGCTCACCAACTTCTTTGGAAACCCGTGGAGGTGTGAAAAACCTTTAAACAAAATGAATTAACTTCATTATTTATCTGTTACTAACTGTTCCGCGCGGATTCAGCCCCGTTACACGGCTCCTAAGGGTCGTAGCGTGATGTTATGTAGCCTATACAACACGGTACCGGACTATTTTTATTTTATTGTGAATCTGTAAACTATTTGAAAAAAGATAATTAACACCAAAAAAACCGATGAAACATCTACAAAATTGGCAAAGTTATAAGCGTTTTAAAATGATTGATTGATGATGATGATTAAAATGATAGATAGTATAGATAATAGCTTTTGGCCGACACTCCGTTCGCGTGAACTTTAATATCCAGTGGGAAAATCAAAAAATCCGGCATTATTCCTTGTACTTTGTACTGAAAAATGTCAGCTTTATAGATTGATGAATCAGTCAGTGAGTGACATCAGGACTTTACCGAGTGAAAGTGATAGAATTCCAAAGAAAGGTCACTTCTATACAAAAAAATAAATATAAGTGTTTGTTTGTAATGTCAAAATTACAGCTTTTTACTATACAGGTTGTCCCACGGCTTTGCCACATGGAGGGAAAGTACTTTAAATATTGTAGATAGGAAGTTTTGCTTTATGGAGACTTCACTTTATTTTTTAAATTAATACTGCATACAAAGATTTTTAAAAAGTTGCTTGCTTCATCTGGGAATCGAACCGACCTAATGTAAAAAAAAATACATCCTGTATTTTGATGATGCCAATCGAAAGGGTTAATAATAAGCAGTAGGTAATTCCTTCTATGTAACGTAGTATCTCAAATCAAAATAACTTGGTGATATTTTACATTTTAGTTTAGGAAAAGATTTTATTAAAATAACTTTTCATGTCGATTTTCATAGATAGCTTTGATTATTTACTAATAAGTACTTTTCTACACTATTTTCCTTGTAAGTGCATGATAATTGCAATAAAATACTATTTGAATGCATCTTTACTGTGAGCTAGACAGTAGGCAAATATGAAAAAAAAAAAAATGTTACGGTGTTCATTTAATTTAAGATACCATGTTACTTAGAACGAATTAATGCTTACAATTAACCCTTTCCATCGGCATCATAAAAATACAGGATGTTCCTTTTTCATATTTGGTCGGTTCGATTCCCAGATTAAACAAGCAACTTAAATCTTTAAATGCAGTATTACATAATTTTAAAAATAAAGTGAAGCCTCCATGATGCAAAACTTCCTATCTCGAATATTTAAAGTACTTTCCCTCCATGTGGCTTAGCCGTGGGACAACCTGTAGACTCTACAGGATGTCCCAGGGCTATGCCAGATAGAAAAATATGCTCTACAGTGTAGAGCATTTCACATAAGTCCTTTCGACGCTATGTTGGCGAAACGTTAAAATTGAAACGGGGGTGACAGACAGGGGTGTCTGTCACTCCTGTTTAGTTTTCAACGTTTTATGTTTTTTGTAGATTTATGTGTTAAAGTAATGCCCAGCCGGGCTAACATGCGCGCCGCGACAAATTTTGTCCACTGTTTTGTCTCGCTCTTACTCGTGCGAAAACAAGACAAATTCACGATAAAAGCGTCGACAAAATTTTGTCGCGGCGCGCATGTTAGGCGCTAAAAAGTGGTGAACGAGAATTGGTACTGAAAAAAAACTTCCAACACCGTTAAAAACGTTGTAATATATTGACATTCAGGGCAGCCAACATAGCATCGAAGGGACGATAAGTGAAACACTCTCTAAATGCAAATGAAAGTATTATATAGTAGGTACTTGTAACAAAAATCTTTTTTTTTTCTGTCTGTCTGTTCCGGCTAATTTCTGAAACGGCTGGATCGACTTTGACGGGACTTTCACTGGCAGATAGCTAATATTATAAGGAGTAACTTAGGCTACTTTTATCGACTTCCACGCGATGTTGAGGGCATGGCTAGTTCGCTCATAAAAAACGTTTTCGAAGAAATGTTCAATGCCTAGTCTCCAGTTTTATCTATACCTTCATGACAGAAACAAATATTGGGACGTCACTCGCACGAACATCAGACGATTCAACTTAAATTGCGCGTAACTAATTCCGTTATAAAAATATTAAAATAATACAAGTACCTACCTAAAAACTATGTTAAGAAAAATGTTTGTTCACAAATAAAAGACAATGATAAATTACTTAAACGGTTTATAATTTGTTGAATGCGATTACGATCTAAACATTATATAGAAGTTATGCCACTGTCGTGTGAATTTGTACATAATAATTACCCGAGTTGACTGTATGTAAATATTATTTACATACAGTCAAGTCGGGTAACTTTGAATTTCCGTGTAACTTTGTATAAAATTGGTTTGATTCTTCATTTTTTTTTTCAAAATATTTCGGTCAAATAGATAAATAACTACGTAAAACGGAAAAGCTAAATATTCTGGGTGTCAAATGTGATAAAAAATAAGCCTTCAAAAAAGTTTTAAAAGTTTGCTCAGTTCAGCTGTTTCAAAATTCAATGCTTTAACCAACAGACAGGCATACATTTTAATAATGTTGATAACACATATTGCATTGCTTTTTTCAAATCACATACACTTTAATTTTGTAACACTTTCCATGCCAAGCACCCGGCTCCCGGATCAAACAATAATTCGTTCGTATCCGGACAACTCGGCTCCCGAGTCGTACTTAGAGATAGCTATCTCGGGAGCCGAGTTGTCTGGCACACGAACGAATTATTATTCGACCCGGGAGCCGGGTGCTTGGCATGGAAAATGGTAATTGGTACAACTGTTCTATCTAATCAAAATAAAATATTATGAACAATTAAAGCTAATAAAAGCGTGTTAAAAATAAATGCTTAGTGGTAACTCATATCGTTTTCAAACGATTCATACTAATTCCATTGTTCTCTATTCATTAATTATACAATTCCCAGAATTTCATATTAGGTAACATTACTTATTTTCGTTATTTCATTCATAAATTATTTTAATGGGACGACTGAATATTACAACTTACGACATTTTACAGGCTGTTGATTTATGGCCGTTCTCAATAACTGATCTATCGACTCTTTACCCTACTAAAGCACAGATTACTGAATAGTTACTACGTAACAGATACTTCACTCAGTAGAAAATTTCCAATACCTATTACGATAATTGCCTACTCCCTCGCGTCAACAACCACTGTATGCTAAAATGCGCCTAAATGCTCAAGCGTACAGCAGTGATTGCTTCGCACCGCGCGATTCCACAGTAATCGCAGGGCTGCCTCTTCGATAAAATTAAATTAACATAACTTTTTATCTATGTTATTGAGAACTGTGAATAGCTATGTTCTGACTTTTATGTGGCAGTTAAAAATTTTATCATTTATAAAATATTTAAGGCCAGGATATCCGAAATCAACGTATTTTTGATTCAATGGTAAACAGTCAAATATTCTTTGTTTTGATCAGATAAAAATATATGTTGTAGTTTCATAAACATTCTTGATTATTCTATGGTTCAAAACACGATATGTACAACTTCACTCGATCTTAAAATATTACGAAAACAGGGATTTTTTTATCGTTTTTCAGGTCATACTTAAAGTATATCAAACTTATATTCATCAAAATTATGTCAAAAAATAGTCAATAACGTTTAGAAGATTATTCTATGGTTACTTTTTCTCAAAACAGTTTTAATTTTTTTTAATACAATATTATTTAACAAAAGGAAGAGCGCGAGCGCGCGGCTCGCTTTAGTAGCCCGCGAGGCCTCTCCGAGGTAGGACCTGTGTTCCTTTTGCTGGCTCGCTGCGTTCGAATAATAAATCGACCGAAATATCAGTTTATCGTTATTCCGTGATCGCAATAGTTTGAAAAATCTGTCTGTAAATAATATTGTAGTTTCTAGTACCTATTAATAATTAAATTGTAAATATTAGTTTAAGTAGTAAGTAAATAGTTAATATAGTGATCTAGTATTTACCTATTTAAGAATATAAAAATAAAATATGGGGAATAAAAACAGAAAAAAGAAAAAAAATCTAAATTTTAACTACGGAAGCTTAAAAAAAAACCAGCCAAGTGCGAGTCGTACTCGTGCACTAAGTTTGTTTGTAAAGGAATTTTGATGATATTGAAAAAACTGTACTAGTTAGGATATACAATAAAATTGGACAAGCATTCTTTATAATTGTTCCAAATTTGAAGTCGATAGCATTAGTAGTTTCTGAAATAACCAGCTGTGACAGACAGACGGACAGACAGACGAAGTCGCACCATAAGGGTTCCTTTTTTACCATTTTGGTACGGAACCCTAAAAACATAAGGTAAGTTTGATTACTAGTAGGTACCTAACCTATTTATAACTACCTACCTACCTTCAATCAACAATATAATAGGTATTATTGCTGATCGTAACTATCCTTGACACGACAGAGCAATATTGTAGTTGTATTTATATACCTACCTACCTACTTGCTTTCGTCACAGTACCAGCTAAGCCTATCTATAGCTGGGTACCAGTGGCGAAGGGTAAATTTTTGTAAGAGGTAAGCCGGAGCTAGAAATGCTTCTACCTGGCCACGAAAAGCTAATTAGAAATATTTGACAATAGTCAATACTGCCTGTGCTACTTTTCAAAGGAAAGTCGGTAGGAATCGTATTGTGGGGACCCTTCGCCACTGCTGGGTACTCACTTAGCAGTGTAGCATGTAATGTATCAGATACGGTATCAAGTGAGTACCTACGTAGGCACGAGCCCGCTGCGAGCTGCACGCGCGTGGCCCGTCGAGTGGCGGTATCACTGCGAACCAGGGACTTGAAAACGAAATGAATTTCGTTCCGTTACACTAAATGTTCCCTCATAACATTCCAAAGTTTGTAACGATTAGTATCGTTACAAACCGAAAAATAACAATAACGTTATAAAAAAATAACGTTATAAAATAACATTTTCGTGGCACAATATTATAAGTAATGTTATGCTTATATCCGCTATAATAACGTTATAGGTAAAACGTTACAGATTCACTTGTAACGTTATTCATAAGAAGTTTTCTTTCTCATTGACCACCACGGCGCCGCGGCCGTCGCACCCCGTAGGTATAAGTCACCGTCGTATTCAAGAGAGAGTGCGTAGGGTAGGTGCGCCTGTTTGCCGACCACCGCCTATTTTCGACCATTTGACGGCACGTAGCTACAGAACTCCGAAAAATTGCAAAACTAAGCCGATTCTTTTTTAAAACTGTGTTTCCGTAGAAACTTTAACCCGGCGTCATGGGGGTTGGGTCTGTGAGACCCGGCACATTTTATTTTGCTTGAATTTCGGTTACCTACTACCTTTCCGACGTTGCTGTTGTTCTCAGTAGCTGGAGGTATTGAGTTGTTCTAAGCGTCGCAGGCAACACATTGGTCGTGCGACAGCCGCACTGCGAGTTACACGTGCGCAAAGTTGAAAAGGGTCACTAAGACCCACCCCCGCACTTAGTGTAACAATTTTGCGCCATTTTTCACATATGACTTTTACCATACTATGCTGACTGTATCAATGATAATGATGCGGAGTGTTTTTTTTTTTTTTAGATATCCTAGTATCCTATTAAAATGTGCTATTAAAACATTAAGACTGATTGTTTATTACTATTATACGATATTTTTCTTTTATTTATTTACATGAATACCTAAAAAAATAAACCCGAACAAATTTGATCTTTTTAATTTATGAAGTACTAGATTATTTCATATTTAATAAGCGGGTCTGTATGACCCACCCTCTACGTCCATGTTACACTTTTTCACCCCCATGACGCCGGGTTAATATATTAGTAGTTTATACACAAGCACTCAAAGTAATTTGTACGCATCTTACATCGAAAGTAATTAAATCATTCTGTGGCTCCGAACGAACGCGAATAAACGGGTCGTTTTCTAATAAAAAATAGTGCGCGTCGTAACATTAATAGTAAGTTTGTAATGATTTCTAGCACTTTTTAGTTTGTTTGTTGGTTAAACAACATTGTTTAACATGGTATTGAATATGAAAAACGACATTGTTACTTCCAATTTTGATATTATAATCATAAAATAAAGCGGTCGAGAAACAGAACTAAGGTTTTAAATTGTCTAGTTTTCAACCGGACGGTCGAAAATAGGCATAATATGGTCTACCTAGGCTGTTTAATGATCTACTAAAGCCTCAAAATATTAACATTGCAGTTTTCGATTAGGGCGATGCCGACGTGGTCAAGTTAAATGCAGCTAAGACTTAGGCCTATCTGTTCTCTGCCAAAAGGACGCCATTCCAGCCCACTTCTACTTTTCGAGACGTATCATACCGATAGCTAACCATCTTGAGCTTCTGGGCCATCTGGACCTATATTGAGGCCAAGGCTCAATTGGCAGCTAAAAAGCTGGGTATCATCTCAATGGTGCGGCGGTACTTCACGTCTGGACAGTTGCTTTTATTGTACTAAGCACAAGTTCGTTTGTGCATGAAAAACTGCGCGTAACTATGGGATGGCTCAGCCAAGTACCAGCTTGAGGCGTTAGAGTTGGAGTCCTTTGAGAAAGGTGCCAAAAGCTCATCAACAACAAATTCCTTTTTCAGACTAACCTCCAAAGTCTTGAACATATATAGTAGATATAACAGAGAGAGAACATACATAGATAGTTGGGTTTCTATTTCTACCCATGAATTTGGCTATCATATACAAAAAGATCGAACTCGACTAGTAGTTCCAGAGATTAGCGAGTTCAAACAAACAAACTCTTCAGCTTTATTATATTAGTATAGATGTTGATACATGAATTTTTAGATGATTTTGTCATTTGAATTATAAAGAGAGGTTGATAATTTACTCGTTCAATTTTGTATGCTTACTTTTCTCCACTGAATGCTTTACTTTCAGTAATTTCAGTAAGTGGTGGAAAACTGGGTATTAGGTGGTCGAAAACTGAATTTTCCGGTCGAAAACTGGGAGAAACGGCATTTTGAGACATTTAATTATTTTAAAAATAACCAGCATTCTAAATTAACAAAGACTTTAACTTAAATGAAAGAGTATATTAAGAATACATTACTTAATATTATTTTTTGTACTTGTTAGCAGAAATATTATTTTTTGAATTTTGATTTGACAACTCCACTAATTGGTCGAGAACAGGCACAATTACCCTATATTATTTGAAGAAAGTTTGCAGAGGTATTCCGGTTTCAGCTCGTAGCTAGATACGCGGTGGACCGTGGACGAGCCGTACCCACTTGCAGGTTGATACAGTATCTGATACGTTACATGCTACACTGCTAAGTGAGTACCCAGCTTATTATTATTAGGTATCTACAGATTTCAAGCAAAGTCCCCATAGTCCCCTTAGTCCTCATTGTCCCCATCGTCCCCATAGTCCCCATCGTCCCCGTAGTCCCCTTAGTCCCCATAGTCCCCAAAGTCCCCTCAGTCCCCATAGTCCCCTTAGTCCCCACAGTTCCCTTAATCCCCATAGTCCCCTTGTCCCCATAGTCCCCTTAGTCCCCATTGTCCTATAGTCCCCATAGTCCCCTTAGTCTCTATCGTCCCCATAGTCCCCTTAGTCCCTGTCCCCTTAGTCCCAGTCCCTTTAGTCCCAGTCCTCTTAGTCCCCTTAGCCCCCTTTCCCCCTTACAAAAACACTACAGTTCATTGGTTATTAGTCAGATTCAATAAGTGCGCCGCACTATTGAATTTGAAACATCTAAAGAGGATTAAAAACTCATTACTGCCCGCTAAAAGTTTCTTATAGAAAACACTACCTTTGGACGCACTTAAAGGCGAACCAAGTCGTCCTTTTCGAATAGATGGGATGAAAAATATTTGACAATAGTAGGCAATACTGCCCATGCTATTTTTTAAAGGGTAGCCGGTAGGAATCGTATTGTAGGGACCCTTCGCCACTGTAAGATAGATATAGATAGTGTAATATCCACCATAGCCGCATAGCTAGCCATAATCCATAGACCATACTCATAAATAAAAGAAGAGAGATTCGTCGAAAATAATAAAAAAAACAATTATTATTAATAAAATACATTGTGTAAGGTGCTTTATAAATGTATTTACAACGTTTTACATAAACCTAGCTACAAACGAAACCCCAATTTTTGAGGGCTTCGTTTCTTAACGAACGAAATTAATGTTAATATTTTGAGGCTGGTAGAATTTATACTGTGACGCAAAATTTTTGTTCAGCGGGGTCAGCGAGTTCATTTGAACTGCGCTTCCGCGTAATTCGCCGCGCGGGGAGGAAGGGAGCGCTAAATGCCTATCGCACTCGGATATCGTGGCCTTAACCAACTTAAAAAAAAGGAGGTGATCAGACATACAGGCCAAACTGAGAAGTTTGACTTGTATGGTTTGTAGGTATGTAGGTTTGTAGGTATGTTGTATGGTTTGTAGGTTTGTAGGTAGGTAGGTATGTTAGTGCGCGATAATCTCGCGTTTGGCTAAACCGATATCGATGCGGTTTTCAGAAAAGGATTTGTTACATTTAGGAGAACGTTTTAAAATAAGTATAATACTTCTTAGTTTGATGATGATCTTCGGAGATGTTCACTAGAAATGAAAAAAAAGCCTTAAAAAAAGAGAACCGACTTCAAATAAAGCACTAAGCCGTAAGAAATAATTTGTTTTTTTTTTATGTTAGTGCTAACAGCTGGTAATTACGAATCGAAAAAGCACCGACATCAAAGAAGAAATTACGAACGTAACAATTGCGTACGAACGAACAGCACTATTAAAATTGAACGGCGTGCGCGCGCTTCGCTTGCGAAAACCGCACTGAATTTGATCCGCCGGCGGACCGAGACCGCTCGGCTGGGCGGTAGGCACTTATAGCGCGCAAGTACATGGAGTGACGGAGGCCTGACTAAAGATAGAATATAAATGTATATTTTTGTGAATTTGAAACATGTCAAAGCCATGTTATGCTTCTCATAAGTTATTAAATATTTAAGAGATTTTTGACATTGCTTCTATGGAGCTTATGTCAAAAATCTATCTCTAGTAGGGGAAAGAGCCGATAGATCGGTTATCGGGAACGGCTATTAGTCACCTGTATCCATTATGGGTGATTCTACCTGTCATATTGAACAACTTTCCCTGTGAGACCATATCCAATTAAGTAAATACAGTTAAAGAAAACCAGTAACACGATTTTATTGTAGTTTTTGAACTTTCGTAAATTGTAAACATGTTTTTTAATTATAATAGGGACTTTTCGCACACAAACATAATCAAAATAAAAGACGAAAAGACCAATTAAAACAGAAACATCTCAAAAAATAAGCAATCAATAAAAACATGAATTGCTTATTATTTGGGGTGGACAACGGCGTTACAAAATGTCAATGCTACAAAGCCACCAATCACATTACCGTGATCTTTTTGAAGGCGGTTTTAAATTTTTTTTTTATTGCAATAAACATTTGCAAAAGCCAGTGTAGGTACTAGCCTTGTTTAGCCCGCGTTTTTCGGGATAAACGGTAGCCTATGTGTTATTCTGATGTATAAGCTATATTACTGTAAAGTTTCATCAGAATCCGTTCAGTAGTTTTTGCGTGAAAGAGTAACAAACATCCATACATCCTCACAAACTTTCACGTTTATAATAGTTAGTAGTATTAAGTCATACATACCAAAACAAAGGCGTACGTTTGTCGTTGTCTCTATCTAATCGCATGAGATAGAAGAAGATGGCGCTGCCCAACATGAAGATTAGGGTTTCCCTGCCGGGGGACCACCGAAGCCAACCTTTCATTTCTAATGTCCGTACCCAGTACTCAAACACCTAAAAATAAAATTGTAAACTTTAACATCGTCTTAGAAAGGGAGGCTTAGGGATTGGGCGACCTAGGCACCCTAGGGCTCTTGTGACAGAACCTAACTAAAGACTCACTTGAGAGTCTTGAGACTAGTTTCAACCAATCAAATGCCTTGATAGTCTTCAGTAATGCTTGACTCTTGGGTTAGGTGCTGTACGACGACCCTAGGTGGCTCAACTTGAGTGCAAAAGTTTCTGATGTAGGTGCCGAATCAAACCAAATCAAAAAAAAAAAACCAACCGAATGCAGAACCTCCTCCTTTTTGGAAGTCGGTTAAAAATCAAAAGCACTGACTTCCATAACTACTTTATGTAAACTGATAAAAAGTATCCTATGCCCATCTCCATGTTTCAAGAAGCTATCTTCATACCATACGGAACAATATCGGCGGGTGGCGGAACACAGAATTTAAAATAATTGTTTGAATAGGTACCTTGGTACATACTTAAAGGTACAATAGATACTTATCTAAACCTTGACTTATTTCTGCAGTTCTTAACTATTATCTGTTTATAATACCGCCTATCACAAAGGGCGGCAAATTAATCTGATAAAAATATTATCTAAGTTTATTATTTTTAATATTTGTCACTGATACTATAAATATTATTACTTAATATTAGGATATTTATTATTTTGCAGTTATCTTTACATACATTATTATAAAGCGCGACAACTGTTGGTCTGAGTGTTAGAGCGCTTATAACTTGAGAACCATGTACCTATCTTTTTTTTTTTTTTGAGGATGGGAAATCATCAAATGACCCCTCCCGCTCTGGGCGGAGCCGAAGGGAGTGTCAGACTCTTACTGACTAAAACCCACCCGTGTTCCTTCCTTTGCCCTTTATGTTCCGGGTCAGCGGTATCCCTTTCGGATAATCCCGCTTTCCCGGCACCATGGATCTAGGAAATTCATATTCATATCATCTGTGTGTTAGAGCGCTTATAACTTGAGAACCATGTACGCACGGCTACAGATCAAGCTATACATTTCCAGTATAAGCTGATCTCGCATTGTTTAGGATTTCCTTACAGTGAGAGGTCAGTGTAAACCGGGAATGTATAGCTTGATGTGTAGCCGTGTGTACCTATCTGATCTAGGAAATTCATATTCATATCATTATTATTATGTAACTGAGCTGTGAGCACAGCTAGTCTAACATAATTTTATGAGCATCAAGTAACTATAATCATTTTTGAAACTTACCAAATTAACAAAAAGATTGGCCACCAGAACTCTTCTGTATGGGGGCTCGAAGTATATAGCCAGTCCACTGACTGTACAAGGTAGCAGCACTGTCGTATAATATGAGAACTCATTGAAGAAAAGTTTCCTGGAAACAATATAAATATTACTTTAGATAAGTCTCTTACTTCTCCACTCATCCATCTGTCTAGCTTTTTCCTATATTGAGGTTGGCTTCCAGTCCAGTCTAAATAATATGCGGCTGAATTTCAGTATTTTACATAGAGCAGCTGCCATTTTCATATTTTTTAAATGCCCTTTATCACGATCCCTCACAAACTAGGAATTTCCTCTGTACTGTGGGTTTGTTTATAATCAAAGCAAAAGTATGTCAATAGTGGATACAGAAAATATTTTTTGGGGGGGCTAAGTGCTCATTGGATATTGATTTTTGGGCGGAGAAGCTAAGAGGTAAAAATCAAAACACTAAATTACTAATCTAATCTGAAATCGTCGAAACTTCAGCTAGTCCCCCAAATCCGCCAATGGGGCGTGTACACATCTGGCGAATGCGCCACACGCACGCTGCACATGCGCACCAGAATAGAAATTACGAAAAAACATTCGTACTGGGCCCCAAGTCTGCTAATGCAATTGTCATAATCATATCAGAATGGTCTCTCAATGACATCGTTTTGACCAATGACGAAAAAGATAGTCTTACTCTAAGCCAATGACCGCTTAGGTTTTGAACGTTATGGTGTCACAACGACACCATTACTATCACGTTCAAAACCTAAGCGGTCTGCAGCCTAATTGTGTAACTCAATTTCTTCCGCCATGGCTTTCATTTTGACAGTTCAACAACATCCATTGCGGCGTTGAGCTAGTCAAAGGAGCACGGATTAACAATCATACGGCACGGAGCACGGATTAAAAACAATGCCATGGTGATAGCAATTGAGTTACGCAATTCGGGTGCAGGTCAGATGTGTGCGATTCGGAAACAGGCGCATTCGCGGCGCTTTCATCAGATGTGTTCATGTGTATGATTCTTGACATGCATTAACACTCAGGACTATATCTACTTTCTATAGTATTTTATAGATTTCATACTAGTAATCGCAGCAGTACCTGACGGTAGTGCATTGTATCAATAGATTTTAACTTCTTTCAATTATGAATTTATTTCCAGTAGTCAATCAAGTGTTTTTACCTGAATATGCAGTTTAATGTGACAAATGAACTTCCCACGGTCAAACCAAATATGCCTGATTTCAAATATAACTTTAACTGTTCCAGCATTTCCTCTTTACCAAGCTTTTTCCCTTTCATTAATATTTGTATCTGAAACAAAAAATATTTTGAATTCATATTGCTTATTAATAAAGTGTTTAGACTTGGGATGTGCTCTATTATCCACATGGGGCATGACAATCACTTAAAAATAAGTCAAGATGGAAGCTACTTTTATGTACTAATATGGAATATACATATTTTGTCAGTGCTAATCAATAAGCCTGAAAATCTATAGAACTGTTATAAGTTATTAAATCTGCACTTCAGCTAAAGATACTTTATACCAGCCAGGACAGAAATAGACAGTCAAGTAATGTACACACAGTGACAAAAAAAATCTTTACATTATAATAAATTATATCATTTTCTCATACATACTAGTTCTATTAATAGCTAAGAGGAAGAGGAAATACATAGTTTATAACGAAAAGATTAGAACTATACCTATTTTTTTTCCTGCCATGTAAGCTTCAACAAAGTTGGAATATTAATTAACATTTTAATATAGACAAACCACCAATACCAAATGTTTATAACATTAAAGGAGAATATAAAAATATAAACCCAGGGGAATATGTGGGTTAGTGTTGCTTAGAATAGAATAAAAAATAGAATAAAAAACTATTAAAAGAATTCAAAGTATTTCAGTAAAGTAATAACTAAAAGTACTAAAACATTGTCATTTCTTATGAATGTAACACATTTTAAATTTGGTCATTTAAAGGTAGTAAATAATACTTTGCCCATAACATTAGTAGATACTGCCAGTAGCCGTTATATTTGAGGTTTATCAAGTTAGGCAAAGTTCAAAGGGCAATCTGTACAGCATTTTTAATCACACTTCATTGCTAAACAAGATAATATTATGTGACTCGTTCAAATATTGCTTATTGTCTATTTCATTATAGATGTACGTATACTCACAAGGTAGACCATTGCATAGAATTTGTAACTCCCTTTGATGCAACCTAATAACATGGTTCTAGTGGCATCAGAACATCGGTACGTCCATGGGTGAATAAGCTCATTGCATCTACAATCACTGCACGCGGCTTCGAACCAAAGTTTACTAGCTTCAACCATTTTTGAATTATTTTAATGAAACAATTATCAACACAGAAATATATTCGGAAGACGCATGTGCTCAACCGTTAATGACGAACGTTCACTTATACTTTTATTTGAAGCAGAACTCATAAAAACTAACGGGTATTTTCGATACCTGTGTGAAGTTCATACGTATACGAACAGTTATGAACTAAACTGGACAAATTATAATTAATTCAAGTGTTGTTTTGCACTACAACAAAAACCTGATTATCTGATGACTGACACTGACTGACACCGACTGTGACTGACACTGACAGTATGACAGGACACTCTCTCTGTCTCTGAACTAGTGTTGCCGCTCAATAGTCGACTATCGACAGTCTATCGATAGCCTATCGATAGCTGATCGATAGAAAGACTATCGATTGAACTATCGATAGCATCGATACTATCGATAGCTCGGATCGTGACAATGCTATTGATGGAGGTAATACTATCGATAGTATCGATAGTTTATGAAGCAATACTATCGATAGTATCAATAACACAATCGATTTAGTCAAAAACAATAGATAATCCAAAACAATCAATGGTAATGTTACTGTAAAAGCCTGAACTTAGGTAAATCTTAAGATTTACAAGTAAAACCTAAGATTTACCGACCGTTAGTGGTAAAAGTCCTGTTTTGTGATCATCGTTCATTTCGGACTTTTACCACCATACACTCGGTAAATCTTCGGTTTTACCTCAGAGACACGGTAAATGTTGAAAAGAGTAAATAAGTTGTGACAGAACCGAATTGGTCAACCCCGACGTGATCTTGCCTGCCCTACCCCTAGAGTGTTTTTATAAACTTGGAGGCGCGGAGGGAGATCAGCCCCCGCCCGCTGTGACGAAGCGTAGGCACTAGGGCTTCCAGTCTCGATGCAGGCTCGAGTACCGGGACCAGATTTTCGAGACTCAGCATGGTCTCGATAGTCCCGGGAATATCGAGACTTTCGAGACTTCGATTAATTACTTGAATTTAAACAAAAATCAACAGAATTTGAAAAAAAATAGATTTTATGAAAAAAAAATTAATAGATGTCTCAAAAGACGTTTTATTTCGAGTTTTTTAAACTTGAATGATGGAAGCGCAAGAAACAAAAAGCATTTTGATATTTCTAAAGAGAAGATCTTATTTTAATGCAAAAATATCCTGCATTCAATTTCAGTCAAAGCTCAGATTCATTCAAAGCTCTCTCTGATACGAAGCTGAAATCGTTGTTTTAGCTTCGTATTAAGTTAGTGATACCAATATAAAAAAATGTTTTATTAGTAGACGAAGATAATTATTTGTAGAAAAATACCTTTACGGTGTGATTGAGTAGGAAATGATCAATAAGAACTCAAAACTTGGTGGCATATGACGATGGCAAGAGACCAGACGGTATGCCATAATTCCCATTGAACATGGGTAGGCTTTTAGTGCGGGATGCAACGTTGTCAATGCTCTTGGGTCATCCCACCCTGCTAGCTCAGTGTGTTGCACTGGCACTGCAGCTGTGGCTGCGGATAACCTCAAACCATGAAAATTTTATAACCTATCAGTAATTATATTTTCGAGCCGTTTGGGGTCGAAACCCTTGGGTCCTGGGGTCTGAGTGTTCATCTCCTATTTAAAGAGACCTGTTACTTTAGCCAAACAAAAAGCATTACCATACAACGTGGCAGTACTTCCAGTGGTTTGGGCACGCTACCAGCCGACAGCAATGCGGAGCATTTTTTGATAATTTTTAATTCGTTTTATATTTGTAAATTAATTTGTTTTATATTTTTTCTATTTGTACATATAAACCCATAAATATTATTTAAATAACTACCTTTTCCCGTGGTTTCGCCCGCGTGGCGGTCGGAATTTATCCCACGGGAATATACTACCAGGATAAAAAGTATTCCATGTACCAAATTTCATCCAAATCTGATTAGCCATTATGGCGTGACCATGATTGATTAACAAATACCTATTCTAAAGTTCACATTTAGGATTTATCTAATAGGATTAATTTAAGTACATTATATAAAGTATCCACTTTTGTTTTCAATATGCATAAGTACCTAAATATAAATGAATATAATCATAAAAATATCAATGATTGAAAAGTATTGAATGTTATTACTTTTTTTATTAAATGTTATTCTTTTTAGTATTGAAAATTCAGAAGTCTCGAAAGTCTCGAAAATATCGAGTCCGAATGATTCAGTCTCAGTCTCGAAAATAGCAAAAAAATCATCGAGAGTCTCGATATTTCGAGACTCGAGACTCTCGGAATAGAAGCCTTAGTAGGCACCCGTGCGAGCCGGAGCGGCTGAGGCTGGTCGCCGAACCTAGGATGTACCAAAATCTAATGGTAAAAGCCCGAAAAATTATCTCTTTTTTATAAAATCCTTACATTTACCACAGATAATATAATACTATACGTACAGATGCCTCATCTCATACAAAGAAATGTGACCGATTTAGCGCGGGCTATCTTCGGGCTATACAGTTTTCCGTGCCTAAAGCATTTTTCAAAATTTGAACAAATATTTTTTATGATGTATTTTTTCATGTTCTCAATTTTACACAAACTTCAATAACAAATCGATACATATAACGCCATCTATTATGAGTTGTTTCAACAAATGTTACTTTGTTCCTGATGAGACCCCGTGCATTTACCAACTCATGTTAGTAAATCCTAAGATTTACCGGTAAAACCTAGGATTTACCACTATTCGGGCTTTTACAGTAACATTTATACTAATCAATACTATCGATACTACGGTGAACAAAATCTAAGAAATACGTTTTCATGTTTCACATTTGTCATACCGCACCAACTTTATACAAATGTATTCAAACGATTCAAATTCGAAATTTAAATTTGAATCATTCAAACAAAGGAAAAACAATCAATATGACCGATTTCCATTTTTTTTGACGTTGTTTCAACGTTAGGTCATTTACCGAAGTGTTGCGATTATTCAAATTCATGTATGAACAAATAATCGTTTAAAATATTGAATTTGTTTTTTTGTGTGTGTGTCATGTCGACGCAAATAAATGCATTTTCTTTCTTCTTTCAAATAATCGAACCTTTAAATTTTTTAAAATAATATTTTTATAATACTTATTTAAAACACGTCTATCTTTTTAATATTTTTTTGCTTTGGTGTTATTATGACTGTTGACTGGGCCAAAGCCAAGACATATAATACTGCCATTTCGAGTGTAATAATGAAAACGAAATAATAATTAATTTAAACGACGATGACGACGACGATAACTCAAGTAATTGTACTAATTCAAGCCATTAAATAAACTCATTCACTCAGTCCAGTCTTTATTTTATTTAAAACTCTCGAGGAATTAGCAGTTGGTGTTTTGGGTAATTCGGTTCTAATTTATGCTTTAATCTATAATGTAGATACAAATATAATCGATTACCAACTAGAGTCTATTCAATATGTTAGTTTACATTGGAATTTTAGGAGAAATTTATTGATCGTTAATCTGTATACCTAATAGCACAATACTAAAAGATAAAACGGTAGCATCAGTATCAGCATGGTGTGTTAGTATCTCTAGCATTAAGATTCTTTCACAGTGCAGTTTTAAACAGTTTTTCAATTACTTTGTAATCCACCCATGTAAACTGACATATTGAACAGACTATGAAGACATATCGATAATGATTCTATATATAGTCTTATCTATAGAATCAATATCGATATGTCTTCAGAATCGAATAAATAGGTAGGTACCGATTTTATGGTTTACATGCCTAATCTAATAAATCTGACAACTTTCAAATGGTATTAAATTTTCTTAGATTTTGATCACTGTGTAGGTACCTATTATTTTTAGAACTTTCGATAGTATCGATATTTTACAATTTATGAGCAGCAATACTATGGATAGTAGTAGTATTGTAGTGGTAGTGGATAGTAGTTGTAGTACTATTTACAGTGATACATTTCGAGCAATCGATAATATCGATAGTTTCGATACTATGGATAGGCCTATCGATAGTATGACATTTTTAGGGTTCCGTAATAAAACTAGGAATCCTTATAGTTTCGTCATGTCCGTCTATCCGTCTGTCTGTCTGTCTGTCTGTCTGTCTGTCCGTCTGTCACACCCTCGTAAAATCTACAGTTCATAACCAATATGTATGAAACTTCACAGGTAGATGTCTTCTGTAAGCCGCTATAAAAATCTGTAGCGAAATTATAAAAAATAAAATAATTAGCGGGGGCATACATGAAACTGAAGGATGAAAAAAAATATTTTCTCGCACCCCTTCATGTGGGGTATCGTTGGATAGGTCTTTGAAAACAAAATAAAGGTTCCTAAATGACTTCTTTATTTAAGTGCATATTTAGCGAACTAGGAGCTCCGAAAGTCGTGTACAATGTGTCCCCCTCCCTGTAATTTTCCAATCGCGTTATCAAAAAATTAGAAAAAATTCAAGCATATGGAATCTAATAAATACTCTCGATTAAAATTGGTTTGAACAAGATACGTTAATAACTTTTTGAAATATTCACTATTTTCAGTTTTGACCGCAAAAATAACTTTGTATTTTATTATAATATTAGGAAATACAAACTTATGTTTGCAGTTGGAAGACTGAAATACTTCTTCCTACGGAACCCTAGACTGTGCGTGGTTCGACACGCTCTTGCCCGGTTTTTTAGATTAAAACTATCGATAGTTTGGCAACACTACTCTGAGCATCTCTGAGTCTGCACTGTTGACAGTCTGTCAGCCACAACTCACTTGACATTTCGTATCACTGTTGCCAAGAAATTATCTCCTTGATTTTAACCATGGAGATAATGTCTATGCACGTATGGGTTAATGTAGTAGGTACACGTACAAGAGAAAAATAAAGTTACACACATCAAAAGTATCTAGGGATCAACATATATTTTTGCAATAACTTTTCTCCTGATTGATATTAATTAAAATTTTCTTTAAGGATTCATCAAATAAAGTGTTTTCGTTTGTCACAGTAACGATAAACCAAGTCACCTTTGCATTAATAAAGAAATTTGCCATTTTCCTAATAAAGGGATTTTTGACATTTGAACCACTAACATTAAAGTTCGAAAAAAAGACTGAAATAACAGTTTTCTTTAAAATTTTATTGGGTAACTTAAACAATTAATAATCCGTGTTTCTACCGCGAACACTAACAACACAAGAACATCGGTTTGGCATACTCAAAATGAGTTCATCCAAATCACGCTGTGGAATGGCCGCCCATGTTCGTTGCAACAACAAAAAAAGGTCTTCTTGCGACTGGATACCCTCCATATTCGGCAGAGCTCTTCTCTGTAGCATATCCCATGCATGCTCAATCGGGTTCAAGTCTGGCGACTGAGCAGGCCAGGGCAGGACATTGATGTTAGCTGCGGCGAGAGTCTGTCTTACAACTCTTGCGGTGTGCGGTCGTGCATTATCATGCATTAACTGAAATAAGGGACCGATTTGCACTTGTAGAGGAACGATGACGTCTGATACAATCGTCTCAGCATAAATTTGAGCGTTGAGGTTGCCTCTGATCCAAATCAACTCAGTTCTTCCGCCGATCCAAATACCCGCCCATACCATGATGGTTCCACCACTATAAGGATGGACTTCCTGGCAGGATTTTAATCGCTGTTGGCGTCCAGGGGTTCTCCAGTGTCGTATACGTCTTGTATCCGGTCTCATACCAAAACGAGACTCATCAGAAAAGCACACGAAACGCCATTGTTCTTCTGCCCAATTTCTGTGTTCAAGAGCCCATTGATATCGAATCCTACGATTGTGCATTGCTATAGGTGGTACCCGTAGCGGTCTTCGGGAATGAAGGTTCACTTCATGCAAGCGGTTTCTGACTGTTTGGTCGCTAATTAAATCCCCTGAAGAGTGATGAAGCCTCACGGCTAACATCATGGCGGTTATTGTTGGAGCTCTTCGAGTTAAGATTTGAATGTATCGGTCTTGTCTCCGTGTGGTGCAGCGATACCGTCCTCCATGGCGCTCAGCCACGGTACCAGTGCTTCGGTAACGTGTCCAAAGTCGACTGATAACACTCTGACTTGTATTCAGAGCTAAAGCTACAGTACGTTGCCGGGAACCAGCTTCTATCATTCCCACGGCTCTGAGCATTTCTTCCCTGCTTAAATGACGTCGCCGCTCCATAATAACGTTGGTTTTAATCAGTAGTAGGGAAACAGTAGCACTAATAATGTCTTCAATGCGTTGTATGTTTTTATAGGGAAAATATTGACAGCTTATTTTCATCTTTTACTCGAATTTGATTGAGAGTTCCTGATTCAAATTATGAAATGCACCAAAAAGGATCCATATAAATTTATAAAATCATAAATTTATTACAAAGCCACATCTCAATCTCAAGAAATCCGCATAAAAATGCTTGATCCCTAGACACTTTTGATGTGTGTATTTACCTCTGTTTTATAATACCGGTACGGTGATTTTTAAGGTAGGTAGGTAGTAGGTAGGTACCGACATTTTTTTAAAGAACTCTTATAAATAATTAAAAAGAGAACATTACATTAGGTACCTACTTGTAATTGGAGGTACTTAAATACTGTTTTAAGGGCCAAGTTCACTGACAAGTTCAAAAAAAAAAATTGTTACAATGATAGAGCACGGCTAATAACGCATTCGCAACTTCACGTTATGAGGCATGCAAAATTGAGAGCGTAGCGTAGGTAGGTACACACGGCTACACATCAAGCTATACATTCCCAGTTTACACTGACCTCTCACTGTAAGGAAATCCTATACAATGCGAGATCAGCTTATACTGGAAATGTATAGCTTGATCTGTAGCCGTGCGTACCTCATCGTGTAAGACAAAAACCGACGGTTTGTAAAATATCCTCCTTGCTACTTAGTACCTACTTCAGATCATAAAAACAAGGAGCTAATAATGTGATCATGGCAAATTACTATGGGACCCGCTGTCGCCACTTGGCGTTATAACTACAAACGCTCCTTTGTAAAAATAGAGATCTCCCACACATTAACAATGCCGCACACCACACCCCAATCTAACATTGTTATTCGTCACTCGTCACTCCCTACATTGTAAGTACCTATAATATTATAAATCGTCAATCGCGTTGGGTCCATCGGCAACATGATCAAATTGATCATTTCAAGCGCAATAGCGCTTTGGCACATCTCCCTTGTTTCTATGATCTGAGGTCAGGACCGTATTACGTATTATCCATAAGGCAGATTAGGCAAAACCGCCTAGGGACCCGCATCGGCTAGGGGCCCCGCGCACCGAGAATAATAATTGAAAATGTTTCATGGAAAGGATAGTCAAAAGTACTTATAATCTGTATAAGTAATATTCCGATGAAATTTGAACATCCTGTGCGGGACAATATAGTATAGTGTACATAAACAGTGTTAATTTAAGTGACAATAATAATAGCCTAAGCTTTAAGGCCCCGGTATACGCCAACGGCCTTGAGTGATTTGGGCGGTATAGCTTGAGTGTTCTGCGCTGAGCTCAAGCAACGCGACATACATCCACCGAGCAATACGACTCGCCTATCAAGGAGCGCGCTGTGCCGAATTAGACGTATTATTACTTTTTAGTATCTAAAATATAAAATAAAAAAAAAGTAACAGGCAATATTATAGGTAGTAACATAGTCTTTTCACACAAAACAAATCATGAAAATATCTTAAGCGGTTTGAAAGTAATTACGTGTTTATGTTTTGGGTAGACACGAATTCATGAATTTATTTCATTAAGTATTTTACTATAATAGTTAAATATTCACAGGTATGTACGATTGATGTACATATGTTCTAGTTTAACATAAAAAAATTGCACAACTAACCTGCATTATTTGACGGCGAAACAAGAGATTTAAAACTGGCCGTTACCATTTACCTTCGCCTTAAACAATAGTGTAAACAAAACAGTTTGTGCCTAGTTATAGTTATGTATAGTTTGTAAGTATTGCGTCATATTGCGTAATATTTAATCTTATTGTTTACTAGAAAGTCCTAGAAAGTCCGATGGATTCCTATTGGTCAAAAGGTATTACGTCATTTGTGCTAGAATGTTCCATGGTTTCTGATTGGTTTCAAGGTATTTGTACTGGAATGTTCCATGGATTCTGATTGGTTGACTAATAGAAGATAGGGAATAGTTTTGTATAAAAGTAGCGCAGTTTTGTTCGACCGACACAGTGTGCAACAGCATAGACTAATATGTATATCAAGACAGTGTACAATAGAACTCCTAACAGTGTGCAATAGCAAGCAGTCGGTAAAAGAACTAACAGTATGCAAGAAACAGTTGGCAAACACAGTGTGCAATAGACAGTCGGCAACAGTACACAGTTGGAAGAAATCTACAGTCGGCAATAGTACTCCTTAGAAATAAGAAGAAAGAAAAATAAATCAATCTTCAGAACAATCCAGTCTTTAATTATTATCAGCGCGCTTAATGTACATAGGGTACACATCCATATAGCATAAGCATAGCATAATCGGCCTATAATGTTCCCACTGCTGGGACACAGGCCTCCCCTGTGAGAGGGAGTGGGCCGTAGTCCACCACGCGGGCCCAGTGCGGGTTGGTGGACGTCACATATTTTCGAATTTTTGGTTCTAGCGACATGCCGGTTTCCTCACGATGTTTTCCTTCACCGTTAAAGCAAGTGATAATTAATTTCTAATACGCACATGACTTACGAAAAGTCAGCGGTGCGTGCCTCGGGATCGAACTCGAACCATTCGCCGTGGGAGAGGCCCCAAGATATGCTTTGCCTAGAGGCCCCGACATGGTTAATCCGGCTCTGTCTGAGGTACCTACCTAGCCTTTTTTTTTAACGTGTGGAAATCCTCATGGATCTCCTTCGCCCGGGGTGGGCGGAGGGGTCTGAAGCATTCCATCGTGTAGTTTTAGTCAGTAAGAGTCTGAAAGACCGTCTGTCAGACTCTTACTGACTAAAACTACACGGTGTTTCACCTCGTCACCATAATATGATGAGGTGACGGGAGCGCTTTCGCATTCTACCTAACTATTCCTTACCTAAACAGTGCGAGATTTTTAGCCAACGATGGAATGCTTTGATATTTGGTTGGCATCATAGGCATGACAAACATGTTTTTAACACGCTTTCTTTAGAGAAAATATTAAGAAATAATAATAATATTTTAATTTGTAAACATTTCAGAGGAGAAAGATGTAAAACGACTAACCGGTCTAGGGTTTTGTTTCTACTTGGGTACACACCAACGTTGGAGTAAAGGAGTATTTTTAACCGACTTCAAAACAGGAGGTTCTGTATTCGTCCCGTATGTATGTATGTATGTATGTTTGTATGTGCGCGATTTTCTCAAAAACTACTGATTCGATTTGGATGGGGTTTTCACTAACGTAATCTACATACTTTCAGAAAGGTTTTAGTATATAATACATTATGTAATCATTCCTATGTACAAAGTTATATGCATAAATGTACACACTCCGTAGAAGATTTACTGTTGAACGAATTCGTGAAAGTAATCTAACACGGGATAAAGAACTAAAAAGGGAAAAATAAAAAACTTTTTTAACAAAAAATAACCGACTTCAAAAATCCACTACAAAGAAAATAATAATTTTGGTTTCGGAAGTCGGTGGCAAAAAAAAGCAAACAAAAACCAAAGCCACCGACTTCCGAAACCAAAATTATTATTTTCTTTGTAGTGGATTTTTGAAGTCGGTTATTTTTTGTTAAAAAAGTTTTTTACTTTTTTTTGTTTCAAACGGATAGGTAGGTATCGGATGTACCAATGTAAAATGGATAAATGCGCAAACGCCCTAAATACCACAAATAAATTATAAATGGTGATATTAGGTAGGTATGTAGGTGTGTGTTTGTTACTCCTTCACGCTGAAACGGGTGGACGAATTTGGATGAAATTTAAAAAAAGAGGTAGCCTGGTACCTGAATAAGCACGTAGGCTACTTTTCATTAATTTTCACGTAGGTATACGAAGTCGCGGGTAACAGCTAATCAGAATCTTGTAAAATTAAGTGCTTACGTACTTTCTACCGGCACTTTATAGGTTAATTTTCATATTTTTATGGTACTAAGGAACAATACCTACAGTTTATACAGTAGGAGGCTGAGAGGACCCAACCTGCTTTATATTAGATAAACATACTCACTGTAAATAATCCTAGATACGGTGTAAAATAAACAAACGAGCCTTTCCCACAAAACCATAACATGCTAAAAAATGCTTCTGTACAGCTATCTGCCCACGGATGCACAAGTTGTTTACACGTTTGATGAGTTAAATCACTTTTTAACACCATAAACTTGCTAATTTCAACCATTATCACAAAAAAATAATAAGTAATAAAGAAATGAATACAGCAGCCTCCAGAAATCAGTGTTGCTGTGATGTACTCAAATGAATGCTTGTTCTTTAACGTTGAAAGTCGTGTCGAAAGAACAAAGTTCATTTAAAATTTTAATTTAAAATGTGTAGGCACGTAAAACAATAGGTAGGTGCATAAAATTCAGTAAGTATATAAGTATATTAATATTTACAGTGACTTTGCCAGGTGTTTATTAAAATGTTTATAGTCTATACTTCTATTTAGAGTTCTATACAAATAATAAAAAACTGAAGTTTGTTTGTTTGAACGCGCTAATCTCTGGAACTACCAGTCGGATTCGAAAAATTATTTTTGTAGGTATACAGGGTGGCAGGTTAGACAGTGGAAATATTTTAAGGGGTCATTGTACTCATCATTATGAACAACTTTTACTATGGGACCAACACTGAAATCGCGAAAAAAAAAATCAGCCTATCCATACATTTTGTTGAGTTTTGTGAACATAAATGTACCTATGGAACAGCTGTTTTTTTTTTCGCGATTTGACGGTTGGTCCCATAGTAGGTAAAGGTTGTTCATAATTATGAGTACAATGACCCCTTAAAATATTTCCACTGTTTAACCTGCCACCCTGTATAATTATGATACTGTTATTTTTTGGTTTAAAACCCGATAAAAGCCAATCGAAACAGTCAATTACTAGGTATAAGGATTGATTTCTTCTAAGTAACATAGCAATTGTAATGACTTTACATGTCGGTTTTCATTTACTAACATACATACAATCATAGTAGGTAGGTACTACCTACCGTACTTTCATAAACTGTTTTCCATATACCTAATTACCTACATGATAAATACGATAATAATTTAACAGTATTTGAATGCATCTTTGCTGTGAGCTAGACAGTAGGCGAATTTGAAAAAAATAAAATGTCACGGTGTTCAATTATTTTAAGATGCTATATTAGGTACCGTGAAGGAATTAATCCTCATAATTTAACCTTGTGAGCGGCATCAAAAAAATACAGGATATTATTTTTTTCACATTTGATCAGTAGGTACAATTCCCAGATGAAGGAACCAACTTTAAAAAAATCTTTGAATGCAGTCCTACATACATACCTACCTACCTACTTACTTTTAAGAATAAAATGAAAACTCCATGAAACAAAATATTTCCTATTTAATATAGGTATGTATATGTATATATATAGTACTTTCCCTCCGAGTGGCATAGCTGTGGGACGGGGATGCCCTGTCTGTCTATTACTTGGAAGAAGAATATGGTACTGGAGTTAGTCTAACCGTGTCTGTATATTATGTGAAGGCTGTCATTTCTCGTTAAATACAGTGACGTCACTGTAAAGTACACCGCCCATTGGCGCAATGTTTTGATACAGTAACGTCACTGAATCGTCAACCAATCAACTCTTCCCTAGTCACGCACACTAATACAAATCCAGATCCGCACACAAACAAAAACCGGCCAAGTGCGAGTCGTACTCGCGCACCAAGGGTTCCGTATCATTTTTGGACGTACCTATAAAGTGAAAAAAACCGGACCGCGTAACTAAGTTTGTTTGTGAAGGAATTTTGATGATTTTGAAAAAACTGTAGGTAGTTAGTTAGTTACAACTCTAATTATTTTAGATTTTTCGCTCGGCAAACTTCGGAGATAAGGGGGGAGGGGAATGGTATTTTTTCAGACATTTTTCGTCAAATGTCGAAAACTGTGAAACATAAAATTAAATGAAAATATATTTTGAAATGTGTTGGTTAAGCCCTTTCATATATGATATGTCACTTGACCTAGTAACGCCACTTTGAAATTTCGGACCCCCACTCCGGCCCCTTTTGCAATGTAAATAAAAATATTTTTTACTTTTTTCATAGAAGACTGAGAAGACCCAACCTGCTGTAAATTAAATAAACATAGGTACTCACTGCATATATTATTATATACGGTATAAAATATAAACAGAACCCTCTCCCACAAATCCAGAATAAGCTGAAAAATGCTTTTGTACAGCTATCCGTCCACGGATGCAAAAGTTGTTTACACGTATGTTGAGGTAAATCACTTTTTAACACCATGAACTTGCTAATTTCAACCATTATCACAAAAAAAAAATACTTTTTATGAAATTGTTTAAACAGTGGCCGGCAGAAAGCAGCGTTACTGGGGATTTACTCAAATAAATGCCAGTTCTATAACGTTATAGTATAGTGTCAAAAGAACAAAGATAATTAAAAATTCTAATTTAAAATGTATACCTATCTAGGCAAAAACAATAGGTAGGTAGCATACAATTCAGTAAGTAAGCATATTAATAATTACAGTGACTTTGCCAGATGTTTATTAAAATGTTTAAATTACAATAAGTAACTAATAGCTGTCGTTCGCACAAGCGCTTTTTTACGCGCGTTAAAAAAAGCTCCTGAATGAAACAAATGGGAAACGATAGTATCTGTTCGCACGACAACGCTTTTTAGGGTTCCGTACCAAAATAGTAAAAAAGGAACCCTTAAGGTGCGACTTCGTCTGTCTGTCTGTCTGTCTGTCACACCTGCTTATTTCAGCAACTACTAATGCTATCGACTTGAAATTTGGAACAGTTATAAAGAATGCTTGTTCAACTTTATTGGTGATGAAAAAAAAAATAAAAAAATGTCTTTATTTTCATTGCAAAAGGGGCCGGAGTGGGGGTCCGAAATTTTAAAGTGGAGTTACTAGGTCAAATGGCATATCATATGAAAGGGCTTGATCTGCACATTTCAAAATATATTTTCATTTTATTTTATGTCTCACAGTTTTCGACATATGGTGAAAAACGTCTGAAAAAATAAAATTCCCCCCCCTTATCTCCGAAGTTTGCGGAGCGAAAAATCTGAAATAATTAGAGCTGATAGGAATTGGCCCAAATATTGCACCAAAAATAAAACGATGTTCCTAACTAGTACAGTTTATTCAAAATCATCAAAATTCCTTCACAAACAAACTTAGTTATGCGGTCCGGTTTTTTTCACTTTATACGTCCAAAAATGATAATGAAACCCTCGGTGCGCGAGTACGACTCGCACTTGGCCGGTTTTTTTAACGCTGAGTTCTAAATCGCGTAGGTACCTACTATTCGATTTTCAACGCTCGGCGTGCGTAAAAAAGCTCATGTGCGAACGAGGGCCTAGTTTCGTTGTAATTTTAAGCACGTATAAAATAATCAATACATTATCTAATGGGTAAGTGGTAATTGGATACCTAATAGTGGCCCCGCTCCTCTCTACTCCAGTGGACAGACAGCCTAAACGAGGGACGTACAGTTACTCGTATTACTCGTATATAAGGGTATTCAGATTATTGATCGAAGGTGTATTCGATACTAATTTGATTAACTACGGGACTACCGTAAAATGCTGTAACATTGCCTTTATAGCTCAACATTGCCTAAATTCAAAAAAGTTAAATTATTCCCGCTGCGAAATGTTTTTTACTGTCTATGGTATTACTAAAAGCAAGTCGGCAATCTGTATGGCAACATTCGATCATACGTCACTCCAAATTTTAGTTAACAAACTGTCAGTGTCAGTTTCATTGTCAGTGCGGATACTCGCTTTTTACCGGCTCTCAGGAAAATTTCATTTTGTGAGTATTTATGCTTTATTTTCTAGCGTAATATGTTATATAGCAAAGAAAATATGCTCTTTTATGTATTTAAACTGTTTTTTCAGTATTATATCTTAATTTAAACCGTTAAATCATAGTCGGCAAAGTTGTGTCAGATTTTCGCAACTTTTTACTCAACATTATCAAGGGTTAGGGCTGCCACTTTTATGTAAAACTATTTGTTATGTAAAAAATTAGAATCAATAAAATAAATTAAAATTATTTGATTTTATGTAAAACTATTTGTTGATCTCTCTGCAGGCTGCTGTTGTAATTTTTATTATACGTAATAGGTACCAACATTATTATTTTTTAAATGTTATTACCTACCTACATATTTGTTTTCCTATGAAAAAATGTTATTAGAATTTAAGTACAACGATTTGATTTCTTAAAAATATATTTGAATATTAAGAAAAATTGTTGCATTTCCTTTGGGGCAGCCCTACACCGAACTCACTTTTGTATGGGAGTTTTAGAGAAACCTTCACAACTTTGCCTAGCATTGTAAAAAAAAATTTCTTGTGCTATTCAAGATTCAGTGAAGTCTGACGTGGAAAAGAACTTCATGGCAATATGGGTGTCAAATCCGTTACCAAAATACCTATTCATTTAAAAAGATATTGTGACAGGCAATGTTGTAGTTTTTACCTCAACTTTGCCTACGTTTTCAAAGCAATTTTTTGGTGCTTTATAGGTGTTTTTTTTACTAGTAGCAAATGTATTCCTATAGCTTAAAGTCCAATATTGGACAGTAATTGAAAAAACATACGACTTTCTTAACGATTAAAGATTTATCGAAGAAAAACGTCAAAATCCGTGCAAAGTTGCAGCATTTTACGGTATCCTTAAAAAACCAGCCAAGTGCGAGTCGTACTCACACACCGAGGGTTCCGTACCATTCCTGGACGTATTAGGGCCCTTGTGCACCACATACGGTTCCAGTTCGTATCCAGTTTTATACGGAAACGGATGAAAATTTCAGAATGACGCCTTGTGCACTACATTCGGTTTTTACTGTTTATAGGCGAACCTTTTTTTACAATTGCGTGCTGCAATATTACTACTTACTAATATTATAAATGTGAAAGTTTGTGAGGATGGATGTAGGTACCTATGTATGTAAGGATGTATGGATGTTTGTTACTCTTTCACGCAAAAACTACTGAACGGATTTTGATGAAACTTTACAATAATTTTACTAATATTATAAATGTGAAAGTTTGTAAGGATGGATGTATGTATGTATGGATGTTTGTTACTCTTTCACGCAAAAACTACTGAACGGATTTTGATGAAACTTTACAGTAATATAGCTTATACATCGGAATAACACATAGGCTACTTTTTATCCCAAAAACGCGAGCGTAGCCGCGGGCAGAAGCTAGTTACTCATATGCAAATCGTACCGCGTTTATGCACTTATAATCCGTTTCCAACACGTTAATTTTCACTAAAACGTTTCACAAGTACCTACCTAGCCTAGCCTATGTGTTATTCTGATGTATAAGCTATATTCTCAACTATATTACTGTAAAGTTTCACCAAAACCCGTTCAGTAGTGTTTGCGTGAAAGAGTAACAAACATCCATACATACATAGGTACATCCATCTTCACAAACTTTCACATTTATAAGGGATGTCAACGAACTGATAAAAAATCGATTTTTGAAAAATCGGTTTTTACAAATTTCTTAAAAATCGATTTCTTTAAAATCGTATTTTATTATAAAAATAATCGATTATATAGCAAAAATCGATTTTTTTATTATTTTTTTTTGCTTTAGTGCTATCAAACTAAATAAAATATTGATTTGAATGAACTTCAGCGTGCTTTTAGGGTCTCCCCACATTTATCGACGCGGAATCGGCTTAAGCTGAGTGCTTATCACCGCACTGCGATCAGATAATAGGCAAACGGCTCGTATCGCCGTCGGCCGGTGTTGCGACGCGTCGTCCGAGCCGAGCCGATGCGAATGGTATTAGTAACGCCCTTATTTCGTAGACATAAAGGCTTTTCGTCGATAAATGTGGGGAGATCCTTAATCGTCACGTTCAGTTTCCGACGTGTCTTACTTATTTCCGCCTCTTTCTTGATTTATCAGAGAGAAGATTACAATAGCTTTTATTAAGTTTACCTACGCAACATTTCGCGAAACTTAGTAGTTCGTGGACGCTATCTATTGACAGTTTAAATAACTTTAACGAAACTTTGTTTTCAACATACAAAAGGTATGACGTCGTAAACTGTCGTCCATCAATTTAGTGGCGCTAACTATCGTAAACTGTCGTCGTCGTCGATGAAAAAAATCGACAATGAAAATGAAAATCGATTCTTTATTAATCGATTTTTAAAACTTTTGAATCGATTATTAAAATCGAGTTTTATCGAAAAATAATCGATTTTTTTCCATAATCTTTATGATTGTTCCAAGTGTCAAGTTGGTAGCATTTATTATGTAGTACCTAGGTAATTACTGAAATAAACAGCTGTGACAGACAGACGACGACACCAGGGTTCCTTTTTTAACATTTTGGTATGGTACCTAGGGTAAGTTGGTCGACAATGAACCACCTAAATTTTCAAGAGTTGTAACTCTACTCCTAGGGGCGCTAAATATATACTTTTTACTTCTAATTGTAGATAATTTAACTGGCTACTTTATGTTGTACTTCATTTTCATTTAAATACCTTATTTTCTTACAAAAAAATGTTTATTGATTTATTGGGAAATGGTTCACTGTGTACAATCTGTGGTACTCGATGAACCGGGGGCTGGTACACAGTGAACCGTGTGTGCAAACAGTGAACCATGACATTAAAGAAAGCCTTAAAATTATCGGATTATAATCAATGTAGTGAAATAAAACCCACTTATTAATACACACATCAAAAATATCTAGGGATCAACATATATTTTTGCAATAACTTTTCTCCTGATTGATATTAATTAAAATTTTCTTTAAGGATTCATCAAATAAAGTGTTTTCGTTTGTCACAGTAACGATAAACCAAGTCACCTTTGCATTAATAAAGAAATTTGCCATTTTCCTAATAAAGGGATTTTTGACATTTGAACCACTAACATTAAAGTTCGAAAAAAAGACTGAAATAACAGTTTTCTTTAAAATTTTATTGGGTAACTTAAACAATTAATAATCCGTGTTTCTACCGCGAACACTAACAACACAAGAACATCGGTTTGGCATACTCAAAATGAGTTCATCCAAATCACGCTGTGGAATGGCCGCCCATGTTCGTTGCAACAACAAAAAAAGGTCTTCTTGCGACTGGATACCCTCCATATTCGGCAGAGCTCTTCTCTGTAGCATATCCCATGCATGCTCAATCGGGTTCAAGTCTGGCGACTGAGCAGGCCAGGGCACGACATTGATGTTTGCTGCGGCGAGAGTCTGTCTTACAACTCTTGCGGTGTGCGGTCGTGCATTATCATGCATTAACTGAAATAAGGGACCGTTTTTCACTTGTAGAGGAACGATGACGTCTGATACAATCGTCTCAGCATAAATTTGAGCGTTGAGGTTGCCTCTGATCCAAATCAACTCAGTTCTTCCGCCGATCCAAATACCCGCCCATACCATGATGGTTCCACCACTATAAGGATGGACTTCCTGGCAGGATTTTAATCGCTGTTGGCGTCCAGGGGTTCTCCAGTGTCGTATACGTCTTGTATCCGGTCTCATACCAAAACGAGACTCATCAGAAAAGCACACGAAACGCCATTGTTCTTCTGCCCAATTTCTGTGTTCAAGAGCCCATTGATATCGAATCCTACGATTGTGCATTGCTATAGGTGGTACCCGTAGCGGTCTTCGGGAATGAAGGTTCACTTCATGCAAGCGGTTTCTGACTGTTTGGTCGCTAATTAAGTTCCCTGAAGAGTGATGAAGCCTCACGGCTAACATCATGGCGGTTATTGTTGGAGCTCTTCGAGTTAAGATTTGAATGTATCGGTCTTGTCTCCGTGTGGTGCAGCGATACCGTCCTCCATGGCGCTCAGCCACGGTACCAGTGCTTCGGTAACGTGTCCAAAGTCGACTGATAACACTCTGACTTGTATTCAGAGCTAAAGCTACAGTACGTTGCCGGGAACCAGCTTCTATCATTCCCACGGCTCTGAGCATTTCTTCCCTGCTTAAATGACGTCGCCGCTCCATAATAACGTTGGTTTTAATCAGTAGTAGGGAAACAGTAGCACTAATAATGTCTTCAATGCGTTGTATGTTTTTATAGGGAAAATATTGACAGCTTATTTTCATCTTTTACTCGAATTTGATTGAGAGTTCCTGATTCAAATTATGAAATGCACCAAAAAGGATCCATATAAATTTATAAAATCATAAATTTATTACAAAGCCACATCTCAATCTCAAGAAATCCGCATAAAAATGCTTGATCCCTAGACACTTTTGATGTGTGTATATGTATAGAGTAGATACTTTTATATTATATTTTTACTTCTAATTGTTAAAAGAAATTACATAAATTGTTGGCATAATCAAAAATATAATTCTCCTTTAGACTTGTTTCTTGCTCGTCTGTGAATATTTTATTTACGCCGCCGCGCCGTAGTTTAGTTCCTATGTGGTATGTTGCTACCTTTTCAGCCTTTCATAAGCTTATACCGCTAAGATATAAACTGACAGCAGTTTTTACTGCTTCAGGTAAGTGGGATCCTTTTTTCCTCACAGATCTATCTAATTTTGTTTGCTCCATCCTAAAATGTAGAAAAGTTTCTAGAAAATTTTTGATTTAGCAAATAAGTAGGTATAAAAAGTAGAATATCTGGGTCAATAATCTATCTAGCAAAGGTAGTGCTCAATGAATCACTGGTTCATTGTGTACTCTCTCAAAGTGGTTCATTCTGTGCCACCCTACACTTTTCGATTTTGAGGTGAAGTAGCCACGTGCATAAACACGTGGTGCTTAGCGAAACTATCTTAAATAAAAGCGCAAAAAATAACTAATTCATCAAGCCAATTGATATTAAGCTACTATTTACACAAGTAATATGGGACGAAATTTTACTCACGTATTTTTTTACAATTTTTGGTACAAAAATACAAAAAGCAGGCGTGTGCGGTCGCCTGCGCCGCTAGCTCGCGGTCGATTGGGGAGGGTGGGGCGCTTCTTAAAGACGCTTACCTGATGTAGTTTGCACCGAGCAGCAACGTCGCATTTCTGAATTATTTGCATGGTTCACTGTGTACTGATGGTTCATTGTCAACCACTCGACCCTACCCTAAAAATCTGGTGTTCAATACATTTTGTCGAGTGATACAAGTGAATGATAATGGATATTTATGTATGGGACAGTTGACTTTTTCTTTCGTGATTTCAAGGTTGGTCACGTAAACTCACGTTGCTAATCGAACAAGTATCGAATACTGAATAATACCCTTCCTTTAATATTATTATGTCCATCATTTAACCTTACACTATGTACCTACCTACGTAGGTATATGGCCATAATCTTGTTAGGGTTCCGTACCAAAATAGCAAAAAAGGAACCCTTATGGTGCGACTTCGTCTGTCTGTCTGTCACACCTGCTTATTTCAGCAACTACTTATGCTATCAACTTGAAATTTGGAACAGTTATAAAGAATGCTTGCCCAAATTTATTGCAAATGAAAAAAGTCAACAAATATTTTTATTTTCATTGCAAAAGGGGCCGGAGTGGGGGTCCGAAATTTGAAAGTGGGGTTACTAGGTCAAGTGACATATGATATGAAAGGGCTTGATTTGCACATTTCAAAATATATTTTTATTTTATTTTATATCTTACAGTTTTCGACATATGATGAAAAATGTCTAAAAAAATACCATTCCCCCCCCTTATCTCCGAAGTTTGTAGTAGTACAGTTTTTTCAAAATCATCAAAATTCCTTTACAAACAAACTTACTTATGCGGTCCGGATTTTTTCACTTTATACTAGTTTATACGTCCAAAAATGATACGGAACCCTCGGTGCGCGAGTACAACTCGCACTTGGCTGGTTTTTTTTTTAACCGACTTCAAAAAAAGGAGGGGGTTCCAATTCGTCGGAAGATTTTTTTTTTTTAGCATAAGCATAGCATAATCGGCCTATAATGTTCCCACTGACTATTACAGTTTTTTCAAAATCATCAAAATTCCTTGACAAACAAACTTAGTTATAAATGCGGTTCGGTTTTTTTCACTTTATACGTCCAAATCTGATACGGAACCCTCGGTGCGCGAGTACGACTCGCACTTGGGCGGTTTTTCAAATATTTTTCGAATTTGATCTGTAGTTTTTATTATCTTTTTAGTGTTTTTCAATGTTATAAAGAAGCTCAAGGATGTAATCAACAAGATCCGAAGTGTATTTTAGAAATATCTTAAGCGTAATTTGCTTTTTTTTTAAATTTAAAGTTTGGGCCAAAGTTGTTCCTATGAAAGGGTTACTTTATACCTCAGATCATAGAAACAAGGAGATATGCCATCATAGCAAATTAGTACGAGAAGAACTGATGCCACTTTTAGTACATTTTTCGACACAATTACGCGCATAATTAATCGCGCCTTGTGAATAAAAAGATCTCCCACGCATTGAACATTCCGCACACCCTTAATCTAACACTGTTAATCGTCACTCAACACTAGCACTAAACTAAAACACTGTATTTATACCATCGATCGTGTTCGGTTCGACGCCAGCGCGTACGTTTTTAATATGAGCAATTTGCTCAAGATCAAGCATCAAGTTCGATAGCGCCTTGGCACATCTCCTTGTTTCTATGGTCTGAGCTTTATACCTATGTATCGGTGAAAAATCGTACTTGCAGCTATTAGTGGCCAAAAAACCATCAAGGACGGTAGGATTGAATATCAGGAAGGGTTTATTTTTTTTTATAAATTTTATAATGCAATCTATCTGGTGATATTCAGCATTAGGTATGTATTTGCAGGTCTTTGGCTTGTGCGAGATTGTTCAATAACAATATCGCTTCATTATTATGTGATTTACAACTTCACAATAAATAGATCTTGTGGGTTTCTGCGTTTGAGCCTTCGTGGCATTTGCACTTCGTTCATTAGATCCTTTGCAAGTGCATTGGGGTGGTAGGTATGTGATTCTTGCTTTATATTTAGTCATCCTTTCCTTTATTTCCTCCTTGACTGTTTTAATGTTAAGGTCGTGGTGTAGTCTATCATTTGTTATGTACCAAGGTGCGTTTGCTATCATGCGTAGCATTTTAGATTGAAATCTCTGCAGGATTTCTATGTTCGAGTTTGTCACTGTACCCCATAGTTGCAGACCGTAGCACCATATGGGTTTTATTATGGCTTTATAAATGAGTAACTTGTTTGTCATTGACAACTGAGACTTCTTGTGCAACATCCAGTACATTTTTCTGACCTGTTGTCCCATTGCTAGTCTTTTGGTAAAGATATGTTTTCTCCATGAGTCTCTTATCTAGGTACATTCCCAAATACTTTGCCTCATCGTATTGGGGGACTTGAACTCTGTTTAATGTGACTGGAGGGTAAATGTCACGTCGAGTGGTGAATGTCACTTGGACCGATTTGGATTCATTCGCCTTTATACGTAAATCTTTAAGCCATTTCGCGATATTGTCAAGGCTATTTTGGAGTTTTTGGGTAGTTTTTTCTGGCCGTTCGTCAGATGCCAGAACTGCTGTGTCGTCGGCGAAAGTGGCCGTTACAGTGGCCTCGGAAGTCGGCAGATCTGCAGTATACAGAAGACACAAGGTAGGACCCATTACACTGCCCTGCGGTACGCCTGCATGGATTGGACATAGTGTTGTTACTTCTTCGCCATGTTTTACAAAGAACTGTCTGTTTTCTAAATACGATCTAATAAAGTTGTAGTGAATACTACAACTTTATTATAAAAATTATAAAAAAAAATTTTTATCTTAAACAGTAGCCCATCATGCTAAACGAGATCAAAGGCCTGTGAGATGTCCAAGAATGCCGCTGTGGAGTATTGTCTCCTTTCGAAAGCATTGTTAATGTTGTTCACAAGCCTATGTACTTGCTCAATAAAAAAGAAAGAAGCTTAATCCCAGACCACCAGTTGGGCTTCAGGCAACAACATGGCCATGTTGTTGCCTGAAGCCGAACAGGTGGTCTGGGATTAAGCTTCTTTCTTTTATGATTGGCCATAATCTGCTCAAGAATAGGATCTCCATTACTTTTGATGGTATTGGCAATAGGCTGATAGGCCTGTAAGATTATACATCTTCAGGGCTTTTGCCCAGTTTAGGGACCATAATGATTTGAGCCACTTTCCATTGTCTGGGGACCGTTGAAGTTCTCAATATGGCATTATAGATGTATGTTAAGAAGCGCACACACTCTTCTGGCAATTCTCTCATTATTTTAGCGGTTATCAAATCGTATCCTGGCGCTTTGTTTTGATCGAGTTTCCTATTTGCTTGATTAACTTCAGACATAGAGAAGTTATTTATTGGGAGGTCTAATTGATGTTTCATTAAGTATTCTCGACACTAATTCAGTCTGAGTAGATCCCTGGTTAGGGTTTGGTACAAACACGTTTTTCAGATGGTCAGCAAATGCCTGTGCCTTATCTGAATCTTTTATAGCCCAGCTGCTGTCTGCTTTGCGTATAGGAGGCCGTGTTAGCATAGGGCGCTTGAGTTTGTTAGTCGCTTTCCATAGTGAGTAGTCGGTTGCGGCGCTGGCATCTAGCTGTCGTAGATGCTTGCAAATTTTGGTTTCGATTTTCACTCAGTAATTGGCGCAGTTGGGATATCAGTGAATTTAGGAAGGGTTCAATGTAAAAAAACCGGCCAAGTGCGAGTCGTACTCGCGCACCGAGGGTTCCGTATCATTTTTGGACGTATAAAGTGAAAAAAAACCGGACCGCAAAACTAAGTTTGTTTGTGAAGGAATTTTGATGACTTTGAAAAACTGTACTAGTTAGGAACATCGTTTTATTTTTGGTGCATTAATTCCTATCAACTCTAATTATTTCAGATTTTTCGCTCCGTAAACTTCGGAGATAAGGGAGGGGGAATGGTAATTTTTCGGACACTTTTCATCGTATGTCGAAAACTGAGACATAAAATAAAATAAAAACATATTTTGAAATGTGCAAATGAAGCCCTTTCATATGATATGTCACTTGACCTAGTAACCCCACTTTAAAATTTCGGACCCCCACTCCGGCCCCTTTTGCAATGAAAATAAAAATATTTTTGGAATTTTTTCACTTGCAATAAAGTTGAACAAGCATTCTTTATAACTGTTCCAAATTTCAAGTCGATAGCATAAGTAGTTGCTGAAATAAGCAGGTGTGACAGACAGACAGACAGACAGACAGACAGACAGACAGACAAACAGACAGACGAAGTCGCACCATAAGGGTTCCTTTTTTACCATTTTGGTACGGAACCCTAAAAAATGCTAGGTAGGTAACAAACTTTTAAAACTTATGCAGGTATGAGAATCAACGTTTGCAACAGATACTAAGTAGCATAATCTAATATAAAACTCACAAACGTTATTTAAAAACATTTTCTTATCACTCGTTCTTCGTAGACCCAAAGTTACCAGAAAAGGCGGCTAAAGTATACCAATTTTCTAGATCTGTAATTTGAGTCCCAAAACATAAGTAAATCGTCTTTAAAAAAACAATTGCCATACTCCTACATACATGCCTAAGAAAATAAATAACAATCCAATTGGAAAACTTAACAAAATACAACATTACACAAATGAAAGTTTGCAGACACGGCAGACACGTCAAACATTTTCTCGATTTGGTCCAAAGTTATACCCTAGGTTCAAAGTAACCCGACTTTACGGTACATACACATTTACGGGATAAAATTATACCTACTGTAAGATGTTAGGTGTGCAGGTCCAATTATTACACTATGTCAACAAGATGTCAATCTTACATAGGTAGGTGCGGCTTTACAAAGAATATTAAAGTTATAAGATTCTTGGGCTTTACAGTAGACCGATTTTAAGACATAACTTTAGTCGTATGTATAGTATAGTCATTTATTATTTTTAACTTGAAGACTTATTTCAACATTGTCACATTTCAAACTTTGCGCCACAGGCCACAGAGGACATCTTGTCTATGGTCGCCACAACACACAGTAAAGTTCTAGATTTTGCCGCTAATGTCGATTGTCGCTGTAGTCGGTAAATGGACGTTTGATGTGGTTGTTTGTCAAGAGTGTCCCATTGTCTGTTTACAGTGAATTATTTCCCCTAACTATAATCCTAATTGAAGGAAAAGGTTTTAAGGAGTAGATGAAGGTGTGTATTTATTAGTTGCGCAGTTATATTGTAAATTTTGTTGTTGTGAGTGTGAATAATGAATTGGTGCTTGGGGACTCAACTGTGGTTCGAGTCGATTCATCTCTCATGTCAGCTGTACACAAAGATGCTACGCATTTACACAGTAATCGTCGAAATAATGAATTAAATTAGTACTTTTTCCAGGAAATAGGCCTTGTTTCGTGGTTGAAAACCTATTAAGCGTGTGTAATAACTGTATTCTCTAGGTATATCCGCCGTACTACGGAGGTTATGGACTTGTGTTGTCCTTATTTTTCGAAAGAAGTTAATTTATCGAAAAAAGTCATTTTATCACACCTAATGACCCCTCGCGGTGTTATAAAGGTACATTTTTATCACTAAGTAGCCCTTTAGCATATAGGTTAGTGTCCATATGTATGAAAACAATCGTATCAGTGTTTACGTAGTTATGTATGAAATATGGATTGTTTTAACCGAAGTATTGGTCATCGATTCAGAAAAATCATTGCAGTTTTAGTTATGTCATTTTGTTGAGTAATATTTGTTGTAATTTAAGCATAAAATATCTTAATCTTCATGACATGTAATTTCCACACTGGTACATACCACAGGGCACTTTATTTTTTGTACTGTTATAGTAAGTGCATCCACAATTTTGAAGTGTTAAAGGTTGCTGTTTATAATATACATTCCTAAAACGATGGGTTTGTGGATATCTGCATAATAGTTTTTGTGAGCAGAGGATAGGTACCAAAACTTGCCTTTCTTGTTGTTTATGATAATTATATCATTAGAAAATTGGGTTAAATTGATGGAAGTATAAAAATTCATAGAAACAAAACTTATTCAACAGAAATTTACATTAGCTTGATTACTATCATCACATTTTTGGAAAGTTATCTATTTGTAGCTGTCATATTAACTCATCATCAATATGGTTCCGTAAAAACTAATACCAAAATGAATAGCTGTCCTTACTACAATTTTTTTCATTCTTACAATATACCTAGCTCATTACATTTATGTTAGGTACTCTATAAAACTTCTGAATTATTGATAAGTGTGTATTGTATACTGACCAGCAGCCGATCCAGGGGGCCAAAGCTCCCTCCAAATCTGACAGACTTTAGACTAGATTAGTGATTTAGTTATGGATTTCTAACACTTAGCCCCAAAATAATATATGTAAGAGCCCTCAGCACCTCCAAGAAATAATTTCTGATCCAGTACTGATACTAAAATTAAATAATATTGTAAATATTTTGCAACAGTATAACAAACTAGCACTTTGGCCGCGACTTCATCCCTGTGACCCGGATTGTGCATTTATTTGGAATGAAAAGCCTATAGCACTCAGGGATAATGTAGCTTCCTGTCAGTGAAAGAATTTTCAGAATCGGATCAGTAGTTTTGGAGATAACCCCTATATACAAACTTAAATTTTACCTCAGTAGGCTTTCAATATGTAACACCGTAGTCATACCAAACTCAATTTCTCATTATCAATTCTATAGGCAATAAAAGAATCACTGAACAGTTTAACACAAAATAAACAAAAACATTTGCTATTCAAAACTGCAGTTTTAGATCCAACTTGAATGGATTAGAAATTGACCTAGTTACATTGAAAATCATTGTTCAAGATTTTGTGGCCTGAGTTGCTATGTTGGCATACATTTCAATGATTTTCCATTTTTTCAGTATATTTTTTGTGTAATTAACAGCTGAATATCCTGGTTAAGCGCTTGGGTGCATTATTCTATGTAAATTATCTTGTCCTACAAACATACAAATGTTGCCTCGTTTTAGTTTTGAAAATTAATTAGGTACCTAAGTACCTACATACATTTAAAAAGATTTATATTTTATTTTTATTATTAAAACTTAAAAGGAACAGCAAACAGTTACATTTTAAGGACTTACAGCTAGCATAACAAAATTCGTATTTTAGTCTTAAAGTACCCACAACACTGCCCACGGGTTGACATAAAAGTTAACAAAGTGTCTCTTTCCAAGGGTTTTATATAATTTTGTTGGCCGGTATGGTCATAAAGATGTGGCAATATATTTAAAATATATCTGTAAAACTAGTACCTACCTAGAAATGTTAGGGATTTGCTCTTGATAAGTATTAAAAAAAATATTCACCATAGTAGTATATTTTAAAATGTAAAACACTTCTGTGGCTCAAGTTGTATTTCTAACTATGTATTTTACATTTGCAAAAGCATATAAACTAGTATTAGCCGAATAAAATTGTTAACTAAATCGTAATGTATGTATTCCAATATTTTAATTTCTAACATGCATACTACTTACCTACAGTGCTAAGGAAAATGTATGTCATGAAATATTACTTTCAATGGGTTCTTATTATTTAGTGAGCTAAAATAATGTTTGAACTAGTAGTAGGTACCTACTATTGTTTAGCTAGCTGTACTTATCAGTAGAAAATTGTATGGAAGTCAATAACATTTGTACGCAGATTTGATAAGAGTTAGGTACCAAACAATCACACTAAACAAAAAATCCAATGTCCCTCCTGATTTCCTTTTCAAATCATTTTCCATAGTAGATTTTTGCCAACACCCAGTTGTTGAATATTGCCAGCCTTTTATCCGCCCACTGCGAGCTTCTACATGTAACTGCGCCCTTCTTGGTCCTAGTCTGGTCATTTCTGCGCCCTGTGCCTGGGCGCAACTGGCACCGCCCTAGTAACGGCACTGCTAACATCATGTCCTCAATGATGACAACCTTATTCACTTGCAGGTGACAGAATGTCTCGCAACAAAGACAAGCATGAGGGCGCTAGCGGGCGCACTTACCACATCATGTCGGAGGCGGAGCGAGCGTCTGGCCGCCGTGGGGGCTGGGCCACGCTTGAGGTGATTATGAGGTGTTTCCAGTGGCGGCCTTTGCCATTGCGAGGCCCCAGGGTAGCAGATCTTTGCGAGGCCCTTGTTCTTTGTTTAATTTATGTAAATTGAAAGTAGGTATGTTTGATGATGATTGACGAGAAATGCAAAAGTCATAATAAATGTAGAGTATTAACATTTTTTTCTAAATAATGACTTTTTCTACTTGTGTTGTTGCGCAAGGGGGCGAGGCTCTTGCAAAAGCGACGCACTGGGCGGTTGCCCTGTATGCCTAAGGCCGCCCCTGGTGGTTGCATTTCATGAGTGCGAGTCAATCATTGTAATTTAATTCTTATGTCAATATACATAGAAGTCACTTGAGGCGCGCTCGTGATTTACAACAATAAATTATACTAGTTTCTTTCTGGCTTGAGGAAAACTTAACAAACTGGGGCCAAACTATAGAGTGTAAAATCTAGTATTGTTCCGTAGTGAAAAAGTAAGTGCTATTCGTCATGTATAGACCCGTCTCTCTCACACTGTTTCTAGTTAGTTGTATACCATCTGTTTTCCGCACTTAGGGCCTGTGCACACCACGTTTTTTAAACGCGCCGTCGACGCGCGTTTTTAGCGATACAGGCGCGATACGCACGCAAGTCAGACGCAGCCTGTAGACCTCTGTAGAATAAAAGCGCGCCGTCGCACTACGCGCTTAAAAAACGTGGTGTGCACAGGCCCTTAGCCTCTTGATTGGGCCATTGTGCGTATTGAAGTAATGAATATGATAATAACATGTCATAGTGAAGCCCCTGTCTCTGTTAATGTATCCATAGAGTACAGTCCCCGGCACGTAACTTGGCAAGATTTTGGCATAGTGGGGGTAAGTTCGCGCATCGTGGATTCGTGGCCCATACCCCGCGCCCCACTTGACCACCAAAAAGACCTACAAAAAGACTTCTGCGCATCTAACGACTCTTGCCAAGTTACGTGCCGGGGACTGTACAGGCGCGGATACAAGGAGGGGGGGGGGGGGGGGCAATGGGTGCAATTACCCTCTTCTCCCTGGCTAATGACAGAATCTTTATTTTGACAATTTAAAGCGCCTGCTAGAGAACCTTCATGATGAAAAGTATCCAATTGCAAACCTTCATTGAAGTCTGTGGGCTTCCTCCCGACTGGATTGAGTTCAGGATCGTATCGAACTAATGTCAAAACTATGTCACTTCGTACTCTTGAAATCATCACTAGCGCACGATCGTGCGGTGGATCGAATTGAAACTACGATCGTAAACCGTCGCTTACGATCCAAAAATCCATACTCCCCACTGGATCGAGTATCTGTGGATCGAAAAGAACTGTCAAAATACACGATAGCAAAAATGGTTACATAATATAACACACGATCGTAAGTCGATCTTGGTTTACGATTCGGTTTTGTTCAAGAGTACGCAACTGAATCGAGTTCGAGATCGAGAAGTATCAGAAACAAAACCTAAATCATATCATTTTCGGGAGTAAGCCCCCTGGGCAGAGAGAGAGAAAGTCGCATCCCGCATAAGCATTTTTCATTCCGTGACGAATTTTACCAGTCAACACCTAACGCTAGTCGGGTTAAGGAATTAGCAGTTGTACAAATTAAAATACAACAAAGACAAGTATGGAATTAGAGATGATAACTAATCGTAGGCATTCGTAGGACTGATGATAAATCATTAGATAGATAATCGACATAGTATGTAGATAGCGCCAAAACTTTCTAAAAGTTATCTCTTATTGTTGCTAACTGTTCTGATAAACGCTATCACCATAATAACAATTTATTTTCTTGCGAAACAAAGTACCTACATCCATCTATACTAATATAATAAAGAGTTTGTTTGTTTATTTGAACGTGCTAATCTCTGGAAATGCCAGTCAGATTCGAAAAAATCTTTTTTGAGAATGCCAGATTTATGAGAAATTGTATAAATGCTAATTTACATCACGCTACGACCCTTAGGAGCCGATCAACGTATTTTTGTTAACAGCATGTTGCCTTTTTAACCGACTTCCAAAAAGGAGGAGGTCCTATTCCATAGTAGCCTCGACTTAGGCTCGTACGTCCCTTGAGAAAACCTTTTGGTACCCAAGCGCCAAGTACTTAGCCTTTCTCACCTGACGACTAGCCGGGCTAACATGCGCGCCGCGACAAATTTTATCGACTGTTTTGTCTTGCTCTTACTCGTGCGAATACGAGACAAATGCACGATAAAAGCGTCGACAAAATTTTGTCGCGGTGCGCGTGTTAGGCGCTTAGGTATAGGAACGACTATAATAGAACGACTATAATGACGATTAGTATAAGACGTTTCAGAATCCTCATTACACAATTTTCAGTTGTAAGTATCGTATAGGAATGATGTGGGTCAAGTTCGATGATATATTTTTCATATTTTGTCCTTGGATGGTCTCCTGATGTGCCACGTAGTGTAGGTTTCCGTAGCAAAGAGCATTTCCTGCTAACCGCAAATTTTTGCGGTTAAATATTTTTTTATGTGATATAGCTAGGGTCCATTTCAATTGAATTTGTTAACTTTGTAAACAAGTATTTAGTAAGTTTAATCAGTAATATGTACATAAAAGTGTAAACTTATAAATTTACAAGTTGTTGAAGCACTTAATTTGTAAACAATGTTAGTATGGCCAACTGTCAAAATTTGATGAATTTGTATAGAAAGTTTGTTTACATAGTTTACAAGTTCTATTGAAATGTACATAGGTACATGTTTTCTTTGTTATTATATTTTCCTTTACTTGTGCTGTGTGACCTTGCCTCTTGTCAAATTTCATGATTCTAGGTCAACGGAAAGTACCCCAAACGAAAGGGTTTTGATGAGTGAGTTTGCGAGTACATATCGAAATAATTATGTGACTTATACGGCCGTATCGATTGATTGCGTTAACTTAGAAGCTTTAATTTTTCACTTTCAACAAATTTTTACTTAGAAGCTTGAATTCGATTGATAACTGAATTTGAACTGTTTGATATGAACTTGTTACTAGCACTTTGCCCGCAACTTTGTCCCTAGCCTGTGGGCTAGGGACACTATGCACACAGTGAAAATATGCTCAGTACGTGTGGGTACTGAACATATTTTCGGGATAAAAAGTAGTCTACTATAGCACTCACGGATAATGGAGCTTTCTATTAGTAAAAGAATGTTCAGAATCAGATTAGGTCGGTAGTTCCGGAGATTACATACAAACATACAAATACCTCTATATATAATATTCATAGAGATTAATTTCAACTTGATACCGTTATCTGTATCTGAGGAAAAGGGTCTTGACAGACGGATGGACGAAAAACAAAGTCATACAAAAGTTTGAAAACAACATTAAATAATAAACTAATACATATTATTATTATGTAAGTAACTCTTTGTTACGTTTTCTTTTACAGTTAAATGGCTGAACTGATTCTGATAAAATTTGGTAGGTATGCCGTATGGCGATAGGGTAGGACATAGGGCACTGATGAAGAAGATAACCCGATCTTCTTTTTACTTTTTATCCCTGTACATATAGTATTTCCTTTAGGATGACAGTAAAAAATGTGGGCAAAAACTAGTTCAGTATAATCATATTCAAAGTTTAATTTATTATCTTAATTATTCAATAATTTATTTAGATCGTTTATAAACTGTTATAGATTAAGCAGATATATTTTCATGACATTGAAGATAACATTTTGATTCAAATTAGCCAAGTATTTAAGGTAAATCAGTGCCTATTTACTTGCCGACCTCAATACAAGATATAATTTATCCTTTTAAGCTAAATTTAGCATTTTGTAAAGGTTGATGCTTTGTGTTTCCTCTCGTGTACAATGCAAATATACAGAAAATGACACTTTACACCTATAAGTATGCAATGCAATAGTGTCAAGATACGCCTTCGTAACATGTATAAAAGTTTTCCTTATCTTGTAGTCACCACTGTGCGGTGAAGAATGATGTTTTTTTAAACATTATTTAACCTGATAGATTGCAATCCATTAAATCCTAAGTTATACATTTCGTATGAACTTTATTACCATAACTAAATCTTTTGTAGGTAATGACGAGTTATTCACACTCTTTAGGGTTCCGTACCTCAAAAGGAAAAACGGAACCCTTATAGGATCACTTTGTCGCTTACATCAGGCGTGATGGCGGTCAATCAATATTATTAAATAAAAAATAAAAAACGATTTAATCCCCCATCCTTTGGCTGTATTCAGCAGTTCTGTTAATCTGTGGTCCACAACATCACATCTTGACGTAGGTACGCCTTGTCATCAATTCTCTAATAACCCATTAAATATTATAAATGTATATTTTTGTGAATTTAAAACATGTCAAAGCCCAAAGCCAAATTTCGAGGTAACCGAGCGGGTCGCGGTAGCTCAGTTGGTTCAGAGCAATGGCACGGTTCGCCAGAAGTCGCGGCTTCAAATCCCGCTCGCGACATTAGATTTTTGTGAAATCTCTAAAATATTTAATAACCTATTAAATATTTTCAGGTAACAGGAGGTGTGCGCGCCCTGGCGCCCCAACTATTTCAATTGACGCACCTGACCGCGCTGTATCTGAACGACAACTCGCTGCAAAGGATCCCGCCCGACATCAACCAGCTAGCAAACCTGCACACGCTCGATATATCCAATAACAAGCTGAGATCGCTGCCCGCTGAACTTGGAGAACTTATACAGCTCAGGTGAATATCCTTACTAATATTATAAATGTGAAAGTAACTCTGTCTGTCTGTCTGTCTGTCTGTCTGTCTGTCTGTCTGTCTGTCTGTGTCAATCACGCCTAAACTACTTAACCGATTCAAATGAAATTTGGTACAGAGATAGTCTAGAGCCTGAGAAAGGACATAGGCTATTGTTAATGCGAAAAAAGGGCTGTAAAGGGTTGAAATAGGGGATGAAAGTTTGTATGGAAATTACGTCATTTTTAAAGGGTAGGTGTAGGGGGTAGGTGGAGGGGGTAGGTGTAGGGTAGGTGTAGGGTAGGTGTAGGGTAGATGTAGGGTAGGTGTAGGGTAGGTGTAGAGTAGGTTTGGGGTAGGTTTAGGGTAGGTGTAGGGTAGGTGTTGGGTAGGTGTAGAGTAGGTGTAGGGTATGTGTACTAAACTTTACCCGTGCGAAGCCCGGGCGGGTCAACTAGTTTAATTATATTTGAGGGCCATGGCGGACGTTCTTTTTGACTGTGTGACATTTGCGTAAGTAATTATCGTAGATGTTGGTCTATCGAAGTTTGGTTGCTTCGCTTTTTCATTCCAGCAAAAACTCTGGCCCTCCTTCCTTATAGACGATGATTAAATTAAACAGCTCTTAAGTCAATTGTCATCTCTATTCATTGTCATACAAATGACAAAGATAGTGGTATATTGAATCAGTGGTTAAAGTTAAGGGGCGTCTTAAGTAAGGGTGAAAGTATAAGATTTAGTCTTTCGTAAAGTGCTGATTCTCAACTAAACATGGTCTCAACCTCAGATCATAGAAACAAGGAGATGTGCCAAGGCGCTATCGAGCTTGATGCATGATCTTGAGCAAATTGCTCATATTAAAAACGTACGCGCTGGCGACGAACCGAAAACGATAGATGGTATAAATACAGTGTTTTAGTTTAGTGCTAGTGTTGAGTGACGATTAACAGTGTTAGATTGAGGGTGTGCGGAATGTTCAATGCGTGGGAGATCTTTTTATTCACAAGGAGCGCTTAATTATGCGCATAATTGTGTCGAAAAATGTACCAAAAGTGGCATCAGTTGTTCCCGTACTAATTTGCTATGATGGTATATCTCCTTGTTTCTATGATCTGAGGTCTCAACTAAACGTGTTAAACATGGTCGTTATATCGCTAATTTTATGGCCGTAAATGTGGTCCCTTCCATTTTGATTACCTCCCGCTTAGATGGAAATGTTCGAAGGAGAACGGATTTGTACAAAAATGCATTTTGTTTAACATGCAATATTATTCTATGCCTCATTTATGATTCGTTGAAGGTTCGTGAATAATTTGCATTCCTCTCAACTTCCAAGAAAAACTCTGACATTACATGAAAGTATTGCCATTTTTATTCAACTTTCTCTTTCGCTTTAGAAACGATTTCTAAGGAAAAGTTCTTGAAATTAACGTTAATGTTCTGCACGTGATTTGTTTGTCATTACCGTTTTTAAATCACCAACGACTTTGTCTCGTAAATGGACGGCTCATGCCATTATCCGTAGGTCAATGATTTTTTAATCAGGAAAAATAATTATAGCGTAGTAGAGATAATTGCAGGTGAGATTATCTACAAAATTTCAGTCTTTACCGTCAAAGACATATGAGTGGTATTAGCCAAAAAGTGTTGATAAAATTATTTGTATCTGTTTTGTTGTTAGTCATAAGAAAAAAATACAGAAGATCAGATAAACAGTTATTAATAATTTTCTAATCAAATATTAAAAAAAGAACCTATTTACTCCTGTTTTCATTATGAGATTGGTAAAACTTTGACGTATAAGATTTTAACTAAGATATTTTATTTTGTTTGTCTTGCCAGATAAAACCTTTATCTGAGACGGACGACTATTCACGTCTACCATTTGAATACCCAAGGGCTTTATAAATAAAGTTTATTGCGGTGGTTTACGAGAGGTATACACAAATAAATAGATTCTCTCTTATCTTATTCAAAGGTTAAGTAAGATTTCGTTTTAAATATTTTTAAGCTAAATACTCCAATCTCATCTTTAAGGAATAAGATAATTTATTATCATGATTATCACGAACAATTTTATCGTTGCCATAAACCTCTTCAAAAAGGAGGTACAGCCCATAGTTATGTATGTCAAGTTTATTTAAGCCGTTGCATTTCACGAGCACGCGTAAAGGTGCGTACGAATAACTCAACTTGACGTCTGGTCTGTAGAGCCAATCCAGTAGAGTCTCAACAGATTAGTACAGTACAAGTAGAGTCTTAGCCCAAACTTACCTATAAAAAAGTCACATGAAACGCGCTCTTGGTTTGCAATTGCAACAGACTTCACTCGCGTTCTGACTTTATGTACTAGAGTAAAAAGTATTCTCTTTTCTTCCCCTTTTGGCTATCCACCCTAAATTTCATCAAAATCGGTTCAGCGGTTAGCCGTGAAAACGTAACAGACACTTTCGCACTTATTAGTTTGTATAAAAGATTCGGCTACTTAAGTAACAGTTTGTAAACAAGTTAATAAATTAAGATCAAGGTCTCTCGAATTCGTTATGATTGGGGAAAAAAATGTTCATGGACGGTTGTCTTTGCAAAATACTCAGAAGTCTTCGTAAATACGGTAGTCGTTCATGCGATGTGGCCCGTTGCTTTCCACCGCGACCTCCGGATCTTGGCGAAGATATTTATTGCTCGGTAACATCTAAAAATAGCTGGTATGCCCCTTTTCGGTTACCGGCCCTTATGGATTAAGTGCATTCTGCTCGAATACACCAAATGGTAGATATTTTGGTTCGATCCTTTTAATAGTTATCTAATTTTACATCTTTCTATTTCTTTTTGTAGCATATGCAGTCTTTGATTTTTTATGAATCATTTTTAGGGTTCCGTTCCGTACCAAAATGGTAAAAAAGGAACCCTTATGGTGCGAATTCGTCTGTCTGTCTGTCACACCTGCTTATTTCAGCAATTACTAATGCTATCGACTTGAAATTTGGAACAGTTATAAAGAATGCTTGCCCAACTTTATTGCAAATGAAAAAAGTCAAAAAATATTTTTATTTTCACTGTAAAAGGGGCCAGAGTGGGGGTCCGAAATTTTAAAGTGGGGCTACTAGGTCAAGTGGCATATCATATGAAAGCATGTCTCACAGTTTTCGACATGATGCAAAATGTCTGAAAAAATACCATCCCCCCCCCCCCCTTATCTCCGAAGTTTGCGGAGCGAAAAATCTGAAATAATTAGAGCTAATAGGAATTGACCCAAATATTGCACCAAAAATAAAATGACGTTCCTAACTAGTACAGTTTTTGCAAAATCATTAAAATTCCTTCACAAACAAACTTAGTTATGCGGTCCGGTTTTTTTCACTTTAAATGTCCAAAAATGATACGGAACCCACGGTGCGCGAGTACGACTCACACTTGGCCGGTTTTTTTTAAAGATAAATTCTAATTGCTCATTTGTTGACATATTAATTAATACTGAAGTTGGCTTCAAATCTCGAATCAGTAAACAGTCTCAAATTAACCGTTCTGATTGGTAGATGGTACTTTAGTCAACAGATTACAACAGCTTACACCTATTTTGATGATCTCAGGGACTTGAACTCTGGGGGTTAATGATTCTTATTTTACGGTAGAAAGTTTTCCTTACTTAATTGGTAATACTAAATAACGTCATGACCAGTTCCTTTATCAATTCAGTCACGAGTTTCTCGCATTTAAAGGCAAACAAATATTTCGTAATGTACTAGATGTACCGATATACGTAATGCTGCTTACATTTTTGGAAGTGTGGAAGATCTCACAAATCTTTTGTCGCCTTCAGCCGGCCTAGCATGACCACGATAGAAACGGGTTTTGTCTACATAGAAATAGACAAAGTGACAGATTGTAGAAACATTTCTACCGTTTCATTCATAAAACGTAGAAATATTTCTATAATCTGTCACTTTGTCTATTTCTATGTAGACAAAACCCGTTTCTATCGTGGTCATGCTAGGCCGGCTGTAATCTTTCGAAGGCATTCGATCGAGTTGAGCACTATTTTTAAACTGGTCACTGAATTTGTGGTTGTTCTCAAGTCAAGCTTAAGTTGATGTGTGTCTTCAGTTCTTCACTCCTTCCCTACACTGATCTCAGGTTTTTAAAACCTGATCACGTTTCTGGATCAGTAACGTACTCTGAAATCTGTTTCTGTCACTCGTTGACGAAAATAAAATGTTTGCGACTATTCTGAATGGTGCCTAAAATCAGTAATGTTGGTTTTTTTCAAAATTCATATAGCCAGTGTCACTCGCGCCAGTAAGACGAAGTAACCTGATTTGTTATATTTGCTTACTTGTTTAGCCTCTAGGCGGGAACATAGTCACAGACATACATACATGACATACCAACTCAAAACACAGCTACCCTCCTTTTGGGCTCCGCCGCTGTCGGGTAGTTATCAAATTGAATATGCTTTCGCAATCCAGGAGTCAGTTACTTAGTACCCACGGAAAAGTGGGGGTCTCTACTCTTCAGATGAAAACAAATTGTCGGTGCTAAATGGTTTCTTTACCATTATTTGTTCGTTCACGGTCACAAAGAAGAGATTGTCTGTATGTAACACGAATTAATTCCGATCGGTGAGCAGTGCTGACCTCGTTTGATATCTCAAACGTTCGACGTGTGCACTCATTAACTTGCTAACTGTCGACCTTTATGCTAATTCGGTGCAATATTGATGGTTTTAATACCACGTTGGTAATAATATGTACCATTAAAGTATTATTTTGGATCGTTTTGCACCAAACATGGAATTATAGCTTTATTTTTCGTATATGGTTAACTATCAACATAATTGCTGCAGTATTGGCAAAGTTGGGTAATGTTTATCTTAATTTTTTTTAATGATTCATCCCTGGATTGCGTTCGATTGTGAAATAAACGATGTCAACCACCAGAACCGATTGTTAGCTTTGGTCGCTTGTTACCCGACTGCGCGACGCAAAGGAGGGTAATGTGTTTATCAGTCTATTTTTCTCCGTACAGACAGGAGTCGTCTTAGGCCATGCAGAGGCCCTTGGGCACACGGAGTTTGGGAAAGCCTTGTAGAAAGCCTTATAAAACGTGAAGGAAACTTCTGCGGAGCAAACTTTTACTGAGCAACGCTTGCTATCTGAGTGCATTTTGAATGAGGCATGGAGCTAGGAAACCAATGTGTTTCGCCATTTCGTGGCCCCCAGCAGTCCGGGGGCCCGGGCCCGTGTCCCACGTGCCCTTATAAAAAGACGTACAGTTTTACAAAAAATGCAGGTAAATAGGACCGATTGATCAATCATAAGGTATAAACATACCCAATGGGGATAAATTAAATGTTATTAAATATTCCACAATGTAAATTTCCTTCGTGTCACGGCCATCTGTTGCTCAGTTAAGACATGATTGAGTAACTAAAGTACATTCGCATCTATTAGTATACTTTGCTGTCAACTTAGAACTCACTATTACATTTTGTAAATGTTTTAAACAAATATTCACGCGAGTTTCATAAAAAATACTTATTTATACTGACAACTGTATTATGATATTTTTCAATTAAGTTATGGGAACTTTCTCCTTGTTATCACGTAGAGTTCAAATTGATAGCACAATGTGACTTGATGTAATCACAATATACCGCTTTGAAAAGATAATAATTATTTATACATTCAGTTTTATCAAATGATAATAATATTATATTTACGAGTATAAAAACAAGTATATTTGCATTTAGCTTTGTATGTGTATAATTTGTATGTAGTAGTAGAACGTGTATGTAAAGACTCAAGGTCTTTGACCTCTCGCGTGTATTTTGCCATCGACGTATATTTGTAAACACTGAGCGAAGGCCTGTTTACATTTTGATTAGTAATTTAAATGTTGAAGTATATTATAACTTCGCTTAACAACGATAAGTCGTATTATTAATAGATTATAGCATTTTTCCATTCCGGCTTTCTTTTGTGGTTTATTACGAGCATATAGGTAATGAGTGAAGCTGAAATTATTGGCATCCTTCCAGGGGGTGAAAGAATCTCATGAATATTAACGTCTTTCGCTGTAGGACCATCTCTGAAATACCGAAAAACAAGTATCAATTTCACATTTTTAGGATTCCGTATCCGAAAGATGGCAACGTGACCCTATTAAGGCTACGCCGGTGCCGTCTGTCCATCCGTCCGTCCGTCTGTCTGCCATAGGACTGTATCTTATGATCCGTAATAGCTAGCGAATCGATACTTTCACAGAATGGCCGCAGCTATCACGGGAAATAATAACAATAAAGTCAAAACCTAGGGGGATCAAAACCCATGCAACCGGAATTTACCGGAACGGAACCCTAAGTGCGCGTGTCCGACTTCCAATGTCCGATTATTACGAAATTACGAATAAAAATAATCTACTTTTGCTAATCTAATGAATCACACTCTTGATAACAGTGCGAGTCAAGTGAGCCTTTTACTTTGTCTCATTGTTTTATAAGAATTTCAAAACATTGATTAGAAGTAGGATGTACATAATATTTTTATGAAGGTACGTGACATATTCAACTAAGGCTGCCATCAGACGGACTGCATGTGTGCAGTTAACACGTTCAACTGCGTGCAGTCGTGACTTCAACTGCACGCGGTCGACTGCAGTCGAGTGCTGTCTACGCATGCTTTTCATCGTTGGCCGCGTAGAGGAGACGTTAGTGGGGGAGTAGGGAAGTGGGATTGTTCACAAATAAAATAAAATAGACGATTTCGATACTGATATGTTATATTTTTTTTACACTGAGCTTCTGCGCTAGGCGTGCGACGACAACTGCGTGCAGTTCAATATATCGTTTGAGTGCGAGCAGTCCGTCTGACGGCGCCCTTAGTACAAAAATATTTCTATTATTTCCTATAATTAACATCTATTCAGTCATTGAACCGAAACGTTATAGTGAATTTATTATTCTTTGTGGTCGTCATTAATATCGCTATCGGACCGGAAATTGACTTGGTTTAATTATGTTTATGCTTGCTTCAATATATTTCATTTATCCGGAAAGTATTCTAGGAACTATGACTAGTGTTACACACCAGAATTTCATATTTCGTATAGCTCCTACTCATTTGCGTCCATAGTCCATATTAACGCATTAAAAGTATCACATAGCTGATATGACCAACACTTCATTGGGTTAATTTACTAGTAACAACATTATTGTAGACATTACATAATATTCTAGACCAGGGCTGTCCAAAGCACGGCCCGCGGGCTGCAAGCGGCCCGCGGCTTATATTTGTGCGGCCAGCGACGTGTTTTTGATCTACCACAAATACGAAAGAAAACCCTTAAAATGGTATATTATATTATTTTATTTTTATGGTATCAAATAATTTAAACCATTTAAACCAATTTTTGGTACACACAAACAAGTTACATAAACATACCTACATTATAACAATTATTCACACATGTGTAACAAAGGAGACCGCAGCTCAGTATTCGCTGTGCTAGTGCACAGCACTGATTTTCAGCTAGCCCCATAATTTTCTGCGGCCCTCCAATCTATTTAGTGATTCATAGTGGCCCCAGATCGTATCTGGTTTGGACAGCCATGTTCTAGACGATAACTCTTCGGACTACATTCATGTAGCCACTGGTTTATCGCGTTATTTTTCAACGCCTTACTTCAGGCGCATTTTGACAAAGGCGTTAACATTAACGCAGGTGAAGCAGGAGCATAAGAAACATTTCCAACGGTATGTAAAAAAACCGTCCGTGCACAGTACGACACCCGCACGGCTGCCGCACCGCAGCAGTCCGGCAAAAAACGTCTAAATTGAAAGAGCCCTAAGCTTAGTGAAACTGACATACGGTATTTTAACTGTTTAGTTTATAGGTCGACCGTTTAACTCGCGTATCGCCTGCGGTAAGAAGGGAGCGGGGGCGGGTAACGCTACACACGGAGTCAATAAGCGTTCTGCTCCGCGCACCCCTTTCACCCATCCGCTAACATCTCCCCTCGCTCCCTTCTACCCCCGCAGGCGATACGCGGGTTAAACGGTCGGCCTATAGAGCAGTTAAGCCTTAAAGCCAATATACCCTCGGTACTCAATAGTTAATTACAGTTAATGAAACCTACCTTTATGGTAACTTTAGAGTATTTAGCATTGCTAAAATACCACAATAATAACCTTTGTAAGGACTAAATACGATTAATTTATTCTCAGGAAGTTACATGTTACGAGCAAAATTGCTAGAATCTAGACCTAGCCAAATACGCTTTGGGTAATAAAATGGAATTGCCCGAGTAATGGTTGCGAGCGCCGTTTCTGAGGTCGTGGTTTCCCAGATATAGGTGAAATGGAGATTTAGAATGTTTGTCTTAAATTGTTTTTTAAAGCGAAGCAAATGGATACGATCTATTTATTGTAGCTTGTATCTGAGTGCTGGATATCCAGGTGTCACGATAAGTCGAGCGAGCAAGTTGCCCCAAAACACCTGTAGGCCTGGACAAATAACATTTCTGTTAGCATTTACTGAGGTCACATTACTTCTCTGCAAGGAATGTCATGTAATGTCATTGTCATACATTTTGTACCTAATGTTTGGCGTAGATACAGAGGTCGGGTCCATTTAACGAGCGAAAAAGCGCGCACGCTGCGCAAGCGCACTCGCGACTGGCATTCGTTTGAGATAGTTTGAGATCGCCGTGTACGTAAGCTTAGTGATCTCGTGTCTATGTGTGCAGAAGGCCGGCTCCCGATATTACTTGGGGGGGGGGGGAGCGTGAGGTGTCAGTCATATAATATTAGGGGAGGGGGGCTAAGAGATGAAAATAAAAACGATCTAATCTGAAATCTGTCAGCTCTCATGATTTTCAGTCTCGGCCCTCTAGCCTCTGAATCCGCTACTTCTGTATCTACTTATTTTGTGGCCCGGCTCCAAGTGTAGAATGCCGGCTAGGCTATCCTCTCCCGAGGCTGTTAAAGAATACTTAAGGAGTTACGCTAAGAGATTGCCAGCAGCTTACTCCTATTAATTAATTATTATATACTTTATTGTGCACCAAATAATACAATATAAAGGAACATTCTTAATTAAAAACATACAATTGGCGGCCTTATCGCTATCTGCGATTTCTTCCAGGCAACCATAACTCCTATGTTCAACATTGAAATTCTCCTTCATAATTGTATCATATTCAACGAAAAGTCAGTTCTTTCGCTCTGCGCTTTCCTTTCTCCTGTCCCCAATATCGCAATTGGAAATGTAAATCCGTCATGAATCATGACTTCATGAGTAATCATGACTGCGTGCGTCATGTTGCGGTAGAACAATCGTAGAACTACCAATACGCCAATTTTCGGAGATATAGTATACTGGTATACTGTATAGATCGTAATTACGATCTATAGATTTCACCCTGGGAGTTGAGGCTGCCTCATTGGTCTAGCAGTCGCAAGCGTGACTGCTTAGCGTAGGATCCTGGGTCCGAGCCTCAGACCATGGAAAGTGTAGATAATTGTGTCTTTCCATTATGAAATTCTCAGTAGCCCAATTAACAGCAATAAAGCCTATTTAATGGGACTTATACGATAACTAGCCAAATGTAGGTGTAATAATGTAGGTGTAATATACACCTCTGATTCCTCTTTCGGGGACTGATGTTATGACGTCATATAACAACCGCTCATCTTTCCAGAGAACTCCACCTGCACAACAACTACCTCCGAACGCTTCCATACGAGCTTGGCAAGTTGTTCCACCTGCAACTGCTTGGACTAGGGGGGAACCCGCTCAGCAAGGAAATGCTCTCGATATACAACGACAACAACGGGACCGCGAAGCTGCTGACTTACATGCTGGACAATTTGCAAGGTATGTGGTTTTAATTTAGAACGTAAGGGTCCCCGAAACGAGCAGTTGTGATTGATGCTCATTGATACGATTATTGATCGTTTATTTGCGGTTGAAGCGATTGTCAATATTTTTTATACATATGTAATCACCTAAACATTGATCAATTGCAATTGTCGTTTCGGGTATCCTTGACTTGAAATGTTATGTGAAATAGAAAACCATGAAATTCGTTTTTGTGAAAGAAAATTCCTTGCTATTTTCATTGAATGAAAAGTCAAAACCTTGTTATATTAAAGTGGAATTACGATAGGACTTTCTTTTACATTGAATCAAAAGTCAAAACCTTGTTATATTGAAGTGGAATTACGATAGGACTTTCTTTTACATTGAATCAAAAGTCAAAACCTTGTTATATTGAAGTGGAATTACGATAGGACTTTCTTTTACATTGAATCAAAAGTCAAAACCTTGTTATATTGAAGTGGAATTACGATAGGACTTTCTTTTACATTGAATCAAAAGTCAAAACCTTGTTATATTGAAGTGGAATTACGATAGGACTTTCTTTTACATTGAATCAAAAGTCAAAACCTTGTTATATTGAAGTGGAATTACGATAGGACTTTCTTTTACATTGAATCAAAAGTCAAAACCTTGTTATATTGAAGTGGAATTACGATAGGACTTTCTTTTACATTGAATCAAAAGTCAAAACCTTGTTATATTGAAGTGGAATTACGATAGGACTTTCTTTTATTAATTGATGTGTTTGTTCACCAGAGCCGCGATAACGAATTGAATCCTGCGTTGGACACAATTATCACTGAATATCTTATTACTATAGTAATCCCGTTTTTGATATTTTTAGGGCCCGTTAGACAACAGACCCTTTCCGCTTAGTTTTAAAGCACATATTACTTATCTATTAGTCACAGATCCACCCCAGGTCAGCAAGGACATGAGTAAATAAGGGTTCATGTCCCATGTAAATAGTCTAACTAGATAAACTGAACAAAAGCTGTTTAAAGTAGATAAGGCCGCATGAGGTCACTTTGGGGACGATCCGGGTCGCTCCCCTGGGAGACTAATCGCTGCTAGCTTTAGCTTATTATACCTTTATACCTATTTTATAAGCCGGAAAACCATTCCGTCTACAGTAAACGCTCAATTAACACAATGTTACTATAATTAAGTTATTTAAATGTAATCTAGTATTATTGTAAATTTGTAAACAACATTGTTAGAAATTATTATTATTGTTTATTTTGATGTAGTTTATCCTATTTAAATTTTGCAACAGCCAGCGCCATCTATCCGCGCAAGGTAGCACTATATTAGTTCTTGTAGTGTACGTTAGATGTCGCTATGTGTAACGTTAGTCGTACTCTAATAATATAAAACTGAAGAGTTTGTTTGTTTGAACGCGCTAATCTCTGGAATTCGAAAAAATCTTTTTGTATATGATAGCGAGGTTCTTGAGGAATAGTATAGGCTATTTAACATAACGCCACGACTCTTAAGAGCCGAGCAACGGGGGTAAAGCCGCGGGGAATAACTTGTACAGCTAATAAAATTAATGATCTCCTAAATTAAAACTTGATTTCATCGTCGAGACTTGAAGTCGCCATTAATTTTTACTAGGTAAAGTTAATTATAGCGGAAAGGTCACCGTGATCAGTGATGCCACATTTTTAACACGCTGTTTTTATTTACACTGCCTCTTTTGTAGTTTAACCAAGGAAAAGTTTACAGAGTTTCTATTTTTTCGTGCTCCAGTTTCCAAAAAGGTATGCTCATTGTTACGTTGGGATAGGTTAAGACAATCACGATTTCGTTTAAGTTTCTCTTCAAAGATTTTAGCTAAGAGAAAGTTGAATTAAATTAAGATTGCGTAATGTTTTCTAATGTAAACAGGAAATGTATTCATAGAATTATGAAAGACTTTACGAGGTATAATTTGATGTTAGATTAAATAACGTTTGTTGAATTTGCAAACAACTCTATTGAAATAGACGTATGCAATACTAGAAAAGGATGATGGAAAGTAAGATAATAAAATCTACGGTACCGTACCTACTGATCAAACCAAAAATCTTATTAGAACATAGCTTTAGACTTTTTGGGATGATTCAATAATGTAAGTATGCATAAAAGCGGTATATTTTAAAATTGGAAGTGACTCCGCGACCAGCGCTGTGTCCCGAATTGGCTGTCAGCGCTGCTGAATTGGTAGCCGACGCTGACTTTGAATAATCGCGGAAAATGGGATTGGCAATTAAGCATATAATTAAAAAAACATTTCATGTTTCATTTGAGTAACATACCTACCTAACTAGGGTCCAAGAGCGAGCGAAGGGAGCTCGGGAACTTGGGCACCCCGACACGGACAGGTTAGGTTCGAAGGGGTTGACGGGGGCTTCGTAATTCAACTCAAAAGACTGCAACATTATCTGCTGCTACGATAGTTTGCAATTATTTTCATCCGGTAACACTGCTATTCCGGTTCCCAACGGCGTTATTTTTGGGAGCCAGCGCTGGCTGCGGAGTCACACCCTTTAAAATTATAATAAAAACAAAAACATACAATAACAAAATCCATGCGCGATATGGATCTTAAAATTATAACAACAACATACAATAAAAAAATATTCCATGCAGTTGTGAATAACACAGTCCGATGAGTTGATTTATGATAGCTATTATTTTTTAATATTGGTCCAATATTTTTAAATCTGTCATGAAAATAATTTACGGAACCATAAATTCTTTTGTTCGAGGCCCATGTTTAGACGTGATCGCATTATGAAGTCAGATCGTTTAGAAGACAAATAAAACTTCTGCAAGTTTTGACGAAACACTAATAATCTTTATTTGCTGATAGAATTAGATACAAATGTCTCGATTTAGGCTCGGGCTATTTTCTAGAATTTGTTCGAAAAATTGTCGTAATGCATGATTTGTAGCATTTGTCTAAGTCGCTTTTAAAGTCCTGGGTTTAATACACAGTTTTTCAAAAAAATTTCTGACAGTTGAAAATCACTACATTTCGTATTTTATCACTTCAGTGACCATCACACAAAAACATCCATCATTGAACGATCTAAACCCAAATAATTAAATTGGCAAATTAGCTTTAATGTTTTTTGGGCTAATTTGTGGAATTCATTTGTAAATAATAAAATTCCATCCTCATTTTTGCTAATAGGAAGTGTGTTAACATTACTAATTAAGGAAATAATAAGTTAAAATTATAATAAACGCAAACCTAAGTGCAATCAACTTTGGTGTTAACTAGTAATAATTGTATGTACAAACATTCGATAGCATCATGCTTCTAAACTTATCATAGAGTACCTAACAGGAAGAATTATTACAATATGTACAGTCAACAAAAGAGTTTTCATTTCTCATACTCGGAAAGTAGTGTTTGTTTGATCAGAGCAGCGGGTCGAAAACGATGCTTCCCTCCCTTGGGCGGGAAAGACTCATAGTAATTGGTTCCCTCCCTAGGGCGGGAATGAATTTTAAAAATAGAACTAAAATTGGTTATTTAGTCGGCTATAATTTTTTTACATAATTAAGAAAAATATCGATTGAAAAAAAAATGCTGCGGTCTTGTGAGTGTATACGGCCAATGTGAATTAAAAAAAATACCTATTAAAGTGGGATGGCCCGCGGCGGTGACGCGGGCGGTGTGTTCCATATTTGAAATTTAAATTAAAAAAGACTATTTATGTATAATTTGGCGGGATACTAACTCTGTACCGAAATTATTTGATTAAAAATGAGTTCAAGCGATTCTGAAATGTCGACCCCCAATTCCGTTAAAGAAAACTACTATTTTTTACTTTCCTTATATTTGAAATGAAAAGTAGTGTGTTTAACACGGGTGAAAGTCATCAATTCCCACTCGGACTATAGCCGCCTCGGAAATACCTCGCATGGGAATTGATTTCTTTCCACCCTTGTATAACAATCTACTATTAGTACACAGGCAAGAAAATGAAATAAATATTTTATGCACTACCCCAAGAAATATTATTGTTTTGCGCGCGTAATAAATGACTTTTGGAACATAAAGCCACAGATATAGAGTAGGCTAGATACTGCATGTTCACTACTTATAGTATGAAAACGAGCGTGGCCTTTTTCCCTACAAGGGATTTGAGCAATCCTTGAAAAAAAATTGCAGTTAATCAGCGCAAAATTTGGCATTTTATGTCTTCAACGACACTGTTTGTCATGTTTCACGGGCGCATTTGAAAGCAAACTCAAATAGGAACGCGGCTAGTAAGAGCATTACTTGCTCAGGCATGCTGGGACGGACGGCTTGCGGTATCTAGCCTACCTCTGTGCTTAAAGCCTCTGCTATGCTTTCTCGGGTTTTTTGGACTTTGAGCGCTTTAATGTAAAACCGATAATAAATTAATGAAAGTGTTAAAAAAAACAGTCCATGTCTATTTCAAACTAGGATGAATTCAAAGATTTGGCTACTCTGCATTCGAGTAACATGGTTTGAAAAAAGTTCCATGTATACTTATTACTTATCTGTATACCTACGTATCTCTTTTGCTGTCTGTACTGTAGACAAAATCACTCTAAACAAGTTGGCACTAATAATATTATGAATTTATGATAGTGGTAATAATAATTGTAAAAGTAAAAACCTGATCATGACGTCACTCAATCTTGTATAATAATAAATAGAAACTACAGATTTCATAATGCCTATTAATACATTAGAAAACTATTATCAACGCCTGTGCAAATATCTCCAAATAGGAATACTTCTTTCGGCTATACCTTACAATATACCTACACGAACACGTGGAATACCTACATCGTTATCCGTTAGGTATTGACGCATCCAAATAAAAAGAAACTGGTACTGATAACTACGACATACTTTAAAACCAGTACCAGTCAGAAAGTTGCATTTCGTAGTTGCATAGGTATATTATTTTCTTTTCGTACAGTGTTTTTGGACAACGTTCTGTCATTGAAACTATAAAGCTTAAAAACTAGTACGACTTGAACTTAACTGGAATGGAAATAAAAATATATTTTTTGATCCTGTATTAAAAAAAATTGGTTAAATTACTTCTCTAGTCTGACTTCTGGGGTCATACTAACTTCACTTTGATGAGTCAGCAAATTCAATACAATTCTGATGTGTAAATGTACCCAATGCTGGATGTCTGATATAGGCGGTATAACTGGGCAATTTTATTAATTTTAGAGAGGTCTTAGATCTTATAATAATTAATTTACGGCAAAAATCAAAACATAGGAACATAGCAGTGGCAGATATAGATTGTATGATAAAAGTATTTGCTCTAGTGCCACTATCCAGGGTTAAACAGAGGAATTAGTTTGTATACCCTAACTTTTTTATCGTGAAGAATTCTTATGGATACCCTCCACCCTAAAGTAGCAAACTAAAATATATAATATTACATTACATTATTACTAACTAAAACTAAACGCTGTTCTAATGGTCAGAGTGAGAGTCGCTGGCGCATTCATACAAACAAGTATCGCCTGTGGTCGAAATTAGACCAAATTGTGAAACAATATTATTATTTATTTTAGCTTTGTGCACTCCTCCATAATAACCTCAACTATGCTAAATCATAGTCCTCCCTGCTCGCAATATGCTTAAAAAACCGATCAAGTGCGAGTCGTACTCGCGCACCGAGGGTTCCGTATCAGTTTTGGACGTATAAAGTGAAAAAAACCGGTCCGCATAACTAAGTTTGTTTGTGAAGGAATTTTGATGATTTAAAAAAAAAATGTACTAGTTAGGAAGATCGTTTTATTTTTGGTGCAATATTTGGGTCAATTCCTATCAACTCTAATTATTTAATATTTTTCGCTCGGGAAACTTCGGAGATAAGGGGGAGGGAATGGTACTTTTCAGACATTTTTCATCATTATTATGTCGAAAACTGTGAGACATCAAATAAAATGAAAATATATTTTGAAATGTGCAGATCAAGCCCTTTCATATGATATGTGACCTAGTAACCCCACTTTAAAATTTCGGACCCCCACTCCGGCCCTTTTGCAATGAAAATAAAAATATTTTTTTAACTTTTTTCATTTGCAGTTTCAAGTTGAATATGCATTTTTTATAACTGTTCCAAATTTCAAGTCGATAGCATTAGTAGTTGCGGAAATAACCAGGCGTGACAGACAGACAGACAGACAAAGTCGCACCATAAGGGTTCCTTTTTTACCATTTTGGTACGGAACCCTAAAAAGGGGTAGAAAGTTTTCTCTTCACGTAGGTATACATAGATAATACCAAAAATAACTCAACTGAAATTAGTTCAACAACTAAAACGTCACTATAAGGCACAAAAATCAACTCTCTTAGTATTCTAAAACCATCATTTCTGCCATATTTCCAAATAGACCTCTACTTTTGTCAGCAGACAATGCAGAGGCGTTGATATATTACTAGCATACACAAAAGAAAGTGCAATATCTAAATTACACATTTCTATAAGAAATAATACAGTCGTGATTTCATCAGTGTATACGACAGTTAATAGTAGAGATGCGATTGTCTCAACGAATTACAATGGAGCTAGAAAGTGTGAGAAGACGTTGACTGTGATAATATTAATTGTTATACTGGTCTTGGAACTATCGGGGTGAGGCGGTCATATTACTTTATGTCCGTGTACTAGAAAGATGTACTCATAAGATGGGTGCGTTTTCATTGTGTACTATGACACTTCATTTATGATATATGTGTCGCAGCACTGTCATGCTCTGCCATTTCATATTGCAGATAATTATTTCTTTGTGTAGATGGTACATTAAACCTCAAAAAGATACCTACCTATCTAATATTGTAATTTTTCACTTAACGAAATTCAAATGCGCTTTTATATAAATATATAAATCGTTGAAATATTATGATTTAATTCATAATAATATGACGTGTTTGAAGATCATGTATGCACAACACCTAATTATTTCAATTAATATTTAGTGAGAAAACTACTTTTTAATTTCAGTAAGTATTTATTATACATCCTTTTGACTTGTACGATTAAGTTCAAAATTGGCATGCCCAAAAACTTTGCCACTTCATAAGATGGTGATGCGTCGTTTCTAATTCTGACCATTTATTTTTGTGTCATGATCTTGCGTTTTCGATTATAAACTTGATTGCTTGAATTGGTCATATTTATGCAGCTCTACACTTTAGCAGAGCGAGTTTTTTATAGTTTCTACTTAATATTTCGGTTGCGTGAAGCCAAATTAGTTTTTAAGTAATAGGTACCACAAATGTTATATATATATTTTTTAATATTTACAGATATGTAAATTTTGACTACCTATATAATATATTGGAGAACCGCATTGAGCCCAAATTCAACTCTTCAGTCGATAGAAAAAAAATCCTAAAGTTACCTCAAAAAATTGTTTTAAACAAAAAATCTTGATTAACCATTTCATTAATCTTAAATCAAATAAAATTGTATATGGATGTAGTGAATTCTGTGATTAGGAAGAACACAGTTGTTTTTTATTTCTCGTAAAGTTTATATTTTACGCCGCATTTAAAGAATTTTTTTAAATATTATCCTGTTTTTGAAAAAAAATTGTCAGTTTTCCGTTCATTATCTACTATGACGTGTTAGCTTTTACGGGTGGGAATTGCGAGAATCGATAAAATTGGATCTTCCCTGCCTGTAAACGTTATTTACTCAGAAAATACAATATCTTTTATCTGATTTCTTATAATGGCTTTTTTGTTAATTTCACCCTCTGCTGACAACTCGTTAAGCTAAACTTAATTAATTGAATAAAAGAACTTACAATAACGTAAAGTTACACTTTATAATAACGTCAACGCTTTGATATTTTATTGTACCGGCGTGACATTGGCGGAATTGGACTTTTCCACAAAAGCCACTAACTATTCAAGTGAAGTTACTCTCTATATTTTTATTCATCAAATAAGTTTACTTTTAGCACATTTAGGTACCTACTTAAAACTCTTGTCAAACTAGAAAAATATTTATGAAAGTGGACGTCCATCGGACAAATCGGCTAAGAGACTGATTGCTTTGTCACGAATTTATTTCGTCCGTTCGGGTCATATTGAAACGATATTGAAAGTGTCGATTTTCGTAAAGAGAAATTGCCTCATTTGTGGCAGTTTCACGTTGTTACTTTTTATAGCGCTTAGCATATTCTAAACGTTTCTCACAATTTAGGTAGGTAGGTATATTGTTTTTATATTCACGTAGTACAAATCAACAAGTCGTAATCGTAGTTTTTGTATAATTATTTTCGATAACTATAACTTTCTGATTCGTTAACATCAAATCACTAATAATACTGGTAACGATTGGCGGTAATACGAATTACATTTTATTTATATTAGACGTAATAAATGTCGAACAAAAAATATTCAGTTATGCTTTTTACGTGATCAAAATAGATAAACAAATTCGACAGCTCAGTTACGTAATGATTTCTTATGTATTGGTCACGCGCACGAGTGCGGTGAAATTCGCCTTTCGCGAGCTTCCAAATTAGAGAGCCCGACATAATGTGTCAGTTCTGATTAGGGTTTCTCATTTCCCGACTTTTTTTTGTTCCCGGATACCGAGACTTCTCAAGCACCATTTCCCGGAAATTCCCGGGAAGTCGGGAATTTGATTAACCTCAATAAAAATGTATGAAAAAGGTTTTAAAATAAAATACACATTTTCGTAATCAAGAATAATATGTTCATTTTAATCAGTCTTCGTAATTAACTAAAAAATATGCCTACTTAATTTCCTTTTAATCACAGAGTTTTAAAACTAGAATAAAATTTTAGTAAAACCTTGACGGCCGTACCACAAAAAAATAAACATCTGTTCAACACACGTTCAACACGAATGCTACCAAAAATAATAGGCAATTGTTTTAGCACTAACTTGTCTAAAACAAGTGTGTATTATTTTTGGTAGCATTCGCGTTTAACGTGTGTCTATCTTTTTTGTGGTAAGGCCGTTTAAATTAAGAAAATAACAATCACAAACATTTTTTTTATAATTAGCTGTTACTGACAAATATGATCACTTTGATATATGTATACCTAATGTAAAAGTCAAAATGTTTCATTAGAATAAATAATTATGTTTATGAAATATACCTACTTATACAAAACTTTTGTAATAATAACGAGGGAGTTACGTTTATTGAGAAGGCTGATATTTGGAACACAAGTCTCCGGCGACTCTAGATAGGCGCACCGTCACAAGCTACGCGGTCAAATATTTTTGCGAATGACTGACTGAACACTGAACTAAACAAACAGAGAGATCAAGGGGTGGGGCGGGCGGGAGGTGGGCGCCTTATTGGGTAGTAAAAGGATGTAAAAGGGGAGAGGAGATAGAGGATATAATTTTTGTTAAAAGTAACACAGGAATTAACGTCAAATTGCTATTTTGTTTGTTTGTTATTTTTTTATTTCCCGACTTCCCGGGTACTCGACCCTTTTTTTTCCCGTCTCGACTAAGGCCAAATTTCCCGGGAACTCCCGCTTCGAGACTTCTCGATGAAAAACCCTAGTTCTGATAGAGGTGACCATGTAAATAAACAAACCGCCAAACGTAGACAATGTTTTTTGTGACTGAGGACAAACACGAACCGAACAAAAAATACCTTTTAAAATCTTCGTGTATGAATGTAATGGTGTTTCAGAAAACTCCCAAATATCAAATAACATCTGAAGTTCGCGAGTTCCGTGTTTGGTTTTAGCGTTGTTATTTGAGAATTCATTCAAATAAGCTTGCTTCTATTTTCATTCGTATTTCATATCCATTTAAATAATTACCTATGTTTGTTTTCCTTTTTGTTTCCACCGCAACCTCTTACAATAACATTTATTAAAATATCAATCGGATCATCCAAATCATCAAAATAAGTTTTGAATACGCAAGTTACGAGTAAAACCCGTTGAACTGACACATGGTAACATCGTGAATAGTGTTTTTCGAATAAATAATGGTGTTGATTTTTCACCGGTCATCGATAGTCACGAGCGGAATGACAATGGGCCGGGTGTTGCCCACCGCCACACGTCGCGTCCGCCGGCGCCATGCCTCGTCCAACCGGTGAAAGTGTTTGCGAAAGTGAAGCCGGAACCAAACGCGCTGACGTCACAGCGATTTGCGCAAGAGCAGGCTATGGTGAGACGTTGCGAAATGTTACCTCCTCCGTATTGTTGAGGATACGTTCGGTGATGCTGTTTTTGTGTTGCGCACCGATGTTACTTTGTTAAGTAAATTACGTTGCTTGCGTAATAGTGTTCTGGCTTTTCAAGCTCTAGTAATGAGTCTTGAATAATGTTTATAGATTGTAATTTGTTAGACTGTACACGTCGGTCTTTTGTTAAGAACTTAGGACTTAGTAATTCCATTCAACGCAGCGCCTTTATGAAAGATACCTACTACACATCATGTGCTGCTAAATTAACAGAGTAATAAGATCTCTTTGCTTTCACAGAATAGTTAATTAATTCACAGTCGTGCTGCTAAACAATAAGAAGTAATGTGAACATAAAAATGGAAAGAAAAAGTAAATGGCGATTGAGTCGCGTCGTTTCATTATATTTTAGAATATCTGAAGTGTCGAGGAGCGATTATTATCTTATTATATTGAGATCTCGTGGGAGAGATGTTGGTAACAATACAACATTAGCTGGAAAAATATTTTTATGACATTTCATTTACAGTTGGCATTTGTAGGTTTATGCGCGGTTTGAATGAGGTCACACTAAGCATGGTGTGTGATGTTAACATAACATTGAAACACGCTGGGCATATTACGCTGGCTCATTGTTCGAAACGTCAAAAATATAGGTACCTACAAGAGTGTTGAATAGCGGCTATTACGCTCACGAAAACGTATGAGTTATGAATTTCAATAAATAAATTTAGACACTTTTGTCGAACTTCCCATTTTTATTATTTACAAAGGAAGTAATTTTAACATTCAAATTAATATCCTCTCTTCATACGATATCCTCATCCTTAATTTATCAAATCTATACGTTCATCACGAGTCACGACCATAGCTCGTTAGTCTCGCACTTATGGACGTTCAGCTTCGCCATAACGATTTTTGCCCAAACTTTATTGCTTTTTGACGATCGGGTGTAATCAGGAGTAGACATAAGTATACTCCTCACGTAGTTACCGAGACCGGGCAGAAATATAAATTAGTTTTAATTAAAACTTTGGAAAACTTTTATCATCTGGAGATTAATACTACTACATGTCGGCTTTATTTGTAGTAAAAGCGGCAAATTAAGTTTTAGGCGATTCCGTCTGTTCTGGATGACATTGGAGAAACTTTTGGTAACTATGTTTCAGACCATGTTATTAATACAATCTAGTAGTTTCCGGGTTTATTGTCTAGATATATATTTAACTTTTATCTGCTCTGTTTTTTTGGATCGATTGTTTTTTTAAGCAACTCTGCTATCTAGCAGTCCACCTTTTTACTTGATACTCAAAGGCGATAAAGCGCTTTACCAGCGTAATGGTAACGCAATCATTTCCAGTTGTAATCGATGACTGATAAAGTTCATATCTGCGATATTAGCTAGGGTTCGATTACACAGTCCCTGATAAAGTTCGATACAATACAAACTAAGATTAAAGAACGTGTTAACGAGCTGTTGCCACCCTAACGAGGTTAAACAGGCAATTGAATATTAATGGCGTCAGGTGCGCAATTGAAGCGGAGATTAAAATGGATAATACGCAACGTTATAACTTTCCCTTTACAAAATAAATTTTCGTGAAAAATGGCCAACTTTTTGAATGAAAATGAGAGTCTGAATTTAAATGCGTCTGGTTTTTAACCTTAACAAAAGCCTGTGAAAGTATCTATTAGAGATAATAAATTTTGATATTAGGTTGGATAAGAGTCTAGCGCTTGAAGACAAATTGTAAATTTAATACTGTTTCTGCGCGCAGGGGATTGTATGGGCTTCGGGCAGATCGTAGGGATTACTTACTACTCAATACTATGTAATAAGTATTTTTGCTCATTAAAATACTCGTGTAGAGATTCCATTATGTCTAGTAATCAAGAAAATAAAAATCCTTACATGCTCTATTGTTTGTCGAATTAAGTTGTTTATCAACTTTGTACCTTTAAAAACAACAACAATACCTACGACAAAAATCTACGTTAAGAGCTCTTTCAATTTAGACGATTGGTGTCGGACTGCTGTCGAGTCGTCCAACCGCCGTGCGATAGTTGGACGATTCTCTCGACATGTAAAATGTATGGAAAAAAACAATTGGTGACGCGTAGTGTGACACGCACTGCTGCTGCATGACTATCGCACTGCAGCATTCCGACACCAATTGTCTAGAAGGAGTCCCTGTTTAGCTAAAGTCAGTGTTGCCCAAAATTGGTCTTGCAACAATCATTTTCGCAAGATCAAGACCACCTAATTACAGCAAGACTAAGACCAAGACCAAGAATGAATGTACAATACTAAAACTAAGACCACGACTATGGGTATTGACGCAGAACCGAGACCAAAGACGGGGTTAGACTCTTCTCGGTCTTGCATTTGGGCAACACTAGCTAAAGTAGTTGCACTAGAAAAATATAATACAGCAACATAAAAACTAGCGTTTTAGCAGGTATATTAAAGTCATCTAGTTTGCTTTATTGCTCTACAAAACTAGCTTTAATAATGTCGCAACTATCACTCGCTCTATTAATAGAGTCTAATTTCACATTCTTAGTCTAAAAGTTTTCCATTTCCTGTCACTTGCCAATTAATTTCTCATTCAAATCAATTAATTCAATAAATTAAAATATAAGCCTCCGTATACGTTAATTTGCTGCCATTGGACCAAACAATTATTGGTTAATGACTCGTTGAATAGCCGGTTGAGTTACTTGGAGCAACACTACGGCAAAGGGTGGTCATTGGGCGCAATGCAAGGGCACGCTGGCGCCCTTGTCGGGACTCAAGGCGCAGTCTGGAGGTCGCGGATGTACCCTTACTTCGTCCCTAAACATCAACTTTCCTGCCACGAACTTGGACTATGATAACTTTGTTGCTACAGATCTATAAATACCCGACTGATTAAACCTCACACTGCGGGGCGCAACTTCACAGGGCGGACGTTGGGTGAAGTGCAAGGGCGAAGCGCCCTTGTCCTCAACAAGTCTGAAGGTCGATATTACTCGATATGTACGGTCGACCCTCCCATTTGTTCCCCTACTACTTTTTTCAATGTTAACCCGCTATCTTTGCGAATATAGCAAAAAAGTTAAAACATTTTGCGCTGAACGTTACTCGACTGCCATGTATTTTTGGTCGGTTGCCAAATGAAACATAAAGCAGTCGATTTAAATATATAAAGTGCAGTGAATCTCGGCGGGAAGTTAGAAACCCGTTGCCATTATGTCTCTTAGTAAATGGAAATTGTTTTATGACGTCATAACGCTCGCTTGTTTGCCTAGAGCTGGATTTTCCGAAGAAGGCAACATTGCCAGGCCTGTAGACCGGCTTTATTCGTAATGGACAATGAAGCTATGTCCTTTTGTAATCGTTTAAATAATTGTTTATTTTTTTCTTTGATTGAATAATTATTGACAAAGCTAGGAAGGTTAAGAGTTGTTGCTTTAAATGGTCTACAATGGCCAATGACAAACGTCTTTTAGCCATGTTTACTGTTTACCGAAGTCCATTATTTTGTCCCGCTAACCTTAAAAAGTGACGTTTAGTAACTTTTAAGAGAATAATTTCTATTAGAAATCATGATTGCATATATTTTAGATAGCTGCGGTATGTACATTTATCATACGATGAATAATTTTAATTTTGTAGAATTAATTGTTTAAAAGGGTTTAGGTTTAAAAAGGTCTGCTTCGTTCGATTTTTTCGTGAAAGTCGAAAACTGTAGTAGGTGACACCAGGGCCCCAATTCTGCTATTGCAATTGTGTATCAATGGTGTCATAATGACACCATTACGGTCAAAACCTAAGCGCTCATTGGCTTAGAGTAAGACTATCTGTTTCGGCATTGGTCAAAACGATGTCATTAAGAGACCATTCTAACACGATTATGACAATTGCATTAGCAGACTTGGGCCCCAGTTGTATGTACTGTTGTTTGAATAACTCTTTTTACTCTAAACAGTGCGTTTGGAATAACTTTGTTTATTTACGATATTTATAAAGCAAACAATCTTCTTTTATTGCGAGACCTGCATTTAAACCGATTTGCTTCCAAAGCTCATACATTATTGTCCATAAGAAGTGATGACTTGAATTTAGTATTGAAATTGAAAGATCTTAATACTTAATAGTCAAACCCCGAGTTAGTGCCATAGATCTGTTCGTAATGACATCTGTACAGATACTTGGATACAACAATCTTCCGATTTATGGTTGAGTGGAATACAAATGAGGTTGAGCATAGTTCTTAATATTGCTCAGTCATAGAGGCTCGACACGTCATGGTTTATTGCCTCGTAAAGTGAGCTCGTGCCGCGAAAACGCATAACTTTGTATTAAGTTACAATTTCTTTAGCGAGATCATCCATTATACAGTTTGCGCCTAGAACTCTCGCAGTGAACCCTAAAACTGGTATTAAACCGTTATGAACTTTAACGTACTTTTCTCTGCAGCTTCCGTCTGAATATTTGATAAGTACCGCAATATAACATAATGGTTGGCAAAGTTTAAATAGAAGGACATTAAGATTTTAGTTGGTTAACTATAAAAAGTGGAGAAAGTGTGTAATCGATTCAGTGTGCGCTAGTTTCAGATATATGCGATTCGCGTCGTGATTTTCAATCGAGAACTCGTATTGAGACTAGGTAATGGCGGCAAACGCAAAACACGAAGTTTAGTGAATGTAACAGATACTTACAGACTAAAGAAACCATAACGTAAACGCTTTACGCGTTAGTGAAAGTTCAGGCTTTGAGCGGCGCCAATCAAAATCGCATTAGGCCTCGATGCAACGCGAACACATCTAAACATTGTTTTGTTTTAAGTTTGTATTTAGCAAAATTTATTTAAGCACGTATATCGTTCGTATCTATTTCAGCGAATTCGTATCAAAAGAGTTGCATATGTTGTACTTATTGAAATTAAATAATGAGACTGTAATAATGTCAGTTTCAGAAATAATGTTGTCACTTTGCTAACCATCAGTTACACTTATGCGCTCTGCTAACAAATGACGCATAATGTGGAGTGCCCATTTAAAATAGTAATTAACACATCGATGATTAGCGTAAACAATAGTTATCGAGTGGGTCGAACACTTGCGCCGGCGGCGCTTGGTGCAACTGACGGAAACGCAATTACGTTAACATTCACCGGAAGACATTGCGCTCGCGCAAGTGCTGGTAAAAAGCGCTAAATGCAAATACGGGCCAATTGTACATTTAAATTTTAAAGTAGCTACAGAAAAGGAACAAGAATATTTTACGTTAAGGGGGATTTGCACTGTGGCGAAAAAATAAATAAATAGCAGTTTTTTTTTGTGATTTTGGCTAAGTTATTAAAAGAAATAAACGGTCGTGATTTATTTATTTGTTTTAAAGCAAAACAAAGTCATCAACAATACAATTTTTGATGACTTTGTTTTGCTTTAAAACGTACCAATAAACTTTCAAAGGGAATACCTATTTTAAAAAAAATGTTAAATATAGTATGCTCTTCAAATTTTAAATGTCAGTTAGTTGCGAAGCTCATACCTACAATGCTATACTATAATTTATTCCCGCGAAACACAAAATCAGATACTTAGTTGGTATATTTACCTACTTGTTAACTGGTCCAAAAAAAAAACTACTTTTAAGTATTTAAATTGCACGCTATAGAGCGAAGGAACCACCTTAAGGAAGTTTTGTTGACAGTGACAAACTCCCTCAGCTGTAAAAAAGGTAGCTAAGTAGGTATGTGAACCTTTTTTTTTTGCTTTGTTAAAAACGGATTCCTTTAAATGTTAATGAAAAGTGCTCTAGATATCATCGTATATTTTGTATGACGGTTGGACGTCGGTATGTTTGTCTAGACACAGCAGCGCTATAAAATAATATAATTATCCGTCAGTTTATTTACTGTGTGTAACTGGCCTTCAATTAGCGTTTAAGACACCGTGGACGTGATCAGAAAATTAAATTATGTTTATCATTTCTAACGTATGTACTAACCTTGTTTTTGCTGTATAATGTACGTTTTTATAAACTATAGATCAATATACAAATACTTTAGTATGTGAATGCGGTAATACCGTATAACCTAGACATTGAATTCGTAACAAACTTGAATTATGTACCGATAACATCAATTCTTACAAGGAAACCAATACATAACTTCTGTTGATAAAAATTGAAAGGATTGAAAAACGAAAGTGTATCCGGTAATGGTGATAACTAACCTGCAAATAAAACATTTGGTGACTTTCGAATGCAATGGTCGGTAATACTTCTTTCTTTTGCGGTCACTAATTGGCGGGGGGTTGAGTTATTTAACACCTCTAAAAGGCCTCGTATTGTGTGTAAAAAACAGTTTTCGCGTACGACCATGTTTTTGTTGTTTATCTTCTACAATATAAAAATAAGTCGGGTTTTCCTTCCTGACGCTATAACTCCAGAACGGACGAACCGATTTCCACGGATTTGCATTCGTTGGAAAGGTCTCGGGCTTCGTGAGGTTTATAGCAAAGGAAATTCAGGAAAATTTCAACAGAAAAGCGGGAAAATCTGGTGGCGAAACGGAGTTCGCCGGGTTAGTTTTTTATAAGATTATGGTGGTAAACTGGCATAGGGCCCGCCTGGTGGTAAGCGGTTACCGTAGTCTATGAAACGCTTCCATAACCCGAGTATTACATGCGCGTTGCCACCCCTTTGAAATGAGGATTCGCTGTGCGGATAGCTTAGGGGACAATCAGGTCCCTCGTTGTCAACTGCCCATACTCAGGAACTCTAGCGACCTTACTCACCACAGGAACACAATACCTACTCCCGAAGAGTACCGTTATTTGGCTGTCTAATTGTGGGTGGATGTGCTTGCCCAGTCGGGCTGCTCCAGATTTGAGCGAGATGTGCCCTACTTCTTTTTATATTGCAAGCAATGGGCACCAGAGATTTTCTTCATACTGAAGGAAAAAAAAACCCTTCAAATTATTCGATTTCTCTTCATCACAAGAGTCGAGTACCTAGTTGCTAATGAAGAAAGTCTGCGGTTATGATGACTTGCAATAAATTAATAAGGAGCAGCACGAATACGTATAAAATGATATGGTACCATAAAACAGTTAACAAAGGGTTGACCAACATTATTATAACAGAGAAACGTTGTTATTAAGCTTATTAGCCGGGAAAATGCTAGGACTATGAAGAAACAGCACTATTAAAACAACTGTATGTATCATTACTGCTAGAGATTATACGCAACAGCATTTCTAATTACAGCAACTTGATACTCTGCTCATCCGGTAGAAGAGAAAGCGTGCACACGATCAAAATATGATGACGCCTTCGGGGTAGCGCACGGACCTGTTTGGTACTACAGCTAATAACTTTCCCTTGGAGATATAATCAGCGATGCTCTCGTAACAAGCGTAACACGTAATAACCAGTGTTACTCGGTTAACGCATCTATTCGAGAGCGAGAGTGGATGGTAAATTGATTTTGTCTAAGCACGCGACCGTAAGGGTCAATGAATCTGAACACTTTCTCTGATCCGCCGTGAACGATCTGAACGATGCACTGCAATGTTACGTGACACTAACTGCACGCTATTATTGTCTCTCTGCACATGTAATATGAGCTAAAGTTGTTTATACATATTTGACGCAGATTGCCGCCGAGATAAAGTCATTTATGGAAAGCAAGTAAAAAGTTTAGCAATAATGTTGGATGGTTTGAAAATACGTGCGGCTTAAAGTTTCAAAAGAATATCAAAATGTCTCATAATCCTCTGTTATAGCTTGTTTTATCTATCCATAGTTATTATTATGACTTAGAGAAAATTTATCCAATAATTTTACTGTCGTGGCTTCTATCCGTTTCGCTTTCAACCCTTTTGAACTGACATGAATAGTATAACTCATTCTTTATCACATTATTTACGTAGACCATACAGATAGTCGACTCACCCCTTTTAATACACTCGTAAAAATACCCCAAAATCAACATACATTTTTTATTGAATTTCAACCCTCTAAGGTAGGGTCGACACATTTGCGTGATATCTAACTTTTAACGAGTCCCTGTTCCTGTGGCAATGACAGACACAAAATTATAATGATTTATGTGACTTTCAACATTTCAACCCTTTGTAGTTTTTTGGATACTAACAAATAAGATCAAATGACTGATAAAATGGTAACATCCAGCTATTGTGAATACTCTGAAATTAAATTATTGTTAGATTAAATTATAGTTAGTTTGTTAGATTAGATTATTTAAATTATAGTTAGTTAGTTGTGCCTTTTTGGTTTCGTTTCATTTAATCTTGTAGAAGAAAAAAGTTTAATCTTATTTGTAGAGTATTATTAGACAAGTGGCCACAGAAAAGCCTCCTTTGTTGCCTTGCTTTTTTATGAGACAGACTATGAAATAAATATCTTAATCGAAGCAATAGCGAGGCGTTATAATATTAAATTTCAAGCTGCTGCAACAGTGTTGTAGATTAAAATAAAAGAAACTCTAGTTATTGATGTTCCGAAGCTCTCGGCTCCTTGCCATAAGAGCACATTGTATCAACAATTTAGCATTGCCTGAAGCGCTTTATCTGCTAACAGTAACAAATCAATTCTTATTCTATACGCTTTTACTTACACCAAGATGTTATCGTCTGAAAGTATACAAATATTAAACAATTGTTTACGACAATTACACGACGTATCGTGCACGCATCAGATTCGCCTAACTTTCATTATTCGCCTCGATGAAAGTTCTTGTTGTTATATTATGAATATGCAAAATGTACTTACACATACGTATCTGCATATCGTACAGTGGTACTGTCGCGTGCTAAGTGTGAATATAAAGTTTTTTAATGAGTTCTGTTCTGATTGAGTTTGGTAATTTGAATTTTAGTTTTCGCAATTTCTGTGTGGTAGTTTCGGTGTGGAGAAGTACTAGTTTTTGAAAACATGCTTACATTTGTAATTTGCGTCCCATAATTTTAAGTGAAAAACTGCTACGGTACTGTAGCTCCCCTAGAGTATAAATATTTTTTGCAGGAAAGCTCTTAGTTTGCTCTTATTATTATATTAAAATAACTTATTTTTTTTTTGTATTTAATTTAACTATTTTCGGTTACTACTAGGTATGTTAATCATAACAACAACTCGACGATCCTCATCTACAATGACAGTCACTTAGCACACAACAGTACGCGAGTTAAATGGAAAGACGTCGCACACGATATACACAAAGCTGGCGTTTATCGAGAGAGAGGTCTGACTCATGAAGTTCACTTTCACTGTCCCTCCGGTACGAACGTTCAGAGGTCGAACACGTCACGGGACACGACGAATATAAACAACATTGAATAAGTTGGAAAATACTTTATTGACGCTTGTCAGTGCCTGGTATTCTTTCAACGACGAGTTTGATAAAATATGGGTGTTTTAAGGAACACGACGTTTTTTTTTTGTTTTTAAATAATGCGTAGGGCAATCTAAGAATTTCTAAAAACACAATTTTTCACGTCCACAACCACTTTTTTTAATTAGTAAATGTAGAGAATATTTTATTTTAATTAATTGTGATTGTGACAGTACATTTAAATTTAAAGGACCCATAGAAAACCTAAGATACTTACTAGGTATGTAAAATTCGAGACTTCATTTTAGAATTCTTGTGGCGATTATAGACCAATGAATTTTTTTTACGGTATTTTTTTTTTACAAAATTAGGCTAATGAGTAGTTCTTCCAATGTCACGAGCAATTAAAGTAATTTTACACAACATCATAAATACCTAAATGTGGCTAATTACATTCTTTCACAAAAGTTGTGTGTTTTACGAAATCTTCCAGTTTACGTAAAAACATTTACAGCGAATGACGGCGCTATTAAATTGGTAGGTACGACTTAGGTACATAATAATAAAAACTTAATGATATTTTGAATATGTCAGATTTTTATAATTTTATGAACCTGTTGAATTTATTTTTATTTGACACCTCTGGCAAGAAAGTGTACCATTAAACACCCATTCAGGTAGAGCTGTTTTCAGAACAATTTACTGCCTAATAAATTTATTTTATTAGCGTTGTTTGTTAGTGAAGCGTTAAACTTATAATGTCACTTTTAAGACGCATTAAGATCCTTACGTGTGGCGGAGTTTCATTTTAATATTCGTTATTTTATTGTTACAGGTAAGTTTACGCTGCTGCCCCCTTTAGTGCCCAAGGAAAGCGGTAAGTGTTTTTACAAAGATTTATTTTATTACATAAACTTGATTTACGGTAAAGTACAAAATACCTACCTATTAATACGGCGGTACGATAAACATAAAAGATCATGTGTTTTTTACTTTTAGCACGTGCAATAATAATAAAAGTATTCAAACCAACAAATAAATAAAAGTACGCTCTACCAATAATTAAACGGAGCTGTGGTTTTGTCTGCTTCGTTACCATTTAAACGAACAATTACAAAGGCTGTTTTCTTTTTTCTGTACACCGCAAGGAAAGTAAACAATGTCGAGCGGTTTAATTGTAAAGCGATTAGGGTTGTAAAGTTTTCCGGTGCATCGACGCCACGATAGTCGCGTGGCCGGCGAGTCAGAGGCGCTCCCACTCAACACTGGCGGCCGCCGCCGGCTCGCACCGCACTCATTCACTCCAGTCTTCTGCCGACTGTCGCGCCGATAGCACGCGCGCATTTCGCTACTCGCCTCCGATGTTAGTGTACGATTACGACATCGCGTTGCAACTCGGACTTTTACCGTGACAGTGAAACGTACTTTCACGAATATGGGTTAAACACCCCCTTTAGCGTGATGAGTCCGGGCGAGCGCGCCGCCCTAGGGCGCCGCGAACCCGCTCGCCCTCAGTATGCTACCACCGCACCGGGTTTCCCGCCGCCCTACTATCCGCCCTATGGGGTACCGCACCCGAGTGCATGGCTCGGCGCCCCCCTCATATCGATGGCGGGACGTGCACCACCGCAGTCCCGGAACACACCAGTATCCAAGTTAGCTATGCACGCACAAGGAGCACCCCTCATCATACAAAATAGGCACGACCGGCGAAAGTACACCACGGCACCCGAGCAGCGCAACCATCGGCCGCTCGCACAAACGGAGCACGTCACTAGAGACCGGTGTGATGCACCCGAGGGAAACAGGCCGCGCAACCAACAGCAGCAAGCCCGCTCCACGCGAGGCGGACGTAACAACAACACGGATGCGGTCAGTGTCGCGAGCGATGAAAGTTCCGGCTCGACCAACTCGGAGACTATGTTGCCAAGGATTATTAAACCGCGGAAACGACGCAAAAAGGATAGAAAACCTAATAATATCGTACCGCATGATTTAACCGCGGCTGCTTTGGATCTCAGTGATGTCGATCATTGTGCGGTTTCAGGCTTAACGTCACACGGCATATATGAGGATACTTACTGTCGGGAAATGTCTTTGCCTTATCGATTGGATGTGAAAGTGTTAGAGTACCCAGAACCAGTACCGGAGACGTATCGAGTTTCAGCATTAGGAGAAGCGTTAGAAGCGACCCGATTTGGTCTAGCCGAGGCTGCTTCGCCTGCGGAATCGGCAGTTAGTTCGTGTCAGTGTCGTCTTTGTGACCCTGTGGGACAAATCTGGGATGCCGATTCCATTGCGGATTTGCTCGACGAAAATTCTTGTGGTGATTTCGCGCCTACTAAATTGGAAGAGTCTATGAAAGTAGTTGGACCTCTGGGTAAAAGAGGAGCGGACACGACTTTGCGACGCAGCTGGAGCGATCCTTCATCGAGGGTTCCGGAACGACGAGAGATTAACACTGGCGAAACATATTCCGCCCCTAATCTTTACTCATTGTTCCCACCAACGAGAAGGGCTAGCTCGCCGGAACCTCGTTCTCCCCTCGCCCTAGACATATCTTCTGAAATCGTCACCTCGATGAACGGCCACCGTGACTTGGAAATCAAGTTGTTTTCGACCTCGCCCCCGGCTTCGAACTCCGACCGTCGCTCCTTCTTCGCTGATAAAAGTGAAAGTGCTGTGAACAGATGTATAGCGAGCAAAGATCTTAAAGTGCATTGTGCGGTGAAAAATAACAACAGAGTCGAATCTAGTGTTAAACCAGATGGCAAAAACAGTGAGGATGTGTCTGATACGGGGTGTTCATCGGCATTCGTAGCCGGCGAGCCCTCGCGCAACGTTTGTGATTTAGCCTTAGTTACTGCCTGAGGTACTCGTGTTCGAGTAGCGCGATATGTTAAGTGGAACTTTAGTGTTGTCGAGCAGTCCAGGTGGCTCTACGCTCGCCATTTGAGCTGGACTCAAATTGTCTCAGCGAGGCATGCACGGAGCGTCTCACCAAGGCCCACTAAAAATTGAGATCTCCGAATCGGTTTCCTGTAGATTCTATAATTAATTTATTGATAACAATAGCGTAGGAAACTGACGGTGGACTTTATCTGGATACACGTTGAGGTTCATTATTCGCCGTTTATCATAATGTTAGGCGGAAAAGTCGGATGTGTTCATCAACGAACAAAGTTTATTTGAAATTATAACGGATGAGTTATTGAAAATTACTAGTTGTGAGTAGGCGTCGATGTCAAGCAGTTAATGTATGATCGGTGGATTCTCGTACAGTTAGTAACTAAACGTGCTTCAGAAATGTTTCTGTTGCAGTTGTGCACGCAGTCAAGATTGCAATGTATGATATATTATAAATCAATTGCAATTTAGTGAAACGAGCGACTGCAGCGATGTTGCGAGTTGTGAGCCGGGCGCGCCATAACTCGCCGTGTGCAATTAGCGTTTCACACTACTGACACGGTTCTCGCGCTGCGGCTGCGCGCTCACTATTGCGGTTTCCCGCGGTTTTCACCGCGCGCGCCGTTCCGGGTGGCGCCTCGTGCGCGCACACCGGTTCGTACCACTAATGACTTTTTTCATTCCAACTAAATGTTGGCTCTCTCCGACTAATGTTTTACATAAATATTTAGTTCACTAAACAAAACAGACTCAAAACTTCGCAGGTAATTTCAAGCACTTATCAAATAAATGCGATCATAATGTGCTTATCAGTACTGTTAGTTTCAAACCTTTATAAAACAGGCATTCGTCACGATTTGACTATCGAGCGAGTGTTAGGTATTAAAGTTATTATAATATCGTAAGCGATGAGCACGTTTGACGATTGCATCCATCACGTCCGAGCATAAAATTCACGAAAGTATCATTATCATAGTCATTGAAGTCATTATCGTCAACACTGCTCATCATCTTTATCATTATTTGCACTTTACATCACGTTTCATCGCCGCGATCGCAAATCTTTGTTAGTGTTGAAATTACTATTATTTCCTGCAGTTACGTGACTAAGTTACTAAGTGTTAATAACGCTTTTCTACGTTCCTCATAGTTACATAACAGGTGCGTTGTAGATAAAACGCCATGATATTCGCTTTTTATACCAGTTTGTTATCTGTATTTGTTAAAACTGTGTACAGAAGGGGCCGTTTAAGAATTTTAAGATTTTCCGGAGATATGTAAAGAAACAGACTGTATAACATTTTGGCCATACGTATCTTTCACAAAAAAATAAACATTCGCGTTCCAAGTTGTTTAGATCTAAATGGATTGTTTTTTTGCGACAATGCTTTAGTTACCAATAGCTATTTTATATACGGCACGAGATTGTCAAGGTCCACATCAATGTAACAGAACATTTTATTGTCCGTCATAAAATTAATTAACGTGATAGTATTATCATATAATGTAAGTTGTAAAAAGTATCGTAAAATTCATTGGTAAACGGCGAATTAAAATCTCCCTTTTCCGTGTGCCTGTCTGTCTTTTTGTTTATGCGAGGGTCCGGCGGAGTAAGTGATGCCAGATAAAGTTCCATAATAATGTAGATAATGTGAATATAACTAAGTTATTCATGGACTGTACAGTTGTTCGCAGTCTCTATCGTTGGGTTTTACACTCTACGAGCTGTTTTTAGGTTTTACGTTTTTATTTTTATGTGTGTTTGCTTATATTGGTCGGCGCGTGCGTGGGACGACATGATAAGTTGGTTTTTGCTTCACTTTTTTTTATCTATACGACAGACTCGGGCGAAGACGAGGAGTTATTATAGCGCCTTATCTTTTTAAAATTCAGTTTTAATGCGTGTTAACGCAAACCCAGCGTTTGGGTTATTCATCGGTGTCTTAATTATTGGTGCAATAAGCAATAACCGATCACTTTTGAAGTTGAGCCTCCTTCATTTAATGTAAACTTTTTATCGAAAAAGAAGGGGGCAATAGCTTCTTTATTACGTGACGATATGTCTAGCGATGTTGTCTTGACTATAAACGATAAGTAATCGGATTAGATACGTAGCTGAAGTTTGATTACGTCTTTGAACGTGGTAATAATTGCCTCGTCGAAAGACAGTATATCGAATAAACAAATAAGCCCAAGTCTGTTGTTGTGTTGGGATTTATATGGGGCGCGGCAGACGTGGTTGTAAAACTCAACGATACACCTCACTATATTATAAACAAAATAGGCTATGTCTAATATACTGAGTGAATGCATTTTATACATAAAAACCTAGGTTTAGTATTTGTTTGTGTATGTTGTGAGGCATGAGTTCACGCTCGCACACTATTTTTGTACAATAAATTACCATGTCCTGATGTAATAGTGGTTGTTTTATTTCAATTTGATATGTGTTTCGACATAGTAGTTAGTTATACACGTGCATTTGATCGGGCAAGATTTCCTACCGCATTTTATTGTTCTCGATTTACTTTTTATTCAATCGTGTTTAATATTCTGTTATTATTTGTAAATGCGTTCAAGCGACGTTATTCAAGAATTGTTTTATGCAACAATATAATTATAAGAAAAATAAAAAAAGATGACCGCGTTACATTACAAAAGATTGATTGACATCATCGATAGTTACGGACTTCACAAGAAATTATCGATAGTTGAGAGGCTGGCTTTTGAAAATTCAAAACATAGTTTGTAAACAAACTGGAGGTGTTTGCGTAACTCTCCAAAGCGACTCTCTATTGTGGTACACCAGCTGGTGGTCGGTTACGCGTGTACCATTGTGCTCTCGTTTGCAACGGACACGTTTGGATGCAAATTGTTAACAAAACTCAACTATCCACGTCAGAAATTCATTAGGTAATCACTTGTAATGCGATGTTGACTTCTAACCGGTTGCGAATTGAATAAAAAGAAAGCTGCATAAATGTATACTTTATTTTAAAATTCACGTTCTGAAATATTTGTAAGTAGTTTTGAATAGATTATTTATTGAAATTTTCGTATTGCTTTCTAACGCTGCAGTGAAGGATATAAAAATATTCAACAATATGAGGGATTTTAAAGCAAGATTGATTTTCATTATTTACTTTGATCTAAATGTTTAGGTATGTACCTACATAAGAAAACTTCATTATTATTGTGCCGGATGACCAATATTTAGAAGCGGACGACAGATATTTAGGACCTTGTTATTTTGTGTATTATACCTACCTCTTATTGTTTGAGATGTGTCACCAAAGCACTGTACTTTAGCATTTGTGCATTTAATATGGAACTATTTGCTGAACATTTCAACATAATGGATCGTTCACAAGGACGTCCTCTTGGTCAATGCCACGAATGTTTGCTTTAAATTTTTTATGGTTATTGCTTTTATGAAACTGCAAAAATTACATTCGCAACACGTGTTTGTTGCACAGTAACATTCTTATGTTCTATTGTTTTGTATCTATTATGGATTATTCCAAGAAACTTTTCATACATCATACATACGCCTCTTTTTTTGGGTAATCAATTTGGCAACAACATCCTACGCAATACGTAGTAAATGTAGTTATAATTCAACAGTACGCTTTTTTTGGAAGTGTTTTTGTTTCAAGGTGGACAATATTAATCAGTTGTCAGTGTCGTCTTGCTACAGATATTTTTGTCCGATCTTTAGTTATTTAAAATTTAACCTCTATGTATCCTCGAGACACTGTCAATCATTCTTTGACGTTTGTTATGAAAATACTAAAGTTACATTTTTTGTAAGTATTAAATTGCAAACCATGAAGTGTGAACACTAATTTCTAGGTTTTATTCGATATTCGGTTGCACGTTTTAGTCGTAGGTATCTACAATTCTCATAGATATCATGTTCGATTTCTTAGATTTAGAAGCAACATTATTTTTCATTTTGGATATTTAAATATCTACTATGATAAACTATTAATTATTACTACTATTAACCTCTTCTTGCTGCTTAGAGATCAGAGTTGGACTTACGAAAATCATTAATGCGTTATCAAAACCTAATACTTTCCAATGCACAGCTTAATCCAAGAATATTCTAACAAAATGATTGCATGAACGATATTCAATGTAGATTGTTTACGCATCTCGTAATCCACGAATCTGGAGCACAAGTTTGGTTGATCTCGTAAATCTCGGCTTGCTATCGTACATTCAGTTATTTGTTTACGCAACTTCATATCACGCGTTATTACGACGCATTACTGTTTCTGCGCGGACATTATTTCTGTTTTATTGCTATTGCGACACTTGGTACAAGGCAGAGCTTTGTAACACTTATATTATGTGAGGTTGCCGTGGATGTAGTGTTATTTATTGCCAACTTAGGTTCCGCTCTGACCTTTTTGCGAATGTTGGAGGAATTTGGCTAAGTTCTACTTGAAATATTAGGTTGCAAATGTCGGAATTCAGGACAGGAAAATGTAACATAAATTAACTTTACATCATCGATGTTGCTGGTCCACTGCTCTTAACTTAATGTCTTACATTTAAAATTGCAAAACCCACAAATTAAGCGTGTTATACCGACTGTTTACAAAAAACGTTCACGGACGTTCAAATACGACATTTCCTTTCGCAAACAAATTGCTAGGCCACTTCATTACATGTTCACATGACCAAAATAATTATCTCAAAGGCCAATTGTAAAGGAAATTATTTATGTCGACATGTTTAATAGAAGAGTGTAGAATAATAATTTAAATCAAGCAACTCTGTTCACACAATACAATGGACGATCGCACGTGGCGAGTGACCTTGCCTCACTCGCCTATAGACGTCGCCACTTGTATTATAGTCTCGACAATGTAAAGTAAACATAACACCATGTAGACAATGTTACATGTAATAGCCGTAGAACATACGATGGTTGGTTCTGCGTTGTTTCCTTGTCGTATGAGGGATTTGCGAATGCTTTATGGCCTGTAATGTTACGTTATGGCTTTATTTTCTATTAGGGGCTGCGCCTGCGCACACGATCGGATTTTGGTCGACGCGGTTAGTAATGTTGGTATACATGCATGTATACTATGGTTAAGTTCATCGACTCGACTAAGCTGTTGTGAGACTGCAAATGACAACAAGTTTAACTTGTGACAACCAATTGTGACTAAAAAGCATTGTGGAAAATCTGTCGAAGAGCAGAGAACAAAATGTTGGTAGTCCTATTGGTAGCCCCAGTGTTATAGAATCGAATCTATACTATTATAAAATTGTAATTGAACCGTGTCTGTTTATTGAAGATATTCCGGAACAGTAACCGGAATAGTAACAGTCGGGAAAGGGTACTGGGAGTCTGGGACGTAGCCACAACGAAAAGAAAAATGTTTTTCAAATGTTTGAACGGATTTTGATGTGGTTTTCACAATTTGGTAGCTTGGAGTTCAACTTAAAATCTAAGCCACGTGAACTAGTCAATTTATTGTAGTTCACTCGGACGGAGTCGCGGGCAAAAGTCTAGTTTAATTATAGAGATGCTCTTCCACTCTCAACTAAAATTGAAAATACATCACAGCTGCCAATTCTGAAATATGCGAGAAATAATTGGAGTCCTTAAAACACTAGTCGATAGTGGAGAAGCTTGGGCCCGAATTTTAATTAGTGCCCACGGCTATTATTAAATATGCATTAGATATTGCAGGCTTTCGTTCCATTCTCCATTTAGAAATTATGTTAACTTATTTTTATGTCGAACCACAACTTTTTTAGGTAGATTTACATCCTGTATATTCCGAAAAATATTTTGGGAATTGGAAATACATTTAAAAAATATTTAAACAAGTGTTGAATGTATTGTAGGCTAGCGCTACTGAGTACCTATTGACGATGTAGATACATAATTTTTGCTGCTTATGAAGAATGACTTGATCGAAATATGACAGCTGTTTTCTTTATGCTACAAAATAATTCTGTGGAATAAATAATGTGATCTAACTTTAATAAATCCAGGAAATCAGCGCAAAAGATGCAGTAGTCGTATATTTACGTTACGAACAAGTTCCTATACTTTTCGCAACATTGTGCCGTAGAAAGTTTAGTGTTGTATTACATTTTACACTTAAATGGGATCGTAAACCGCATAGCTGTCAACGCCCTATCTATGCGGCGTAGTTGCACAGGGTTAGTTTTCTTCGCTCGCGACAGGAGGCGGGGTAGAAAGCCGACCGGCTTCCGTTCGGAAGTTTCACGCGGCTTTCACTCGCCACCCGGCGAGATATGACGGCTTACCGCACCGCACCGGATTAATATTATATGCTTGAGCTGATTTGATCTGCACTACGTAGAAAACTGACTTCCTTGCCTTAGAAAATATAGTTCTCATGGGAAAGGAGATCGACGCCTTTATTTTACTGGCGATAGTGAAAGATTTATTGCCAGTAATTTGTTTATGTTCACAAACGAGTTAGTAAAAAAAGATTTGTTATCTCCTGTTCCTTTGTAGGACCGTCAGAATCTCGGGCGGTGTCATTAATTTTATTAACAAAAGTTACGTCTTAACTCTAAATCAAATAATTTATCAACTTTATTTCAAGCTACGGAGATGCTCTGCCGGTGTAGGTATTAAATTGTGGTTTGATTCACTACACTATTGAGCCATGAAACTAAATAGGTCGTGAATTTGCAAGTCTCTTAGTAGATTTTGATTTGAAATAGTGAAAGGCTCTTTGATGTGCAGAAGTGGTTTTAGTTTACTTTAGGTACCTTTGTTTCAGGCTGGGCACATTTCCACATACCAGTCTTACCGCCGTCCCCGTGTTTATTAACGTAAGCTAAAAGTGTGTGATCCAGACACATTAATTAAAGAAACACATAAGTCATGTCTAAACGCTGAACAAAATTAAAGATGATTTCAGTCCTTTTGTTTTGTGCAGTGCTAATGAACCTCTTTAGCACAAAAAATAAACAATGAGCGATCCCCCTTTTGTTCACACGCTGAGACACATTTGAAGACAAACAACTATCCGATGAACAATTTAATTTAAAAGTTGTGGTGGATGCTGCAGTTAGGTCGACGTACTGCCGAGGATCGTGCAAATCATCGTTATATGTGAAATAAAAAATACACTTTTTCATATGACCGTACGTACGATTTGCATCGGCGCAGTGTTAAATCGCATGTCTTCACGCGATTAATGTTAAATGTTCAATGATTTATGTTACGGTGAAAATTAAAATCCATTTTGCTTCCACGTAACGCGCGAGTTCGGTAGGCTGGTTCGTTTAAGCAGTGTGTAATTGTAATTGAATAAATTATTATTTACTGTCTGATATTAAGTATTAGGTGATGTTTAAATAAGCTTCTTCACTTACAGCTGTATAATAATTTAATTAAATGCGCCGTAATCTTCGGCGGCAATTTCGTACCTTTTCTCTATACAAGGCAATGATCTTTTATAGAATTCACATTATTACGGAGAAATAAAAAAGAAATGAAAGGAACAGAGTGCTCCAAATAATTATAGAGCAAAATTGTGTATGACCGTCATGTCCAATAAAATACTTGGATGATGTGCAAATGTATTGTGTCTGATTATATATCGCACCTTTCTGTCGTTTATTAACGATTCCGTTTAGTCATCTAATGAAGTATTCAGGGCTGAACGTCATGTGGTCTCGACGCCTCCAACTCGGTCCGGTTTTAATAACAAATCATCTTTAGCATTGTGTACGGATTATAGAGAATTACACGCTGATTTCCATTACCATTCCTTCGTGTCGTTTTATTTCGAAACGTTACAGCATGATCGTAATTTCTGATTTATTCATATCGTTCTTTCTCACAACAGTTTTTTTGTTTGGCTTTTTTTCTTTAGATAAAGTAATATTTTATTTGTCTCGGCTTTTGCCTACCTACCAAAATAAGCCTACTTAGCTATCAAAACAAACAAGCGATATAAATCGTTGAACCTAATTTTATCTCGTCTTGTGTCTTAAAAACATCACAATAACAGTACATTCAACTTGCTTTTTACAAAACGGACGTACAATGATACTTGTCGTTTTTCATGAAAACATTTAAGTTCATGATATATTCAAATCCATATTTTATATTCTTTGTAAATAAAAAACCTCTGTAGGCACTCCATTTTAATTAAGAAATAATTAAATTGAACCACCACGCTGTAATAACAAAATCTGCCTTGTTCGTTTTGGTATGATCACTTCCTCGAATCGCGAGATGTATCTGCATGCTCATGAAAGTTTATCTCTATAAGCCCACGCTAAGGAAGAAACGAATAATATCGCTATAAATATACGAAAGTAAACCGTTACAATATAAGGCGGTCGTAGCAAATAAAGTTTCATTTGTGTAAGTCTGCGACGGGCGCGGTGCTCGGTGCGGCTCGATGGTGTGATTTCATAATTTTCTCCTGGCAGTTTTCTATGGGCGCAAGCCGATAAAGCTGTTCGAGTCGCAAGAGAAAGCCGATATAGTGTTGCGTTTCCTGATGTTCTTGCACTTACCAAGAGTGTGCCAAGCGATGAGCGAATAGCATTAATTAATGCTAACGTCTCATGTCATTGCCTTCCCGAGATATTAATTAATTGCATGCTCTACTTTGCTAATTTGCTTCCATCAAATTGACCACTTAGGATCACTGGCAGCTTTTGGAATTTTTGATACCATAGAAACATATTTGTTTTAAAACTTATTAGATTTTAGGTTACTTTTATTCCAATAAAATGGAAACGAAAAGTAGAAGACATCATTATTAACTCCTAAAATAGCAAACTCAGATACAGCCATACAGATCAAAGGGTCCTCGATTCACTTTGATCACTTGATGAATGTGAAACGTGAAAGCCAATGAATAGGAAATGCGTCCTTTTTTCTTCTTTATTGCCATGAACAGTAAAGCGATTAACAAGTTTTTATAAGGGAAGTGTAATCAAGAATGAATTTTACTACCGGCTTTAATTTTAAAAGCTTCATGCTTTTGCTCAAGTACCTACTACGTCGACGTCATAATTACTGCTACTTCAGGTAACAGTAGTTGTACCTGTTTAAACAGACTTCAAGACAAGGAGGAGGTTCTATAATCGAAGCGTTTTTTTTTTTAATCAACAATAAACTTTTTACTGAATTGTAGTTAAATATTCCCGATTTACTGAGGTTGCTTTTGCTTCTCTTATGTCCTTTCCTCGAGTCTTCTACAGAGCTTTTTATCTTGGCGATTTGTCGTACACTATCGGATCATCATCTACTTGACCTATTGGTATCTACTGCTGGATCACTTGAGATTACATCTACGGCAGTGAATTGAGATATCGAGAGGATAAATCCTCTAAAAGTCTTAGTCGTCTGAGACACCTGAATGCGAAATTTGCTTGGTAGTCGGGATGCATCTACGTTTGTGACGCAAAACGCTGTTAGTTTGCGTCATGTGTCTCCAACCGTACTCGTACGCACCGGTCTCGCGTCGATACGCGAGCGGTGAGAAAGTTGTTCGGCTGCTCTCTCGGCGCGATTGATTCTGTCTCGCGTGCTGCCAACTGCGGATGCCTCCGGGATGGCTGCGTCACCTCGATGCGATCAGTCAATAAGCTTTCCAAATCCAACCATAAAAATAGGGTTAATACAACGACCGCTAAACTACTAAACATTTATAGCCTTTTTTCATGTCTGTCGTCTGATATCTTTTGATCAGTTTTTTGGACAGCATTTTGTTTTGGAGCAAAATTAAACGAAAACGGAGCTCAATTTGAATGTTGAGTGGTTTAGTTTTGTTGAATCTGAATGTAAATTGTATTCTATGATTTCTGTTAGTTTTTGTCTCGTGACTACGAACATCAGATAAATTCGTCTGGCTTTCTATATTTTAAACTTCTGAGTTTTGAGGCAATTCGGCTGTCCAATGAACTTTACATTTGCTTAAACGCAATAAAAGTAATTATATAAAATGTTGGTATTTAAAGATTTTTTTATCAAGGTCCAACTAAACGAATATCAAGCAGTCGGAAGCCCAACCAGCAAAATAATCGTATAAGAAAATACTCTCCCGACTATGGATCGAGAAACACTCGTATGAAAGATCCCATTATTTCAAAAAGACGTATAAATGCATCTTTCTAGATTGTATTCCATCGAATGCTTTTTCGCTGTTTAAACATGTCTAGTAAACGTTTACTCGGCAGATTTATATTGCATTCACTCGATAATTCTATAAATACATCTTTCAATGACGTTCATACGACCATAATTCTCATGACAGTTCTTTGAAAGCAATCAAGTTGCCAAATTATCATCAAAATACCTTTTACAGCACTATTATTCGACAATTGAATGTCAGAACAATATTGTAGAGTAAAGGCAACTCATTCATCAAAATAGCATTGGAGTTGCTATTTCTGCACTCAAATGTTATATGATAGCTTTCTGGAGGCTTTCATTTGACTTAAATTTCGAAGTTGAGAAAATGCTTCTAAATTATCTATTACAGCATCGGAGGTGGTCTAAATATTATTTGAAAGTTAGTATACAGCGTTATAGTTAAATGAAATCTTTTACAGCACTATGAACATCATTTTGTTAAATCAGTGTAGTTTTGCAACAACCGTATTTATTTCGTTTTGCGACAATGGATTGTAATCGGTAGAAAAAAATTAAAAGAAGTGGTGGTTACCGACGGAAAGTAAATAAAATTTACGCTCAATTGAAACAGGCAACATGTTCATTGACAGTAACAGATGGCAAAGAACAATCGCTTAATATTATTGAGGGCTCCGTAGGTAATATTCACACACCTAATAATGGAATCTGTTTACCGTCTTCTAGTAAAGAGAGTTTTCGTACTGAAAAAATGTCGTGTAATCAAGACACAGAATATGATAGCAAATCTGATTATAATAGCAAATAAAAATACAAAATAAAATATTAGGTATGCCTATCCATACATATACCTGCATATACCTACGAATAAGCTTATACATAGTTTAATAATATTGTAGTTTACACCAAACTTGTGACGTCAAGCTTGCAAAAGTGTACTTTGCATCAGGATGAGATAATGACAAAAAACAGTGATTTAACATTTTACACGAGGAACCCTAAACAAGCTGTATGGCGCTCTTAGAAGTTGTAAAATGGAATCCTCGATTCTGTCTCTCGGCTAAAGGCAGAGTGAGTGCTTTGTGATGATAAAGTTAGTGCTATAAATGGCGAGTTAATTTTAATAATTCAATTAATATTATATGTCATTCAGTTTTTACCAAGAATTCGTGGGGCCCATGAAAATATTACTTAAAATGTGAGGCACATAGACGAAAAAATTTAATTCGCATATGATAATCGCTACAGATAACTAAATGCTTGTGACTTTAGAAAAGTAATACTTAACTTTTACAAAAACTGTGGCAAAGTTTATAAATGGCAGAATACTTACTTTAATTATATAATCACGAACTCGTACAACTATAACGCACTTGTAAATATTACGACAAATAAAACGTTCCATGAACGTCGCTTGATAATGTTTACGCGATGAAACAGTCGAGTGATAGCAAGCGGGCTGCTAATTTACTATAAATAAGTCGAATGAAAGAAGTTCTACCGACTTGTAAACAGTTGATGTGTGGAATGATGGCAGTCTGATATAAATTCATAGCACTTTTTAACATTGGAGTTGCGATTACTCGGTATTCTTTCGACTATTTGGTTGTTTAAGCGATGATTTTACAATATTCATAGCATTTAAAGCTGAGAGAAGTGCGCCCAAATCGGACCGAGAGAACGTGAACAGAGCTCTCTCTCGACATTTTACAGATCTCTCTCTCCACCAATAGCAGAATAAGAAACGTGCTGCAGTTTTTTATACGACTAATTTTGCTAGTTGGGAGGCAAGGACAGATAAGACCGGAGCTTTATGAAACTGTTTCGAGATTACGTCCGTATCATCGTAAGACACAACACGCGATAAAGATGCTGAGAGGTCACCGTTATCTTCTTCCTTATTTGATCGGGCGCGGCTTTCATACATTACAAGGAGTAAGTGCCTGATAAAGCACTTTAAAAACGTTCGGCCTTCTAATGTTAGGTGTTTCAGGTCTTATGATATTTAGGTGCAAGCCTCTCATAGATACAACACCTACATTGAACGACTAGTTTTTGCCCGGGACTCCGTCCGCGTGGAATTTAGTATCCCGTGGGGATTGCGGAAAATCCGGCTTTGTTCCTTCTCTACATCAAGGGAACATCTGCAGAATGCTTTCTAGGTCCAAGGATTTGAACTAAGGGAACCTCCGTACAAAATTTCAGCTTTCTACGTACAAGGGTTTGGGCTGGTCATTGATGGGTCAGTCAGTTAGTCTTTTCTTTTAATATGTATTGATTGATAATATAGACAGTCGCGGTCGCAGCCAAAGACTTTTGGGGGGGAGGGGTCATACCAATTAATGCCTACGTGCTATACCGTGAATTACCGTGTTTGGCGCATTTTTGTACGATTTTGGGGAGGGGGAGGGTCATGAACTCATGACTGTATTAAAGGATAGTTGATGTTGTTCATGTTGTGTCACTTATTTCATTAACGGAATAAACAGAGTATACCATTATGTTAATCTACTTAGCTGCAGGCATTAAACAGTAACTGATGGATTGCCAAGAGCAACACACGAGTACACGTATAGATAAACAACCGATGCATCTACGGAGAATAAACTGAGTCTCATTACCATCACATGAATTTAAACATCCTAATAATACATTCTAAATGCAATTATGTTCATTGTTACCATGCTTGTAATAAATATTTCACGTCGCGACGAAAGAGTTGATTGAATAATTATATTTTATCAAAAGGACGTCATTATCCAACTAGTAACAAATTGAGAAAGATGAGTTCGGTACAGAAATAGCTGCGGTTTGGCTCCTGCCGGCCTAGCATGACCACGATAGAAACGGGTTTTGTCTACATAGAAATAGACAAAGTGACAGATTTCATTCATAAAACGTAGAAATGTTTCTACAATCTGTCACTTTGTCTATTTCTATGTAGACAAAACCCGTTTCTATCGTGGTCATGCTAGGCCGGCTGGCCCCTAATCGAGGGCACGTGACTTTGCAGGAGAGTTACCCGACACGTGGGGGCCCCAGGACGCGTGATTCCTATTTAGAAACGGTTTCTAGAAGGTTATGAACATTTTAATTAGATTACATATAAGAGACATGCGGTTTCTAAAAAAGGATTGATAATAAGATTTGTGTTTAATTTAACCACAAATTAAATTGGCAATAAAGCTTTTTGGACAGTAGTAAGTAGGGGTCAGTAAAGACAATTGAAACATAACCTAATAAAAATAGAGAAAACACAGAAACACAGTAGACAAATAAAAAAAATGTAATGTGATTACGTTGATAGCTACTGGTTTGTTTACTTAAAAAATAACAGTAGTTATTTTTACATTCAGTCAAATGGCTCTATCAAAAATTTACGTTGACGACTTTCCAAGATTATGACAAGTGTGAATGAGATGTTTTAATTGAATTGCCTTCGGCATTGCGTGTGCGACCTACAAACGCATGGCTTGACGTATAATAAACTTTGCAACCAATTGCTTCCATGTATATTTAATATCGCATCGTCTGGAATTATTGGAATTATAATTAAAAGCCTTAGCAGAGAGAGCTTCGTGCAAGTCATATATTATATAAAAAAACCGGACAAGTGCGAGTCGTACTCGCGCACCGAGGGTTCCGTATCATTTTTGGACGTATAAAGTGAAAAAATCCGGACCGCATAACTAAATTTGTTTGTGAAGGAATCTTAATGATTTTGAAAAAACTGTACTAGTTAGGAACATCGTTTTATTTTTGTTGCCATATTTCGGTCAATTCCTATCAACTCAAATTATTTCAGATTTTTCGCCCCGCAAACTTCGGAGATAAGAGGGCGGGGAATGGTATTTTTTTGGACATTTTTCATTATATGTCGAAAACTGTGAGACATAAAATAAAATGAAAATATATTTTAGAATGTACGAATCAAGCCCTTTCATATGATGTGTCACTTGACCTAGTATCCCCACTTTAAAATTTAGGACCCCCACTCCGGCCCCTTTTGCAATGAAAATAAAAATATTTTTTGACTTTTTTCACTTGCAATAAAGTTGGGCAAGCATTCTTTATAACTGTTCCAAATTTTAAGTTGATAGCATTAGTAGTTGCTGAAATAAGCAAGTGTGACAGACAGACAGACAGACAGACAGACGAAGTCGCACATAAGGGTTCCTTTTTTACCATTTTGGTACGGAACCCTAATTAAGTATCTGTATGTTAGAAGTCGTACCTATAATATTACATTTAGAGAAAGTAACTTACCGTCGAATACATTATCCTTACTTATTGATAAGAAGATTTCTTTATTCGGCTTTAGTGGCATTTAACGTATCCCGTTTGTAATGTTTATTAATAGAAATTTTGCGAATTATTCAAGTTATCTTTTCTAATTTTGCGTTTATGTATACAGTGTGACTCGTAAAACCATTGTTCAGCCGTAAATTCCATATTCTGTTGTGTATTGTTGATCATTGTATGAGATCCCCAACACTGTTTATTAAAGTTTTTTAATGTTTTCGACATGTCAAAGTTTTTTTCATATTTTTGATGGAGTCAACCCTGAAATTGATTGACCTCTGTTGAACTTCATCGATAAAGGGATAAATGCGACAGATAGGACACTTAACACATAATGGTAAAAAGCCTATCATTTTCTTGCATCAGAGAGGCAAGTTGTATTTTTATTTCAAGATTGAATTAGGTCTTGAATACCGGTACGGTATGTGACATACCTACTCAGAGCAAAAGTAGATGTACCTACATACATTTGCATAAAACTGTTAGTTAAAACCAGACAACTAGGTTTTTATAAAAATACAAGTTAAAAAAAAAACCTTTTAGCTCGCTATGTAATGTAATTCCCTTTGTTTATTAGAAATCCACCCTTAAAAGTACAAATAAAATAATACAAATCGAACGACCTAACTGTTTCATTACTCTTTGGTGAAATAGAATTGATTGCAGTTGGAATCATCTGATTGGTAAAAATGCAACCAATGTCGAACGTATTACTACACTAACTACACGCCCTAATTATTTCCGGCTTTCTTATTGGATATGACAAATCCGAAAGATTTTTTTAAGCTGAAATTATTTTGAATGTTATTTTATCATTAAAATAAGATTCAAAGTCTTTCAACTTACAAAAACCCTTTGCTAAGCCGCCTCTGCTAATGTTGCGGACCGACAATCGTTTGAGCTTTGCCGACGCGCCGCCGCGCTGGCTCGAAAATTAATTTACTAAGTTCCGTACAATTGTTTTTTTTTTAACTAAGATTTACAAACCGAACATTTTTCGAAACAACTAGTTATAACCGGGATAAAACAAATATCATTCTAACTTTTAATTTATTCATGCGTCAAGTACCTACATAAGATTAGTGTAATGATGATGGGCAATCTTTATGAACTTTTCGAAAACTGTATTCGATTATTCCGAAATTAGCATTGTTTCGTAATAAGCGATATTTTTTCGTTCACAAAAAAATCAGAAAATAGGTTAAAAGAAACCCGTAAGACTTGTAATTAATGCTACAAATAGTCAACCTCAATATCATAATTTTGTCTCGCTCCTTATCATATCGACAGAATTACCGTAGGCATCACAGTGTAGGTATGTCAGGGGTATGTTTTATCCACAATGAAAAGAACTTCTTATTTTATTTTAAAAATAGTATTTATTGGAATTCACATAATATCATAACGATCTCTAAAATTGTGTACATTTTTATTTGTAGGCTAGTTAGATAATTACGTATTTATTTTGTTAGTTCGTTTGATGCTTCCGAATCGGATGCTTGTCGTCATGTCGTCTAGTTTCGCGTTGGATTGCAGTGAATTTAGCGAGGAATCATGAGTAATCATGACGGAATAGTAGGTAGGTAGGTACTTACCTACCTAGTTGCGAATGAAAATAATCTTCATCAGCAAGACAATGCTACAGGCGGCGGCGTTTTCGCAACAGAAGAATTCCGTAGTAGGTACGATTGCTTCAGTGGTTTGGTGCATCGCCTTCACTCCACTGGGACCTTTCGTCGTACAACTCATGGTGGTATTACGCATTGATTAGCCAACCAGCACAAAGAGAATGCCCACCCGTCCCGCCAATTTTTGTGAAGACTAATAAATTAGAGTTATGTGACTCTGACCGAGTTCTGTGTGGAGTTCTGTGTTCAGGTAGGCACCCACCCTTTGTGTTTGTTGTTCCTTTAGTAAATATTTTCATGTAGGTACCTACCTACCTACCAAAACTATGAGTGTACGCGTACGTGTGTAAAGCTACGCGGGATTAAAAAAGGAAAATGGTAGACCCACAAACTTAATAGTTACTGATAATTTCACTCATGAGTGAAATTGTGTCTAATCGGCGCATATTATGAATAATATGCGCCGATTAGACACGGTGTAGGTACCTTTGTGTTTTCGAGCGACGCGCGACAAGGTCAAAGGACGCGCCAGTGCCTACTTATAGATATGTACAATCTTTGTTAATAATTGGCTCCGCCCATCGATTAGGGTTGCTACGACATGGCAAAGTTAAAATATTATTAGTACTTTGTAAGAGAAAAACAAAATTACTTAAAGTTGAGATACGACCATGGCGACCTTCCAGAATAACTACTAGTGTACAGAGCCATGCAGTGTTTACGGGTTAAAACCCTTATACTGAATCACCCTGTATACCTTATCAAGTAGTAAATAGGAAAACAGATTTATAGTTATTCACAAAATAACAGGTAAACATTAGCAATAACACTACAGCATAAAATTATCATAAAACTGTAGTGTACGCAGTAATAAAAAGTAATACTTGTGGCATAGGAGCACAGCTATCCATGATATTGTAGATAGTGAGCATTTGTTATAAACATAAGTAGGTTTAGTGCTAGTGTTGAGTGACGATTAACAGTGTTAGATTGAGGGTGTGTGCGGAATGTTTAATGCGTGGGAGGTCTTTTTTATTCACAAGGAGCGCTTAATTATTCGCGTAATTGTGTCGAAAAATGTACTAAAAGTGGCATCAGTTGTTCCCGTACTAATTTGTTATGATGGCATATCTCCTTGTTTCTATGATCTGTGGTCGGATCGTTTACCCCGCAACGTGATATCATATACGTTACGTAACAGTTCAATGCCTACAGTTAGATAATGGAAATTCAAACCCTAAACATAATGAATTTTGAGACGAGTTTCGATCGCGCCGTCTCGTAGTGATTTCATCTGTATATTGAACAGTGCGTGTAATGAAAGCTTTTCGTAATACCAATAAAGTGAACACACAATCTTATCGTCGTTGTGTCAATGAGTAACTATGTTTCCTATGTTTTTTAATATATAATGTATGTTGTTGTGGGTACATAGCGGCTCTTTCGTTTGAAAAATAGCTGTGAGGTTATTTTTTATATGATCAGGATCAAAACACGCTCGTAAATGTCAATGTTGGTGAGTAATGTGATGATACGACGTTCAGGTCGAGCCAGTATGTCTAGGTTAGTAGCCGCTGTCCCATTTACCTAAGTAATGCTTTGGGTGTAGTCAAATCTAGACCAATTTTATAAATTCTCGATAGTCACAAAACTTTATTGGAATTTTTGTTACAACAACCTTGTTCCCGAAACAACGTAAGAGCTTGTTTTTTTACGACACTGCGGTCAGATTTTATTGGCTGAGCCAAAATTGGGACATTTAGGTAAAAACTGAATAAAATATTTTGTTGACATGTATTGCTCAGCATTTCTAAGTAACACAGACGGAAGTTCGACTTGAAGTCACGTATTCAACAAAAATTTCGTGTTTGTTCATTTCGTTTCTTTTAGGAACCGATTCAAATTTTCAATGTAGAATTAGCACCCATAAAATATATTTTAACAATAACCACACATTAGAAGTGGCGCCTCGTGTAACTTCGACGATACAGACGACCAATATTTAAAAAAGAATGGTCTGGTATAGTTTTTTTTAGATAGCATTGGCGCTTTGTGGTCAAACGGGTTACTGCGCAGTGTACGCATTAGTGAAACCGCAGCCGGTAGCGATTTCATACTGATCGACCTCGCACTAAAACTAGATTTATCGCTCGTTACTGGCAACTAAAATGTTTGTTATGAACGCTCCAGCTAAATAATACCAACCCTCGCTTTCACGCCGAGAAATTCATAGAGTAAAAGCGCAGAATATCTATTTTTGTGCACCACGTGCAGAAATGTTTCATGATCGCACACACGTGGTATGTTCAATCCTTTGTACGTTTCCAAATACATCTCATATTTGGAGAAGGAATATTTGAGTTCAGCATTTTTCTAAAGTAAAAGCAAGCAAGCGTTTATCAGCAAAAAGTTTCACAAATTGAGCAAAATAAAAGGAGTCAGCATGTCGGATGAAAAGGAGAGAGGAGAAAAAAAGGCCCTAATGGCAGAAGTCTGTAGCTAAACAACGGTACATAAAAGTGGGTGTTGATAGTAGTTTCCATTACGCGTTCAGATATTTGTTGTTAGAGTATTTCTCTCCTTGTGTTGTTAAACTTTATTTTCTCGAGAGCTTTTGATATTCCTGCCCGTCCCAACAATAACGATGTTTAGTCATGTACAAGTTACGATAATGATGTGACTCCTTCCTTCGTTTATGATTATGAGTCTCATATCCAAACAGACATTTTATTTGGAGACATTTTTGTTTATTTAATTCGTTGTTATCAGTAGACGATCAAATTAAGCTTCCACAAGTTTCTAAACCCTGACCCATAGACTAGAAAAAAACATCAGCCAAGGTTAAAAAACTCCATCAAGATATTCTTTTTAATTGTTTTAGCTCCAGAATCAGATAAACATTCACGTATTTCAAGCTTGCGTTGGCTTTAAATATGCATCTTGCGTATTAATATAGGCAAGCATAAACTAAAAAGGATAAATACATTTTATACGACTGTATTCGAAATCATTGCAATAAATATTGGATTAAAGGTATAGTCGTATAAATAAAGACAATTGCTCATTCAGATGCCCGAGGATTGCCCAAGATAATTAATTTATCTAGCTGATTTAACCATTTAAATGTTCATCTAGATCGTTCGATTGCTTTTTTATTTATATAGTTATTAAACTACTAACGATTATTTATCGAACTCTTTACGCAGGACTAGTTAATATATGAAAGTAATTGATAAAGTTAAATTTGTTCAATTATAGGGTTTATCTCGTTAAAGCTGTTAAGAAAGGATGTGCACTATTAATTTGATTTACTTAATGTTAATCAAGCAGAACGTTGGCAACTGATTACTGTAGGTATTCATACGAATACAGAAATTCTTTCTAAATTAACCGGAGATTCCGTATTAGTTTCTCACGTTTGTCAGCTTTCACAATTTATTCCAGTTTTATCTCTGTTCCAACATTTTCAATTCGTCTGCATGTCGGTACTAGACTAATGAGACAACATTATTTATAATATTATTAATAAATTCCTTCGCTGTATTTCGGTTTATCTAAAAGGCACTAATTATTATGAGACAGCACATACCATCTTTACTGCCGTCCGTTTTAAGTTTTTTTCTTGTGTGTTGTGTTTCACTAATAGCCAAGCAACAATTAACCCTACATTATATCATATCAGACGCCTTATACCGTAAAAAAATCAATGTCGCACACGTTTTAAAGTGACAAATCGTAGCGTGCAGTGGCGTGACTCGTCACAATTTGGTTGCTGCCGAGGGGTTGTCGGTGACCCCGGCGATATCTCCGACGGCAACACACGGCTTTCATGTCATGTTGGTGTTCCTACCGAATTTGTCTACTTTGTACGATTTTTATAACTGAAGGCCCACATGAGGGGCTGGTTTCGCGTCCGTGAAAAGGTTCAGCGTGAATAATAAAATCGAAGGTGTCTCAAGGTTTTTGGCACTTGTGTGTACCTAGACCTACACCTACACATAATTTTTTTAGGTACACTCCCTGTTTCGTATGTTATTTTTCTAATAAGGTCAGTCAAATGCGTGGTTTTATGAAGCAAGGCATAAGGTAGATAGATGTTCATTAATATCTCTTCAGAATCTTCAGAACATTAAAGTAGGTAACACTAACCCTCTTTGGTCCTAGTCTGTAAAGATAACGTCATTGGGGAACACTGTATAAAGAAATCTTTTGTAAGTATAGGATGAAAATAGCATAACACCATAATAATATTTATCTAAAAGATAAAAGACATTGTTATGTAGTGACATACGTGGCTGTTTGTTACCATTGTAGTGTTATTCGCACTTAAATCATGCGTGATCGGATGAAAGTACGATTGTGGCGTTATCTCGCATCTTCCCACGGGCGACGCGCGACGGACCGTCTGAACGGCTATTGTTTCTTTTGATATTATATCGAAAGAAACTACCAACAAAACAATACTAATAGGATGGATCTATTACAACGATAACCATTGCCATGCTATACATCATTCATGACTTTTTATTAAAACCCCTCCTATAAAAAGAACAAACCATTTAGGGCGTTTAAAACACAGCTTGAATAAAAATATAAATGCTGTTAATGATGTTGAGGAACATTGTCGAATTTATTCAACAAAAAAGCGGCACGTCAAATGCCGTAAATTAATTGTACATAATCAATCAGAAAGTCTTGTGTGAGGCAATAGCTCGTCGTTGTTGCGGTCGCGCCAAATAAAGAAGTCTTACAATACACGCTTCATTTAATAAATCAGCTATTTAATTCGACCATCAAAATTCGACAGGTAATCCTTTGAATTCGTTGGTGCGTGTTAATGCCGTACTTCAGGCGCCAAGGGACCAGACCTTTTTCTACTTCGGCTACATTCGAAGCATGACATCGATTAAAATTCCACGGCGCGATCCTCCATTTTTGGAAGTTGACATATTTCTTAAGCGTTGACTGGATGTTTTTTTACAGTAAATGTACTTGTGGACTTGTACAGTTTTGTGTCGCAATATCCCATATACCTCGATACGCAACGCGTGACCACCGGACGTTTATAATGAACGCGTCAGGTTAATAACCCACGAAGTACATAAGGTCCGGGAGATTCCTAACATAATAAAGATGTCATTATATCGCTGTGTTCTCTCTAATTACGTTTGCGGACGCTATGCCACCCGTGAAATGTTGAGCAAGGCACTAGGTAGGTACTAACTTTACTGCCAGCTTCTAAAAATTTTCGGATTCTCAGGACGAAATTGCTATTCTGTTCAGGTTATCGGCACATCCCATCTGACACCTCGGGCGGCACAAAGGCGTGACGTGAGAAGCGACACTCCCGTCTAATATATTGTGCAGTATGGCCGGCAGCATCAATTGCAACTCGATTCCCCTGAATTGCAATAACCGGAGCTCTTTTCAATTGCCCGTACGTGTTCAGAACGCGTGCCGCCAACCACAGCAATCGACGTATCTTTGCCCACAATTTCGATAAAACCCTGTGTTCATCGCATCTTGTTGAGGTGTGCGGTTGGCGCTCGAGTTTTATGCTGACCAAAATTGAAAGTACCAAATCGATCACGAGCATGTAACTAAGTATATGTCTATATCACGTTTATAGCACGGCAAACAACGTTTCTCAACGTTACCGCAAGGGCCAATTTTCGAGCCGAGCCTTCCGAGCCACCCACCGGAGTCGGCCTGATTGATTGCTAATGACTATTGTTACGCTGTTACGCAACCCTCCGGGCGAGCCGTCCGAACTGACACCGTACATGACAGCTAACATTACTTCCATACTTCTGCGCCTCATGGATGGACTTAACCGTTTATTTGCGAACAACAATAAACGGATATGTTGGCCCTCGGGGAATCGGCGTATCAGTGATACCGGACACACACGGGACTGATCGAACCCCTGTAATAATCGTCGATATTCACCTCCCCAGGCCAAGCAATTTGAAATGACATCAGTCTATGATTGCACTATATTTTCATTCTGTTGCCTTATAATCTGGCGCAAGGCTCTATACAAATATAAAGATGTATTTGCCGTGGGCTGTAATTGCTATCCAGTGGACCTGATTGATTGTTAATGGATATTGTTACGTGATCGCCTCTATTGGGAAGATAATGCCTGTACATAGAGGTATGTGCCCCATCTGCTTGATTGATTTGACCGTATGAGGTTTCTCTCACAAGTTGTTGCCTTGGTGTTCGCGAGTTAATAGAGGTTTGCTCGGACCAATACTTCTAAAGCTCTGGCTTGCAATTATGTTTCATTATAGTATTCTCAGCAGTTAAGTTACTGCTAATGAAAAGTCGACGGAGTGGTTAATGTGAGTATATCGCCTTGAGGGTTGCTGTTTAACGGTTTGCCGATAATTAAATAACTATAATTTTATTCTAATTCTATAGAACGTTTTTTTTATTCTCTACTTACTATTATTAGCGCTTGCGACAATCTACATTGCGTGTGGCGTATACCCTGATTCGCTAGCAATTCGTGACGCGCGATAATCGATCCGCGAGCATCGCAAACTAGCGAGTTGCGATGCCCAGCGACCCGGCAGACCTCGATCTGAATCAGCACGGGGCCGATTCAGCGAACAGTGCAATCTGACCAAGTTGGAAACGCACAACCCAGCCAGCGATGCCGGAGCAACACACCGGCCGACCGGCCTCGGTCGATTACGATCGCGACGCTGCATCGCCGCACTCCCATTATGGCCTTTTACGTAGCGATTGTATCAATTGTGACGTCGATTATCGAAAACGCGCCGAGGTCAATCCTGACAAAAAGTCTTTGAATCCATTCATGTGTTAAAAGGGTATGCCATTTTTTGTCGATAGTCCAAGTTGATACGGACGAACATAAATATTCAGCAGGATATCGTTTAAATTGTATGCTCTTAAACATCTATTATCAGAAGGTGATCAGTGAAGTAACGTAGTGGGTAAACAAAGGCAGCAGGGTCAGGGCAGACTGCCGGGGGCGATGTGCTGTTTGATTTATGAGTGCTCGATACCGGAGCCCTTCCGCGGTGTCCGTTGACGGTAACCGCAAAGATCTCGATGGGCCCTTTTAAAACCACCAGTAAATCCCTACCTAATAGTATCGACGTACGGAGAAAGGGTAGCGACTTGCGGTTATTATGTATATATTCACGGTTCGTGTTTCCGGTTTCGTAAGGTTTCCACTTTATACCTGTTACATTACCTTAATCTGAAGACGCCTAAAGAGTCGTGGTAATGGATGTGCTTGTCAAAGGAAGGTGGCAAATCGAACTGTAGGTAATTCATAGTTCCACACAATGAGATATGAGTAGTACCTACGGTCTGATTATGTGTCATTATTGTACGTAGTGTTCAGTTGTAAAATTAATGGCAATACACGAGACACGCAGCTACTATCAATGAAAAATACACCATTCGAGACCTGTACTTACTCAACGAGGGGATCCAGCCCGCTCCCTGCCATTAGCGCATTAATTTTCATCTTAGCAAGAAGTTCTGCGGTCGTATTGGAAAATAGTAGCCAGTGAAATTGGAGCAAAGTTAAATGACTGATACGAGTGCGATCGAACATGTTCTTTGACCACTACAGGGCGCTGCGGTTTCTACTCGGTCGTAAAATAAGTAGCCCAGGACAGAATTAATTATCGACGGGTAGAAGTGCTCAACGGTTTCTTGTGTAAAACGAGACGAGACGCACCATGGGAAAAAGGTTAACTGCATATGTATACTTTGTGGACCAGGTGAAATTTCCGACTTGTACAAACATTCGAAAGTCTTGACTTTTTATGGCGTTGCATAGGTCTGACCAACGAAAGTTTGGTTCTTCGATTACTTACAGTTTCTGATAATAGACTATTTATGTACCTATTTGTTTATCTTAATATTTTTGCACTGGCCATTTGTGATTGTCTTTTTCTATTGATTGCAATATTGTCAATACTCATAGTACAAATCGTTCAGTGGTTCGAGTAAATATTATTGAAAGGAAATAAGAGCAGACTTTTGACAACGGCACATAGTTTTAATAGTATTTTTAACGATAAATTATATGGTGTAATACATCACGATGGTATAACATCGGTGTAGGGTATCTTAGTAATTGGATACACTTATCGTGGCGGCCGCGGGCGGGTCTGTCCCCGTCTACCGCTTGGATTTATCGCCGCAGCAAATCATTGCGTTCATATCACTCGGATTTAGCTTCCCTTCAGCAAAACAGGCCCTTTACAAACCGCTTAACTTCCATTAGACTAACTTCCGAATCTTAGACCAACTTATAATGTTCCTTTAACACGAAGACAGGAAAAGTTACTGCCCAAATGTGTAATATAAATTCAGATACTTCCGCGAATCTTTGCCGAAAATATATGAAAGTGGTTGACTCAGAAGTCTAGTCTGCTTCATTAACATACAAATGTAAATAATGTTAACGTAGGTACCTAACAGGAATGCTAAATAAATTTTAGTTGTTTTTGTTTATTATATCGTTAAATCTTTCATTTACATAAGTATTTGGAGACCCGATGACCCGACGAGATAATCAACAATCATAATTTTTGTTTTTAACAACCAGAAACTGTGTTATTCGATTGCGTCACAGTTCCAAGAAACTTTAGTGGAATTAATAAAAGCTAGCTTGTGTAGTCCTGATTGCCACACCTTATAAATTGCTCGTCTAAAAAAGCTCTTAGTACGTCGCCGACGGAATAACGAACGCGGTCATTAAGTCCTCCATTGAATTTATCACTGCCACAAATTATCAAGGTAGATACGCCATAGTAAAAAAGTTTATTTACTGTTTATACTTCTGGGGTTATTACAATGGCAACACCCTCTTTTTGGGGTAAAAAGCAATTGGTACCGAAACTAAAGAAAAGTAATAAAAAGTTTTAACTACAGACGAATAAATTTGATGCTCCCTAAAATAATCGTCGTTTTATACCGACGAGGGAGACACTCATTGAACTGTTCTCGATACAAACGTGTGAGTTCGACCAATTCGCAATGTTTGTCGTCGTATTATCTCTCATTGGATTTGTCAATGTCACCTCGATAAACGATTCTACTAAATCGGCAATGCATTATCCTTTGTGTGCCTTAGCCGCTAAAACTGTTCGTGATAAATGAGACACGTCTAACGTGAGATAATAAATCAGCTTCTTCAACCGGCAAATGCTTTCGCGTCAATTCCTTACTTTTCCGTGTAGCTTTTCCTCTATCTCATTTCCATCGATGTCCAATTTTTAGTAGCTAAGACTTTAACGATTGTTATACCAGCATTGGACGAAGATCAAAACGATGCCTTAGACGTGACCGTTCAAAAGCTAGTTGCTTTATAACTACAGTTCCACAGCTGGGATCCTGAAGGTTAACGCGGAGACGATCATTTGTAAAGCTTTTGACCTCTGATGAACAATGTTACCCTTCGATCGGGCCAGTGATAAATGTGTGCACCTACATTCATTTTAAAACGACCGTTCAGCGATCCTTTTTGTAGATTTCTCTTACTTATAAATAAATCATTTTTGGATGGATTTATATTGTACTTGTACATAACGTGCCAGCGAGTTGTTCCGCGAACTTTGTTTTACGTAGTTTTTATTGGGTTGACCCAATTTAAAAGCTTGAGCTTTTAATCACTGTCAGTGGTTGCATAACGTGTACAAGTGTACATGTATCGCGTTTCGTACACGTGTTGGGTTTGCACCGTTAAGTGTGTCCGGTAACAAGTGTAGGGCTTAGAAACGTTACGAACACAGGCCATCCCATGCCCGGGCTTGTTTGTAACTTAACGCTTTGTTTCTCACGCATCAGGTTACTTTAATGCTATTTAATTTTAAAGCAGAATTTGCAAGCTTTACTCGGAATGTGAACATTTGCAGCAATTTGTGGCTATGCGGAGCAAGTAATAGTAGAATTACGCTTTGCTTAGTCTATTTACACAGCGCGAAAAAGACATAATAAGTTGTTATCCCACAGTCGTGAATTGTCGGTTCGGCACAAAAGTTACATTTAAGCCTGCCCTTTACAGATAAATCTACTAACGGATTTATCATTTTATTTATAGATAGGTTCTTTATTTATAAACAGATACTGTCTATCTAAATCTTCATCTCATGATAGCTTGCATATAAATCTCGAAAATTTAGATCAGTAAAGCTTGCGTGCTGGCCTGATTGCGACTATAAACTACTCATCCTGAAACTAGAAGTGCAGCTAATCCTAACATTATGTGCGCGCGATCAGAATCCAACAGACGTATTGTCGTGCATTCATACCGTTTGTAATGAAGTAGGTAGTTATCTAGACTCAATTTGTCACAAATATGAAATATTATTTTTGTAATACCTAGTGACTTGCTGCTTGGTAACGGGAATTTTGTTTTAAAAGATGAGACCATAACAGGTCCGTCACTATCATCATTATTAACTCAGAAATTTCCACTGCGGAACATGGTCCATCTAATTGTCAGCTACGATGAACAATTGCCAGGGAATTTCGCCATAATCACCACGTTTGCACACGGATTGACATAATTCGCCTTTTACGACACCCACGAGAATAAAGGAGCTCACTTATTCGTTGTCAGTGACTGCACGGTGCAAACAATTGAATCGACAATACATTTCCATTGCATTCGAATTGTATGCAGTGATCTCAGCACTTACTCAAGATAGCGTCATTAGGCGAGAGTGTCAACTGAATCGCTGATGAATTTAAACCTTGTAACAGTTACGCATCTAAACTTTTCTTAATTCATGCTTATGCAACGGTTTCACAATTAAACGTCGAGGATTTTTCTGGTTACATCATTTGTTGAGAGAGCTCTTTATGATTCTTAATATTCTAACAATTAACCTTATTCATTTTTTAATCCAATATACAAATAACTTTAAACGGTTCTTAAATTCTTCAATACTATTATCTTCGCAGGCTCCGCGATTCCTATGAGTAGAGTAGCTATTGATAGTTATGTTTCTACTGATTATTAAATATTATCGCGATTGTTACTCAAAACGTGTTTTAGGGAACCTAAATCAGCTTCCTAACGCGTCACACGATCACGCGGCTTAGCAGTTGGATCAGAACGTGAGTTGACGAAACAGAGCAAAGTTACCACGCCAAACGCCTCGTGATCTGCGGTTGTGTTTTAAATGTTACGATCCATTGGCGCACATGTAACTATTAAATCTCTATCCGTAACGTGAACACGGGAACATTCGAAAGTAGTGTAACTGTAAACATTTATACGATATACTAACATTGTGGTCGCTAAGACTCGATTTCTTGTGCCTGTTATTTTACTACTGCTCCTGGAGGATGGACGTTTAATACAACTATCATTTGAGCAAAGCCGCAGGCAAAGCGTTGTTTGTAATGATCCGTGGTATCCGGTCCTTATAAGTCTTTTTCTTTACATCAAAGCTTCTCAATCCTTAAGCACAAACATTATTGTTTGGCTTCCGGGTCATTAAGGATTATAACTGTGAACTCCGTCTAGAACTTTTTGAGTGATACCGGTAGAAATAGACGAAGTAGTTAAATTGTTATTTTCACATCTATTCGACCCTAATGATGTGCTGACAATATTTTATTATAATTTATGACGTAGATACACTTTAAAGATAACCGCAAATTCTTCACATAGAAGCATGTTCGATTAAAATTAAAATACCTTGTGAATATGTTCATTTGTTCTTACTCACGTATGGGTATTTATCACTGATTGTTATCATTACAATTAACGAATTCCCCGGTTTAACAAGCATAAACAGGCTATTTGAGGCTATGCTTCTCTTCCAATTAAGAGAAAAACGAGCCGGAGCGTCGCCTCGCCTCCACACCGGTCTTAGGCTATTTTCTACTTAGATTTTTTGTTCTTCGATAATTTCATGCTCATCCTAACGTCCAAGCCTTTCTTTTTTATACGTTTATCTTCTCTTCAAGTTCTTGTGAGCGTCCGATCTTCACTAATAATATAACATTGTTATGAGTTGACAGCGATTACTTTAACAGCGCTACCAATTTTCATACAATTTATCCTTTTTTGCGCTGCATGTTGACGACCAAACTTATAGTCCGTAGGTAAGAATCTGATCGGTTAACTTGACTCCATACACGCCATCGTTACGTCACGTTTGGCTGTGATGTGCGCTTGTAATAAAGTCAGTGACATTTGTTTAGCCATAAACATCCATAATTCCGAGGTCGGGGAACGAAATGTGTCAGGTGAGCTGTGTTGTTGGCAAAATGGAAGATTAATTCGGAACTTTACGACTCTCACCGCCCACTGTATTACTGAAAGTCGATTTCATTGCTATGGCCCCGTCTGCCGCTTTTATTTCAAGAGGTTGACGTTCGAAAACATCGTATACTTAGACAGGAATGTGAACGAAGTTTCTGTGAACTTTCCACTTGCATTTCAATTGCGGTTGCTCGCTGATATTGATGAATAAATCTCAACCCAGTGAGATTGCACTAAACCATTAGAAAATATTTTTATTTTTATTTTATATAAATATTTTTTATTAATTATTTTGTATGGCCGTCTGGAAGCGAAACAATTATTAAATACTACTGCAAATATTCCTTCTCACGAAATTGGTTGGAGTTACGTGTGGCCCGAGGCGTAGTGGGCGCAATGTGAAATTGAAAATATAATTAACACAGACTACGAACTACTTCATTATAAAATTGAACTGTCTTTTGAACGCCTACCGCATTAATTTTATTAATGTTACGTCGCTCGTGGAGCTGTTTGACTAACTTGTTCCTTTTCACAGCTACATACCAGCGCATGCGCATATTAGAATATTTTTCTTCGCGCTAGCACTTTAAAACAATAATAAAATATGTGATCAAACAAGATCGTATAAACATACAATGTGAATGAAAACTGTATGCTACCGTATACAAAAATAAATTTTAAGTTCATTATTTAATAACACAAGATCAAATGATTCCGAAATAAATCTTCACCTTTGCATGTCTTTAACTCGTGCCCCTTGGCATTAAATAATATCTGTAATACAATTTAAAGGCAACTCAGCCAGTAATCACATCCTATTGTGAAAACGACGTAAAATCATTTTATTTATGACCGACCGACTTGACAATCGTTATAATGATGGTCAGTGGTAATTAGTCACACCAAAATGCAAATGTCAACTTGTCCGTCACGCGATGCGCTCGTTTGTGACCCGTGTATGACGAAACATTTTATTGATTGGTCGCAGATCCTGCGTACATTGTACCGTTGATCTAGATCTGTTTCATGTCAGACCAGATTTAAAACGTCTTTATGATATTGACCTTCGTAATTAATATGAATCTCAAGCACACACGTTAAGTTATTCCAACCTTCTGCGGTTTTGTAACTCAGATACATATATTTTCATATGTTGTAAGTCAAAGCATTATGAGGTCAGCCGATGTGAACGGTTTATTTTTTATGTTAATTTAATTTATTGTTAATCCATTACAATGATTAGTATCACAATAGAACCATTGAATGATGGCAGCTATGGACGTCATTGGACGTTCATTGTCAATCAATAATTGCAAAGTTGCTTGATACTTATAGGGAAGAAATTTTGTTATTGGAACTTACCGTATTTGAATGTCTTTGTTGATTCCATACTAATATTTGTTCATATTTATGAGTACATACATAGTATTCTGTAAAAGTTTGTTCAGGTATTTTGATTAGATCTTATATAAGTTTAAAAAAATCATCATTGAAATATGTATTTACCTTCTTTTAGGTTACGACTATTTTACTACGTACGTAATTAAACAGGTCAAGTTATGTTTTTAACATTATTACTATCTAATTAAATCGTTATAGCTTGCTGTGATCATTTCATTTGACTAAATCTCAACATAAATCATTATGCAAGAACACATCAGGTCGTCCAGTTAGCCATAGCGATGTGTATGTAGGTCAGGCATAATAGGCGATGCCATGCCTCCATCAGCGGGGTTGTTACCAGCCTTGTCCAAGATTGAACTAGTTTTTCTATCAATCGAGACGAGGGCGAGGTGATTGTGAACTACGATACGAACGACACTAACAAGTTATGAGAGGGCAGCGTAGGCGTTTTGTGGAACCATTGCACTGTTTGACAAATATGCTCCAGGGCTCAGGGCTCTTGCGTAAGAAAATTACTTGAAATGTGAATATAAAAAAAACCGGCCAAGTGCGAGTCGTACTCGCGCACCGAGGGTTCCGTATCATTTTTGGACGTATAAAGAGAAAAAAACCGGACCGCATAACTAAGTTTGTTTGTGAAGAAATTTTGATGATTTTGAAAAAACTGTATACTAGTTAAGAACATCGTTTTATTTTTGGTGCAATATTTGGGTCAATTCCTATCAGCTCTAATTATTTCAGATTTTTCACTCCGTAAACTTCGGAGGTAACTTCGGACATTTTTCATCATATTATGTTGAAAACTGTGAGACATAAAATAAAATGAAAATATATTTTGAAATGTGCAATCAAGCCCTTTCATATGATATGTCACTTGACCTAGTAACCCCACTTTAAAATTTTGGACCCCCACTCCGGCCCCTTTTGCAATGAAACTAAAAACATTTTTTAACTTCAATCACTTGCAATAAAGCTATTAGCATACATAGCTTACTAGCATTCTTTATAATTGTTCCAAATTTGAATTCGATACCATTAGTAGTTACTGAAATAACTAGGTGTGACAGACAGACGAAGTCGCACCACAAGGGTTCCTTTTTTACCATTTTGGTACGGAATCCTAATTAAGTAGTAATGGAAAAATTAAATGGATTGCCACTTTTTGGTGAAGCAATATCTTAAAGCTAATTTTCATAATGGAAACTAACCATTGTTCTACGATCAGTCGTAGGTATCAATTTTAAATGTTACGTATCACTAGTTGTTGGCCGCGACTTCATCTGCGTGAAAATGTATGAAAACTACTACCTCTTTGTCAAATTTCAATCAAATCTGTCCAGCCGTTTCAGCGTGAACGAGTAACAAACATACACACACACACACAAACTTTCGCATTTATACCTAATATTAGTAGGAAGTGTGATTTTGCAGTAGTCTTGGGTTAGGTGCAAATAAGTTTTCAGATGGTCATTCAAAATGTGTTATAAAGACATTTGAAAATTAATGTTATTCATAGTCCGTGTCTGTGTAACACACTTCAAAATACATTATTTCAATATCATCTCGTTTCGTATAGATGACGCTACTTGAAACGTTGTCTTGGACGGAAGCCAAGATTATGTCTATGACTGATAATAAATTGTGCTTTTACCAATATGTTGCAATATGTGTCAAGGCAGAGCTTTAAAGGCCGGACTACACTGAATACACCGCGCACGCCCTGCATCTAATAAAATCAGTGTTCTCCGGTATTTAGAGTGTCTTCGCCTGCGCATACGGTGGCGCAGCGTAGGAGCTACGTATATGCCGCGTAGACTCTACGTCGATTCTGTGTAGCGCTATAAACATGCCGCGTAGCCGCTACGTAGAAGCCGTGTAGATGCCACGTAGCCGCTACGCAGAAGCCGTGTAGATGCCGCGTAGCCGCTACGTAGAAGCCGCGTAGATCCACGTAGACCTTGCGTTGAGGCCAGGCGAACACTATATTAATCTCATTAACAAAACGGATTCTGACGACTACGAGGAAAAATATACCTATCATAACGCTAGCTTACTGTTAGCATTGTTGCCAAAAAAACATTACTACGTGAGGACGCGTTATGAAGTTTCGGTCAACAAACTGTAATCACTATCGTTAATGTGGCGTACCCGCGGCGTCTATGGCTACGCTTACGGTGACTTACGCTGCCAACTTTATAATAGGCATTCTTATACTAATTTCTAAATGTGTTTCAGTAGTTTTCGCAAGCACCATTGTCTTGTTATTTATTTTTGACTTGCACCATGTCGTGAATTAAAAGGTCGCGTTGAACGAACGCAAATCATTCCTTCTATTGAGTTAATGAACTTTATAGATGTGGCTTTGAACTAATAGAACGTGATTGACGTGCGACCGTTGTCGCTGGTGCGGACCAAGGTCGCTGTCTTCCCATCCCACTACCTACTGCGCAGTACTGTTATCAGATAGCGCTCTCCATACGTTGATAAAGAAAATCTATGTGAGCACGTGCACTGTTTCCGTTAGCTTCCCTTCGAAATCTGCCCGAAATCTTAGTAAAGTTTGTCTCCGAGCTGTCTTCATTGAGGTCACGAGGTTTACGATTTCACTCAATACGTCTAAATACTCACGCTCCGCGACTGCTGCGCTTGTTGATTTTGGAAACCGTTTTATGTGGCCATAAAACTCGCAGTGCTATGTTCCAACTCTTAACTTTAGAGGGAAAATGCACATCTTTGCGTCATAATAATATAATCTCGGAGTGTCATTCGATTTACGACATGTAAATTATTTATCAGTCGTAAATATAGAATTCCATTTCGTAAACGATCTTTCCATTTTATTTACTCAATCAAGTAGTCTAAAATAGCCTCAAGATAAAGCCGAGGTAAGGATCATAAAATTATACGTGTTTACGGAGATGACAAATATTAAAATTGCTTTATTAGCTACAGCTGTTATGGATGGACGAAGTGTCAAGTCGATTTAATCATATCCTCTCGTTTGAACTGCAGTGTAAACTAGGTAGCGATTGTTACTAGTTAATATTAATAGCCCCATCGGCATTGGTGTCAGGCTCGCTAGAGAATGGAAGGTTGTCGATCGGCACACCTCACCTACCGCTGCGGACGTGCAATTTACGCCGCCGCTGCATTCTTGCCCTTAACTATCTCACTCTAAGACATAATTAGGCTAGCATCGAATGCACCTAGCTACATAAAGAACATTGGCAGTTTTGGGCTTGATATGGTACAGTAATAAAAGCTTAATCAAAAATAAAAAAATATTATAATTGTTCTTTGCCTAATTTATCTTAGAGATTAATAATTGGAATCAAAAATCAAAATAAATAAGAAATAAAATGATTATGCTGTTGACATTTTGAAAAAACCAACAAAACAAAAACGGGTGCATGCTGGCTGGCGCGTGCCTCCGTAGAATATCATGTCGACAGCAACTAAAACCTTTGAATTGAGAACTCATTAGTCGGGCTGTACTTCATTGGATCATTCACACCATACTTAACCTTACTGTCACAAATACGAAGAGTTCTCTTTAATCCAATTACGTACAAAAACAAATAAAAAATGAATTTAAATACTCTTGAAATACTCGATCACACCAAACTAATTTCATATCTGTACCGACATACACAATCTGAAGCCCAGCGTTCTATGGGCGTCTGCCGTGTCCTTTACATACCGTATAATACTTATTCGATTAACCTTTTACGTGTGAAAAATTTGTCCTGCTTTAAATTACATTAATGGCAATAACGGTCGCGAGGCGTCATGTCTCTTTTTCTCGTGTACTAAATATATCTTAATTCTATAATGTATGATGTGTTTTTTATTATCTGCTGCTCCAATATTTTTTTCAATATTATCTATACACGATATTGATTGAACACAAAAAGTAGCCTTGCAACTGTGATATTCACGAAGCTATTTAGATGTAATGTAAATCTTAAAGGGCAAAGGCGTGGTATTAAGTACGGACTCGTAAATATATCTGTAGGCGCAGCAGGGTGACCTCTTAGGTGTTTAGTTCGTGAGCTTGCATATTTACTGCATCCAATTCTCTACTGGGCTCTATTGTACAAACACACTCACGGTAAATCATCCTCAACTTGTGAGACAGCATGTTTCCTTGTTTCTCTGTGGGGATTTACTACTATTCTTACTATATCTGGCTTGAAAATAAAGTCAAATTGAATACGAAGCTGTGTTTGTTTTTGCTTGGCGCAATATCTATATGCAGTCCATAACGACTATCTGTTCCTTGGATAATTTAAATAACCGCATTCTCTTATTTGACCTTCAGTAATGTAATAATAACTTGGTGCGTACTGAGCTCTAATGCATTTGCGCTCACACTGTAAATGTTAACAATCAACGTAATTGTACTTTCAACAGTTTGTTATTAACAAGCCTATAGCAGATTACAAAGGAATCTGTAATTGGCAACATTTGTCGAGTATAATGATTGCATTCGAACACCACCTGTTTATACGAAATCCGCGTGGGAATCGGCAAGCGCCCGCGGCGCGGCGCACCAGAGTTGCGCAAACGCACCGGTCGGCGGCGGCGACGCGGCAACCAACTGAAGTTTCGAAAACGGTTGCGACTGCGCACCTCGTTAATTCTTCGCTGGCAGACGAGTACAGTTACAAGAAGGTATTGAAACGATTTAGCAAATGTTAATTTTGAGTATAACGCAACAATTAGGCTACCTAGACTAAAACTCGTTTTTAGTCGACATAATGCGGGTCAGCTTTCTGAAGCTTTGGATGCTGATTAAATGTACAGCGAATGAATTTAACCCGTTAAGTTGCTCGTTAGAAAGAAAGGATCCTGTTATAATTGGGATCGTGTTTTAATATTTATCATGAAATAGCTTTTATCTGATCATAGGTATCTTGATTTTGCACGAATGCGCTTGATAAGTAGAAAGCGTCGTTATTACTTAAAGTTTTTGTATCTTTTACGTACGAATATTTTCCTGGTATGTCTCCAGAATTGGTCTTCTAACTATAATAATTACTAATATGGTTTAATAGCATCCAGAGAACTACCTTCCTGATTTATGGTGTGCAAACTTTCTGGTAGTTCGCAGAGTGTGTGACTGGGATTATCTAAACCAACAATATTGTTTTCTATCATTTTAACCTATAAACCTACAGCACAAAAGAAGAAAGTCTATACTTTTCCGTTCGCATCATAAATCATAACCTACGCATACGTTAGAAGCTTTATTTGCCTACACACTCGGAATTGTTAAGACAAACAACGCAAGCCAGCTCCGTAAACGCTTCCGTTGCTCACTTCGACTATTGTTTGCACAAATAGGTGACAAACAACACAACGAGTGAATGCGAGCTCCGTAAACGCTTTTCACTGTCCCTCGATTGTCGTTAATTTGAAACTGTTTCGGGCTATTGTAAAAGTGAAATCTTAAACGGTTAGAGCGACTCTGAATAGTGAATGATCCATTTTCACAGTCGTTTACATTGAACTAGAGTGGAATACATACTATTGTTATTTATTTTTATGTATTTTTTCCTCGTATGGCGAATATGAAAGTAGTCTTCGCTTGCAGGATTTGGAAAATAAATACTTGTAAAGTGGTGATACCCAAAAAAATAAACTTTAAATTGAGAAGACGGTTAAAATAGTTCTATATAGTACCTTGTACCTACCTACTAAAGTTACCTTGCTAACTTTGAGGAAAATGCTAATAAAATCTATTTCGAAGTCCTATGTCCATTTCCTAAGAATCGATAAAAAAATTAAGCAAATTGACACATTTTAAATAGACTCAAAAAATGGGTTTCTCTATAGAAAATATCCCAATCAATTTGGTTTTAATAATAAAATAACACACGACTTGATGAGTGCAAAAAAATTTAAAGAATCATAATTTTATTCACAACTATAAAACTGACACATAGATAAATTGATAATAAATTAAAATTCGCGCAGAAGAATAATTAAGATAATATTGGACTAATCAAATATGTAGGTCACGATATATTCATTAAACTGCTAATGATACATAACCAACCTTCATAAGTTTCGACCGGTAATTTTCTGTAAAAGAAATAAATTTTTCGTAACAAAAACTTGTAAAAATCTATGTACCAAGCCATTAAGCAGTAGTAGTTTACCTACACATTCGACTAGACAAGAAGATTAAAAAGTCTTATCTTGTTTTATATTTGTACGCAAAACTTAACCGCAGGGCGCAGCTTCAGGATACCCTTTACTAACTTTTGAACACTGGCCAAGTTTCAACACGAAACCACGGCCTGAAATCCAACGCAAATGTAATATTAAATCTCAAGCTTAGGCTTTTTTCATGTAGTTAAAGAATGGTACAAGCAATGGCGTACTAGAGGGCAAGCCCGACGCATTTGTTTTGGTTTTAGAGAGTATATTATGTCCATTTTTCATGAATGAGTTAATTTCGTTGTTAAAGCAATACGTACATTGAAAATCACTTACGTTCTCTAAAACGAAAAAAAAATGCGTCGGGCTTGCCTTCTAAGCACGCCACTGGGTACAAGCCTACAGACTACAAAGTAATTATTAAGCAATCTGTGCATTAAAGCTTTATGCAGCTTACGGATGTGCGACGAACTGACGACGCCGCTTAAGCCTAGTATGCAATCACGTACCTTTTCAACGCGTGTAGGATTAAACCTGGCCTGTAATGGCAGCTTGTTTGCACATCGCCTGTTATGCTTAATAATATACGTCATGTTTGCTTCTTGAGGAAATTATCTGCGCAAAACCGCTTAATCTTTAATGAAATGCAATAATTCTAATAATATTTAATTAGAGTAAGTCTAATCTTGTATCTATTATTACCACCAAATTATTATGTGGTATTAAAAACCACCATCTATTTCGTTTTTGATTGATTCTTCATTGCCTAATTATATCGCTGTCATAACTATTCAAGCAATCATTATTCCTATATGCATTTAATCAATTTGCGAGGTTGATCAACTATTATTAATTCTAGCGTTAAACGTTGATAATTAAACTAGTTGATATTGTTAGTTCACTTCCTATTTCGGCGGCGATATAAATATATCTGTCTAGGTGCCAGAGACCTTACGTAAGCGCCTTAGCCGCGTTCGTTCGCGTTCGAGTATCGTGTCTTTTGTATTTTTTTACGTTAGTCTAGTATTGGGTTTCTTTGCCTCGTGTAATACTTACGATATTTTATGTAACACGTGTATATTATACTATCTGTTCCACACGTTTTTACTCTAGCATGCAGCAATCAGTATATTGAGTTCAAACATTGTAATTTTACATAAAGATGGACGGGCTGTTAGCCCATTATGGTAAACTGCACGTGTAGAGCTTCTCTGGCAGCTTGTTAGGGATTTATTTAAAGTATTGTATACAATTTTATAGCAGTACCTAGGTACCTACTCCATAGGCACAATCGCTTAATTTCGTGAAACATAAAATTTGAATACTACCATGTTTATTTGTTATAGATGCAAATATTATGAGCACCATTAGATAAAACTTTGACATAGATGATCGTAAAATTATTTAAATTTGCGATTTATAAAACAATAGACCTTTTAATTAGTTAATACCCACCTACCTACATACGTCTAACAATACAATACTTATTCGATATGTATGGTATGCTATGTATATTCACATATTCAGGTTATTTCAACGTATGTCCATTAGAAACTGTAAATAAGATTCCATTGAGTACAATACCGAATTAAACTCGCACTGTGTCACTGAATACATTGTTACACCGTGGGATAACGTCACTTTAATTACCACAATACAAGCATTTTCTGCACAAATTGAAAATGTAGCATGACGTATTGTGTTTGGATTGTTTCATGCAGTTCTTTGTTCTTTGCTGGAACGTGCATGCATACGTATGTCTCTTTTTATTGTACACCGTAACAAACGAGAGCGAGAGAGATGAAACAGTGTGTCAGTGGGCGCAGGTGAACGGCCGGCATACATTCGCTTATCAGCCGCCGACCGGTAGTGACGTCCCTACGCACCTGTCGATTTCTACATCTCGATACTCAGTATTAAAGTTGTCGGATGCCGCATAAAATTACCGGTTATTGGCTAATTCATGCAAATGTAATGATTACTACTACGAATCGTCATAACAACTACAAACATCTACAGATATTCCTATTATTTTATTCTTGTGGCTTTAATAATAATTTGTATAATTTTGTATTGAATTCGTATTAATACGCTGTCGAATTACGTGTCTGAATAGATAAACGATAATAGAAAACGTCATCGATATCGATAAAATATTAGAGTGCGATGCCGTGTAATAGGAGTTTTGTCATCTCGAGACGATTAAATATAATTGAATCTGCCGAGTAGCAAGTTCGAACCAATCTAACCTCTCACGAAGTCGGGCGCGATTCTGTGCCGCAACACCGAAGAGTATCGTACCACTCGCTTGTGATTTCGCAACGAAATATTACGATTACAATACTGCACAATTCAGATATCAACACGTAATATAGTTTTCAAGACTTTAAAATGTCGGCTTTCTCAAGCATGAAAATCTGATTGTCTTAATACATAATCTTTTCTCGGCCGATATTAAATATTCCGATGCTTTATTATCAACATTGTCATGGTTTTTTATGTATTCTGTAATTGACTTGTAATCGAAGCCTTCTAATTATACTGGGAATCGATAAGTAAACTGGTTTTTTTTCATTTCAGGTACGTATCATCGGACAACTGCGTACGGTTAATTGGAGCAGGGTATGTACACTAACCGTTTTAATAATGACGGTCGTTGCTGGTATGAAAGTCAATGGACTGCACCCTGATTGCAAACCTGTAACGATTCCTTCGAACAGACTCAACGTCGGCTAATGGAAACTCTTCTTGTTTGATTTAGGTTTGACAATAAGTTTACGTTGTATTTACTTAAGATTGACAGACGACACAAGGGGATTAAGGACTTTAATGATCTCATCGTCTAACAAAAACAAAATGTTAAAATAGTTAGAATGTACTATAACGCTATTAATCGAAGGTAAATAGGGCTTAGAGGTCACATCTAGAGGCAAAATATCACTGAAGCTTAAACAAATAGCAGTAGAGTAAACGTCTTTAAAATAAACAAACCTACAATAAAATTAATGTATGACACTAGCCTATGATTTGTTACTGGCAGTAATTTCTAAAATCAAGATTTTAGAAATGTTTGAACTCATTTGAGGAGCGAATAAGTAGTAGTTTTAATAACAACTACTACTTATTCGCTCCTTTAATAAGTTCAAACATTTACTTGCTACCAAAACTAACTACCACGACAGTTTGACAGTGTCCACAAAACGACCTTCTTCAACTAATCCACCAGCGCCGGTGTCACAACCACTGAGCCAAGGACGCCTGTGGAGTATGATTGACATTGTTTATTGTTTACCCCTTCATTTTGTTCGCTCGTTGCCCAAGAATGACATGTTGTATGAGCTCTTGCAAAAACCTAGCGCTTGGGAATATACGCCCGGATAATTGGCAATTGTTTTCTAAGAACTGAGTGCTTACTCGTTTCTGAAGCAAGGTTTCAACCGACCTCCACCGTTGCTGACTTTAACTGTGGATAATCTCAGTTTGCAGAAAGTTGATGCTACTATGAAGACGTAATTGTTAAACTTTGTTTAATTGTTTGTATTTGCATTTTATAAATTGTTCAAAGTAACTTCTAAGTCGTGAATGCAAAATATGCAAATAGAAAATATAAACTCGTTGAGAACGCTCGGTTAATGGTGGAGTTGAACCTTTATCGGCATATTACTGTCGCGTGTCTATCTTCATTGATAACGTCTGTCACTGCTTACATTTACGTCGTCTATTTAGTTTAAAAGCTATCTGCTTTGTTTATTGATGGCCGTGCATTTTAATATTGAAAAACTACGTGCACTAATGCACCTACTTTTCCATTATTAGCCGTTTTGATGAATTATTTATTATTCATGTCGATGTTATGCGATGTTACAGATTCGTTTGTTATAAATCGGTTATTTATATGCGTTTAGTTATTCACGGGGCTTGTTGTATAATTATTTCCTTATTTGATTCGTATCGATATCAGTCGTGAGTATTTTTTGTCTAAAACTGTTACAATGTTCATTAGATTTGTATCGTTCTGTTCGTCCGGTTCGTACTTTTTAGAAACTGATTCAAACGAGGATAATGGTAGAATTAGGAACGGACGGAAGGTAAAAGTAAAGCAAAATATTCCTCTGTCGTGACTCGTGGGTAATTTTGGATGCTTGGATTTTAATTTGTACCTATAGTCCTATCTTCCCCAAACTTAGGTGGGCCTAGCATTTTTATTTCATTTAGACGGAAACCTAAGTTAGTTAAATATTTAAATGTAGATCTTTGTTGCCTAAGAAAAAATAAATAAAATATCCACGTTTTTCAATTGTGCTACCAATTAATTTAGGTACAGAGATCGGAAAACAACTTAAAAAGTGACCTTGACTGCGACATAATAGTCGCTATTTTGCATTGTACATGAAAGCGTACGTGCGCAAACTTTCCTCCACTACGTCACTTTTGCTCAAGATGTTTGCCGTTTCTGTACTGTTCTCGTTTCCCTCACAAATACTGATCCAACCTTTGCAAGAACAAAACACAAGTCCACCTGTGCGGGCTCTAAAGTATCAGATATCTTTAATGATATCTGATATTAATACCATTTATTAAATGCAAAATTATAACTTACAACTCAAGTAACCCGCGGCACCAAGTCTTGATTACAGTCAAAGCAGTAAAATTATATTAACAGACATCTGGCCCTCGGTGGTTAATGTTAACATCGCATGTAACTTACTAGCAGCCTTATATTATGATGTGCGAACGAAATATTAGTCGTCTAAGTATATTAAGCAGCGCTGGGATATCACGCCATGTCCTTTTTGTCATTTTGACATTTGTCAATGGAACTTATATATAGCTTGGATTAAGAATAATTTATTATTATAATATGTAATGAAACTACGTGTAAATATTCATTTGGTTATTCATTAATTTTTAAAAACCATTATTTCAAACAGTTACAACTCGTGTATTAATGTGCTGACAAATCGTAGAAAATAATTTTGTGAAAAATTTATGCGTATAGAAATGTAATCTTCAATAATCTAATTGAAGATCACATTTTTATACGCTTAAATTTTTGACATTTTTTTTTTTGATTTGATTTCGCTATTGTTTTTTCCCAGTTATCCCCTTAATTTTCTTCTGACTTTAGGATATTAGTCGTTCAGGCTAATTTATAGTGAAAAATCATAGCGATTATCCTGTTGACTTGAAGATCGCTGTCATTTTGACAATTCGACAATATAAATTGCGTTGATCCAGTTGTCAGGCAGACGAACTTTTCAAACGTAAGAAGCAATGGATCTTTCTATCCTTTTAAATGCAAAGCGAGTATCAACGGGTGTGTTTAAGGTGCGTACGAACGATCCAACTCGACGCCCGATCTGTGGGCCTAGCACGACCGATTTTGACGTTGCGTATCGTAAACGAAACGTAAGCATATTTTGAATTGAAAATACACGTTTGCTACATAATATTTATATAAATTAAAAACTTTATTTAAATCTCTGTGTTTATTATAATGCACAAATTGTATAAAATTTTATCTAAATGTTCTATGACTGTCGTATTTTTTATTCGAAATTCGCTTACGTTTACGATACGATACGTCAAAATGATTCGTGCTAGGCCCACTGTAGAGCCGATCCGGGCGAGTCCCGACAAATTGGCACGTTAATGTTAGCTTAACTTACCTATTCACGTGCCAATCTGTTGAGACCCGCCCGGATTGGCTGTACAGATCGTGCGTTAAGTTGGAACGTTCGCATCTTTACGCTATTGGCCTGCTGGCCTTTGTTTTAATGAGTATTGAAAACAGCGAGGGGCTCGTGGCTAAATGACAGCCGCGCTGATCGATCGATCTGCGAGTTTAAGCTGCGCTTGCCGCGGTCAGTCCTTGGATGGGTGACCGTTCTTTACACATCGAGACCCCCCCGTGCCTCGGAAAGCACGTTAAGCAGTCGGTCCCGGTTGTCATAAGAATGTCTTTGACAATCGTTACGGGTAGTCAGGAGCCCGAAACTCTGACAACCGGTCTAACATTCGAATACCGGTATTACCCAATAATTGGGTTGTGGAGGTCAGATGGCAGTCGCTCCACGTAAAATACTGATAATCAGCCGCAACCAGTTAGACTGGAAGCCGACCCCAATCTAGTTTGGGAAAAGGCTAGGCGGATGAGTATTGAAAACAGCCTGAGACACCGGTATTTTCCAGACTTTACCGTAGGTTGGCTTACCACTTAGCAGAGTTTACCGTAGGTTGGCTTTTATTGTATTCAATACGTAGTACGTACAACGTTGGAAAATTATATAACCCGTTGTACAATCGTCTGGAAACTAGGCACCTTTTAGGTTTTAAAATATGTAGTTCATTTGAACTAGGAAGGTTAAAACCTATTTTTATTCGTTGAATAATAAATACAAGTACCTATAATGTAATTCATGGCAAGTGTTTTTTTTATAAGCAAGCTAAGTAGCTAATGGATATGTGTAATTTTAATTTGTAATTTAAATATTCGTATCACTTGCGCACATTAAATGCTCAGAGTGATGTTTTATTCTATGTTTATTTTTTTACTACGATGTTGTGATGGATCTACAACTCTTCTGTTTCATCATGTCAAAATGTCTGATGTTTTTTAAACAAATTAGCACTTAATCGATATTAAAATTAAATTATTCTGATTAAAAAATGTAATTCAAAAGCTCGTATGCAAAGAATTCCACGTAAGTTATGCCTACTATTACTAGTTTTCAATTGACGTCCACAATAACAAAGTACAAACATTTAATTAAGCGGACGGCTTTGACAGTTATCCTATATCTTGCAGCACCCATTTTTATCGCACTGTTACGAGTTAGCTATTTATTACGAGCGCACCACACGCACGATGTATGGGCTCAATTTCAAATTGAAACTGAGATATACTCCAGACGTGCTTAATTACCATTGCAATAATTCAATGGCTATGGTCTTAACGCATCGAGATTCAATTACACATAGCATTTAAGGGATTCACCAGTAATTAAAATGTCAGTTTAAAAATTATAACGCTGTATAACCTTCGTGGTACTTGTTAATATGCCCGAAGTTGTGATCTCGACTCTTAACAGAATAAAATATCGAGTTTAGATGTATTAAAGCACGTTCATAATTATAACTCCACTCAGTAAGTTAGCACATTAAGTAATAGAAATGTTCTAAATAATTTTATAATTAAAATTCTCTCTTGATAAAAGTTCCAAATTGGGAAGTTAAGGTATAGTTAAACTTGTTTCAAATTCAGTCTCCAAACTAGTTCCAATTTTGGCACAAGGACTACGAATCCGAAAATTAAACTTCGAGCTTTAGTTAGTTTCTAATTTAGTCTTAATTTCTGTTCTGAATTTTATGTTCCAAAGAACAATTAATGTAGATTACTTCCCTAGGGAGGACTTTTGAGACTTTAAGTTGGGTTTTAATATCGACCCCCTTCCTTATAGACGATTAAATTAAATAGCTCTTAAGGGCCTATACTACCTCAAATGGCTTAGCAAAAAACTCTGTTACGCCGAAAATACTGAAGCATTAATTTTGAAATAAATATATGGTAAAGTTGAGGATTAATGTTAAGTCCTATGTTTGGCGAAAACACGATTCCATAAAATTTTCTCGATAGAAATAAATTCCAAAGTTACCTCTAAACCGAACAATAAACCGCTGGCAATCATAAAATACTTCAAATTAGATCATCAATTGTCATCACTATTTATTGTCATACCAATGACAAGTAAATAGTCTATAGTTGTTATTGAATCAGTGGGCAAGTCTAAAATATTTTTTCGGTAATGTTTTGATTTCGAGGCTACATTAGTACACACCACTTGTTTTGCAACAACGGCTTTGAAATTGACACAAAGTGTGTTGAATTTCTTTTCACCTCGTCACTCATTCGCATGTTCTCGTGACTGTATGACGTAACTATTTTCACCGTCTGAGACACGCCTCGCTTGCATAATAATGAGTTCACGTTTATTTCGCACGATTTTACGGCAAAAAATCCAAGTCCCTACCTAAGCCGAAGAAAACTTACATAACGTTGGTTGTTAGCAGTACATTACCCGATAACATTCTCTGAGAACAGGTTTATTGAGCAGTTTTTAAAAAGGAAAGCGTGTTTGCTATTTTTAGGATCCATTATTCCGCGATACTAAGATTTAGGAATCCTACTTCCTACTAATATTATAAATGCGAAAGTTTGTGAGGATGGATGTACCTATGTGTGGATGTTTGTTACTCTTTCACGCAAAAACTACTGAACGATTTTTGATGAAACTTTGCAGTAATATAGCTTATACATCAGAATAACACATAGGCTACTTTTTATCCCAAAAACGCGGGCGAAGCCGCGAGCGGAAGCTAGTCATTAAAGATTAGGGAAAACTTTTCCGTTGTTGCTTTACAAAACATTATTTTATTGTAGACCTTGTATTTCCACAATGTTGGTGTAACTGAAAATTTAATTTTATGTGTACAGGACTACATTCTCACATTCACACTAGGCCCCAATGCAACTTTAAATACATAATATATAAGCTCTAGTCCCCTCACCTTAGTTTTCCTAGCGTGTGCAAACAAGAAGGAAAACACGCACGTAAACCATAGCGTTTTCCTTATGGTGTCCGCTCTAATCAAGATTTACATGTTACCTGACAAATGTTATTGAAACGACCCGGTTATTCCGCGAAATTGAATCATATAAGTACGTGATATTAATTTACAAAAGTAGTTTATGTAGCGCCGGAACACACTGTTAAGTTATCGATTTCAGGTTAGTAGATAAGTAATAAGGTGTAAAACCGCTTCTGGGTTACGATAGATTGATTAAATATGTGCCGTGTGGTCTTTATTGCTTAGAGACCACCCTGTCACGTCCGGAGGTCTTTCGCGGCGATCATAAGACCATCAGGGTTAGCATTAGCACCTCAGATCATAGAAACAAGGAGATATGCCATCATAGCATATTAGTACGGGAACAACTGATGCCACTTTTAGTAAATTTTTCGACACAATTACGGGCATAATTAAGCGCTCCTTGTGAATAAAAAGATCTCCCACGCATTGAACATTCCGCACACCCTCAATCTAACACTGTGTCACTCAACACTAGCACTAAACTAAAACACTGTATTTATACCATCGATCGTGTTCGGTTCGTCGCCAGCGCGTACGTTTTTAATATGAGCAATTTGCTCAAGATCAGGCATCAAGCTCGATAGCGCCTTGGCACATCTCCTTGTTTCTATGATCTGAGGCCACAGCCTATTCGCAAACAAATTGGCGATTGTCGCGGGGATATCACGCGGCGTGTCGGTACGGACTACGGAATGGACAGGCAGATGCCTCATCTCATACGAAGAAACGTGAACTAATATTTTTCATGTTCTGAATTTTACACAAACTCCAATAACACACGCTATTAAGGCGTATGGTACCCTCAAAAAGCCGCCTCAAATTGTCGCGTGCGTCTTTGCGCGGGCGAATTAGCAAAATTATTTCCTGCTTCTGCTACAAAACATATGAAATTAGCCACATCCAGATTAAAGATAAATGGATTGCCTATATTCTCCAGCAAAAACCAAAAAAATATAACCTTTAGTTTAGGAGCAGTAGCGAATTTAGTTCTTTAAACGACCTCATTTTAATAATTATTTTCATACAGTAATTTTTAAGCTACGATATTTTTATACTTCCAAAATAAAGGTAACATATCAAGGTTTATTATATATTTTTTCTGGATTTGTATGTTAGTTAGTTTAAGAGTAATACGACCCCAACGGTGACGGAATTTATCTTTTTGAGGGTACCAATCCCTGATGAGACTGTGACATATTACCATCCACCGTTTTCATATCATCAATGCAAACAATGCGTTTAACTCGTTCTCGTGGTCTATTGGAAGAAAAATATTCACCACTAAAGCGGTTACGATCTATTATGATGATAGATGCATTACCATTTCTCTTGTTTTACATGATACGGACATAGGTTACAAGGGCAAAACTGCCTAATAGAATATGTATCGTTTGTTTATTGTTACTAGCTTATCCATGCCCTACTTTATATTATTGACACCAGGATAAAGACAAAGCAAAGATAAACCCGTTGACGAAAATACACGAACAAATTATTCAGAACGCGGAATTGTTTTGATGCGCACTCAATAAAACTGGGTGACTGGAGCATTTAGCGAAATAAGTGTTATCTTCGCTGTTTCATATTATTTATGCTATAGAATAACATTAAATAACAATGTTTTATTTAAAATGCGTGTTTTGGCCACCCCGTTACAGAGATCCGGTTTAAGACGCAACTGGTTTAGGTTTATTTAACCGATTTCGATGTTAAGCGGCAAGGCTTTTACTGATTATGATATTAATGTGCCGGCGGAAATATAACCTTGCTACCATTCAGGAGGTTAAGTTTGACGAGCCGATTCTTAATTTATTAGCTTAATCACTGTATAAAACAAAGTCGCTTCCCACTGTCTGTCTGTCCCTATTATGCTTAGATCTTTAAAACTACGTAACGGATTTTGATGCGGTTTGTTATAGTAGATAGAGTGATTCAAAAGGAAGGTTTATATCTCAACATTACACCTGTGCGAAACCGGGGCGGGTCGCTAGTCTATACTATTATAAAATTGTAAAAAAGCCGTGTCTGTACATTGAACATATTCCAGAAAAAAACAGTCGGGATAGGGTACTGGGACGTAACCATACCCAAAAATATTTTTTTTAGAATTTTTGTCTGTTTGTCTGTTTATCTGTTTGTCTGTTTGTGCGCGCGTCACGCAAAAAGTACTGAACGGATTTTGATGTGGTTTTCACAGTTCGATAGCTTGGGGTCCAACTTAAAATCTAAGCCACATTTCATCTAATTCTGATGGGAGGAACCAGAGATACAGCTTGACCTCTTGGTAGTACTAGCCACTCTACACTGCGGAGGTCATTTAAACTGGTCATTTCACAGTAGTCCACGCGGACGGAGCCGCGGGCAAAATCTAGTTATATATATAAACAAAACATGGTAGGTAATATTTAAATATTTTATAATACTCTCTGTCACGTCCCTCAAATATGAAAACAGACTGCTGATTATTATTTTCCTAACACAATTTACCAAAAAAAATTACAGTTTTTCGATACCGAGCAACTCCACGAAATTCTTAGAGTAAATTTTTTAACACCCTACTTATATTATATTCTACAACGACAATATATTATATTCGGTATCAAGCAGAGTTCTTTTCTAAAAACATTTTTTTAACAGCATTAGGAGCAAACATACATAGTTCAAAACTTATCAGACATAGGTAGGTCGCGTTCAGCAAAATTTAAAATGATCATTGTTCGTATGGTTGGTCATCAACTTTAATTTCATCTATAATGAAGGAAAATAGAGTACTATTTCGAATGTCTATACACGTGAAACGTTTTCAAAAGCCCTTGTTTACCGCAGGGCCACGAATCGTGAAAGTACTGAGCCTGTCTGCTTGTGTGTAGGCTCCGTCGTTTTATTAGTAATGCAACGGAATTCCCACCGCTCTTTCCAACTGTAGGAATGACGTGTTTGCCTTGCCGCTATTTCTTTTTAACTTAAACAAAAGTATGTCATAGCACATTTTCTTTTCCGTAGTGGTTTACTGACCTATTTTGACCCGACTGTCCTAGAAGAAGCGTAATGTTTTTCGAGTGCGTGTATGTTTATTTTTTGGGCATGCTCTGTAGCTAAACGGCTTGATTCTGGTTTACGATGCGATTGTTTCTGCAATGTTCAGCACTGTTCACTGATCATCATTGTCAATCTATCGGAAGCTTGACTTGATAATATCAGTTAGGTAAAAGGTAATGTTTTTCGAGTGTGTGTATGTTTATTTTTTGGTCAGGCTCTGTAGCTAAACGGCTTGATTCTGGTTTACGATGCGATTGTTTCTGCAATGTTCAGCACTGTTCACTGATCATCATTGTCAATCTATCGGAAGCTTGACTTGATAATATCAGTTAGGTAAAAGAAAATATCTAAAAACCCAATCGTCATCGTTACCAGTACCTACCTACTTACTTGCATACAATTTTTTTTTAGTAGGTATACCGTACATATGTACATATACGGGGAACCCCAGGGGGTTTACTCTGTAAGTCCGTCAACGAAGATACGGGCCCGTCCGAAAGTACCTACAATCGACATAAGATTCCAGCAAAACAAGTGTCAAATTCAATTTTTCGGACGGATATAAACACATTGGGTGTAGGGACAACTGTCAAATCGTGCTATCATTCATTCATTCTTAGTTCGGGCCCCGAACTAATCTTAAGTCCGTAGGTGATACGGAGTAAGAAACGCCCGTAACTAAGGTCGAAACTACGGATTTCGTGCTTAGAGAGTAAACCCCCCTGCTTCGCAAGTTCGCACGGATGCAATCTACTGTTATGGGGACATGTCAAAACATCGAGATTTCTGTGCTGTATTTAACCTTCCGGAATAAATTCTCAAAATGGTGGTGTAAACCGCAATCCATTGTGTAGGTACTTTAAAAGAACTAAGCGGACAAATAGACAGACACGAAAAGCGACTGTTTTATACTATTTATATAGACGAAACCTGAAATTTGTTTTTTCAGCATCAGTGACAGAATCGATATAACTTGTTTTTAAACCCTGTCATATTTTCTTAAACAGCGTTCTTCGGTACATTTGTTCGCAGCGGGAGACAGCTAGCGGTATATTTTTGTCAGTTACCATTATTTCTTTTTCAAATATAGACATGGACTTTAATTAAAATTTTCCATGGGTGCTTTCGCGTAAGAAAAAAAATATGGTGATATCTACAAGGATGCGTACTTGCGTAGGTAGGTAGGTATACATAATACTCCTCTTGTTTCTTGGGTTTTCAAGTATTTGCGGTGTTTTCCTTTTATAAGGAAAAATCAAATCTTATTAAGTAGTTTAATTAAGCAATTCTTGTAATTTATACATTTCTCGTAAACGGCTCTAACGATTTGGATAACATTTTGTATTCAGATAATGTTTTACTTTTATGCTAATCTAGATATGGGTCATCCCTGATAAAATCCCGGGCGAAGCTCAGTCACCTAAATTCCAAGCCAAACTTGTGGTTAAACATTTCATCAATTATGGTAAATACATCGTCTTGTTTTTTTTGTTATAATAGTCCAATTGACTTATCTAGGTATAGATTTTTGAAATAAAATAATCATGCAGCGATAAAAAGTCGATTTATTTTGATAGCTTCGAGCAAATTTTTTACTAAGATCATTCGGTTTTTGTGCACGATCATTATTAAGTTACACATCTTGACTGACAAACTGTGACGGTCATGTTTCTTCATACCTATAATTAATATTTTCATATCTGTCAGTTTTTGCTTAGATATTATAACACTCTTGCGCTCTCCAGTTAATTTGGTGTATTGTTTGGCAATGAAGCGTCTTAGTTTGATGAGTTTGATGACATATTTATCTTTTAAATTATATTTGATGTTTAAATTAATATTATCCGCTTGCTGACTGAACCGTATTAAACTGATGGTTATTTTAATGACATCTGAAGAGGACCTTCAGAACATCTATTAATAATAAAATTCAAAACTTTAAAAATGCTTACTCGCTGAGTATAATTTTATAAACCACCAGTTTAATTTTGCGGTTGTGCAAGCTTTTATTGCATTCAACAATAAAGCTGAGGATACTTAAAGCAGTTTCAGCGGTTGTCGACACAATTTGGTATTTCAATATAGTATGGCGTCGCGGGAACGAGGATATCATTCGAGTGGTAAAGGTCACTTGGTTTGAGGAGAGACCGGTCAGCCTTGGGCCGTGTAATTCACTTTCGTACTCGACTGTATGGCCCTTCGTGTGGCCTCATTTCTCAACTCTGTTTGTTTTGTTAGCAGACCTGCGATATACAAGACAGCCCTTTCTTTATGTGTGTAATCATATCTTCTTATATTACGGAGGGAAAGTTTGTTCGTTGAGGGTTAACGCAGATAGTCCTTCCCTACTCGACTGGCATTTAACCTTCTTTATCGCACAGACTAAATAGTATTAAGTTTGTTCCGTGTAACATTCCTGAGATTTAATACTAAGGCCGAGGATAAGCGTTATTTAGCACGTGCTTTAGCTTAGATATCTGCCCGTCACTGTCGCACAACTGTCAAACTACAAGTGCAAGATAGAGACGGGAACATGTATGTGCCAAAGCACGTGCTAAGTAACGTTTATCAATCTCGGCTTAATTATTTTTACATTGAAATTGGTTACTTAACCAATTAAGTCAAAAGTCAATTAGTTTCACCCTCAGGGTTCAGTTGCAAAGTTGTGCCTATCTATTATGTTAAAATAACAATCATACGCATATAATTTACACGCCTTTAATTTGGTACCATGAATAGTTGCTTTGTGGTTGCGTGTCCATTAAACCAATTGCCTGCCTGTATAACGAGGAAGCTCATTACTCAGGAGCCGGGCTTTAACAAGTTATTGTTCCTGGAGTGCAACACTATCTTGGTACGATGTTACTTCCTTGCTTTAAATTGCCTAACAAGGTTTTATATGTAAACTATCTATTCTGTGGTTTATTAGATTGCCTCGTTGGTCTAGTGGGCGTAAGCGTTACTGCTGCAAGAGGTCCTGGGTTTAATCCTGGGGTCCGGCAGCGTTGTTGGATTTTTCGTTAAGAAACCAGTAGCAGCTCGGAGTCTGGATTTGTGCCCCGTCACAGATAATAATATAATACTTCTGTCTGTCTGTCTGCAGCTTTATTGCAAATGAAAAAAATCCAAAAATATTTTTATTTTCATTGCAAAAGGGGCCGGGTCGGGTCAAGTGGGGGTCCCAAATTTTAAATTGGGGTTATTAGGTCAAGTGACATATCATATGAAAGGGTTTGATCTGCACATTTCAAAATATATTTTCATTTTATTTTATGTCTCACAGTTTTCGACTGATAAAAAATGTCTAAAAAAATACCATTCCCCCCTCCTTATCTCCGAAGTTTGCAGGGCGAAAAATCTGAAATAATTAGGGTTGATAGAAATTGACCCAAATATGGCACCAAAAATAAAACGATGTTCCTAACTAGTACAGTTTTTTCAAAATCATCAAAATTCCTTCACAAACAAACTTAGTTATGCGGTCCGGATTTTTTCACTTTATACGTCCAAATATGATACGGAACCCTCGGTGCGCGAGTACGACTCGCACATGGCCGGTTTTTTTTTTATCACAACAAATATTTTTCATGGTCTATTTGTTCTAAATTTTGCACAAACTTCAATAAAAAATCGATACATACATACATATTATAACGCCATCTATTGAGATTTATTTGAACAAATATTCCTTTCTTCCTGATGAGACCCGTGGCCGGTTAATGGCTAGACTCGGCCCCTATTACATGGGACTTCAACATAACTGGCGAAATGTGGGTGAACTAATTCCTCTGCCTAACCCTTCGGAACATACTGGCGTGATGTTATGTAAGTTAGTATTATTTATTTAGCATATACAAATTGTTAAATAAACTATTTCAGCTAATATTTTCTAAATGATATGTGCTTTCTGAATGTATTCAACACAATTTACATAAATGAAATATATTGGCCATCAAGCGTGCGACCAATCTAATCGATTTTGTACTTTCTCGTTATCTGAACGGATGAAACACATAAAAACCTATGGAAGGATGGTGTCGTGTTACAAGGAAACATTCTAAACTCAGTTTTACAGTATGCTTATACGAGCTTTAAATCTAACCTTTCCTGGTGACCATATAATAGTAACCAATAGGTTTAGTTTTATAACTCTAGGTCCCATTACCTCTGCATGCAGTCCTGTGCAATACTAGGAACACGTTCATATAATCGAGAATCGATTCGATTCAATATTATTTAGAACGTTATCGTTTGTTTCGGAATGCTCGTAATATTCGAATGAACCGATTATTCTTCAAAGATATTCCTTATTATGTATATCGATATACTGGGAACATGATTCTATTTCTATAAATATATCTACATTTATTATATTGGTCGGTATACTTAAATTCACGAATTCCGCTCTGCGGGGCCCACGCTTTGCCGCTTGCAAGACTTTACCGTTATACTGTAACAAAACATTGCAACGTAAACGAGTGCATTATCCTAAATGCCCATAAAAGGTACTCGCTGAATATGTTTAGAGTTTATTTTCTAAAGAAGTATTTTATGCCCTTAGGCATGCCACGGTGGTCCCTGCATATGACGGTTACGCGACGGAAAATACGCTGTAACAAAAATTAAAAGGCCATTCCCACTGCCATAAGTTAGTCAATTAGCTCCTAATAATGGCCTCGATGGGACCTTGACAAAACAATTCAGAGGAGAACAGGAAGGTAGAAAACTGTCACTAATCCCACAAGGCAAACATGATATGAAAACATAAAACCTGCTTGATGGAAGTACACGTAGAAATAGACAAGGCAGGTCTGGTCATGCTTCAATAAAAATAAAACTGAGAACGCTATTTAATATTCTAGATACACAATAAATAAAGGCGATCAGTGCCACAACAAGAACGTTGTTTATGACAATTAGGGTAATTACCAACTTGAGTAAATGAGGAGAACTCCAACACACTTGGCACCACTATTAAGACGTGCTCTGTTAAAATGAGAAGTGCTTGGGTAGTAAAGTTTAATTGTATTAGATCTGGGAAGGCCCATTCAGGCGTACTGTGAGTGCTCGGTACATTTTATAGCGTTCAGGGAATACTCGTTTATAAAGCGGAGCAGTAGGCAACGAGACACCGAATCCGACACACTCAGATCTGTTAGGCACATCAAATTGGCTAACTCGACAGGATTACAGACGCCAGGATAATCTAATGTGTCTGAGACGTCTGATCTGATGGGATACCTAGTGTGTTTACTGGCTTAGTGGAAGATTACAACAAGTGAGAAAACAAATCAAAGTTGCCGACGTAGCTCTTTAAATTAGCAGGTTGAAGCGATGTGTGCCATGTGTGTACTAATAACGTTATTGCCTTATAACGATCTAATGCAGTGGTTATTAAACTTTTTGTAGCTACGGACCACTTTCAGAATTTCGAAAATTTCACGAACCCCTGTCGAAGATTTTAGAAAAAGATAAAGCTAATCTATATGTATACAGGATAAAATTAAAACTAGTGCGGATATTTTAGGAGGTGAAAGTACTCATGAATATGATCAACTTTTATTATGGGACCGACACTGAAATATGAAAAAAAAAATCAGCTAACGCTCATTATCTATAAGTACTAATATTATAATGAGGTAAAGTTTGTATGTGTGAGGTGATCTCTGGAACTACTGATCCGATTCTGAAAATTCTTTCACTAATTGGAAGCTTTATTCCTGAGTGCTATTCCCGTGGGTCACGCGGATGAAGTCGCAGGCAAAGTTCTAGTTATTAATAAATCACTTTTGTTGAGATTTTTAATAAAAGCGAGCGGTCAAAGAAACTATACGTGAATTACGGCATAATTTTTCTAATAAATATGATATGAGTAAATTGAGTGGCTGTGGACCCCTGGCGCTCACGTCACGGACCCCTTACTGGACCCCACTTTAAGAAACCCTCATCTAATGTGTCAACATCCGCATTTCATACAGCATCAAGTTAGAATTACGAAAGAATGTTGCGACGGAGTGTCAAAATATCTCACAGATTTATTTACCTATCCTTACTAGTAGCGGCATTCGAATGGCTTTATAACCACATAATAAGATAAGATAAATGCCCAATAGATATAAAATAACACGTTAAAGTATAATAAATATCAATTTATATGACTATACTAACTTGGTCTTTAGGCTCACCTTTGCTTATTTCTCGTTCCCATCCCATTATGCTATGACGTAATAAACACTCTAATACACGTGTGGTTACGTGGGTACCCACTCCATACGAATTACGACAGTTTACATAACAGAAAACTGATTAAAACGAATCCATTTAGTAGTGTGATGGAAATTAAACGTACAAAAAAATACAAAAATTGTACCTACTAATAACATTTTCTCTTCACCGTAGCTTGATTTTTAGGGTTCCGTACCAAAATGGTAAAAAAGGAACCCTTATGGTGCGACTTCGTCTGTCTGTCTGTCTGTCTGTATGTCTGTTTGTCTGTCACACCTGCTTATTTCAGCAACTACTAATGCAATCGACTTGAAATTTGGAACAGTTATAAAGAATGCTTGCCAAACTTTATTGAAAATTAAAAAAGTCAAAAAATGTTTTTATTTTCATTGCAAAAGAGGCCGGAGTGGGGGTCCGAAATTTCAAAGTGGGGTTACTAGGTTAAGTGACATATCATATGAAAGGGCTTGATCTGCACATTTCAAAATATATTTTCATTTTATTTTATGTCTCACAGTTTTCGAATTATGATAAAAAATGTCTGAAAAAAAAAATACCATTCCCCCCCCCCCCTTATCACCGAAGTATACGGAGCGAAAAATCTGAAATAATTAGAGTTGATAGGAATTGACCCAAATATTGCACCAAAAATAAAACGATGTTCCTAACTAGTGCAGTTTTTTGAAAATCATCAAAATTCCTTCACAAACAAACTTATGTAGTTAACCCTTGGTGCGCGAGTACGACTCGCACTTGGCCGGTTTTTGTCTAAGCCGAAGGTTTATGGACCAGGAGAAGTTTCCTGTTATGATATGTAAACTGGTATCTGTGGACAGGATCATCACGATGGGTTTACCTTCCCCCGTAGATTCCGGAGCCCCCTTGTGTCCTCAGGGGCGGCTACCGTATGTCTTACATGCCCATTTGTTTTCCCCCAAAGAATGGAGTATGGAGTATCACACTAAATAAAAACTGTAATGTTATTCGTATCGACGGACCATACTAAATACACGGTATCTAATATTTCCATAATAATTCTGTATTTACAAGCATCCTTACAAATACCAGCACAATAATATAGGTTGCATAATATGCAGTATTAAGTTATGCAACCAGTAGCGCATTAGTTTGTGGGTATATGCTAATACTCTGTAGATGCTAATACTCTGTAGGGCATGGGCCGGGTCGCTCCGGCCAAGGATATCGCACTGGAGAAGGGACGTTGAGTAACATTCCACCGGTTTTCGTGGGCTTTGAATGTGAATACAAATGATCGGCAATAGGGACTCAGTGACAAAGTAATAAAACGGTAAATATAGTCGCCGAGGACAGATGTTTCGTTATTTTATTGATTTGAGCACGCATGGTTAGCGGGGAGTTTGTACGGTGAGGTGCGATCGCGGCACCTGTGCGCATTCCTGTTTTATATAGATCTTTATCTGACTGCGGCACCTTTGCTTTTTTTATACAATGATGGTAGCAATCAGGTATACTGCCCGCCTGATGGTAAGCGGTTAGCCTAGCCTAAGAAACGCAACACCGACTATCACTTGCGCGTTTTCAACCCTTTAAAATGAGGATTCGCTGGCCGACTGCTGGGTACAAGCAGTTTCGCCACAGAAAGACTAGGCAACATAGGTTTGCTTGTTCAAGCGTTCTTTAAAAGAGTAAAATTCATTCATATTGAGTTTTGGATATAGCAAAACATCCTGGTTTTGTCGTCAATAGAGGTGTAATATTTATTTAAATGTACAATAAATAAATTGCTATTGACATCAATAAATGCGCCATCAACGTATCAATCGCCGCATTATATTGATAGCTTAATAATACATGACAGCTTTAGAATATACTGTACCTACGTAAATTCTAAATTGTGAATGAAAATGTGTTTTTTTATTCGTTGAACAGTCAAGGTGAAACCGATGTCAGCGCACTTATTATGTAAATCCTACCTCCTATCACGATGACTTATTTCCTTCTTTGGCTACGTATAAGGTTATCTACTACATCTCAACAAATTATTAGCTGACATTGGCTTGTTTGTGCACTGCCATATTTGTCGTAGGGATTGCACTTTTGTTGCCAAAAAAGATTTCTACACAAGATGCATATTTTAACTTGTTATCTTACTAAGCTTATATATTTTGTTAAAACGGTTTAAATCGTTTATGTCTGCAGATAATATGGCCATGGCGTAAAACCAGAAGCACCTAAATACCATTACGCATTTAATACGAGGTCCAATCCAGTTTGTCCTCTCAATCGGAATTTCGTGAATTCGCACTGGAACTCTCTAAACGACGCAAATTAAATTATTCCAAACTTCATCGAATTATTCGAGACTAAACTGATTTTGTCCCGTAGTTCTGCCGTATGAATATCCATTTTTGACATTTTGATGCCTGGGTTGGGCTTTATGCATTTCTATCCTAAAATGGGCGCATATCCATAGTCACACAGCATGGCAGGTAATGTATCGCGGTGCGGTCACGTTCTAAATAACCCACTTGTATTATATTTCACAGTCTTTTGTGTCACGAATCGTGACAAAGCTCCTGTGTCTGTATCATCGTTCACATTGTGCAACCCGATGTGCTGAGCCGGGCCGTGTGCCTGTTCACAGGGGCACGATTACCCAACCAGTTTCAGTTGCGCTCGATTTCCTAAGCCTCTCGATGCGCCATAAGGTTTTCACCTAGCCGTTCGGGTTGCTGGATTTATAAAGCCGCATAGTGAAAGTATTTGTCGGTTATGAAACATCCCAGCGCTATGTATCGTACGAGAAGTCATCAACGCACGTCACGTTTTATCAAACATTTCATCCTTTGAAACGTACTCGCAGTATTTCATCGTACGCGCCAGTTGGCAGCAGTGAAATTGGTATTCGTTTGGTTGGGCTTTCAAAGGGGACATCTGATGAGGCAGGCGCACCGGTGCGCATATCCTGTGACATGCCCATCCACATAACATAAATGCATTCACGTTATTTGCGCGCTTTAACTATAGTCACAGACAAATACATAATTGGTAATAACATGTTACTTATAATGATAACTTAACATTATATTTCCATCATTGTTTTATAAGCTGATGAGTTTTCGCCTCACGTTCAGCCGAACGTTGGCGCTTGCACTGAAACCAGATTGATTAATTTCCGTTTACTCTCCGGCAACGAACAAATTTACTCTCGTACCTGCCGTCCCGACATTATGATGAAAAATGATGTGTTTTCTGCCTCGTCGAATGAATTTTGAATTTGATTATGAGTATAAAACAAATTATACTTTAATATTGTCCGCTACGTGAAGGTTTTTAGAAGGGCGTGACCACAGCGGAAGGTCGTTCTAAATTGCGTGTGACATCATGTTCATTTTGTTGGTCCTTAGCCCCGACGTTTTGTAGATATTAGACATGATAAAATATCTGCACATTTTCGAGGATGGAATTCTCCACAAATTAAAATAATTTTAATGATCCCTGATTATGTGATGGACTAAATCAATTTAGTATAATCATTTCCGCTAGATTTTACCTGATATCGTTATAATCACAGCTATTATTCGTTTGCTTATTTCCTTCCACATTTTCGTTACGATGAACATACCTAATTCATGAACCATTCAGATGAAAGGATTTCAAAAACTTTATATAAATTAAAAACTTGCTTAATATTTGTGAACAATTACAATAAATTCCCTGTGACACGTAGTTGTTCAACTCTTTGTGTAAAAATGTTGCTTTACATCTGGCGTGGTGCCAAGAGATTATGCTCATGACGGTAGTTAATTACGACTTCTTATTAGGATTACACGTTTCTTTGACTTCGTCCAAAATGTTGTTTCAAAAATAAAATAAACGTGGGTGGGAAGATTTTTAAACCGTCTCTTAAAATAGCCTGTCAAACTAGTTCAGTAAACTATTTAAATGAGGCAGCATCTTTAGAAAAAAGAATGTTCAACGCTTTTGTTTTGTTCTTGGTTTTTATGTGATTTCCGGTCAGAATAAGATTTACAATTTCTTGTCAGTAGGAAGACAAAATCCGATTTATAATATGAAATGGGTCAATACTCAATAACACCCTCCTTTTTATTGCTGTAATAAAGGCAAGCTTAGTTTATTGGGTAACATTTTGCGTAATACTTTGTGACATCTCAGTACAATTTCAGACAGGATACATAAAAAAATCTTTACGGATTTAAATCATACCTACATCAATATTTACAATGTTTTAACGATTGTAAAAGGTCGAGTACCCTGTATTGTGTTGCTCAGTGACGTACGTGAATATCGATACAAATATCCGGTCATACAACAGGGTGGGACGTTCAAAGTCAGGCAGTCATGCACCGAAAATAATTAGGGCGGTGCAGCGAGGCGCAGGCGTGCCGCACGGTGACGGCGCACCTCTAACAAATGCGCGAGCGCAACGGTCACCCAACTGTATAACAATATGCTGTTTATAAAGTGAAATGACCGTCTGAATGATTTCATTTAACTGTCATAAATTGTGAAACGTTTTAGTTGAAGAGGACAGGCAGATTATTCATGATTTTTCAAGTTAGATGAACTGGTTGATCGAATCGACCTGGTCGAATCGAGAAAAGGTCAAGTTTATTATGTTTGTCTTGTTTGTACAGTTACTCTGTTACCATAACAGCGTACGCAAAAGCTTGTGTAATGATGCAATTTTATGGCAGTGATAAAGAAATTATATTAAACTAATAAGAGGTTTTCTTCCTTATTTGGGTCTTTTTATTCGATGCTGTCTTGACATTATCTTAATAAATGGTTTAGGCAGCAAACATAACACTAAATTCAATTCTTTCAAATGTCGATGCTCCGTCATAGATAAATACTCCTCCCACATAAAAACCTATGGCTCTTTGGTATTTATCTGATATTATGACTGTTCGAGTGCTCACCTCGTGGTAAAGTCTGCCTGATCATCCTACGCGTCACATATCATAGATGGCATCGAACGATTGTTGGCTTTCTAACACCTCATTACTAGTTTGATCTTTGTGCTCGGCTGCTGTTTCTCTCAATTCGCTTTATCTTGTTAATTGGAGAGCAACACTGTCGCTGTCTGCTCCACTTCTGCCCATTGTTCGAGACACGACACTTTCTAAACCAATCTCTACTTCATATCTAGTTTTAATGACGTAGGGCCAGAGCTTTTAAGCCTCTAACGCTTAAGCCGTGTCATACTGTATGTATGCCTTAAGAACAATTTGATTGGCAGACTCGCATTTAGTTTGAAATTTATTTCTCGCTAACTAGTTACTGTGCCAGTAACTCTTACGACGTTTCATCGTCTTGTCTTATATTTTATTTATACTTCAAATAAATAAGCTAAGATTTTATCCCGAGAATTTGTGTTATTGCTTGTTTGCAAATATAGCTGATTTACGCTAATATCACACAGTATACAAAGAAATGCATTTTGCTGTATCAGTCAGAAGCGCGCTCAGCGATATCGCGGACTTTCGACTCTACAACATTGGACTCTTCATTATTAAGGTCAATAATTTGAGCTCTGATTAAATTACCGTGTTTTATGATGCGTTTGTTATCTAGCCATGTCTGGGTGAGTGGGTGTGCACGAAATAACTCTAGTATAATTACGATCTCGACTTAGCTCTAATTCGTGAGTCACGGCCGAGTGAAATGGCACGCGGTCCATGATCGCGCCGCCCGTTCATTCAATTACGCTGCGTGATGTGAATTGAAAATTATTGTAGTCGACTCAAATCTGTCGTCGGTTCATAACAGATTCACGAGCTTTCGCCTTCTATCAAAATATTGATAATCATAGCAACGATTACAACACGATCGAGATCGCTTACTGAGATAAACTCGTACTGAAGCCATTGAAATATCGGCTAGATCTCTAGATGGACTTTGACTAGAGCCGATAGATTATAGCTAGACTTCACATGCATTGTACCGATAAACACACAATCATTATATTGTCACAGACTGCCGACGGGTGTGGGTTGACTGGTAACGGTGCGCCGTCGAAACTGGGACACATCGACGTATGTACGTAATCCTATTATGAGCTCGTTAACGTAATCCCACTTGGACCTCAATTCTACCTCGGCTAAACTGAGTTTTCTATCAATCTTCTCATATGAATAATTTGTAGCTAAACCCGGTTAGAAGCCGTGCACATAGGTTGGATACGCAACCAGATGACAAATTTCGTTGATTCATCAGCAATGACTTATTGATTCACTCAGAATAAAGCTGTGTAATAAATGCGTCGTTGAGACGCCCAACACGTAGCATATGACCAATAAGACAATTGTTATTACCTACTGTCTAACATGTAAAGAGTTCGCGCATTGTTTTGCTGACTCATAAATTATGATAGATGACCGACTAGGCTCCGCCCTTCATACCGCGTCATAAAATAATGACAACAAATTATACCATTATTATAACTTGACGTCTAGGATATATCAGAACGCGGCGTAATGGCGCGATTAATTCTTCAGTGAGTGCTTTCCTAGAAAACACAGTAATATATCAATCACTCTTCAGCGTTTGCGTTTGTAGGCAGCTCCAGGAATGAAATGTTATAATTAAATATTTTACGTTTTCCTCATAACCTAGACCTTTGAGGCAAGCTGGTTCTAACAATAGGTACATTATTCAAATGTTTTTAAGATTGCATCTGAGGTGAGATAAAAAAAAACTCATACACAAATTGTTTCCGAGCAGAATACGTGTCCCCGAAGGCCCAATTCCTTAGGCCCATTGTCGTCGGCGCGATGCTATCATGCGTGGGCGATGTCACGATAAGTTACATTTGTTAGATCTCAAGTCTGTTTTCATTACTCGTTTACTCCGTGACCTTTATGAGCTAGGGTTGTTTGTGCGTGTAATGAAGATCGTGCACGTCGCCAGCTCATATTCGAGACTGGGCGTGTCCTGCTACTAACTGGATTGTTGTTGATTTTTGACGAGATACGACTCCCTGCGGAAATATTATGCGGGCGACCTGACCGCTCTGACATTTAAAGAAAGGAATTTTTCTGTGTCGAGGTAATTCTCTTTATTAGCTCGTAATTGGTCTTGTTTCGCTAAAGTAATAGCCTATTATGGTCCCATACTGTCTATAGTTATAAGAATAATGATAGTAAATTGGCTTGTTTAGTAAAAAGCTGAACTTATTATTATCTCATTACAAATAATTGTTCTACTGAAATTGAAGTATTTTTTATTGAGCTTGTGGCAACAGATGATTAAAACTTGACTTGAAAATGTAATTTATTTAAAGTCGCAGGGCGCTGCTAATATAGTCAAGAAGACTTGAACCAAAATAAATGTAACCTCGATTCTGTACAAGCGCACGACAACTCTCCATAATATGTTGCGTTGCGCTTGCGACTGAGGCGAAGGGCGTCATCCTCATCTCGGAATATATTATTGTTTACCATGGGTACTTATAAAGACTAATTTATTCATTCCAATTTGTTGCATAACCGGTATTTTTGGGCTTAATATACCGCCTGATATTATATAACGGACACCTGCGGACTTCGAAGGGCAGTGTAGGTGTACCTGTTACAAAATTTCATTCTGATACCTGTGAGGTGATAGGGGTCAGTCCTTTGAATGATATACACCTTTTTTTTCTCGTTGCCGAACTCCCGGTCGAACCGTTGTAATTATTTTTTTTATTTTAATTCGATCCCTTAGAGTAGGATCGACGTACACAGTATTGTTTGTAAAAATAAAATAGCCGTTGCTGCGTTTTACAACAAAGTCACAGAAACTTATTACAACCCTTAAATACGTGACGTCACATTCTGGATTTAAAGTACATTTCGGTTTCTGTAGCGCTTCCTTTATCTCCCGATGCCTTTTCATCGGGTTCAATAAGAGAAAATGTCGTCTTCTAAAGACATAGTTCGGCTTTCCTGGAAGGAGTGTAAAAAATTCGGAATATTCTCGTTCATAAAATTTAATTCGATTTTTTGTGGCTGGGTTGCGACCGGTTTGATATCTGGCAAAGGTATTTCAAAGTTGTGTATGCTAAAACTTTGATCCTTTTTCCGCATGAGGTATGTCGATGTCGCATCGATTACTCTTTTCATCAGTTATTGGCATATCAGAATAACATGTTAGGTTCATCTTTTATATCTACAGGAAATGTCGTCACTATTCAATCAAATGTAATAATAACACTTGCATGTTTATCACCTTCGTTAATTTTATTAAGGCTCCTGTGTCGCCTTACTTATTTCTACATTTCTTTTACTCTCATACGTATCACATTGGAAAGCACGTAGTAACCACAAAATCTCCATAATCCAAAACATTTAAAACGTACACTCGACGCCATTTACGGTCGACCACTTTTCGCCCTTATTACCAAGAACATAAGGGTGAAAAGTGGTCGACCGTAAATGGCGTCGAGTGTACATCTTATAAATATTTAAACGTAACATGCATGGCCCATCCAGGAACATTAGATCTGTGGGAAACCGCGTTTCAAAGTCCTATTGAAATTGTTTAATGACCCGCGTAACTTGAATGCGGGACTGCTAAGTAATGAGGGGAGGTAAAATGCTCCCAACTGACTCACTTGAAGACTTTCGATTCGATGTTCCACTTTCAGAACGTGCGCGTCGGTAACACAAGCATCGTAGGCAGTAAGGGACTATGCAAGTTGCTTGATAGTTAAACAATTATAAAGGACACGTAATCCTACTTCCTACTAATATTATAAACGTGAAAGTTTGTGAGGATGTAAAGACGTATGGATGTGTGTTACGCTTTCACGCAAAAACTACTGAACGGATTTTGATGAAACTTTACAGTAATATAGCTTATACATCAGAATAACACATAAGCTACTTTTTATCCAAAAAACGCGGGCGAAGCCGCGGGCGGAAGCTAGTCTATCATAATAATTATAGGTAGATACATGTAAGACAATTGGCTATTATTGAAGTAAAAGTTTGTGTATTACTGTGAATATAACGATCCAAGTAGCTATAACCCGCGCCAACAAAGAAGCGAATCTAAAAAGGCGGCACTACTCAATCCCTCTCACTCGCACGTTATTGCTGTCTTTACTCACGCGAGTAAGAGGGAATGATTAGTGCCGCCATTTTAGATTCGCTTCTTTATTGGCGCGGGTTATCCCACTAATATTATAAATGCGAAAGTTTGTGTGTGTGTGTGTATGTTTGTTACTTCTTCACGCTGAAACGGCTGGACGGATTTGTATGAAATTTGGCAAAGAGGTAGCCTGGGACCTGGAATAACACATAGGCTAGTTTTTATCCCGGAAAACGCGGATGAAGCCGCGGGCGGAAGCTAGTAACTTATAGGTTTTTCATAAACATTGTTAATTATTTATTAATATGACATTTACAAGTGACTTAACGTCACCCAGATCAATCACATGTGTGGATCCTGGTGCATTAAAACATCATCACTATATTTATTAGCAGTCGTAAACGTCAAGTCATTGTGAATTAATTGCAGCTTTACGCCTGTTACAATTAACCGCAAAATCGCGACTATGCCGGAACAAAATGTAAAATTATTGGTTTATTGCTGTTTTATTAATCATTTAATATCCTACAATGACACAAACAATGACGCTCTTACAAAGTAAGTCAAATCGTTTTTATTTCTAGCATAAATAGACGGTGATAATAAGCAATAATGTCTTAACCAACATTATGAAAAAAAATTTGTCTTTTTATCTAGGTACCTAATTGCATTTATCAACAGTTGACGATAATTAAAAATCGATTAACTCCATCTTTATCGTTCAATAAGGTCATCGTGCTATAAATAGTACGGTAAACGAGTAGCGATTGTACGCTGTCACTATTATAATTTGAAGTCTTGCCCAAAATAATGATACCGAATATCTAAGATAAGAAAATAACGTAATATAAAATAAAAAAAATATTATTTTTTCATGTAGACGAACGACTTATTTGCAAAACGATGCATAATTGGAAGCAGAGCAGCTTCTTTAACAAGCTGTCCAAGCTGTCAAGCTGTTCGTTTTACTTTTATGATGCATTAACCCTGGATATGTCGTGAACGGCTTGAAACTCCTTCTTTCAAATTCCGTGTAGATTAACCAATCTAAATATTTTACAGTTAGTTCAAATTATTATGATTGTGACTACCAAAAATATAAGAACCAAGTTGCGGTAGAGTAATTTTCCAAAGGCACGGACAACAAGCAACTACTAAATTATAAATCACTTGCGAACCCCAGGGAACCCACTTCACATGAATGTTCTATGTTTACTGTGTACACTTTATGTAACTAAGAAACTACTAACTAATCTCTGATAGACTGTTAGTAATGTCGGTTTTGAATTAATCGGATTAAATGTATTTACTCGGAGCCTTTACAAACAAGCTCGTCCCTATTAAATGAAGTATGATGAAGGAAGCTATTAACCTGTCACTAACGCTATAGCCTGACACGCGGCTGTACTCAGAAGTCGCCAGATCAAATTACAAGTAATCTATTCTATACAAGATTCCATTGTGTTTTATTCTAATAGTTCCATTGAAACCGATTGAACGCACATTTAACTTGGATAATTAATATTATTATCGATTATCACAAGATAATCTGTCATAGATTTATTACTCATGGGAGATCCGTTACAATGAATCTTGAATTACTTGAATAGGATGTAAATGCACATTGTATTTAGTGATATTAATGATCGTTCATTTAAATATTTAATTTAATATTTTCGAATTACAAAGCTCTAAGGTAACTTCGAAATTCTATAAAAAAACGACATCCATAAAGCGAGACAAAAGCTCTGTCTAGTAAATAGATTCCCCTCTTCAATACGTGATATCCTTGGCCGCATTGTGCCCGTCCCTTGCCCTAGAAATTTACCACAGCCTAAAGGCATTCTGTGTTGCATGTTACCGTTGACACCAGAATATACACGCGTGTTATGTAGTTTATAAACCTTAACAACGAGCGAAAAAAAACCACGTCATGTTCGTAATAAAAATGTACTTTATTCACAGCTGTATCAAAACTTAACCGACTAGGAATCTATTTTTAGGACTAATCACTGTTTTCCGAGTCATTTTGTACTTTTATCACTGTGCCGCTTTGTATGTCATATATTGCTCTGTTCAGAGGGTCCGTTTCATCGTCTATTATAGTAAACTTTTCAAAACAATGAGGTTCGTAATAATTCTGATCAGCTTTGAATATTACCTCACAAATAGCTTGTTGCACGGCGTTTTTGGTTGCGTCTGAGTATTTCTTCATTTTGTTTCCGATGAATGACGTAAACGATTTGATCTCCTCGTCTCTTTCTGCAGCCGATTGGCTGGGACCGGGTGTCGGGTGCGATAGTGGTGTAACATCATCGTCTTGTACTAAGTCCACTACTTTCTGGCCTACTTCTTTCTTGACGGACAGTGACAGTCGACATCTTTTCATTGGTACAGGTGTGCCCATATGGTGTCTCAACAGAATAGAATCATCTTCTTCGTCGTCTTCTATGCCCTGGAATTATGTCCAATTCTAAGTTCAATACAAAATGTGTGCTGACTTTGAGCCTAATGTAAAATGCAGTTGGTATGCAACAGAACTAAGAGTCGTAGCGTAATGTTAAATAGCCTATACCTAGACCTCAGATCATAGAAACAGGGGGGGAGATGTGCCAAGGCGCTATCGAGCTTGATGCCTGATTTTGAGCAAATTGCTCATACTAAAAACGTACGCACTGGCGACGAACCGAACACGATCGATGGTATAAATACAGTGTTTTAGTTTAGTGCTAGTGTTGAGTGACGATTAACAGTGTTAGATTGAGGGTGTGCGGAATGTTTAATGCGTGGAGATCTTTTTATTCACGAAGAGCGCTTAATTATGCGCGTAATTGTGTCGAAAAATGTACTAAAAGTGGCATCAGTTGTTCCCGTACTAATTTGCTATGATGACATATCTCCCTGTTTGTATGATCTGACCTACCTCATGAATCTGGCTATCATATACAAACATATTTTTTCAAATCCGACTGATAGTTCCAGAGATTAGCGCGTTCAAACAAACAAACATTTTAGCTTTATAATATTATTAGTGTGGATATACATTTACAATTTTATTAGTAGAGAGCAAAAATAAAAAGGTGTTTATAAAAGTGTATCTTACATTGATTAATTGTCGTTTTCTTTCATTTTCTTTATCCATCAAGAAGGCCATATCTTTAAATGCGAACCATGTGCTCTTGTAAGCTTGAGATGGATCTGTAAATAAAACAAATATAGGTAATCAACACCATAATACATGAGATAAACAGAATAATATCACTATAAATTACACGTGGGCAGTAAATACCTGCTGTTTCCTTTAAACTGTGCACAATTTTGGCTTTTTCTCTTCTAAAAGATGACATTAATATAATCATTTTGTGTTTACATTTATCCGGAGCAATATTTACTTTGTTGCTTATATCTTGCCAAGCTTTAGGTTTCATATTCTTTTTGAAAAATAACGGATCCTTCTGGTCCCACAAAACAGGTCTGGTTCTAAATTCTCGTATCAGTTGTATACATTTTTCTTCAGTCCATTCGTCGGTCACAGCCGTAGCCATATTTTTAAACTTGCAACAAAACACGCGTCGATTCAGGTTCGTGCGAACGCTACACTGGATACAAAATGGCGGCCGCCGACCGAACACGCGGGCGTACCATGTGACGTCGCTTAGACGCGTTGCAGTAACCAGTATGTCTCCGATAAAACAGCGATCTCTTTCGCACAATGCGTGACAGTGCTATAGTGTGAGTGTATCAGATATGATTATCGCTGTTGCGCGGTTTAATCACTTGTTTACTAGGGGCGGTCAACGTACTGTTACTGTAGCCGGTTTGTATTAGTGTGTGTACGGACGAATGTGTTGGATTGAACGAGGGTCGTGTAAAGTCTTGTTCGCTGAACGACTCGATAATTCGGTATTTGCGTGACGCGCATTGACATACTATAACGCTTGATATTAAATGATAATAAAAACAATTTAGTAAGTACATTATTTGAATACACACTTACATACCTATCTATGTTTAGGATTTTAGATGTTTGATTACATTACAAACAATAAACACAAAAATAAAATAAAATTACCTACCAAGCAACCAGAATGTAACTTTCCGCATCTGTGACTGTGTTTGAACAGGATTTATCCAACGCGTATCAACCTCAGACTCCGCAACTTCCTGTTTACGCTACAACCAGATTTAGTTGATCCTAACCGCTTACAATACAAATGATAAATTCCAAGACCCGTAAGGAAGTCATTGTTGGAATAAGAGCATTGCATGTTGTCAGTACTCAGTTGTAATTCAGCAACATGCTCATTGCGTAGGTGGGATAGCTAGTCGAGTGAGGTCAGTACTTTACAGCTCATAAAAATGTCACTTTCAATGCGCAGTCTAGGTCAGATGTGGAACAAATTCAAGAAAAGCCTTCTAAACGTCATTCATATCATAATTATGCAATTCACCTGTCCGTTATTAGGATATCTCTAGATGCCGATACGCGAATGTAACGTCCGGATGATCGATTGTTAGATAGCAGTTTAGATAAAGACATGAGAATACACGTTGTCTCATGCAGCAGCGGCAGTGCCGGTTGTCTGTCATTTGTACCGCGATGCATGCGATTCATGTTATCGGTAAAGTTCAGCTCGCTGTGTGAATGCTAAGAGGGTAGATTAGTCATGCGATGCACTCCTATGTTGTCGTTCACACGCGTCGAACACAGATGTACGAAAGATAATAGCTCACAATAAACGTACCGGCTTTATATAAGTTTTCCTTGGAAGGATATATCTGTCGTTGACGTTGTTGTCTATCTAGCAGTTGTTATGTCTCCGCAACCTCTTATATTATGTGAACCCATGAGAACGCTTGCTACATTGTGTTCTATGCATCCTACTAGCAGCGCAACAAGATACAGACGTGAGTTATGTCTGACTTATTTGTTCTGTAAAATGACCATAATAATAGGTCTTTACCTATGAAATTGCCGTTTTGTATGAAAAAATTTAAACGAATTTTTTTCATGTATTTTCTATTTGTATTAATCGAAGTAATCACCCATGCAATCAATGCATCTTTGCCAACGCAGTGGCAGTTTATTGATGCCCTTCTTAAAGAAATCAGCTGGACGGGAGGCAACAAATTCTTCAAAGGGATTTTGTACTGCCTCTCGGGTATTGAATTTTTTTCCCGCCAAGAAGTTATCCAAATTCTGGAAAAAGTTAGTAGTCTGTAGGCGCAAGGTCTGGTGAGTAGGGCGGATGACGGAGAGCTTCCAACCCCAGTTCTTGCAACTTGGAGACCGTCTGCTGTGCAGTATGAGGTCGCGCGTTGTCGTGCAGGAGCAGTGGAGACGAGCGATTGACCAATGCTGGTTGGAGATGTGCCAGCTTCTTCATCATTGTGTTCAGTTCTTCACAGTACACATCTGCAGTAATGCTCACCCCGTTTGGTAAGAAGCTGTGATGAATCACACCGGCGCTAGACCACCAAACAGTGACCATCACTTTTCTAGGGGTAAGTTTTCGTTTAGGGCATTGTTTAGGTGCTGAACCAGGATCCAACCAACTTGCTGAGCGCTTGCGGTTATCAAACAGAATCCATTTCTCATCGCAGGTAACAATGCGGTTCAAAATTCCTTCATTTGTGTGTCTGTTGAGCAGTGCAAGGCATGTCTCGACGCGTACTTCGCGCTGGCGATCATTGAGTTCGTGGGGCACCCATTTGTCAAGCTTTTTTACCTTGCCAATTTGACGCAAATGGACCAATATTGTTTTGACGCTAACGTCGAAAGCTGCTGCTAATTCAGCCGTAGATTGTGTATCATCAGCTTCCACAATCACCTTTAATTCGTCATTGTCAACCAAAGTGTTCGGACGACCGCGAGGTTCATTTTTCAGGTCGAAATTTCCAGAACGGTAGCGAGCAAACCAATAACAGGTGGTGCGTTGGTTTGTAGTGTTAGCTCCGTAAACGTCGTTGATGTTGCGTGCCGCTTGTGCGTTGCTGCTACGACGGTACTCGTATTCCATAATTACTCGAATTTTTAACGTATCCATGATGACGAAAAAGATTGAAATGCGATGAAAATGTAACACTAATCAATAAACAAATGACTACATTTGGAAAAAAAAAACCATGTTTTTAAAATAAAATTAATTTGAAATTGGAATTCTTAGCCAAACAAAAATTATTTTGATTTGAAATGGCCAGTACTGCAGAACGGCAATTTCATAGGTAAAGACCTAGATTTTAACCAACCGCATTAATTAAATATTGATTTCTGGCTATCTAAATAGATATTTAGGATTATCTTCCTGTTGCATCATATGAATTGGCATGTCAGTCGCTCTCACCACAAGCAACCTGCACCTAAGTTATACGTACCTACCAACATACCTACCTATATACCTAATAGTCGTCAACGGTCAAGGCCTGCGCAAGGTGTGCAAGGCTTGGAACTAGCAATTTATAACTCATCTCTAACATTAGAATACGAATAGTTTTGGGTCAATAATGAATTTAAAAATTACAAACTAACTCAGTGTAAAATACGTACTTGTGAAAATAATATAATGTGAAAGCACTTGTAATACAAAACTTGTAACTTTTAATAAACAGGCCCAGGATTATAAGACAGAATCCTATAATAAAAAAAAAAAACAAATATCTATGGTAATGGCCACTTCTGATCGATCTACTAATGAAATAACGAACGGATAGACACATTTCTTTAATCTTTTTACCTCCGCCCGCGCCATAGCCGGCAATTAATTACAAAAAAAATCTCAAGTGTCCACTTCGAGATAAGTGAAACATTATAATACCGTTAATACAATTCCATTTAACGCAATGCGTGCATTCAACATTTTCTTGGTCCAAGATAATGTCGCCCAGTTCAATTAGCACGATTAACCTGTCACAGTAATGTTTTACTTCTATCAATTACTCATGCAAATGGTTCCGTTCCATGAATATTCATTCTGCTAGCTCACGAAGTTATTCTTTTTAAATTACCACCGTTACTCACTCAATTTTCTATAACATAATACCTACAAAGGCCGTCCAATTCAATTATTTTTTGCTCACATACCTCACATTATTTCGAGACACGCTTAGTACAAAAAAAAAACATCGATTCGATCGATTTCTACTGCCAACTATGGAGTTTGACATTGAAATCCTAGGGAAAAGATTATTATAGATTGATTTGGACATCTATGTCCCATAAAGCATGCAGATAGAAACAATAAACAATATATTTCGAATTCACAACCGTGTAGGTCTGTTCTTTAGATGATAAATGCAGTACTTCTACCTATCAGTATGAGCAAAGCGTATCACACACAAATTGACTTGCGAAGGCCGCCACTCCAACGTTCGAAAAGCAATAAAGCAATGTTTCAACTATTGTCCCATTCAAATCCGGGTTTATTGAAATATTCGCGTGTGTGAAGTGATGAAAGTTAATGGTCACCATTATTCTTGTCGGTAGACGCTGTGACGTTGATTTAAGCCGAACTCTTCCGAAAGCGGACGTTGGCGCTGTTGAGTGTTGACCAAGTTATTGTTATGTCTGAACCGCTACCATGAGTTATTGTTTTGTTTGCTTTTGGCATACATGTTGGCTGGGATTGTTAAAAACGAAATAAATTAAAAAAGCAGGTTTAATTTTCTACTTATGCAATTTGTGCAATGTTGAAAAGTATTTTCGCATGAGATTTTTCACCCTTTTCTGTATTTAGTTATGTGATCTGCTTCTGGTGTGTAATTTTTTTTACTTATTCATATTCTTCTTAATTGATGCAATGATTTACCAATTAATGTATTTTTGTGTTTTTTTTAACGAAACCTAAATTATTTCATTTACAGATAAATGATAGAATCGTATCTAGGTTATACATATTAATATCCTTAGTAGTGGTCGCAGCATCGTGACTTGACACACTAAACCAATAACACCCTTACCACAAAAAAGATAGACACGCGTTAAACGCGAATGCTACCAAAAATAATACACACTTGTTTTAGACAAGTTAGTGCTAAAACAATTGCCTATTATTTTTGGTAGCATTCGTGTTGAACGTGTGTTGAACAGATGTTGATCGTTTTGTGGTACGGTCGTGCGAGTTTTATATTGCATAAATCAATCGAAGCGTGAGTTGCTTGCTTATATAGGTATATCTGGTTCATATAAAATATTTGTATCACCATAATGACCTATCATATAAAAGTTCCCACGCTGCGTCTAACATTCAATGTAGGGCTGTAACTTTGTATACCCAACGTGTTAAAACGTTTATTTCCTTTCAGCTTCTACAATCTCCTACCCATTCATAATTCCGACGTATCTGATTATACATTTAACATTTTTATTACATAATCCCTATTTTGTTGCAGGTAAGCCCAAGAGACGCGAGCTTTCGGTAAGCCAAACCTCGTACAAATACAAAACTATCATTTACTACAAAAAGAGGCGCCACGTTATAGATTATTATAGTTCGACCCTTTTTTGCCTTATTTATGTGTTGTGTAGATACCTGCGTTGGACATTCGGAGAATATTTATTTTTAAAAGGAACGACTTCATTTCATTGTATGAAACTACCTCTGTATCAGTTCTCCGTATTTTAAACTGGTTGTTTATCTTACGTGAAATTTTTCATTTGCATACAAAAAGTGACATTCAACTCGAACGGAATGCTATTCGAAAGTGATTGTATTTTTATTATTACTGTCGTTTATTTCTCCTAAGACAAGTCTTAGTGTGCCTGCTCGTAATTACGTTTTTGTCATCGCATACAAATGGCACCTGTGTGTCGCATACGTAATACTCAACGAAGTTATCAGTAATCTGGCTTGTAGGGGAAAGTCGGTTAAGTTGGACCATTTTTTTTCAAACACATATTTGACATACTTTTTTCAGGTTAGGACAAATTATTTATTGATGAAATGAAACAACAGTTTATAGACTGTCTTTTTATTAAGTATCAGTTATGATAACTATCATAGATATCTCAAAAATCAACAATATGTGAAATCGGAGCTTTGTTCCAATTTATCCAACCGGTATTGTAAATTGAACCACGGGGTTGCTAAATTGGACTTCAATTGAATCTGTAGTAAAAACAAAAGATAAAATATATTTATGAAGTACAGACTATCAAATAATTTTGATATTATTTTATGAGAAAAACTATGAAAAATCAGTCAAGTTGCATTGAATCGACTCATTCAAGAAAGACAATCATCACAAATATTAAAATTCTAGTCATAGCAACCCACTCAACTCTAGGTCCTAGTTTATCATAGTAATTTAGTTTACACTTTAAACATTCATTTTCTTCATCTTCTGACTCACAGACTCACTTCCTTTTTTTTATCTCTATAGACTCTCCTTTATCGAAATATTTCTTCAAAATAGCTTTCCGAATTTTATGCAATCTTGCACATTCATTTAAATGATTTTTTTCACTTCTGTTGTCGTGTATTGTATTTTTTAATATTCTGGGATGCATTTAAAATACTTTTTTTCTGTCATCTATAGGTAAAAAGCATAAGTGAGGTAAATTGAACCGGTTCATTTTATCCAACCATTTGCGGTCCATTTTGTCCAACAGTATAAAATTTCAGAAAAATAATTCTAACAAAAACATAACTTAGCAAAACCGCCAATCGTTCAATTTTAGTTAATTGTTGATAAATTTCAACTATAGACTATGTAATGAAAACACTTTATGCTTACCTTTATTTTAACTACACCCTTAGCACAAATCGCTCAAAATTATATCAACAATTCCATAATTAAAGTTTGGTAAACAAAACTCTGTCACTCAACTTGTCAAGAGAAACAATATGGCCGATATGCAATGAAGTAAGTTGCTTATCGTACGGTGTTGCCAAATATAAAATCAAAAAACTACTTTTCGAGATATGAGGGTGGTCCAATTTAACGAGTGGTCCAATATACCATACTTTCCCCTAATATTGAACCGGCTTCTATTATTACTTATTTAATATTATACAGGGTAAAATTAAAACCAGTGCGGATATTTTAGGAGGTGAAAGTACTCATGAATATGATCAACTTTTATTATGGGACCGACACTGAAACATGAAAAAAAAAAACAGCTGTTCCCTACAAAAATGCACTACAACACGATCAAAATGTATGGAACTGGTTTTAATTTTACCCTGTATACTGTTAATAAACTCAGAAGGAGTTATTTCCCAACGTCTGCGGCTTGAAGCACGCTTTCTAACTCTTGGCGCCAAACAGTCGATTTACTATTAACTTTCCAACAAATTGTGCTGTTTGATCGTTTCAACTGAGTTTTGAATCGATTTTCTGAAGTAGCATTACTTACCTACCGCGTTTTAAGTTTTCCTGGAGAACTACTTCCTGCATGTGCTGCTGCTATGTGCATGCATTAGTATTTGCATTTACTGTTTTTAGTTCACTGCCGATATGAGCGCCTAACATGCACGCCGCGACAAAATTTTGTCGACGCTTTTATCGTGCATTTGTCTCGTATTCGCACGAGTAAGAGCGAGACAAAACAGTCGACAAAATTTGTCGCGGCGCGCATGGTAGCCCTAATGGTCCCCGTCCTTTCTTCTGTACTGTTTGACTTACTGCATATTTATTAGATGCTTTGCGAATTTTGTGTTGCTTGTTTTATTGGGTTATTTCCAACGGACCACGTGGTCGGTGCAACTCGTCAACCGACCACGTGGTCCGTTGAGAATAACCCGTTTTATTTAGCGATTTTTTATGGTGTATTCTTATTTCTAGATATTATGTAGGCACTGGTGTTGCTTTGCGCATTGCTTCCTCGTTGACATTAAATGCTAAGTATCTGATTAAATCGTTTTTCAGATCTTCCTGATAAACGAAATCTCTTACTGCAAAAACTAAACTACCAAACGATCATGACGCTGTAAAAAATAATGGAGGAAAATACATTAAATGGTGACCCTACGTTTGACTCGTAATATGGGTAATACGTGACTGCAATAAGGAAGGCGAATAAAATTACTGTTTCGTCCAAATACGGTGGCAATCTGCACTAAAATCGACTAGTCAAATGAAGCGTCCATATTCAATGCAGTTCCGTTTGTTGACGGCCTTGAGTAAACTATATCCGCAGTGATCCGTTTGTACTTAAAACAGCGTACATACGAGCCCAGATTTTTTACTATCAGTCATCATGCTCATTAAAACGCTACGTCTAACGATAAACATCATTCGATGTATTGAATGTATCCTTATCCGAGATCTACAGCGATCGCCGCACGCACGAGTGGTTTCAAATCCTTTCGATCCTTCACGCGGAATCCGCTTTTTATCTATCCTTTGATCACTCGCTATTCAAAGGTAGGCTACCATTTGCTTTATTTCGTGTCTCAGTTTAATTTATCCCTACTGCGATAACTCAATTGTGTAAGTCAAGGACTGTTACAAAAAAGTAACTATTATAAACTTATATAATAGTTACTTTTTTAAGAGAGTCCTTAACGTACCAAATCGCGTATGCATCTCGCTGTGAAAGAGGTCAGAGGATGAAAAAACTTGCTCGAAAAATTGGGCTTTCTCTTGTAGCACCGTGGGAGGTGAAAGTCCGACGGCTTGCCCTTGAGTCCCTAATGTAAGTTAGAAACTCTGTGCGGGAACAGTATCTAGTTTTTGTGGCACTTTTTTCCCCGTGTTAATCGAAAGAATAGATTCCATTTTAGGATTTTTTAGGGAAAGAATTAAGCCGCACAATGGACAGTGACCAAAGGATAATAAAAAAAACATTAGTTGCCTTCCGTGTATAGCTTGCACCAAGGCCTTACCATACATACACTTTCATGGTCGAGGGATCCAAAAACGGACAGAAAGAATAATTACCATCACTATTATGTTAATCAATTCTTTTAACGACGCCGCATGGGGCCGAAGTTGGACCTGCACTCGAAATTTGAGACAACCCATTTAATAGTTATTTCACAACTGGTTTTAAACCATAGATAAATGATGCCAGCTGTCGCATTTGATGGTTACAAACGTTATCAAACATGAAAAGAACAGTATAGTGGCTTGTTCCGTTGTCACGTGACATTGTGATAGCTCGATTTTGGTATAAATCACTTTAAAACAGGACGAGTCCGTATACCTATTTAATGGGGTCGATTTTAGAAAATCAAATAAATGGTAATATCTACCGTTATTGTTGTTTACTGTTACAAAAAGCTTTAGTGCCGGCCAACGATACGGTCCGTAAAGTCGGACTAAATGCAGTAATGCGGGTACTAACAATACTACTGTGTTGTTAAGTGTTTATCAGTTTCTGCCAGGTAACCCCTAAATGTAAGTCTTACAAACTACTATGCATTACCGGCTATCTGATGACTTCTTTGTCAAAATTGAAAGAAGGTGTTGGATAAGATTCAGTACACGATTAGATAATGTGATACGATATGACAGACACACTCTTGTAAATGTGACGAGGGCACATAAGTCTTCCCTCGGAACCAGGGGCTGGTATAATTTGACACCATTCCACGACTTTAGTGGGGTATTTATAAAAGAGACGCGACATCGGCTGTTACCTGAGGGTAAATGACCACCTGACCCATATCCGCGTCCCGACTTTCACCGGCGGCCATTCACCCGGGAACCAACGCGTAAACATACGTTCCAATTTCCAAAATGGACTCGCACGGAACGAACGTAGTCCACATTAATTGGGGCGCATTCCAATTAAGACCTCGTTACGTACGCCTCTTACGCAATTAGCATCGTCCGGCTAAACCATTATGTGAACAGGCGCGTCCAATTTTGAAATGAGAACACCTTTTTATTTGTTACTAGTTGTTGTCGTTCCTTTTTTGTCTACTCTTACATGTCCTGTCAAAATGACGTGTCCGGAGAATTGCCTAAATGCTAAAGGTTGAACTCTCCTTCACCCTCGCATTTCCCCATTTAGTTACACCCCGGTTACGCCTTGTTTTAAGGAAAAGGGTCAAACGCTTGCTAATGAGCCCGCCAAGTTCTGGTTTTATATGATGCTATTGTTAGACCCCAGCAACCCTTAGGGAAACCAGATATTTCGTAATATAAACCGGCTTTTGCGAAACGCATGAAAGTGACAGGTTAGCATATAAAGGGTGGGCCAATTAAAAGTTTTTAAAACTGCAATAAAATTAACAAAAAATCTTTTTTATTCATACTTATATGATGGCTTTATTAGATGAGCAAACATTCCCATTTTTTATGGAATACGATTTCATTTATGTGGTCCACCTCGACTGACTTGGTAGTAGCGCTCTCAACCCAATTTTGCAAGACTTTGTTGATGGTTTCGGGCTCTATCTGACGAATGACTCAGCCAATATGCAACTTAAGGGCCTAAATCGTTTGTATATTGTCTGCATAACATCGATCTTTCACGTTATCCCACAAAAAAAAGTCTAATGGCGACAAATTGCAGCTTCGAGGCGGTCAGGTGACATCGCCAAGCCGGTTGATTACACGATTACCGAACTTAGTGCGCAAAATATTGATTATTTCATAAGCTGTATGACATTTCGCGCCATCCTGCTGAAACCAAAAGTCGTCCAAGTCCATGTCCTCAATTTCTTGCCACAAAAAAATCGCCTATCGTGCAGAATTCTCCTCAGGCTAGTGCGACTAATGTCGAGTTGTTGTGATCGATAGCGAGTTGCTGTGCTGGGATTTGAGTTGCACACTTTCGGCTACAGCAGCGACATTTTTGGCTGTGCGCACCATACCAGCACGGGGAACGTGAGTATTGTCCACTAACATGCCCGTCTCACGAACTTTTTGCACAAAGCGCACAGCAGAGTGCCTTATTTTAGCCATCAATTATTTTTAAAATTCGCATGTTCGGCTACTCATCAGTTATTTTTGCAATAAGTTTTCAGTATTTCCACCACACAAAAACCACTGGATGGCCCACCCTTTACAATATAAACAGGTTAATGGAACGGTTGTACCTATTTTGAACGATACAAATATTCACAACGATGCAACATCAATATTCTATGACAAATCGGTTACAATTCACGTTATTGCATGCCCCGAGACTATTGTCAAAAGCGATTTCCCACAAGTATCGAAACTATTGCAAAACAATCGAGTTTTTGTAGTCAATAGCGAACGGGATATTGATGCTAGCTCACATAAAATAGAAACCGAAATGGGAACTGATATATCCGATAGTATACACAAGAAATTCTGTTACACGATGAACTATTAAGATTATTTATTAAAGTCATCTGTTTAGCATTCATGTGGTCCAAAACAGACGTATGTTATTGTTTTCCGTATACAAAGAGATCCTTTTGATGCCGGTGCCAGCACAATGATCTGTATTTAACCAATTCATACCACTATTGTCCTTGTGCCACGGCTGTACACAAAAGACCTGTTTGCATAATGTACTTATCTTGCACCATCTAATTAAGATCAAAATGTACGTGTATTTCTAACACACGGACGGACTGCAAATTATGTATTGCACCACAAGAACGTATTACTGGAAAATAGCATGTGGCTGCATTCTCAACTGCAAGGATCGATAAGCAGAATGAAATGGTTGGTGGTTGTAGTTCGTAGAAAGAAATATGTTAGAGTGACTAACACACGCCGAGCTAAAACGAAAAATGATTGTGTTTGTTCTTTAAAAAAACTGCGGTTGAGTAAAATAGAAGAAGAGATTTGCGCGATGTAGTGAAATATGTATTTTAAGAAACCTCTGACAATATAGTCAACAATGACAAAATATTAATCAAAACAAGTAATGCTGGTTCAGTTAGGTGTAGGCGGCCTAAATCAAATAGAGTAGGTACCTGCTGTAAATCAAACAGTCTTAACAAAAGAAAGCATTTAAATAAAAAAAATATATTCTTACAATATGGAGAAGTGGAAAGTCTAAGAGGCAACAGCAATTTACGTAGTAATTGAAAGTCGATTTCAATTCAGGTGCAACGAAAGCGTTTACTGCGCGTAACACGACTTAGATAATATAATAGCTTAACTTTCTAAACCGTTTCTTATTTACACTGAAAATTTAGTTTAATTTATAATAAAATTAGATATCCAAATACCCTTAATTGATTTTATTTATAAGCACAACCATGAAATTGTTTGTTTGTGGTTTGTTGGTTGGAACTTGGAAGTCTTTTCTTCAATTAAATTCAGTTCGAAGTACTGAGTTGTGATCTCGACATTTTTTAACTGCATCTCGGTAATCTTAGCTGGAACTCTGGATGCAATTATACCTTTGAGAACCTCTCATTGCGCGCCCTTCCTCATAACATGGTCCTCTTTGTATAATGGTGCTCAAAATAGCTACTGTAGTGCATTGAAAAACTTGAACCTTTGGAGGTGAACCGGGTCCGTATTCAGAACTGAAGGGACAAGTGGGCCTTGAAGCAGCGCCGCTCCGGCCGACCGCAGCCGACATGCAGTAAAAATAAATAGGTACACAAAAAGCCTTCGAACTAAACAAGGTTACATACGGATAGGGGGCATGATTCAGACACGCCGTGATTCGACGTTCACTCGAATGCATCGCGATTATCTGTAATATGCACGCCATGTGCTTTTCTGTTTGTACGGTGTGTACTCGTGATTTAAGAAAAATGCTCATTTTAATTAGGTACGTTAAAATAAGGTTCGTTTTATAACGTAATTGCTACGATACACAAGATGTTCGCTCGGAGTACACAAGACAAAGGATTCAAATTATTTTTATTTGCCCCCGTTACTGTTCAATCTGTTCTTCGTTGTGTTACTCGCTTATTTTTACCGTTGATTGCTCAATGGTCCCATTCATTGTAAAACCTTATTGTCTACTCTGAGCTTATACCTTTGTCGAACTCGTTGTTTTTGTGTAATTTCAAATGATACTTATCTCGGCCATCACGAGCATGTACTGTTATATCAACTAGTAACAAGTCAACAATTCGGTTGCAATATTTATTTCCTGCGCGCGCATTAAGAACATCTCCAAAAATTCAATCCGCAGTTATCTAAATTGGATACTAGTCTTATTTTACTCTTGTTATAAGAAAGGTCGTGACTCAGCTCAACAATTTCAGCATTACACGCTTACTTTTTGAAATTTTCGTTGAAGATGCATTTCGTTGTCCGGTTCCCATTCGTGTTTTTCGAATACCATATCGATTGCTAACTGTGGTAACTTTTCTTCGATATTTGTTGACGTATGTGTTGAATAATCAGTTTTGCAAAGTTCGGTCGCATTGTTGGTGCGACGCGCATGCGTCTGGCGGGGGCGTCGCCCCAGTGAAAGTGTGAAAGTGAGGCGAATGCGCTTGCGCACCGCAACTGGGAATACTGTCTGTAAAACTAACCATATAGTGCCCTTTTCAGATGTATTGTTAATTAAACTAAACTTTACTTTTAAAGACTTCTATTATCAATTTACCCCGCTTTCTAGTAATTATTATAACTTAATTAATGCAAATTAGTGTACCCCGATTTGATCACAGTCAAAAGGGGTTCGTGTAAATGTTAACCATACCCAAAGGCACACTTCTAAGAAGTGTCCATTTAATTCTAACCATTTTAAGTCTCAAATCTAGGCCTTAGAATAGTAACTCTGTATATGTCGCACTTAAATTATAAAACAGTCACGATTTAAACTATAACGAGGGGAGATGAAAAAGTATAACGAGGCTCGCGAATAATGTATCTAGAGCGCACTGGTGGGCCGCAGCCCGACCGTTGTTTGTGCACCGACGTACAACACGACTGCAATGTATTTACACACACATAGGTACCTAGTGTAAATTTTTCAAGTAGGCGTGGATGGCCAAATACGAAACTAGATATAAGAAATAGCCAAAAATACTCAAAGCAGTATCGGGGCATACCTACTGTATCATTCGATTTCAGAAAAAAAAATAAGTTAAGGTAGGTACACGGGTAGTAAAATAATTAAAAAAAACACGCCTGTCATGTTTAAAAGTGAACTAAGAAGCGAAAAACAAGTTAGTAGGTGATGAATAGAATAGATGAGAATTATCATCGCAGTCTGGGGACAGTTTTGTGGATCATTTTCTTATCGGTCCCCGACTTCTTTACTGAGAATCTCACGGCTTTAACTAATAATAAAATATAAAATTAATTTCTTTGAATTTCGCTGTTAGCTTCGTAGCGGATTTCTTTTCTCATTCTTTATACTCACCGTGTTTATTTATTATCTCCGACAACCTTAACAAGTCGGTATACAACTGAATCGTTTTATAGTAAGTAGATTTCTTAATGACTTGTAAAACTATTTTATATAGACGTTATTTATATCAAAGACGGTCATTAGCCTAATCGTATAGAGATTATTTCGTGTTTACGTACTACATTAATCTTAGTTTTCCAAGAACATTTTGTATCCGGGCGCTGACGGCGATTAATTGTTATTGCGTTGTTTCCGATCGAAATACGCCCAGATTTGTCTTAAATCATCACGAAGCAAGGCTTTCGAAATGTATGCGACACATAAATATGTACAGTGCAGAATAATGACAGTAAATTATCGCAGTGTCGAGTCATGTAATTGTACCGCAATCGATGCGTTGCGATGCGACCTCCATAACAGTAAACCATCCTTCTCGATAATGAAGTGTGGCGAAACAGATTATATTTTAGCATCTCTAATGGTCGCATCGTGATTTATAGGTATCTTTCAACGCCAAAAATATTAAACTGGGATTCAAAACTAGGATCCAACGAAAATAAATCGGTACAATTGGACTTTGACGTTGATTTGAATGTTTTAGCAGTTCTACGGTTAACCGCCTTCAAAAATAAGGAGATATATTATACAATTCGTATGTTTTTTTTGTATGTTTGTTACGCGATATCTTCGCCAATTATTAACCGATTTTAATGATTATTTTTTCATTTGGTAGAGGAAGCTTGCAAAGTCCCATTTAAATGTTAGTAACTTTTACTGAGTTGTTTAACCAACTTCAATAAACAGTATTTAGTTCACTTTGTGTATGTTGACGATACAATTACAACAAAAAGTGGTACCGTATGTAGGTTAGGTTATAGGCAAATAGATATTTGACTGAAAGTTAGCGGTGATTAATTCACGCTATTGATGTACCTAATCGCTTGTGTTTCTGTCACTCAGAATAATAAAAAAATATTAAACTTAAAACCGCCTTCAAAAAGATCACAATAATGTTGAGCGAAACATTTTCGGAAGTCGGAGCTGAATCAAACCGAATCAAAATCAAAGGCAACGACTTCCGAAACGAAAAGACTTTTTTCATCAGCAATGCTCCATTTTATTCAAAACATTTCTCTGCACAAAATAATGTTTGTTTCCTAACAACAGCAATCTCGCAGATGGAACGTTCTTCCAAGACAATTCAGAATCACTCTGTTTTACATTAGACATTGTATTGTCGAAAGCGACTATGAAATGTGTCGTAATAGCCGCTACAAACGCTTCTACGAATGCTATCATTTTCAGGCGCGTGCTCTAAACGCTCAACTTGTTTGTATAATACCCCATGAATATGAATTAAATGTAGATTATGTTGCAACAAATTGCATTTTGTCAACTGAGTTCGCGACAATGTTCCATTTGAATGTGATTATAGTCGCTGCGTGGTAAGTAATTTAGTTAGTGCTAAATGTAATAATGAAGAAGCAAGTTTTAAACTTAATAACTAAGCCTCGTATATTACTGCTGAATTTACGATGAAAGATGATCATGTAAATTCCATCTTTGTTGTTTGTCTGTTCCGACAATTCCAATTAAAGCTTGACTACGTCTAAGGCTACTTATGCCGTGGTAGTACAAGACTAGATTCTGTTCTGAATAAACCAAATTCCTGTTCCACATAACTATGCTAATGAATGAAACTCATTTAGTGCAATCTATTGCCTCAAGATTATGTTGTAACACCTTTTAATACGTATCAAATCAACATTAGCAAGTTTTTGATTTTGATGTAGCTTTTGAATGATCATTTTACACTTACAGTTTACGCAACTAATCAGAAAAATAGTTGGAGTGTAATAAATAGTAGGTACTTAAGAACGAAATAAAAGTTGGTATCAATCAAATAATGCAAATTATATAATGTGTGGCCGTCTCCTTGTGTCATGTCGTGCTTATCGTACAGTCGGTGCATTGAAGCTGGCTCAGATTGTTATGAGACGCATGCTACCATGATTAGTAATGCATGATGCTCGCTCTACGTGTCGCTCTCTCTATTGTGCAGCGCATGATGTTTCACAATCTTTTGTATATGCCACGCCAGAACTCATCATTCTTTCATTGTAGACCACAGTTGAACTTTTTTTACGGTTTTTCTTATCAATCCCGCTTTGTGTTGGTTCTCGAGCATTAACTAATGTCCCCCTGTCTGTCAGATGATATCGGGCCTCTCGTTAGTGGCATTGTGGCACCCACGCCGGGCCCTGCGCGCGGACCTAATGGACCAGTGACAGGATTACCTATGAGCTGTACAATCAAACGTTTACCTGAACTGCACTGATGATTTATAGAATAATTTTGCTCACGATCTAGTTATGCTAAAACTAATCGTTTTCAAAACAAGTAATTTTCAAGGCATTCCGGCCTATGATTCACCGGTGTCAAAACACCAGATTTGCGTAGGTGTGTGACAGAACACGAAATCTCAAGAGCGTGTGAACGGCGATATGGTCTGGGAAGACTACCAGCGATGTATCGGTCTCACGCGCTTCTGATTTTATCTGGCTTTGCGTTCCGAGTTCCGAGCGCCCCTAATCATTGATCTTTACGTGTCTGGTGGAAAATATCATGAAAATAATAACAAACTTGTTGAATCTAGTACTAGTTGACTTTGTTTGTTGCTCTGTTTTTCTGGCGAGAAATCGCTCTCACTCTTCAAATTCGAACGCGAAATCGTTGTGATTGTCTGTTGCGCGCTCTCGCGAGCACGTTATTATCTAATACACTTCCCACAATGGATCAGCACTGAGCGCTCCGACACAATGCTTCCGTTGGCTTCGGTTCCGCTCTCGTAAATTAGGTAAGTGGTGCATTTGACGAACTTCACTTTTTCACCGTCCCACTTTACCCCGCTGTGAGCTGTTGGATTTACAAATCTATAATTTGTTTGCTACCGATTAGCAACGCATTTATCCATAAAAGTTGATTTTCACGCTGTCTCGAGGGTTCATTAGAGAGTTGCCGATTCGCGACGGGAATTCATGCGATCTTTTCGCACGACAATCGGGAGCGAGACGCAACAACTAGAGCGACTAATATTCAAATGGACCGGTTTGAGATCATCTAATACCTGTTGCTTGGACCGACGCCGTTCTGCATGTATTACTAGTTTTATAGTTCATTTATAAACTAACCTTGAAATACACTATTCTTATTTTTATTCACCAAAATGTAAGACACGAAAATCGTTTGATTTAATTATTTAAAGGTATGCATGTATAAAATTAGCAATCGCTATAGACGCGGCGTGTGCTTCGGTGCGAGTATGTAGGTCGATCTAACTCAACGCTACACTTTCGTTGGCGATATGCAAATCAGAGCGTGAGCCTAGTAGTCTGTCGGCGCCTACACTATAAAATTGTTTGGAAACTGCCTAATCGACTCATCGTTTTGCAGGCGGCTGCACTCGGTTTCTGCAATATTGTTGTCATTACAGTCATTACTATCCGGTAATTGTCGGATTCACCGCGGCTGCTTTCACCTCAATTCAAACAATTTCCCCTGGCTCAGAATCCGCCGGGTCCTGCCGTACCCTGCAGCATTAAGTGCTCATGTTGCAATACAGTCGCAGCATTCACCCAGTAATGTGTGGGAAATGGGCGTTCCAACTTTTTTTAATTGCCTTGTGTCGGCTGTGCGGTATGTTATTATTGCGGAGCGTAATGCAACGCGGGCCACAGAAGTAAGGCGCCTAGCTGTCTCCGGACAATTTCGTTGTTAATTATCTTCCATCGGCTGGCTGGCTGCTCGGTGGCACGTCTGGCCTGTAACTGCTGCTTCAAAAGTAGGCAACGAGTGTGTGCTGGTTGATGCACCTCAACTATTCTCGAATACTATTTTCGATGCACAGCTGTTGCGGGTCGACGACCTATCCACGGATTGCCCACCGTGTTGGTTTGTTTATGCGCCTCTATTTCTGGAATAGACGTTCCATGAAATAATTTATTAAATTAGAAGCGTCGGGCTGAGAATATGACAGAAGAGAAACTTGAGACTGGAATAATTTATGAAATTGAGTAAAGGGTCACAAATTTATCTTTCCGTAAAACATTTTAACAGTTCATTAGTCAACAAAATAAGGGCACGTTAAATTACACGGATTCTGATTCGGATTTGTTGTTGCATTACGATCGTGACCCAAAGGCAGCCTAATCCAAATTCGCCGTGAATAATTATAGTCGGTGCAGCCTCATTTCCCCACTCTGTGTTCACGTCTGCGACGAATCCGGCATCGTTTGACACACTCACTAATTAAGTTAACTTATGAACTCAAGTTTTACTTCATTTCTTTTGCTCGTTAAAAAAGGTCAAGCTTAAGATAAGAAAAAGGTCGTTAATTAAATGAATATTTATAAAGCATAAGGGCGCAATCTTTGGGATTTCGCGTTAGCGTAATAAAAATATTCATGGGCTTTCGCTTTTCATCAGAGCTCAATCAAAAATGTTATGGGAGACGTGAATTTCAATTTAATATCAACTAGTTACTAGAGAATAATATCAATTCGATGTTGTTTACCATCTTGATCAGGATATTGCAACTTCAACGTTTTCTACTAGTAAATTCTAAAATTTTATGACACCAGATAACAAGTTTGCGTGCGTTTACGCTCATTGAAATTCTCACCGTTTACATTCCCAATCTGAAAAGCGCTTTAAGCGGTATATTCATTATAATTTTAGCGAATTCACCTCACCCGTTACTTAAGGCCTCGATGGCAAAGCGGCTGGAAAGGTACGTTTATTATCTGGTATTTGGCACAATACCGCTGTTTCGCTGTAAAATAACATTCTCTCTTGATGAGTCTATTAGGTACGTAGACATGAAATTGTACTTTGCTACTTGCATCCGTGCATTACATGTCTCTACCGTAATGTTCCTGTGTTGTGAATTCGTGATAGACAGACATGCATTATTGCTGTGGAATATTTGAGTCTATTAGATTCGGTATCGACATCGACATATCTAGGATAATTATTATTACTATTTATTTGTCTTAGGGCCGTAAGATCAATAATAGCTTAAACCACGGAAGATATGTTTAATCTCCCGTCTTCGATTGTTTATTATACCTACATGAAACAATTGAAGACGGCAGATTAAATTCTCTTCCGTATTTTAAGCTATGATTGTGTGTGGAGTCCCTTAGTGGAGAAAACTGACACACACAGTCATTCACTCCAGTGTGTGTAGGTAACTGTATGTAGGTTTATCTAGTAGCTCTGCAGCATTTATCATTTAAAAAGTTAACTAAAACGTAAGCACCAAACAACGATTCATAACAATTAAGCACTTTAATAAACTTTAAACGCGATACGGACGCGCTACTCATATAAATTTTTGCTCAGATTACACTTGCTGAATTTATTAAAGCGCTTTATTTTCTTAGTATGAACTCTTTAGCTCTTAGTTCATTCGCATAGGTAAGTCGTAACTGCGTTAAGGTGCGTTTAAAATAGGTAAACGTACTGCTAGAACCTTTGACACCCCGAATTATTTAGCAATACTTAAAGCTTTCCTGTACCTTAGAATTATAGTATTGAGATCCATACTAAAATCCAACTTTCCGACGATTTGCCTTATCTTTATTTAAAATCTCTGGACTATAATATTCTTAGCGTAGCAGATACTTAAAGATAGGATATATCTGATGTTCTAGCTTTCTAAGAGCTCTATGTTCGTTTTATCTAAACGCAGCTTTAGATGCGGACTGACTCATCGGTAACGACGACTTGTTCGTGACGTGAAATGCTAACCTGTAATTTAGACTAAGATTTACGAGGCGACTCTCGCGGTGATTATAGTAATTGTAAACTGTGCGGCTGCCAAAATTAAGAGGTTACAACGTGCAGTGATAAGTGGGTACATAGGTACATATACGATTTAAATGTTTTAGATTTCTCGCTTAACATCTAGTCTTTTAGGAGTCTGCAGTGGTGCAATAAAAATCTGCATTAGTCTCGTTAGATTTATATTAATCTCAAAACCGTCTCACAGTAAACAGATGTGAAGACATGACATGCAAATGTCCATTTAATTTTAAGAACTGACACATCTCATAACCGCTACAATGAGTGATCCTGGGAATAGGCGATTACCTGCGTGTGGTGATAATACACGTCTGACGTTTTCCTGGTATAATCTCAAGTCGCATCTTACGACTTAAAACCATACAGCACACCGCTGCTGGTTTTATCTATGCTTTATTTTATGTATATAAAACTATTACACGTAATACATGAGCCATTTGTATGAAGATCAAGAAATTCATAAAATATAATCATCTTGATAGGCGCAAAAAACGTAACACGGTAACAAGAAGATAGTTGCCAAGCACACTTAAATGCTATCTGATTGCGCTGTCTAACTGGCTTACCTACTGGATTAAATTTTACTGCCAAAAAACGCTCCAAGCGATAATTAAAATCATCAGAACCCATAAATAAATTCCCATACGATCGACTTGCTAGTTTTTTGTGCAATGCTTACCTTTATAGATTGAAGTCGTCACATTTTTTGTTACATCATAAAAACATACACCGTTCACGGTGCTTACCTAAAATTTATTTAATCATAAGCTTTCAACTCGCCTTTCAATTTGAATTGCCAGCGATTTTGCATGTTTAATGCTTTTTTTTTCTGCCTGAACTATTACCATCAGTTTTTCTCTCATCACGAGTTTAGTCAGTGTGTATCGCCAAGTTTTTTTCTAGAGCGGCTGACTTGCCCATAAATGGCGTTATTTCCTGCCTACACCTGCGCCAATGGTCATTCCTTAGCAGCCGACGCGTCGTCGCCCGCAATCAATGCCTCACGATTAATAGTAAGCCGCAAAAACGTCGGCTTAGCTTCCTCAATAGATTTATATCCTCAATATTTTTTCCTTCCTTCCTCAATATTTTTTTGCGGACAAAATGTCCTTTCGGTTCATTTCCGAACACATGCATTTGGAATCAAAGAAAACATACAAAAAATTCATGTAATGCGCTCCGGGATACATATTTCGTTTATTTTTATAAATTGTAATTGAATTTTTATGACACCTATAAAATGATTATGTTTTGTTGTGCCTGCAGATGCTGTTTGATGTTTAAAGATTCGCTCCGATTTACTTTGTCACGCTATTAACTGGCTAACTGTAACAGCGTACTTATAAACGGTCAACAAATGATTTTAACAACAAAACTAAACTATAATGTCTGTTTCGTGAAACAACACTGAACATGTTCTAAAATAAATGTGAACGTCTCGCTAGAATTTTGCCTCCCATTCATTTCAAATACATTTTGTTGAGATCAAAGTTCAAATCGCTTTACCAACGAACTGTTCTCGTTGTAGAGACAGTCAGCACTAGACATCAGTTTCAACCGAAGTTCAACTGTTCAAGTCAACGCACTGTGACATTTTCTTGTGAGGGCTGGCCGTCGTGTGACATTGAACCCTCGTCAAATCTTACGGGATAGTGGTAATACCGACGTCTTTACTGCCGCCAGCGACATTTGCCAAAACCCTCCACAGCTTCATTACGATTAGCGAGTTTCACTTGTGAGTTGGCCGTGTTATTGATTCTTAATGGGCGGCAAACATGACGGTTACATTACACCCACTGGCGGTTTCATTGTGGAGAAATTACTTCGTGAGATCCATATTTTATGCTGATAGGTCTATCGGCTTCTGCGTGCGTGTTTACATTACATTATCAAAATTTACATTTTGCACTAATTGATTTTACAATAGATATAACACTAAGAATGTATTTTTCGTCGTGTTTAATGTACCACATTAATTTTTACTGCCTGAAATCCCGATGTGTGAAGTGACCAAATGTCGATTATTCCACACGTGTTTACACAAAGGGCAATGACAAGATTTTGTTATGTTCAAACTGATAAACAAAGTACATAACAAACAGGACAAATGTTTACCGCGCTGTCACAATAATGATGTCACATGTCTAATGTAGTGTGTCTACTCGTGGAGATAACGAGAACTTTAGGTTATTCACCTTTCACGAGGCTCATTGTAGTTGGAGCATCGCATGACAAAATACAATGTGTGTGTTCAACGCTGCGCCTAATTTGAAAGCCAAAAGTACAAAGTACAGGTACAGTTCGCGAACAGTTCACGGACTATTGCTTTGTGAACGTTACGATGTATTTACGAGTGGAAAACGTTGATACACGTTCAACAGTTCAGGCAAGGAGGGCAACATTCGTTGGCAAGCTCCCTCCTACATATAAATATTCAAAGTAGGAGATTTATTGCTACGACATGATGTGGTTCAGATCCCACCGATACTAACAGACGACTGTGTTGGTAATTTTAGACTTTAAAACAAGAAAACCACACGACAGTCGTAATAAATGATGATTGGTACTTGCCAGTCAGGAGGAATGATGTAGCAGAAACAAGATATACAGCTTTACAAATGTGTGAAAGGTTACTCCTGTACGCCATATACAGTCTATTAGGCTAAACGAGGGTATTCAGTATTCGATACTGGTTTGATTAACTACGGGACCAGTCTTGAAATCGCGATCAACTGTTTTATACAAAATTATCCATATCACTCGACAAAATGTATTGGAACAGCTGTTTTTTTTATGATTTCAAGTTTGGTCCCGTAGTTAATCGAACTAGTACCGAATATTGAAGGTCGTGACGCAAAATGTCACTTTTGCAAAAGCCTCCGTAAAAAAAATTGTCACTTTCGCATAATGTCACCATTGCTAAAAGTCATTTTCGCACAATGTCACTTTCGCAAAACGTCATTTTCTCAAGAAGTCAATTTCACATATTATACTCTCCTTCAAAATGTGCCTAATAACCTAGTAGACCGGGTGTAAGTGACAGCGTAACGAAAACTGAAACCATGGGTTCAGTACCTTATTCTGAACACTACTGCGTAAAAATGTTGCCTCGGACTTTTAATAAAAATTACGTCTTTGTATGGAGGAGTTGTATGAAGATTTTGCAATTCGTTAAAAAAATCTCCAAAAAAGTCACATCTATTTTTAAAGACGCAACATTTTTACGCAGAGGGATTCAGAATAAGGTACTGAACCCATGGTTTCAGTTTTCGTTACACTGTCACTTAGGCTGTGTCCACAATAGGCAAACTGTGAGCGGCCGACTGAGTTTGTGGCGTATCGGTTTAGTACGCCCTTCCATATATTTGAAATGGAGTGTCCACAGTTTGCTAGTCTGCGCTAACAGTTTGCTACTTCAATTGTTTAGCGAAAACTCAGTCGGCCGCTCACAATTTGCCTATTGTGGAGTGTGGACACAGTCTTACACCCCGTATGTCGGAGGCTATTAGCTGATATATTAAAGGATCAGCCTCGATTTCTTAACTTCTTAAGGATTTAATTAAAAGCACTTTCACGTGAAACGCCTAAGCACAAATGTGTACAGCCTTTGAGTAATCTCGAGTATCCATAATTATTAATTGCCAAAGTTAATTTAGCGCCGCTCTTTAGTAGCTTTCTCACGCAAATTAGGCGTAGGAGGACGCTCTCTAAATATTTCACGTCGCGGCTGCGGCATCGGAATAATTAATGATTTAGCTATTTATTATAGGAAACCGCACGCAGAGTTCGAGAATCCTACACATGAGCTATCACGAACTACGACACAGTCATAATATTGACGGTGCACCTTCCAATGAGATATGATTTAAGAGACAGCTGTAACTTTATATTATAAGGTAGTGCTTTTGATATTCGTATTAGTTCGTATTGAGTTTATCTTGATGCATTCTGAAATCCAAGCAAACAACCTATCAAACGTTTGCAGATTAGAGATTATGGTAGCAATTTATTATTTCTTATTTCATTTAACCACTTAAATCACTTTATTTAACCCTAAGACTCTTTGAAAGAACCAAACATAAACTTTTTTGTACATTTATCCTTTGACGTCAACTTCTTTCGGAGCGTCAGTAAAATATGACTGAACAGAATCTTCATAATTCATTAAAATACGGTCAACGATCTCTCTGAATGAAAAAAGGCGAGCAAATAAACATATTTTTGAATACGACAAGAAAAAGCATATATCCATTCGTTTGAATAACAAATTCGGCTACCAAACTAACGCAGTCCCGAGTCCCGACGAAATATAAAGTGTAACAAAAGCGTACGGCTTAGCAGCGAGTTCCGACTCCGGATTTGTTCAAAAGCCTATCGCGTATTTGCAGTCGGCTCACGACTTCACTTTCACTAGCGAACTATCAATCTCGACTGTCACGCTTAAAAAATACATTGCGTACTTTGTATCAAGGGACTCCGTTTTATTCTTTTGTGATATTCGCTATCTAAAGAATTTGCTTTAAACGTGTAAGCTTTTCTTTCCACTACATTGGCTGAATAAAAATAGCATCTGTAACTGACGTTTATTGTTTTCGATAAAAGATGTGTATTGTGCAACAAAGATCATCAGTGTCTTCTTTTCTAACGAAACGGTTTACGATTAATTTAATAATCCCATGGTGACCGACTAAAACAGTGGCAAGTCATCAACAAACTTATCCTTGACGGTAATTCATCAGTCTGGTCATCCATTGTCTCCACTTTCTATGTCAAAATGTCATAGACGAGCCAATTCTACGACAGTACCAGTTTACTCATTTTAGTTCAAAACTAAGCAACCTAACAGTTCTCCTTAATAATCTTATATCTTATCGATATGTTGGCTAATACACTAGGTACTGTTAAAAGGTTATTGGCCTACTATTGTTTACAACCAATTATCTGCAGTATCTTGTTATTATAATAATTGAATCGAGCGTGGGTATACAATAGACTATTGCTGCTATATTCGGCGTTTTAATTACATTGCACCATTACGTAGACAATACAACTATTCTCAGTTGACGAGAGTTTAACGCCACGTTCATGTTATAAATTGGATCCCGGCTTTTGTGGCGTCATTAGTCAGATAGGTATCATATTTTAAAATTAACGTGTCACAGTAAACTAAAGTTCGGGGATAAGTTAGCAGACTTTCCCCACGAGGTTTTAGGGTTGTCTGTAATGTCGTTTATGCCGATAGCTATTATTATACTAATATTCGTATCTACCAATGGTTATGAACATTCGAAACAAATGAATTTGTTTCGAATGTTCTACAATAATTCTAGATCATTAATTATGCAGTCTTCTTCTTATCGAACGTTCACTTACAGTAACATTTCTCACCTCGAATAGACGAGTACGAGCTTCAGTAGCTGTTACAAACGCGATCTCTTAAAACATTGTTGACAATATAACGGTTGTCTCAAGCTGAAGTGATTATAATTGGGTGTCTCTCTCAAGTTGCTACGAAACTCGTAACCTCGTAGCAAAAAGGTTACGAATTTTAGAATGTCAGTTTTCCTTACGAAGCTGCTGTCTTTTGTTTATTGTTTGTAGTACAAAGCAAAATATTAACCTCCTTACTTATAGACGATGATTAAATTAAATAGCTCTTCAGTCAAGATAATAGTTGTATATTAGGTCTTTACCTATGAAATTGCCGTTCTGCAGTACTGGCCATTTCAAATCAAAATAATTTTTGTTTGGCTAAGAATTCTAATTTCAAATTAATTTTATTTTAAAAACATGGTTTTTTTTTCCAAAAGTAGTCATTTGTTTATTGATTAGTGTTACATTTTCATCGCATTTCAATCTTTTTCGTCATCATGGATACGTTAAAAATTCGAGTAATTATGGAATACGAGTACCGTCGTGGCAGCAACGCGCACAAGCGGCACGCAACATCAACGACGTTTACGGAGCTAACACTACAAACCAACGCACCACCTGTTATTGGTTTGCTCGTTTCCGTTCTGGAAATTTCGACCTGAAAAATGAACCTCGCGGTCGTCCGAAGACTTTGGTTGACAATGACGAATTAAAGGTGATTGTGGAAGCTGATGATACACAATCTACGGCTGAATTAGCAGCAGCTTTCGACGTTAGCGTCAAAACAATATTGGTCCATTTGCGTCAAATTGGCAAGGTAAAAAAGCTTGACAAATGGGTGCCCCACGAACTCAATGATCGCCAGCGCGAAGTACGCGTCGAGACGTGCCTTGCACTGCTCAACAGACACACAAATGAAGGAATTTTGAACCACATTGTTACCTGCGAAGAGAAATGGATTCTGTTTGATAACCGCAAGCGCTCAGCAAGTTGGTTGGATCCTGCTTCAGCACCTAAACAATGCCCTAAACGAAAACTTACCCCTAGAAAAGTGATGGTCACTGTTTGGTGGTCTAGCGCCGGTGTGATTCATCACAGCTTCTTACCAAACGGGGTGAGCATTACTGCAGATGTGTACTGTGAAGAACTGAACACAATGATGAAGAAGCTGGCACATCTCCAACCAGCATTGGTCAATCGCTCGTCTCCACTGCTCCTGCACGACAACGCGCGACCTGATACTGCACAGCAGACGGTCTCCAAGTTGCAAGAACTGGGGTTGGAAGTTCTCCGTCATCCGCCCTACTCACCAGACCTTGCGCCTACAGACTACTACTTTTTCCAGAATTTGGATAACTTCTTGGCGGGAAAAAAATTCAATACCCGAGAGGCAGTACAAAATGCCTTTGAAGCTTTTGTTGCCTCCCGTCCAGCTGATTTCCTTAAGAAGGGCATCAATAAACTGCCACTGCATTGGCAAAGATGCATTGATTGCATGGGTGATTACTTCGATTAATACAAATAAAAAATACATGAAAAAAATTAGTTTAAATTTTTTCATACAAAACGGCAATTTCATAGGTAAAGACCTATTATTTGCTGTATATTTGTTATATTGTGAGCGCGCTTAGTACATAATTTATAAAATGAAAATGTAAAGGGTGGGATCCTGGTGTCCTGAAACACAGGCCACGAGCCTGGCCTAGGCACCAGTCTCCCACAATATATACATACTGAATTATGTAACAACGTTAAAAATGACCATTGTAAAATAATCTATCATGTATATTGTGGTGAGAAAATAAAAAGTTATATTATGTTATTTAATCAGTGGTTATAGTATACTAAGAGGCGTTTGTAAGTGAGGGGGTAAATGTTTCCTCGTATTTGGGTATAATTTCTAATTATTTAGGTACCGCTGTTTCTCACAATTTGATGAGAACAAAACTTAACTATAAGTACTTCTGTACTAATATCATAATAAAAAAACCGGGCAAGAGCGTGTCGGGCCACGCTCAGTCTAGGGTTCCGTAGCAAGAAGTATTTCAGTCTTCCGACCGCAAATATATGTATATTTGTACTTCATAACATTTTTATTTTGTTATTTTTGCGGTCCTCAAACTCAAAACTGAAAATAGTAAATATTTCAAAAAGTTATTGACGTATCTTGTTCAAACCAATTTTAATCGAGTGTATTTATTTGATGCTATAAGCTTGATTTTTTTCACATTTTTAGATAACGTGGTTGGAAAATTACAAGGGGGGGGACACATTTTTAACGAGTTTCGGAGCTTGTAGTTCACTAAATATGCGCTTAAACAAAAAAGTCATTTAGAAACCTTTATGTTATTTTCAAAGACCTATCCAACGATAATTTTATTTATTTTTTTCATCTCTCAGTTTCATGTATGGGGGCCACCCCTAATTATTTTATTTTTTGTGATTTCACTACATGTCTTTATGGCGGCACATACAAGACATCTACTTGCGGAGTTTTATACAAATTGGTTATGAACTGTAGATTTGACAAGGGTGTGACAGACGGACAGACAGACGGACAGACAGACAGACGGACATGACGAAACTATAAGAGTTCCTAGTTTTACTACGGAACCCTAAAAAGGTTAAGGTTGTAGGTATGTCTGTATGTAGAAGGTATTCTTCGGAACTACTGATCAGATTATGAAAAATCTTACGAAATTATATTCAATATTATTTTATTAATTATACTCAATATAACGAAGTTATATTATCCCTGAGTTATTAGTATTACATAAGTTAATACAACATCAGTTCCTGTGGGTCATGCGGACAAAATGAGCAAAAGCTAATCGAAGTTATAAAGATAATTGCTCGTTATTGCGTATCCGTATTGCTGTAGGAATTAAAGTAAACATTATTAGTTCCTTATCTTCCATTCCATTCCATTTAAACGGCTCTCGTAGGCTGAACGTAATTAAAGCAGTACATAGTCAGAAGTCACGTACGTACCTGTTGATTTTCACCGTTAATGCGTTAATACAATTACCGCTGAATGAATGAAAGGAGTGCTTAAGATATCATAGCGAATTTTTAGCTACAACGCAATACTGATTTAATTATGTTAATTATACGTAGAATTATTCGAATGCAATCAATAGCGTTTGGTAAAATATTTAACTTTACTCAAAATATCATCTGTAAATAATAAGCACCCTAGAGGGTACCTACCCTAGAATAAACAGGTAAAATATTAAATTCTTCAAAACATCGCTGCGCCTACAAAAATCACTACTTATGTTTTTTTTTCATTGTTAGTTTTTGATACAATTTTATTTTAATCTGAATTCAAACAAAGATTAAAACTTCATCAAAAACCAACAATCTAAAAAAACAGCGATTTTTGTATGCGCAGCGACGAAAAGTTATTTCGAAACAAATCTTCCATGAAACCAATTAGCCGTTTAACTATCCATAAATCAAATTGCATAAGCGCAGTTGACGCATCCGACACTTTCCCGCACGCAGCGACCTCTGCGCGCGGGGTGGCGAACTATTGCACTGCGGAATATTCTGCCGCCCAGAACCTTTCACGAGGAGGTTCAACGTACTAACGTTATCTATGACGCGTACTAAGTAATTGCTAGGTTTTTTTATCACAGCTGTGACTCCGTGGAGTTATGCTTTTCCTACTCCATTAGCTGGAACGTTTAGCGTAAATGTGTCAGCGTTATGTGAAATCATGTAGTGCCGAGAATTAACTGTGGTGTATTCGTTAGTTTTTTTTTCTAATTGGTGCATATCGCATATAGTGCATCGGGCTGGTTAGAAGGCATTTTCTTTTTAAAATGTCTCTGGATTTAAAATATTTTATGGTAAACTAAAGGTTACACTAAGCGATTATCGTAACGACCACATCGTATCGATCGTAGCGATCCATCTTATCATTCGATCGTTTCGTTTGGGTGTGACGGACGCGATGTGATCGAACGATTCAACTAAAATATTAGATCGCCGCACACGTACAATCCGATGTTAAGATCGAAAAACGGATCGTTGCGATAATCGCCTCGTGTATTGGCACCTTAACGTTCAATCAAAATATCATCTAGATTCTAGACCAAATGGTTATTGAAGATCTAACAGCTTCGACAAAAAGTCTTAACTTGAATTTAGTCACTAAACATGAATCTAACAAAAAACTACATAAAATTCCGATTTTACCTTTCAAAATTCACATTTGACGTAAATTACCCAATTGTATTGATTGAGTAGCAGACTGGCAAAAAAGAAACGTGCCTGCTGCAATCGGCAGTGAACATAGGCATGAGGACTACTGATTTATTATTTGTTAAATAAGTAGTTAGATAACTTGTTACCTACCTAACTTGTTTACCTAACAATGTTGAAAACTAGACGTTCGTAAGCGATTGCCACGACTTGTCACGGTTATAGATTCTCTCTGAATCTGCTTTTCAGGTCTTGCTTCACATTTTCTCCTTCCTATTTTGGCTAGACAAAAACCTGAAAAACGGCAGTCTCATAGAGATCACTCCAGTATCGACACGATATGACATTAGTTAATTATACCACCTGTTTTCCGCATTTAGCTTCTTTATTGGGCCATTGTGCGTGTGTGACCACAGGAGCGAGATCGTGGTCACTCGTACCAGCTCAGCTCCTGCCAGAAGTCCAGGAGGTCCCGTATGTTCCTAAGCGCGTCTCGTAAGGTCTCAGGGTTGTCCAGTAGCTCTTTGTTCGGTCACGCTCTTACAATGTAAGATTACGTGGGCCGGTGTTTCCTCAGCCTCCATGCAGCCTTCCAACGACACGACTTTGCCCCAATGATGAAAAATTTAGATTGGAACGGAAATTTAACACGCCTGTGCACGGTAAATAGAACGTAGGTATATAGAATTTCCAGAATGAATTGCTTAAGTGGTATTATTAAAACAAGACTAAAATACAGCAGAATAATTAAACATGGTACATGAATTAGTACCGGAAGCCGAGTGTTGTTCGGTTGATTAAGCGTCGCCATCGCTACCCGTCCACTGAAAGGTTACAGTGTAAAGTTCACCTCTGGGCTTCGTCGTCTGTGAAATTGTGAACTATTATAGCACTAGCTTCCGCCCGCGGCTTCTCCCGCGTTTTTGGTATAAAAAAGTAGCCTGTGTTATTCTGATGTATAAGCTTTGTTACTGTAAAGTTTCATCAAAATCTGTTCAGTAGTTTTTGCGTGAAAGAGCAACAAGCATCCATCCATACATCCTTACAAACTTTCGCGTTTATAATAATAATACTAAGTAGGATTATCGTGTCCTGCGCACTAATTGCGTCACTCGACAATCACTTTCATTTTGGCAAAACCAGATAAAAACAAGATAGGTACCTACACTGCTTTTTATGTTTGGAAAGTCCGTCTGCCCAACAATTAGATCAATGCAATGTGTACCTATATTGTTGTACTAGCTGTTTCCCGCGGTTTTCACCCCCGTTTCTCGGCTGCTAAGGGTACTACGACCCTTAGCAGCCGAGAAACGGGGGTGAAACCGCTATAAGCTATTTAACATCACGCTACGCTACCGTAGCGTGATGTTAAATAGTATAAGCTATTTAACATCACGCTACGGTAGCGTAGCGTGATGTTAAATATTAGCTATTCTTCATGAATCTGGCTATCATATACACAAAGAGTTTTTCGAATCCGAGTGGTAGTGGTAGTTTATAATATTCAGTATTGTAAAAATGAAAGTAGTTTATTTATTTATAATAGTTTATTTCCACAAAGTGATTGTCAACGGGGGAGTGTTACGCAATTAGCCTGCCGAATTAGGCTTCATGCTCATTAGCGAGATACACGACAGATAGGCGATGATTAAACACACGACAGGATTCTATTTTAGGCTGACATCAAAGTCCTTCAGCGGGGCGTATTTTTAACGCGCGTGTAATTTTAACAGTGTTGATTGCAGCAAAATTCAACAGACGTTTTACGGACATTTATTTTATTGACTTTTTATTGACTTCGGATTACTTCAGAAAAGAATGCTATGGATGTTCTTTTGAGTTTAGATAAGGAAAACGTCGGCCAGACGGCATAGACCTGGCATGTATCTGTCATCCTTGCTGTAATTAAGTTAAGAGCTTGTAAAAACATGAATACCAGTAACAGCCTATAAACATCCAAGTAATGTGTTAAGCGGGCTTCCATTCGCATTATCGCTTCAACTAGGCAAAAAAGGAGTCGTGGACCACATTTACAACTACAACACTTGTAACAAGTTCAGAGATAACATACGTTGATATGCTTAAAGGAGTAAAAACTACACCAGCCCGCTTGTCTATGCTTCCGTTATACGCTTGAAAATAGTTTGCTTTTCTATTTACTCTGCATGTACTATGTACTGAAACTACTATAACTACTATAAATATACAGTACCTATTTTAAAAGTTAAAGCCAGACACGTGTAATTTTTTAGACGAATTTATCAACATTTCCATGAACTAATGTTTGTTTGTCATCTGAAATGTAGATGCGATCACATCTGTTAACATTCATCATCATACTATTTACAAACACACACGAACGATGACATGCGCATGTTACTTTATGCACGAGGATGGAAAATCGATCATCAGGCACTTTCACGAACATACCTATTAGCGCACTGATACAATACACCTCACCCGTTCACTTTCGCCTTTCTTGGTCACGACCGGCCATAGTTCACGATCGTCACAGACTCCTTAGCCACTGGTATTCAAACGACACGGGAAAGTTTTCAATTGACCTTTACATAAATTTCATTGGCACTACTCTCACTCGATATTGCTGGCCTTTGCCATGTCACATTTGTTGATGGTGCAGCAACTAAATTGTAATTATATTCACGGTAATGTTAGGGAAGTGGGACAATGTCTGTATTCGGTATAAACATGCCACTCACTTGGTCATTACTGCTTATTTAGATACTAATTACTCGTAACCTTTAACGACAGTAAAAGTTACTGTCGACTATTTAACAGTCTTCGCACACTGGTGTAAAATGGTTAAAATTTTCTCTTTTTAGGGTTCCGTACCAAAATGGTAAAAAAGGAACCCTTATGGTGCGACTTCGTCTGTCTGTCTGTCTGTCTGTCTGTCTGTCTGTCTGTCACACCTGCTTATTTCAGCAACTACTAATGCTATCGACTTGAAATTTCGAACTGTTATAAAGAATGCTTGTCCAACTTTAATGCAAATGAAAAAAAATTTTTCTTTTTTATTTTAATTGCAAAGAGGCCGGAGTGGGGGTCCAAAATTTCAAAGTGCGGTTACTGGGTCAAGTGACATATCATATGAAAGGGCTTGATCTGCACATTTCTAAATATATTTTTATTTAATTTTATGTCTCACAGTTTTCGACATATGATGAAAAATGTCTGAAAAAATACCATTCCCCCCCCCCCATTATCTCCGAAGTTTGCGGAGTGAAAAATCTGAAATAATTAGAGTTGATAGGAATTGACCCAAATATTGCACCAAAAATAAAACGATGTTTCTAACTAGTACAGTTTTTTCAAAATCATCAAAATTCTTTCACAAACAAACTTAGTTTTGCGGTCCGGTTTTTATCACTTTATACCTCCAAAACTGATACGGAACCCTCGGTGCGCGAGTACGACTCGCACTTGGCCCATTTTTTTCATAAAGCTGTTCTTATCTATTGCTTGGAACTTGGAACCCTTCTGCATTTACAACCAAAACACTACCTATAGTATTCGCCGTTCTGTTGGCGTGATTAGTTGCATGTCGGACGTGCAAAAACTTTCATGTCGAGTTATCTTCAGTGATCTTTTGATCTGTTGCAAAATTGGTTAGCAATAACATGAGTCATGTGGTTATCACCTGTAACTCTCGAGTACTTGCTTTATGTATTTCGATTTATGTCTTTGAAATAACTTCAAGTGCGAGTGGTTTCAGCGGACTTGAGTTTTATAGAAATGTCTGTTGTAGAATCAAAGAATAGTTCCGTGGGATATTTTTTTCATTTCTGTATCGGCTATTCATTTATGGATGAATCGGATTAAACTGTGTTCAAGAAGAAAACACGTGGGCGTAGCTCATTATGTAGTCTGATTGCATTATAAGTTTTAAATGTCGCTGCTGTCAGTAGCAGCTTACAAGCATTAGGCCCGTAACAGACGTAGCTATAATATATATTAATATGAATCATAGCAAGGCATATTACGACATATTTTCTATATAAATTTTCGAGTGACCACACACAGCTATAATATATATTTCTATAACGTCACCGTTTCTATACGTTTCTACTTCTATATCTCGATATATTAATATATATTATAGCTACGTTTGTGACGGACTTGTACCTACTGGCCTACTGTACCTACTACTGTGGCATATACCTACCAACTGATAGGTAAGAATAGGTATAAGTTCAGTTGCATTTTATCGATTTCCAACCTCAATTGCACTGTAAAGTATGGCAGCGTTAATATTAATACCTCTTCTGAGTAAAATCAATATTTCAACCAACTTCGCGAAACGGAATACACGTGTTCACACCACTTTCCACTCGTCATCATTACTCAAACTGTCGTTTACAACTCATTTTATCACCGTTCAAACAATATTTCAACAATAGCTAATGAGACTTGATGAAGTAAAAGTTGCAAATGCATACTAATGCCCCATTGTTACTTTCTACCGACTCGTTATAACGTATCGCCGCCATAAAATGTGATTGCAACTCGAAACAGTAATAGGTCCCGACTGTGAACGGAAAGCGCTGAGATGATTATTTCAATATTTGCTTTCAAATATTGTTGTCGTACAAAGTACATACTTTTTGTAGAGTACATTAGTGCGACCGCGCGTTAGACACGATTCGTATATGGACGTTAATGTTCTATAAAATACACGCTTTAGTACTACTGCGCTAGTTTTCAGTTTCAACCGCTGAACTTAATTCCTCAAGTTGGTCACGGTTTTATTGCATTTTTATGTCTCATTACTGTTCTATTTCATTTTAAATGTTATTACCCAAATGCTTTACTTTAACATCATAATAAAATTAATATAAACAAGAAAACGCCAGACGAAGCACTTACGTTAGAGAAACGATAACATCTCACAAAATGAGCATAAGGACACAAAGATGTTTCATTTTAAATGTGTAGCGATATGCAAATAAGAGTATACAAATTGAATGGATGGCTTCAACGTGGACATATTGGCCCCCAGATAACGCGAGGTACGCAGGCGATATTTGGTCGACGGCTGTTCGCCGTGCCGTGTGCGATAGCGATCTGACTGAACGAGCGAGCAATTGCCTTGTTTGTCGTGCCGGCGACGCTGCCGATACTACGGTATGTTGATACCTGCCCGATCGGAGGCGGCAATTTGTTGGTGACGATTTATTTTATGCACACCTGCACCACCTGACCGCTCCTGGCAATATACTCGATATCATGATAATTGCTTCGCCATCTGTCACTAAATATATGATAATCGTTTTATACCCCGCGATTCCGACCAGCAATATAATCCACGATTTATATTTCGCGCAACGCCTTTCATTCCTTTTGCCCATCGTTAACCTCGTTATTATAATTAAGGTTCACTTTCATAATCTTAATCGGTTTTGGGTAAACGATGCTTGAGCAATTTTATGCAAAACTCATGTAGAGCCCAAAAGTTTCTTTATGCTAATATTTAAATAACTTGTCCATAACTGTTCAAATGCTGTTACGGATACGCAGATAAGAGTTCGCTCATGCGTGCTGCACGTGAATGTATGCAGTTCTAAATGTCCCTCCTTCGTAAATGTTCAGAATATTAGTCACCGAGCATGTAGATGGCTAGATTCCTAACTCTGGGGAGGTCTGGTAAAGTAGGTAATACACAGTCGGGCGTACCATCGCAGCTGGAATGACATGACTGAGCCGTTTTCGAGCTGGCCCTACGGACACGGATACATTGACGTCGCCATTTGTGACATTTTGATGGAAGATTGTTCTGTTTACATACGAACGTCTATGGCCACCTTCTAGAAACCTGTGTGTATTTGTTCGACTTATCCTATGCGTACATCTTAAGTACGCACCGTTTCGGTTATGACTCCATTATTATGTATTGTTTCTACGAAAGGAATAGCAAATGAAGCGTTCAAAACGGACAGATTACTTCAACAGATGAAATATGATCTTGAAGCGTTCAACAAAGTAACTTTTCACTCCACCAACACCATTAGTCGTATTTAGTAATCAATCAACATAATGTTCACCTATTAGTCAGGCGGTTCGTTCACCTCGACTTTCAAGGTCTAAGTGTGCATTATTTTAGCGTCGGTGGCGAGTGGCGACCCACACACGCACTACTATGCACATTTCCAAGTACGATGCGCTAGGTTGGAGGAATGAGAGCGCGTGATACGAATACACCAGCGATTATCTTTGCAGTGTAGATTTTATCAGTAGGTACGTAAAAACCTCCGAGAACCCTGCCACACCCTCGTGAAACGGTGCGGCCAAATTGAATTTTCCCGTAACAAGCTATGTAATCACTTTTATAACAAAGTATTCACAGTGGACTATCAAACTATAATACAGAGCGGAAATTCCAGGCCGGTAGAGTTGATTGTTTTTGACATAGAACACATAGTTCATCTAATACAGATAGTAATTCAATAATCGGATGGTGATCTCTAGTAGATTTAATAGTTCCCTTCTAGGAACTAATAAAAGTTTCAGTCGCTCTTGGGTTGTGTTCAATTTACTTAACAATAATTGTGTTGTACGATTGTCTAGTTGACAGGAGTCCATTAGTGACAGAGGTGTAGCGCGGCGGTGATTTACGACGGCCGTCGCCCTCCTTGATGGCTCCTTGTATCTCTAAATGAAACACTCATACAGTAGCCGGCAGCCACTCACAGCTAACATTTATCTGATGGTGATTTGAATTCTCAGGTGGATGACACGACCGCAGAAATAATGAAAATGCTTCCTTCTTTTTTAATGTGACTCTATAAAAGCTAGTGTCACGCAATAGTTTTCATTTATAATAGGTTTATTAGTCGCTGTAATTTTCCGAGTCATTAAATCTTGTGAGAGATTCATAAAGACTCCCCACGTGGGTATGCGCGCGCGCTGCTTTTTTGCTCGGTAGCACATCGTCATTACGCGTTTATTATCTGTTTGGCCTTGGCCGTGAACGGTCGCGCAGGAGGACGCACTTGCGCGTGGGCAAATACGGTGGCTACACAGCGTACCGCAGAATTTTGAATCAACGCAGCAAAAAACTTATTGTGTCCATACCACGAAATGTTTTACTTGACATCGCACAAAAAACTACTCATATTAAATTAAAATACCACATCTTTAGACATAGTTAGAATAATAAAGCTATTTAAAATATAAATGTACGCGTGTTTCTTTTAGTTTTTATGTAGTTATTCGAAGAAATTAATTTTGCATTAGAATTTAGAATAATGTATTGGATGAAGAATAACGAAATAAGTCTTAGCCGCCACCCCCCGCTGTGCATGTTACGGCTAAATGATTGCTGCGTCTACAATAATAAACAGTCACGTCATACAGGTATGATTCATGCGTAGGGTACCTATGTTACAAACGTAAAAAAAATATACTTAGCCTGGTAAAAATGGGCCTATATCGACGCAAGAATTTGGTAGACTAGTTTGACAGCTAAAATGTTGCCAGATATAGAAGATTTTTAAGCCCGTCACAAACGTAGCTATAATATATATTAATATATCGGTATAATGTATTGGTGACGTCATAGAAATATATAGCTGCGTGTGTGGTCACTCGACAATTTATATAGAAAATATGTCGTAATATGCCTTGCTATGATTCATATTAATATATATTATAGCTACGTCTGTGACGGGCTTTAATTGTGATGGAGTAAAACTGGTAAAAGTCGATATCCCTTTGACTGTCACTAATGATGAGACACAATAAGATTTTTCTATTGTTCCACACCTGAATCAGGTTTTTCGACAGATGAACTAATATTTCACTATCGACCTAATTAGGACTGATACATCTGTATAAACAATATTTATTATTACAATGTTGACTATTTGATACAAACTATGAAAATGTTTATGTACATAATTATTTTAATTCATTCTGTAACTACCAACCAAAGGAATCCAAAGCTATAAACTTTTATAATATTGATACAAACAGCGTTAGTCAAACTGTGGCAACATTTGTACAAAATGAATTGTCAAAGTAATCTACTAAATGGGTAGGTACTTAGCTACAGAATACTTAGTTGACATCTCTATGATAAAAACTAATCTACGGAATTCTGTGCTTAGATGACAACGGTAACTCTATGATGTTAAAGAAGACGATTAAAGTTATACAACACCGTTCGTGATCTATTAAGTTACGTCAGATTGGTGCTTCACAGTTCAACGGGGTCTATTTGGGTCAATTGCAACAATCGGTAGGTAGCTAGATAGGTCGTTAGGTCCGCCCACCGCCGGCGTGCGCCAGCCGACCTATTCGACGATAGCACATCCGCTGGCGTGCTCATAAACACACATTTGCTTACTCCTTCAGTTGCGTAACTCGCCTGCTCACCCCCCCACATGCAATTATTCACAATATGCTCTCAATAGACAGCTATTTGCTACACGCACTGCACAAGAGTGTACGCCCTTTTAAGTAAACTAATGCGTAGGTACTCGAAGCAACATTGTTTATCTTTGTAAAGGAAAGTAATTTCCTTACATTAAGATTTTTTAAATATCGGTTTAAAGAATTTATTTCTTATAAAAACTATACAGTTTTTTTTTATAATAAGATTAGTTAAATTACATTTCATAACAAATAATTTCATTTAACATTGGGTACCTCTGGCTCCTCTACCTCTGGTTATTTTCAATTAAATAAGACATTAATAATAACGAATTAAATATTTGTAGGTACATTGAATAATATAAAATTAAGATAGACGCATTACACATTCAAGTTAATGATTTGTTGAATTAAATAATATAATACCTAATAATTTAAGTAAGGGATCACCCAGTTACACATAACACACTTAAATATTTTTTTAATTTAGTTTTAAAGGTGTTAATATTCTTGCATTCTTTCAAGTCATTCGGTAATTTATTATACAACTGTACTCCCTCAAATAGGTACAATCGTTGTCTTGCCATAATTAGTTATTGGCCTATACAACTTAATTTTGTGTTTGTTTCTCAAGTTATGTTGTGTTAGGTATAAATATCCCGAGTTTATCTTCGTTACTTGTTGAATTGTTATTGGTTCTGTGACGGTAAAATGTTTAAAGGTTAGTTACGTCATGCGCTTTTCGCAAAAATATGTATTTTACGATGTTGTCGTCGCATCGCGATAATATCACCGACTGAGGTCATCGCACCGATCTTTAAAACGATACACAATTCACGTGAAAATTTGAAGTGGGAGGAGAGCTTCCCAGAATTAACTCGTAATTATTTCAGCAGTGCATTTTTTCTCGTCTACGATAACCCAAGAAGCCTTTCATATTTGTTCTATAATACGCAATTTATATATGTATAAATTTTAGCATTCTGCACTCCTCCGTATACATTTTAACTAGTAGGTATGCCAAACCTCACCTGTGCGCGCAATATGCTTAAAAAGGGTACAAAGTTTCCTCTTCACGTATTAATACATAGATTCACAAATACAAGAAACTAAGCGATTCCGACCTGACCACGATCCACGAACATAATCGTAAAATCACTTGATGAAAGCTTTGCCCGAACATACCCAAGCTCGCAACAAAATCAATAGACTATTTCAATGTATTTCTCGTCCAGCAAAAGCAGCTCTTTATTTCGTATCACTTTATTTGTTTTGTAACCTCGCCTAAAATTAAATCGCATGTAAACTTGTGAATACAACGCAAAGCTATGCATTACGTACGTCGAACAACTCGATGGATTAGTGGAGAATTTGTCCTGCATAAAATGTCGTACGCGCCTATTGAATGCACAAAACATATCATTCATTAATGTCACATTACGAAAATGGATAAATGCAACAGCATCATATAAATGTCCGCAGTGACAGCACTTACCGGATTTGTGGAGTCAGATCACGCAGAAGACATGATATGCTCGGGGACTGTATTTCTGTATTTTCGCTTATAAAATAACGCCGGGAGACAATGCCGATGAGTAAACGGTTCGGTCACGTATGTGCTTAACAGATCCTTTATACGAAGCGTGCGCGAAATATTGAAAATCATTTCGTATGTTTTTCATATCAAAATACTATATGGCTAAGTATATTTTGACTGAGGTGTTGAGTTTGTGAAGTTAGGGCTTGTAGAATTGAAAGCGGGATTGTCCGAAAGGGATACCGCTGACCCGGAACATAAAGGGCTAAGGAAGGAACACGGGTGGGTTTTAGTCAGTAAGAGTCTGACACTCCCTTCCGCTCCGCCCAGAGCGGGAGGGATCATTTGATGAATTCCCATCCTTAAAAAAAAAAAAAAGGGGCTTGTAGAATTAGAAGCTTAGTTCTACATATCTAGATCTGATAACCTTTTGACATTGCTAGCCTCATGGTCTCGTCTTGGCAACATTTTACATGAAAATGTTTTTGGTGGGATTAAGTTTTACACTGCGAAAGAAATGTGCTTCAATGTAATATTTACTCTACTTACTGTAGAATCTCATGCAACAGGAGTACCGGTTTTTACCCGACCGGCTAGCGGCTCCCCGGCGTCTAGCGAAGGTACGATAGTCAATGGACTGAAAATGTTTTGCATGGAATTGATTAACCCTGTAGCCTCGGTGCCTTTGATATCTACTTCTATCTTTTTATTATAACTTTTATGGGATAAATATTTTATTTAGGTAGGTACCGTACTTGGAGTTTTATTAGCATGTTTATACTAATGACAAGCATTTCTTATTAATTGTTAGGGGTCCATACCTCAAAAGGAAAAAACGGAACCCTCATAATAGGTACCACTTTGTTGTCTATTTGTCTGACCGTCTGTCATGATCTTTTTTCTCAGGAACGGATAAAGCTATCAAGTTGAAATAAAATATCAAATCAAAAATCTACGGTTTCTTGGAGGTGTAAAAAATTCAGCTTCTTAGTCAACACAATCAAAAGATACGGCCATTTATGTCACATATTATTTTGAAACTCGCAAACTCACTTGACAAAAACCTATAGGGTACTTCCCGTTGACCTAGAATCATGAAATTTGGCAAGAAAGGTCTTACAGCACAAGTACAGAAAATCTTTAATCTGTAGTTAAATCACATAAAAAACCATATTTTGCGATTAAAGACTTATATTTGTACGGATTCCTTCTTCCTTGTCCGGATTTTTTGTAATATTTAGTGAAGTCATAGGATTTCAGCCAGGTTTGCTGTTTTAAAAAATAACTTCGTCATGTACGTTCATCCATCCGTGACCCACCCGAGCACATTGCATACTCTAAACTGCTGATATGACAGATAGTTGTTATGCTAATATCCAATCAGATAAAGAATGCTCCTGTTTTGCAAATGTCAAGTCGTATGTTACGAGGGGCGTTCTCACGGTAGCTCTCGAGAGAAGAACAGAGAAAGCCTTATCTGATGTATCGGAGCGCGAACAATGTGAAGAGCGTGTCGATGCTTATCAGCCAGCCTATCTAGCGGCTGTAGTGCATTCGACTTTCACTCGCCGCCGCCGCCACGCTGCCTTGTCGCTTCTAACACCACTTTGTTTGTGCCCGTCTTGTCTTGTTAGTGTTGTCGGAAATTGTGACGAGGTGAGGAGAATCGATGACTTCTCGTGAAAGTTATATCGGCACGAATCTTTGTTTTTTTCGCGCCCGTAAGTCGCACGTAACTCGAGATAAGTACTATATTGTTTACCTCAAAATATGTAAAGTGCGTCACACCAGCGGCAGACGGAACAGCTTGTTTAGCGTTTAATATTCAATAACACATCCATAGACGTCCATTGTGTCGGTATGGATTATGGGTGTTGAGGGACGCCGGTTGCGTCGGTCGCGCATGTTAAAGCGAGCCTGGCGTGATTTAGTGCAGGGCCGCGTCTCGTACGCAGCCCACGGGCCTAATTACAAAGTGTAATGAGGCGACGACGACGCCCGCGCCCGCGTCCGCCCGCGACTACACTGACGCCTGCCGCGCCGCCCTGACAGATAATAACTAGTTGAGAATACCGCTCAAAGTTTCTGCCCTAGTTTATTGTGATTTGTGATATTTAAAAATGACTTATTTGAATAATTTGCAGCGCCATGAAAGATTATTTAAAATGCCTTAAAAGATACCCATAAAACCTGCCGCAAAGAAGTAACTGTAAGGGTCAAAGGCTTGCTCTCAGTAAGCACAACGCCTGCATACAATTTCAGGATAGATAAAACGTTTTAAGGGTCTACACACTTAACTAAGCAAAATTAAATGATTAAATGACACATACTTAGGTAGATACTACGTTCAACACATTGGTTTAAAATTCATAACTGAAAATACTACTAACGATATTAATAGAAAGAAAGATTATTATACAAATCTACATAGCGTCCAATTTTGGCTAAGAACCTTCTAAATATGCTTATCTTATCTAGAATCAAATCACAAACATCAATATACAAGATCACGAAGCCCATGTTCGAATTAATATTTTCATTACAACATTCAATAGATGGTTATCTGAACATCAAAAAGCGAGTACACTGTTAGATGTATAACCCATTACATAATTACAGAGAGACGGGCGTTTTCATATTATGATTTACGCACGAGTGGCTGCGGTCCGTTGCTACGGCTCGGGTCTGGCAAAAACACTCGGCAATACCATTCCACTTAATTTTGCATTCGAATGTTGAACTAATCTCAAATGATAGTTTCGCCAGCCATTTCTTATAGACATATTTTTTATGCACAATATGGTCATCAAGTCTTAAACATACACGCTGCTAGCTAACACAAATTGTCATCAATATTCCATTTAACAATCAATCAAAAACAATGTAGGATAACCATCGCCTGTCCGAGAGCAATTTGAGCGAGCTTAGTCCATACATTAAGTTATGTAAATCGCCCTCTTTTTTTCGTGACCATGATGTCGTCACATCGTAAGTGATGGACATACAAAATTCTGTTCTATTAATCTCCATTGAACGGTATGAAATGCTTCGATCATCTGGACAAGCTATGGTCCATTTCAATAGAACTTGTAAACTTTGTAAACAAATTTTCTATACAAATTCATAAAATTTTGACAGTTGGCCATACTGACATTGTTTACAAAGTTAACAAATTCAATTGAAATGGACCCTACATCTTACATGACACATCCCGACGGCTGATATTAATTTCTTTCAACAGTATCAATATGTTAATGAAATTACTGGACTGGTTCCAGTGACAGCTTAAGTTTTTAATTTACAAGGAAAATTAATACGCTGAGTAGTTTTTTTTTCTTCGTGATGATGTTGTTCCATTTCCCACAATATTTTGATTCGATTGCAAAGCTACGCTGTTTGTGCTATATCATAGATTTCAATGTATGTTTGTTTTATTTTCATAGAATTTTCCGAGGCGAGTCATTAAGTTTTTGCTCGAAGCAGTATTTGCAAATACGGTTCCGATACCGTTGTGGTAGAGACCACCGCACGCTTGTTGATTTTTCGCTCGAATTGATGTTTCTTTGCGTACCTGTACTGAACAGAACAATAGAACAAGTTTTTAGGTGTCTTTGTTCGTACAGCAATTTAGATAGAAGATGTTAACCAACGATCCAAATGAAGTGGGGACTTTTTGTTCTCGCCGTCGAAATATTATAAGGATTCTACCACTGTTGATAGCTTTCGGTAATGAATATACATGCACGACTCGCAATTTGAAATGATATCGCCAACTTTTTGCGAATGCATACAAATTATTTATTTCATCTACAATCCATTTCAGATCTGTTCTATTTTTTGCAAATCAAAATAGAATATCGAGTGCGCTGCGAGACATCTCCTTGTTCTCACTGATAATAACGTATTCTTTTTATTTTGTTTCAGTTTCTGCCACTTTACCGCCACAGAGGCCTTGGATACCATTGACCCGACCGAACAGGACTCGTCCGACTTGTAAGTATTTAAGTATCATGTTTACCTCACAATTTGTTTCCCAAAACAAATATTTACAATAACAACATGAGTACATTCAGTTGCTGCCTTGCTGCTCGTGCAAACATTAATTTAGACGATACCATCGCACTTGTGCCTTTTTATTCGTCGTAGTTATACGATTCATAGCCGAGAACCGCGCGAGATTATTTAATAACGATAACAAAAAGCTTAGCAACAAGTTCGTCATTAATAAAGTGTCATAGTGGCACGTATGGGCGCGGCGCACGCGGCCCGTCTCATAAATAATCAACCAGAGACCGCCCTACCATTGCAACGGTAATGTTTCCACCCGTAGGAGACCCAGGGATACTAGTTTGGTCCTGGTTCGGTCCCAACTTGTAGTCTTTCATCCGGTACCGTTACACAGTTAACGTTGTATGACATTTAAATAATTCCGAGAGGTGGAGCTTCCTCGTCTAGGATAGATTTATCTTACCATTGCACTTATCAAGTTGCGACCCTTGGGCCCTTCTATGTTACTGTGGAAATGTTCTATCTTACTTATATCTATAGATAATAAATTAAGTGTTGGAATAACATTTAAAAACATGTCCCTATTAAAAAGCTTCTTCAAAGCTTCTTCGAAACTGAACCTACTATACTAACTATACTATTAACATCTATCCCTACTTGTTTAACAGCATTGCCTATCTGCTAAGCAAGATGCAATGTGATGATATCAAAATGATGTGTCGATAAAAACATTCAGCGGAAAGTCTTTATTTAACGTCCTGTTAAAGCACAGGTTTTCTCTGGTTTACTCGCGTAGCACTTTATTGAGTTCTCTGAAATTTATTTTAGCTTGGAGTTCTAAGTAACAACTAATCGTGGAGAGTGCCGGCGGAGTTTAGATCCCGTCACACGTTCCTGGCCGGCACTCATGCCGTTTGCCGACGCACGATGCGCGTACCCAATTTACATAAATCAAAGCGGACGCTCGAGCCTGGCAGGCGCTCGAAGACCTTACACCTATTGGCCAATAATTAATATCGTTGCACATACAACATTCCTGATTTGTTAAAATACAGCAACTGCGTGGACGTTGCATTGCGTAAATCAGGCCAGCTATCCATGAAGCTGGACACTTATACAACTACATTACGCGTTCGACCTTCTTGTTACATGGTAACTCCTGTGTATACTAGTATTTACTTAACAATCAATCGACCGTAAATAGGAAGCGATCTATAATACACCTAGAAACCGATCCACTCGATCGCGCTTAGTCGCTCTCATGGTCAGATTGCACGGGAAGAGAGGAAATGCCCTTCGTCTCGCCATTCGCGGATAAACAATGCACAATGAGAGACATTGGCTGCGACCTCCTCGCATCCGTGAACCCGCAAATCCTGCAAAAAAATATATTAAAACTGGATACCTTACTCTCTTCAGACAGTGAATAAATCAGATTGAGGCGTAAACAAGCCTCACAGACAAACCTTGAGACTTTTTCGTTCTCATAAAGGCGACGCATGAAAATCAATTGATGGTTGCAAGGTATATTGCTCCAAGATTGTGTGACAAAATATATTCCAACATTGCTTGTGTTTACAATCTCGACAAAGTAAGGTCTCTATTGTTCATCAGTCAAACTATCATGTGAATAATTTCAACCTTCGTGTTTTATACACTTGTTTTCTTAAATGTTTGATAGGTGACCTTTCTAAGTCAGTTTATGTAAAAATTCATGAAACAATGGACGTTTACAACACTTGAATAAATAATTCCTGTCTGTCGTGATACAAAATACCCACGTAATGGCATCGCCAATAAACAGACGGCTGTGCACCTCCCCCCATTATATTCAGATGAGACGCGATAGCTAACTGGTTTATTTCTTCTTTTTATTTCCGACATAAACACTAGAGTGAGATGTTCTGATCGACACAATCTTGCAACGTAATAACTGTTCACACCATCTCCCAGTTCTTAAATCATGCACGTTTCGCAGATTCCGACGCTAGCTAGCCGTTACCCCTACTTGTTTGATTAATGTGTGTTCATGATTTAGCGAATGCATCTTTGCTCTCTACACCTGTCAGCAATTCTAAGAGAAATCTCTGACTCTCAACACATTCCGTTTGATACATGGCGTCTGTCTCAACTCGGAGACCTGCAGGCAATTTGTCAGTTTCACAAATATAAAGTTCTAGAATGTTCTAATGACGATATCAATAATTGAAGTTAATAGAACTAAAACTAATGAGGTCTGTCATTCATTGTGCAGTAATAATTACTTTGTTTACTGCCTTAATCATTGTTATAGCTTCAATCAAAGAACGGAAAGTCTATTCAATAAATGATTGTGAATTAACATAAGAACTTGTCATTCAATCATTAACTAATTACCCATAACCTTCAAAAAGTACCTACAATTACCTTCTTAGAAAAAGTACACAGCAGAAGGACGTTCCCATGCTGCAATCGTTGCCATATGTCGATAGTTCCATGGTAGACATAACAATTCGACGCAGTTGTACCCTTTCATATGCAAATTACTGTGGACTCATATGCAATGACTCATCTTCATGTAGGTATTCACTTATAATTACGAACTTTTGAACATTGATTACAATAATTGCTCTTCCGTTATCATTTCCAAACACTATTGATCCAGCAATTTAGTCACAATTAAAACATAACTATCAATTGCTCCTCTAGGCTGAAGTTAAATTAGAATTTGAGCGAAATCGCATGATTCGCCTCCATTAGCTGAAGGTGAAATCCATGAAGCTGTGCGGTCGGCAACAAGTACCGATGTTACGTCTCAACTCCCACTAACAACATCTTGTTAGCACCTATTGAGACTTCTTACGTCATATTGTCGATCACACCGGGCTGACTCTGACCGAACGTGATCTAATGAGTTCTTTACAACGCCAATCCAAATGGAAATGTTTGCATAGGTACCTACTTAAATCGATTTTAATGAGCTGTGTTCACTGTACAAAAAAGATGTGTTGACCTCTCACGGATCGTATTGATATTAGAAATTATTACGTGAGTTTGGCTGTAATCGACCATGCTAACGGCAACCATTTCCTCCAAAGATTTGACTGCCAAAAACTGATTACAGTAATGTGTGGTCTCCAGGCGTGGGTACAGGATTTCGTTCAGGTGTGCAATTATATAATTTCCTTCTGAGGGAGGCAATTTTTGTATGATTTTACTTATTTTCCAGAAAATTCGTATTGTTTTAGTTTTGAGTTTGAAAATTTGATAAAATTAAGTGCTTGGATCGTGAGTCGGGGGGAGCAATTGCACCCATTGTCGGGGGCCCAGCATCTGGTGATCTGTATGTTCGTGTAGGCATTTCCGCACAACACAAGGAACATTACGTTGTTCAGGGTAAACGTGTAAAGCAGAGCGTTGTGATTGTGATGCTACGCGAGCGGCGCAAATACCCGGCGGGTCGTCGTGACATACCTCACCAGTCGGCCGACTTCCGTCGCCACGCCTTTTCCTTTTTACTTTTATATTTTTACTACACGCACTAGTAAGTTTACAGTGTAGTACATACATGACATCTTTGATATGCCCACGCTTCGGCGCTAAAACCATAACGTACAGCGCACAATGGTCGTAGCTATCAGGAATATTGTAACCACACGCAGTTAGTGTCACCTTCTCCCATTGTTTGTGCTTCGTACACGTACTATTTCATCATCGTCGTCGATTTATTTGAAATGAAGACACGCGTCCACATGTTCGACAACATTACCATTTATTATTGTGTTGGTGTGGAGCTTTCGTTTCGCCCGTAGTTCCTTAAACAACGAGCGATTATCGATGCGTGTATTGTTTCGCGACATTTGGCATGTGCGCCGCGTCTCGCGCGCTCGCATCGGGCATACAATGGACGTATTTGAAGCACGTGCTGCGGCCGTATTGATCGTCGCCGAGTGCCGCCAGGTGACTTTGACTTTGTGTCGATTAGCATGAGCGCGACCGCAGCGCGCGATCGTTATCAATTTGTCCGGACTACGGCTCCGCGGCCGATCTCCACACATTGTCCTGTCCTTCTAGCTGTCGTGTGCCCGTCAGCGTCGCTTTGTCTTACAACCTACACTCCCGGTTCTTTGTCCGTTGATTGACTGGGATCGGCTCGATTAAATCTAGATAATTGCATCGCCAAGGTCTTCCACGAAGTTGACATTTAGACGAGCGGCCCTCATCGTCCTGCGCAGCGCGCCTTTTGATTCACGTAATGAGACGGGTGCGAGCGCGCCGCGTCCGCATAAATCTGAGATAATGGTGTGGAGCGTGAGAGAGCACGGTCGTGCCACCTTAGTTTACGTAATAAGTGAATACCTACGTTGAAATGAATTCGTCGCTGTTAGCTCGCGGAACGCTTATGATGCCCAATTTCCTTGTTCCAACCAGTTTGCATGAAAACATTTCTGTTTAACATAAATGTCTCCATTGTCTAAAATAGTTTCATCACATTATGTATGAGGGGTTCTACGTTTGTACGTGTCAAATCAGTGCAAAAATCGCACAAACACTGGAAACTGTGGAGCGTATTCAATCTGCGACCTAAAACAACAAGCGTGAAGAATAATCGAGTGTGGTCGGAGCATCGTCCGCCGCGGCCGCCTGTGAGATATGATTAGAAAAAGCAAAGCCATTGTGTCGCGTGCCTGCCGCATGTGGAGCGTAATACGAGTCTCATTTTAATTGGAACATTTTTTATCTGTCACGCGAGTGTGCGGACTCTGGTAACAAAGTGTCGGAGCCAACTAATTGGCGGGTGATGCGCACCCAACATGGTGTCGTGGGATAAATGGCGCGGCGACAGCGACGTTGAGAGAATTACAACTTATTCAGGAGCGTCTTCACGTTCTGTGTTTATGTGGTGGTACTGTTGTACCTAAGCATCAAAGTAACGCTGGAAGACACTGATAATGGTTTAGTACGAAATCTAGGACAGTTCTCTGTAGTATCCGTAACTAAAAAGCGACTCAGAGGAGATATTTTTTTCTTTTATTTCTAGTTGAGCAGATTTCGTTTAATATACCTACCTATGACCTCCATAACAAGCACTTTAGTCTAAGCGTCTAGTTTTAAGCAAAGTGACACACTTCCTTATTTTTCGATTTCAAATAAGGACTAATCTCTGGAACTAACAGTCGGATTTCAAATATTATTTTTGTACAAATGATAGCCAGATTCATGAGGATAGTATAGGCTATTTAACATCTACGGCCCTTGCGAGCCGAGCAACTGGGGCGAAACCGCGGGGAACAGCTAGCGAGTAATATAGGAAAAGAAGTCTCTATTTCAGCATACAAATAATTTGCTTTGTTTGGTATGCAGGTATATTCACAGTGATGTGCTACAACGTGCTATGTGACAAGTACGCGACGCGACAGATGTACGGCTACTGCCCCAGCTGGGCGCTCGAGTGGGACTACAGGAAGAAGGGCATTCTGGACGAGATCAGACATTACTCCGCCGACATCATCAGCTTACAGGCTAGTACAGTTGCCGGCACGAATCTTGAGCACAAACTTCACTTCGATTAATTAATTTTTCGGTCTCTCTGGCGGAACTAAGAAGGCGAGGGGCGCCGAGACTGCACGCGATTTGTTCATCAGTCGATGCTCGTCGTCTATTTGACTATTCTCTATTGTGTATTGTCAACTGTCTATTGGGTCGAAGGTGTACATGCGCGATCTGTGCTCACGACTCATGCCGGTACCTAGACAACTGTTCACTTATCGACTCCAGGAATAAGTGGTTAGCTCAAATGCATGTACCTACTGGCATCAACAGAACTCAAGTTTCCTACGATTACCTAATTTATTATTATTAGAACTGCTGCTGTTGAATATCGGTATATCTATGACGCAAACGTTATGATCAGTTCTATTTGTAGGTCAGATAGGTCAAATTCCAAAACATCTTACGCCGTTAGCATGAGCACCGCAGTATTTTTTTTTAACCAAATTCAAAAAGGAGAAGGCATACAATTCGTTTGTAGTTTTTGTAAATTCGACAAAAAGATAAAATAAAAACCGGCCAAGTGCGAGTCGGACTCACGCTCGAAGGGTTTCGTACCATTATCTATAAAAACGGCAAAAAAAATCATGTCTGTTGTATGGAACCCCCCTTAAATATTCTGTGAGTATTTCAAGCGTCTACCTGGTGTCGTTATCAATATCGAGCAAAAAAACCACGTTTGTTGTATGGGAGCCCCCCTTAAATATTTATTTTATTCTGTTTTTAGTATTTGTTGTTATAGCGGCAACAGAAATACATCATGTGTGAAAATTTCAACTGTCTAGCTATCACGGTTCATGAGATACAGCCTGGAGACACACAGACAGATAGACAGACAGACGGACGGACAGCGAAGTCTCAGTAATAGGGTTCCGTTTTTACCCTTTGGGTACGAAACCCTAAAAAATACAAACGAATTGTATGCCTTCTCCTTTTTGAATTCGGTTAAAAAACATACTGCGGTGCTCATGCTAACGGCGGTGTTTTAGAGATGTTTAGTAATTACCAACATTGTCGTACAGGAAGTGGAAACGGACCAGTTCTACAACTTCTTCTTGCCCGAGCTGAAGCAGGATGGGTACGACGGTATCTTCTCGCCCAAATCCCGCGCCAAGACGATGGGTGAATCAGAAAGAAAATACGTCGACGGGTGCGCCATCTTCTTCAGATCTGCAAAGTATGTGACGTTTTATTTCACTTGTTTGGTTACCTATGTCAATTTTGCAGATAAGTTTGTGAATAGGTACATTGTTTACTATACCCTGGAGTAAATATTACACCGAGTTGAGAATGAAATACCTAGTCGTATCCGTCCCTCATACTTTGACGTTTTTTCTCTGACTTGTTTTTTAGATACCGGACTCTGTTAGTGCTTCGTGCGACAGAGATGACGCTTTCTAAAGCTTGATGTGTAATATTTACCTCCAATTACTGTACTTTGTCTTTATGGTGTATTTTTTTTTTCTTTTTATTAAAATAAGGTTTATAAGTGCTATTTGCCCACCGAAGTAGTGAGGCAAATTACTGAACGCATGCAACTGTCACACATTCTTCGGTACCTATCGATAGTAGTTGCAGGACTTTCAAATCACTATCAAAGATATTTGCTAGTTGTTACCTCATAATGTTTTACGATCGGTTGCAGAAAGATAATTAAATTTTAATACAATTTCTATCGTTAAAGTCTCCTTTAAAACTTAATGATCTTTTCTGCAACTCAGCGTTAATCCCATCACGAACTCACTGCGTGTTTTATAGTTACATCAATTGAATATCACTAAATCTTTTTAATATGTTATACTTATAAAATAATGTCCATAAGCTCTTACATTTATCTTCATAACAGCGACGATGTTGATACGCCCCCACAACATATCGCTTACCATACGCATAGGTTAAACGTCAATACACTCTTTACTGTCCAAGAAAAAAAACTTATGACTTGATTCCATCGCGGCATTTATAAAATGTGTTAATAAAACTTTATCTGTTTTGTTTTGTTAAGATGGCGAAGATCTTGATGTCAACATTGTATTGCAGGTTTGCGTTAGTGAAGGAGCACCTTATCGAGTTCAACCAACTGGCGATGGCTAACAGTGAGGGATCAGATAATATGTTAAATCGTGTCATGCCGAAGGACAATATAGGGTTGGCCGCCCTTATCAAGACTAAAGAGGCGGCATGGGAAAATGGTGAGTACATAATTGTAGCATGCACTTGAGTGCATGTGGCTTTCAAACTAGCGTTGCATAATTTAAACTGCGTCTTGATAACGACAAGGCCTGAATTCTCTATTATAGAATTAGTTTCAGTATGTTGTTTTTTGGAGTAGGACTAAAATTCAAAATACAATAAAATTCAGAACTATGCGTGCGGATTCGAATAACATTAGCAACTTTTAGCTAAAATAAAAATCACAAGGTTTGAATATTAAGATACGCTTCTGTTTATGGTGAAAAGATAAATAAACACATACCTACACAAACAATAAAATATGCATTAGGCTGAAGCTACACGATGTTACGATGAAGTACAATGACCCCTTCTCGTATTTCGACTGACAAAAATTACAACCTGTATATTTATTATGTAGCCACACCATATTTAATAATAATAATAATAAATTCTTTATTATCGGGCTACTTAGGCCTATAGATATATACCTTACAAACTAACATATATATTATTATAATACACTTTGGTTAGTATATATATTTATCTGGTAAAGCTCTCCCAGTCGCATCGCAAATCGCGGCCTTATGAAGCCTCAGCCTTAGACGCAAATGACTAAATGACGTCTTGTTTATGTTCAAGTTTTGCGTCATAAACAAAATAGTAAACCGTTCTCATTAAAAATTCAAAAGATGAAGCACCGACCTAATACCTAAATTCTTAACATTAAATAAAGTATGAGCGGACGCTTACCTACGCTCTTAGCTCATAATTGAGCCACTGCGCAAACGTTGTAATTTAAATATGAATTTATGAGGCCTCTTTCGCCACTCATCCTCATAAATTTATAACTCCACTGCGGCACTGCCCTGCGTTGGAAGAGAACCAACAAAAAGCTTAAGTAACAGGCGGAATTTCAACGTCATCGCATTACATACTTCCATTTCCGTCTAACTTCGTCATCGCTCGTTTTATAGCCCAAAGAGTTTGCATACAATTCGGACTACACATAAAAAATAAAATTTTATAGCTTAATTTAGATTTAGATTTAGCAAAAAGTATTTGTAGAAGCACCGACCGGCGCGAATTTCTAAAACTACGCGATAAAAAGCGTGGCGGTTTTGTCTGTCATTCTGTTTCGTAATTATCAGGTGTCTATTAACCTAAAAACTACAATCGATTTCTTAGTGCTTTCTCTGTACGCGAGACACGTACATCCAGTGTTCAAAGAAAATAAAAAGCAAATTGTAGTTGCTTAAAAAAAAGGTTTCTTTCGTAAATATTGTAATTCAAATTGTAATTTGTCACAGCCTTTGCGTAATGAGTATTTAAAGATAACTCTTTAATCTCTCCAGTTCCGCCGACCTACCAGGGAGTCAGGAACAATACGTTTTTAATTGTGTCTCATTAGCTGGGATTTGATGGGTTAAATTAAAATAGAAGAAAATTGTTGTTCCTAATTTTTTGTTCATATTTTTGGCAAATTCAAATTAGAATCTGCAACAACAATAAATAATTCATATTCGAGAGAAAAAAAACCTAATTAACCAATCAATACTGTCATCATTCAGTTCCTGCTACCGCAAATAATAAAAAACAGGTTTAAAAAAACCGACTTCCAAAAACTACACTAAAAACTATGAAATAAAAATGTTAAACTTCCATAAATAAAAATCTAAATGTATATTGAAGTCGGCGGGGCCTAGCATAAAAATAAGCATTGTAGATTAAGGAGGAATGAAAGGAAATGTTAATTTGTCGAGGCGCAAAGCAAGCTGCACGTGCACACACTGCGCACGTTCTTCCTGTTCAAAGGCGGAGAGGTAAAAACCTGAAGAAGAGGCCGCGCCGACTTCAATATACATTTAGATTTTCATTTATGGAAGTTTAAGTTTTTTTAGTGTAGTTTTTGGAAGTCGGGTTTTTTTAACCTGTTTTTATGTATGTACTTTTACCGAGATCGATTACTTCCACGAATTTAAATAGGTACTTATATTCATAGATGTTGGTGGATAAGAGCGTTTCTGTAAACAAAAACAGTATTTTTTCAGTTTGTAATAGCAATAGGCTCGCTCCCTTGCCTTCTATCAAATGCGACCTAAGCATAAAAAAATTGTGTGTAGTATACACCTCTGTCTAACCTTGCGGGAAATATTGGCGTGATGTTATGTATGTATAATATCGAGATCGATTGCGTTTAGGAATTCCTGTACCTACACAATATCACTTTTTCATCATCGTTATGATGTCATCGAGATACACCAAAAATACCATTTATTACACCTGGTTAAAAATCTACTCAACCAAAGTTAATACAATTTATATGGGACCACCGCGCGAGGTTCTTCTACCATATGAAAAAAGAATCACGTAAATCGGCTCAGAGATCAGGGAGTAATCGGTGTACATACATGAAAAAAAAAACAAAAAACAACCGAATGCAGAACCTCCTCCCTTTTGGAAGTCGGTTAAAAAAAACGTGTGCTGTCGGAGGACCCCCGTCAAGGACAAAGTTCCTTACTCCTCGTACCTATATAATAGAAAGAGACAGAGAGAAAATCGCATCGAGGGGCCATAACGCTTTTTCCTTACGTTGACTGGTGGCTGATTTAGAAATCAGCCACCAGTCAACTTCTACCGCAAGCTGCGAGGAACTTCGTTCTAATATCAATTTGCTTCTTTCTGTAAAATCACATTACAGGCCGTAAGATCAGATCGTAGCACGGAAGAGAGTATAATCTCCCGTCTTCCATTGTTTCCTATTACATATTTCATATTTAGGAAACAATCGAAGACGGGATATTAAACTTGCTTCCGTGGTTTAAGCTACGATTGATCTTGCGGCCCATAACACACATACGGACAGTTAAAGTAGATAAAACTGCACTAAGTAGAGACAGGTCGCCTATCTCCTCTACCAATATTCATACTTTCCCTTGATCGATTATTACTTGCCCCCGTTGATAAGCACCCAACGTTAAGGGAGGTGTAGACTTGTGTGCGACTTCATGTCAGTCCCTGCGTAACACGAACTTTCACATACACCCTTATAGTACCTAATGGCCGTGGACGATATTGGCATAATTTTGTTCGGGCAACAAGTTACTGCATCGAGTTAGTCCAATGTTGCTGTCCATTTTCCATTTTAAGTTATGTAATTTGATCTAGTTTAGATTGTCGTGTAAAGGCGCAGGTTAAACCTGAATTACTTAATTTGAGACAGAACATTGAGCATTGGCAGTTTTGAAATTCTTGTACAGCGGATAATGCTAGCGAATAAAAACTTTTAATTTCATCGACTGATTTGTCAGAATGCTCGCTAGAATGTATAAAGGTGCAGAGATTCCTAAGCATTCTGACCAATGTTACCCTACAGGTAAATGTTTACACGGTAGAAGTATTTGGTCGAACAATAAGTTTGACCATTGCAAGTAAAAGCTCTATATGCGACGACAAATGTAACATTTTATTATCACGCCTTATTACGTTCGACCTAAACACGGAACCCATAGCCCGTCGCACCAGTGTGTTCGCACCATTACATTCTGCATCACAAGTTTAGACCCACCATTAGACATTTCATTTCATTTTACTTTTACTCCAACATTTAAACATAGTAGTAAGTAGTAAGATATTTGCTATTAAGTAAAGTGCGTTCTAAAGTGCATGATTATGGACGTCGCGTGCAAGTGATGCCATCGGCGTACCTTCGTTATCGCTTCATAACAGAAGACAGGAATGAATTGAATGTCGTGCCTTCACTTCACTATGGAAGCCTTTAGATTACCTATCATTTTGATCCAATAGCCCTTGGCGATTTGTAAGCTATTGGGGTAAAAACGGATTTTAACGTCGGCTACTGTCCTTCAAACTTCAATTCTATGGAAACGGTCTGCAGTTAATTATATTATTATTATTTTAGTGAATTATCTCGAGAATAGTGAATAATTTACGTGTTACGAGATGTCTTACGAGGTTGTATGATAGTGAACACGTGTGGACAAATTACTAGGAATGTTTAAAGTGTGTAGCTATTAACAAGTCTCACACGCAATGCTGGGTTCTATCGAAAATTTGTTGCGCGAATTTGAGGAATTATTTACATTACAGATATAGAGTAGGCTAGTTATTGCAAGCCGTCCGTCCCAGCATGCCCGAATAGTTGGCGCAATGCTTGCCAAGCTCCTATAACTCACGGCAAATAACTTTAACATTGACCTTGACTGCGCAATAGTCGATTTTGTGCATTTTGACCCTTATTACATGAAAGCGTACGTACGCAGACTTTCTCCCACTACGCTGACAATGTTCAAGGTTTTTGTCGGGGATTATAAGTAGGTACTTCAGTTTGTTTTTAAACGCGTCGGTGAGACTTGACAAATAGTGTCGTTGAAGACATAAAAAACACTAATTGTGCCATTACTAACCGTAGAAACTCTTCAAGGGTTGCGGGTTGCCCAAGGACCTTAAATGACTTGCGTAATCTTTGATAGGGAAAAATGACACGCTCGTTTTCATGCCATTCAGTGAACATGCAGTAGGTATCTAGTCTACTCTATAATATCTGTGATATTTCTATGGATTGTATTGTCTCATTATAATTTATAAATGCCGTAGGTTATTAGGAGCATCAAAGAGCTTTTTGTGAAACATATACACATCCATTTCGTTTGATTTACCTTTACATACTTTTTCTCTTAAATTAGTACAGAATTGGATTTTTTTTTATAGAATTAGAATTATATTCGATGTTTAATTTATTTTTTTGCGTTTTATTACAGGACTTCCAACAGACTCTTCAATGCTAGGCCAGCCTATCTTAGTATGCACCGCTCACATCCACTGGGACCCGGAGTTCTGCGACGTAAAGCTGATCCAGACGATGATGTTGAGCAACGAGCTGCGCGCAATACACGAGGACTCGGCGCGCACGCTGCGTCTGGCGGGCCACCGGGACAACGTGCAGCTACTACTGTGCGGGGACTTCAACTCGCTGCCTGATAGCGGTGAGTGTTGTACTGAATATTGCTAAATATTTTGTAAAAAAGTTGCTAGATTGTCCGATTTTGTTGCTAGAAGTAGCTAACCCCCGTATTCACGAATATTACTATGGGGACTCATAGCAAAGTGTACAAAAAACTCATTCAAATATGAATATTAAATTAAGGTTTATATTCGTATGAAGCTGATGAAATATTTCTAAATTGTAGCTGATGGGGATGCAGAAGTTGCTAGATCTAGCTCTAAAGTTGCTAAGTTGGCATCACTGGTTGTATTGACCTGAGGTCGTATATAAATATCATCGTTCTGGTGCTTTTTGTGCACCTCATCTCTTTTTCGCACTTGAATGCTGGTTCATAGGCATTTGGCTTGTATACATAAGCGGGTCGGAATATTCGGTGAACATTACTTGCTAACAACCGACTTTGCCGCCCGGGAGGTTCCCGGCGGCAATAGCACGCCTATTCAACAACCAACCAACAAAAACCAATTACTTCTATCATCTAATCTTTGATCGTATTTCATAATTGAACTTCGTAACACATTGTAATTTCCTATCAGCAACCAATGTCTCACCGAGTGTAAAATATTCATTTATATTCTGTTTTTGTTTCAAATGTATTAAGTACCTACTTGAGCTGAATATGAATTACTTGACATACGAAGTTTTCTCCTTCCAGTAAAGTTATTAACATCTAAGTCAGTGATTCAGAAAGTGGGCCAGGTGGACCCCCAGGGGTCCACGGGAAACTAGACTCGGGGGTATTTTATCTAGTTTCGATAGTATAAAATAAAAATATTGCCTTCGCTTTAATTATCACTGTAGGCAGGTATTAAGGGAGCAAAACAATTAAGGGAAGAAAAAAAATTCATTTTGACAGGCTGTATTTCGGTGAAAAATGGTCGTATTCAGTCTTGGAGCTACCTACAGTTCTCATGTTTATACAGTTCTCAATAAAAATAATTTTAATGGTAGAAAACCGAAACCAGGAAAATGTTGAAAGTGGTCTACAAGAAAATAAAGTTTGGGAACCTCTGGTCTAAGTAAATCTAATACAAACTAACAAATTCGTACAACTAAGTAGACAGATTTATTGATCTGTTTTCTCACAGTACGCCAGTAACTTACCCACTTTATTCGACCGTTTGTCATTTACGAGTGTACCCGAAACAATGATAGGCCCGATATGGATTTACGACATTACAAGCCTACGTTTATGTTCGATTACTAGATTGGACACAATATATGGCTAGGTTTATGCGATTCGTAGACCTATCAATCAATGACTTAATTTTCTACTTTGTTCATTTCTGATAAGCTTCTTATAAAAAAACGTGTATTTTATGGCTGTATTTTGTGGGTCAAGAACCTTTGAAGATGGACATTGTGTCAATACATTTTATTATTTTTGTTGCAATTTTGTTCAACTTCAGTATAGGTACTTAGTAACAACCTGAACCAATATTGGATAAATAAAATAAATAATCTTTGCCTTTTTAGGATTCCGTACCAAAATGGTAAAAAAGGAACCCTTATGGTGCGACTTCGTCTGTCTGTCTGTCTGTCACGCCTGCTTATTTCAGCAACTACTAAGTAACACTTTCTGCTGCATTTCATACAACCAATGGATCAAGCGGCACACTCCAAATATAACTATCTATTTACAAAAGACCTGAAGAATAGGCTTGACTCAAGCCTATGGGAAGCTGATGGTAAAGTGAACTGAACTCCTTCCAAAACACTGGTCTTTTGTAAATAGTTATATTCGGGGTGTATTAGGTATTATGCACCTAAATAGGTAACATAAAAGCAATAATGCAGTAGGTAGTCAAAATCTGTTATAACGACATCGAAGGGACTACCTAGGTACTTAAATTTGGTTATATTAAAAACCAATAGTCATAACAACCGGCGGTATTTTTAAGGGAACAGTCAGTGATACCTAGGTATGATTTTGGTTATTTTATCCGGTACCTATCGACTTGAAATTTGAAACAGTTATAAAACATGCTTGTCCAACTTAATTGAAAATGAAAAAATAAAAAAAATAAATTTTTATTTTCATTGCATAAGGGGCCGGAGTGGGGGTCCGAAATTTTAAATTGGAGTTACTAGGTCAAGTGACATATCATATGAAAGGGCTTGATCTGCACATTTCAAAATATATTTTTATTTTATTTTATATCTCACAGTTTTCGAGATATCATGCAAAATGTCCAAAAAAATACCATTCCCGCCCCCCCTTATCTCCGAAGTTTGCGGGGCGAAATATCTAAAATAATTAGAGTTGATAAGAATTGACCCAAATATGGCACCAAAAATAAAACGATGTTCCTAACAAGTAGTTTTTTCAAAATCATCAAAATTCCTTCACAAACAAACTTAGTTGTGCGGTCCGGATTTTTTCACTTTATACGTCCAAAAATGATACGGAACCCACGGTGCGCGAGTACGACTCGCACTTGGACGGTTTTTTTTAGAAGTACCTTAAACTGAAAACAAGTACGGATACGGAGGGCGGCAATGGGTAAAATTGCCCCTGACCCGCCTGACCCCCATTTTTGAAATTGTCATAGGGAACATCAATATTCAAATCACACAAAAATTGCCCCTCTTTTTAACTAAAACCTGGAAGTAAAGAAAAGTAAAGTTTCATCGAAATCCGTTAGTAGTTTTTGCGTGAAAGTGTAACAAACATCCATCCATCCTCACAAACTTTCGCATTTATAATATTAGTGATGATATAAATGTTTTAACTTTGACTACTTACCTCTAACGTTTTTTGCGCCCTGAGCAGCGATATATGACCAAACCGCCTAAACTTGCAGGTGTGATAGAGTTCCTGTCGTCTGGTCGCGTGTCGTCGGAGCACCGCGACTTCAAGGAGCTCGGGTACGCGGGCTCCCTGCGCCGCATGCCCGGCTCCGAGCACGAGTTCACGCACAACTTCAAGCTCGCCTCCGCCTATAGCGAGGACATCATGCCCTACACCAACTACACGTGAGTGTTGCGACACTACGCAATTCAAGGGCGGATTCAGGGCCATGACCGTCCCCCCCGGGGCTGGGCCTAGCACTGATAATGTTTCTGATCTACAAAAAAATACTTCGTATAATGTCTGGCCAGACATCATGCGCACCTCAAGGGTGGATCCAAGGCCATGGGACCAACCCTGAAATCGCGAAAAAAAACTGCTGTTCCATACATTTTGTTGAGTTATGTGAACCCTGTATTTTGGTTATTAGGACCAATACAGAACCCGATTTGTATTGGTCCTAATATCCAAAAAGTTAACTTTTGTCGTTAATACAATTCTATACGACTTGACACAAAGTCACCGTCTGAGGCGCGTTTTGATTTCGCAATAAAATGTATGTGGCTACAAAGACAGCGTTATTAATTTATTATGTCCTGATTTTGCTGACCAACGTGTAATAGATGTATCTACCTAATATATATTTTTTTCCGCATTCCAGGTTTGACTTCAAGGGTATAATCGACTACATATTCTATAGCAAACAATCAATGACGCCCCTCGGGCTCCTAGGCCCACTGTCGCAAGACTGGTTCCGGGAACACAAGGTGGTCGGATGTCCGCATCCTCACATACCTTCAGGTGAGAAACAAAATATAGTCTTTATAGTACAACTTCATAGTATTTTGAGTTTTTGTAGTACAATACCGCGCCTCCCGCGCTCTTCGCCGCCCCGATGATGCCCGGGGCCCTTCCCGCCTTAGACCTCATATCACTAAAGAGACCTTTAAATCGTCTACAGCGCATGTCAAACCACGTGGAGTGTCAATTCTCATCTTTTGTGGCGCGTTTGAGTTTGTTTCGGTGTTTCTTCTCAAAGGTAGTCAGAAAATACCGACATCATTCTAGTTTTAAAAAATGTTAGCGTGTAAATGTTACTTGTAACCTATTTACAGAATAAATATAATTTCATTTCAACTTGCCAGTGACTCCGTCCGTGTGGGTTACAATAAATTGACCGTTTTAAATGATCTCCTTAGTGTAGGGTGAAAAATTATTATAAATAGAAAAAAATGTAGTAGATGACAGACTTATTATTTCGATTTCTGTGGTTAATAATAATGGTTGATGTTGCAGATCACTTCCCGCTGCTGGTGGAACTAGAAATGTCCCCGACTGCTAACGCGAACTCCAACGGACTGATCGGGCGCAGGTAGCACTTGTCGCCGCGCGCGCCGCGCCGACACAAGCGACAGCAGCACGCCTGACGCACGCGCGTCAACCGGCCCCCGAGTCAACCGACCCCGCCACCACTGCGCTGCCGTGTCACGCACATGTCTGTCATCTTAACATACATGAGATACGCGTAACATGTGCAAATCGTATCCTTTAAGGTCCTATACCTACCACAAAAACAACTTTTCTTCTAACTTTTACCGATTCGTCGTATGGGCCTATCCAAAACTCTTGTTACTAAGAATTTAAATAATTTTTAAAACTTTAAGCGCTGATATCTCAAAGTATGATTTTTGAGATACAACGAATAGGCGTGACACGGCAGTACGTACTGCGTACTACGACCGCGCTCACTGTTACATAGTTTTGAAATGACGTCCTGTACTGCTTGTTAACGCTATGACCACAGATGAACAGTGATTTTTCAAAGGGGCTTGTTTCCATGATAAACTATTCAGTAAAGGAGAAAAACCGGTTAAAACTGTGTTAAATTAGGTATATTGGAAATGTGTCCTTCTGTACGAAAATGCGTTTTTCTGTGTTTGTCTGTAAATTAAGGAAATTTACAGACAAAAATCTCATTTATACTTTAGGAAATATGTACTTTTTGTATTGAATTTTGGACTAAAGGCTAGTTTTTAACATGACAGTGATGATAGCATTCATAGATTTTTTTTCTAGCAAAAATCGAAATAAGCCCTTTTGAAACCTGTAAATTCAAGACGCTTAGGTACACATATATGCATAAAAGAAGAAGTATTAGCCGATGATGAATTCAACATTATTCTTTCTTAAAAAATCTTACAGAATAGTGAATTGAACATCCTCGATCTATTACTTTTTCCAATTCGCTGTCTATTAGGCGTTTTGAAATATAAACCGACCAACAAACATTGCCTAAACTTCAGGTCACATTTACCTCTAGCATGCACGCAAGATGTGACCATTACGTGTTCTATTTTATTTCGCACTCTAATAAGAACAAAGTTACGTTCATAGATAGGGGTAATTGCACCCGTCGAAAGTCTAGGCACTGTTCATCGTTTCAACAGAATTTAGCTTTTCAACTACACTGATGTTAATTCTATAAACAATTCCTGTTTCAGTCGAAATACCCGTTAAATATTTCAAAAAACAACCACAAATATCAAAAGTTCACTCTAAAAATAATCTTTACAAATATCAGTAACTAGCTTATGAATCGTTTATGTACAAATAACTTAGTCTTAAGTACTTACTTAAAATCATCTCAAAGTGTACTCTGCGTTGTTTTTGTTATATCGCATGGTTTGGACACGGTTACTTTAGTTAATAATTTCAAATGTATTTTGTATACCGTTACAGATGATACCGAACGTCGTTCTCTCTTCACTGGACTATAGTACGAGTAGTACTTCTTAGTATGCACCTAGTACTTGATACTGTCTCGAAATTTTACTTTGCTCAATATAGATGATAAACATAACCCTGCCGGCCTAGCATGACCACGATAGAAACGGCTTTTGTCTACATAGAAATAGACAAAGTGACAGATTGTAGAAACATTTCTACGTTTTATGAATGAAACGGTAGAAATGTTTCTACAATCTGTCACTTTGTCTATTTCTATGTAGACAAAAGCCGTTTCTATCGTGGTCATGCTAGGCCGGCTGTTTAGACAGCTTGTAATGTTGATTAGTTCAAGCAAATTAGATTTTACTATAGTTAAATGAACGAAATATTTTAGAGAAATATATTATATTATAATCAATTTCCTTCGTTAATACCGCTGAATTTCGTGCTTAAGAGGTGTGACACGATAGTTATGTTTTTATAAATTAACTAATAGGCAATACGGTAGCACTGCCAACGTATGATACACCTCGGAGAGTACAAAGTGAAGCGGTGCGCTCGCGCAGCAACTAGTTACAACTTCTACGTTTCAGTGAACAGATAACGGGCCGTAGTATATATTAGTATTATATTAGTTAGATGCATGAGAAATTTAAACATGAAGCCTTTAACATTTTTGGGAGAGATTGTAAGTTAGTTTAGTAGCGAATGACAGTGCAATTGTTTATAACGAATCTGATTAAAATTATAATAGTTGGTAATTTTAAATATTGATTCAATAAAATATGAATGAACTAAATGAGACCTACGCTTATTGTGTCAATAAAATTGTACGGAAGAATCGTAAAGATACATATTTTTTCAGTCGATTACGACAGCAATTTTACGCTTAGTTTTTCGATGTATTATATTATACAGTTGAGGAATACAATTACAGCTATATTAATGTTGTCTGCTGAGAAAAATAGAAGACCTAGACAGTAGAGGGCGCCATGTTAGATTTTTTTCTCATTTTGTACTTGCATATTTAATTTTCCGGCGTCGTTGAGGTTTTTTATTTTTCAATTAGCGCACGTTTATGAAGGTACAGTCGATTACAAAGTTAATATTAATTTTAACATCTACGTCCTCGTAATGTGTGAGTGTTTCAAACGTCCATTTACCAATTAGTGATCAAAATTCCTCCACTGTATATTATTTAGATAATATTTTTGGGATGATAATGCAATGTACGTGTCTGTGAGGCGATCGAGTCGCGAGGGCCTTCGCTTCGCCTTCGCTTGCGTCGCCCTCGCGGCTCGACCTGTAGTACTCGTCGTGTGGAGATCAGTGAGATAAGTGTTCTGTGTAACACACGCTTTGTATTTCAGCCTAATAGATTTTTGACACGTATTGGGACGCTTACCCGGAGTAATAACAAAATGAAATGATAATTTGCGAGCGTTACTTTGAGAAATGCAAAAAAATAACTGGCGGCGACGTCGCTAATTGGGGTCACACCGTTCCTTTATCTCCGCACACCTGTTTATAAGGTCACTCCGCTTCCATGGAGGAATAATGCAAATTAGCATTCCATTTGTAGTTTAATCCGTGTGCGTGAACTATCGTTGCGTGAGAGCAGCGTGCGAGCGTACGTCTCGTACTTGCGTACTTGTTATACATAATGATACATGGCGCGATATAGTTGGTACTTTCAGGGCCGGGTTGTAAGATAGCTATCATAAATCTTTAATAATGTAATAGAATATTTGAATTATTTTTGATACTTAATTATCTATTATAAAGTTTTATATAGAGACCATTGTTAAATCTAACACTGCCTACAATGTGACATCACGTGTGTGCAATAAATTTTAAATATCTTAAGTGATAATGTGAAGTGATAAGTGTTGTTTCATGAATATATTATCTGACGCGAATGTTTCTGTGTTGGGACAAACAACTGTTTATTCCAGGCTTCCACCTACACGAATAGTGCACATGGTGGTGTTTAGGTTCATTCTATTTTATTTGAATAGGTTGGTGCGTGTCCAATGCACAGGCCTTAACAAGAAGTTTGATGTAAAACTGAAGCAATCGAAGCAATAGTAATTATAATAGTAGCAATGAATATAAAAGACATTGTAGGGTTGGTAATGTCTGCTGAGTGCCTTTCGTAGTGAGGTGCTGAGCCGTTGTCTCCACAGCAGCACTTGCATCCGTTTCCTTAGGCAGGACTTTCGTTGACGCCCCTGGTGTTGAAGCAACAACATGCTCGACAAGACATAGTTTATCCATTTCAGCGCCGTATTATTTGTAAATCTCCAGTGTTACGTAAACTTCTTGGTCGCGAAGGCTGTCTCACTGATCGGTAAGTGTTATTAAGTGGTTTAGGTATTAGATGGCATTTCTATCGGTATAGTAGACTCGATGACGTTCGGTTCGGTTGTCGCGGTACTGTACGGTGTCGGCGTTGAACAAAAGTAGAGCGGTGGCCGCTTGCTCAGAGTTAGGTTAATTGTGGCATCGAGTGTTCCAACAAACTACTCAGCGAGACTTGTATACCCCTCCCCTCTATCTCCCGTACCCCTTCCCGTGAGTTTTTTAAACGTCTGTCTGCGTATGTAAGTGGAGAGTTGTGTAGATTAGTGTAAGTCTTGAGTTTTTTACGAATGGTCTCCTTCGGCGGTATGTCGCCGCCGGACGCCCCCTCTAGCTGTAAGTAGGGTATGTTATGTGACGATCGAGACCCTCCCCCACACATTTTTTGAATTAGGTACGCATCATTGTTAATTATTCACAAAATAATTATCGTTAGTTCGTAAGGTTTCATTTGGTTTTGTCGAAACAGTTCAGTATTCGCGTCGTCTCGAGAGGTCCGATCAAAAATTACGAAACGATGTTAGATGCATTTTATTTTTTAGTTTTAGTAAGTTTTTTAATTGATGTTCCGGAGGCGTCCGAGGGTGAACCGCTCCACTCTTAGTAATAGCGGGTATAGCATACTGGCGTAGTACAAATGTTTGTGTGAGTGTCGATAGTTAAGTAGGCGTGGTTATTGCGTCACGTGTCTTGGAGCCCTCTGATTGGTCGGGGTATTTCTTTGGCCTGCACCAGGCGTGAGCGACGTTGCCATGTTTCTCCTGATCTCCAGAGGCCCTAGACAAGTTGCTTTTCTGTTAGCGTTCACGCCAAACGCTACGGACAAAATGTATCATGTCACGTGACTTTTTCGCAGGTAATGTCATTGACATACATTTTGGACGTAGCGTTTGGCGTGAACGCTTACAAAAAAGCAACTTGTCTAGGGCCTCAGATCAGTTCGGATCAGGGTCGGACGGGCCTAAGGCGTCGCGGTACTGGTGAAGGTCGCGGAGACTGCGTCGGTCAGAGAGCAATGTATATTTACCTAGTCATCGGCGGCGGTTGATGAATCGCATCCGACTCGCTGCAGAGCGAGCGATTTTGAAATCATATTCTAACATTCAAAACCGCGTCGTTCTAGCCAGCCGTTTACGATCGATCGATCTCATGCGCAATGTTCTCGTTGTGAAGCGTTAGTTGTTTCATCGGAATAAGTAGTGATATTTACAAAAAAAAAAAAAACACCTATAATATAAACAAAAACTATTTGGACCACTGCATAGTTGTATCTACGCTTATTTTTTTGTCATCTCCATCGGAATTATTTATATCGAATAATTGATTTTGAATATTTTTGTTCAGTATATTATTATAATATTATTATGTATATCAAACGACAGGTGCTGTTGTATTTAATTTTTAATGTTACTAATGTGATTGTGATAGGGATACGTCTCTCTTGTAATCTATCTGATGTATTGTGAAGAAAAATTAAGCCAAATCATAAAAGGGTATATTGAATTATTACTTTTAGGATAAATGGAGTTAAAATGAAGTTTTATACGAATCAAATTTTACTACTGACGCTGTATAATTTTTCTAAGTACAGTAGATTTAAAATCATATCATGATGATCTTGTTCTAGTACTCGTGTAAATTAATGTAGGTTAAGACTGTTGTGACGTCACACGTTGGAACTGTTCCGCTGCGCCAGAGCACAAAGTATGGAGAGTCGTTACCTAAGTCTAGTGTATATTAATATCTATTTACATTTGCGGAACGGTTTCAACGTAGATTTTCCAATTTTGCCTTCATGCACGCAACAATTTCAAATGTTAAATTTAAGTTAACATGAGTATTCGAAACGATCCAATGTTTTCTCTTTAAAAATATCCACATAATAGATTTTTAAAATAGTAGTGAGTATTTTTGCATTTACCGTGTTGTCAGTAATTATACGATACAATATCTTATGAAGCATAATAACTACCTATATAGGGCTACGTACAGTCGACCTCGAAACAATAGCAATACAATAGGACAACAATTATCTAAGATTTGGCTTTACCTGATTCTGAATTCTGAGTTATACTTACGCGTGACAATAACACAAGAAATTCGTAGTTTGTTTCACATGCACAACAATGTATAATAATAATAGTACTGACAATCATGTTTGTGGGCAAGGCCGTAGCCAGGAATTTAGTTTGGCGGGTGGGGGTAGCCCTGAATAGAACAACTTTTGAAAAACTGTTTTAACTTTTCTACAACTTTCGTTTTATATAATTACAATGGCACTTCTATCTATTAATTTATTTGCAAAGCTACAGCACACACATAATATAAAACAAGACAACGTAGAAAAATGCATATTGTGCATATTTCTGGGTAGGTTGTCTTGTTTCAGACCAGATGGCCTCATTCAGAGTATAGGAGAGAATTTAGAAATACGCACCAATGTACGGCTGAACGCGCTCACAAACATGGATGTCATAATTATATGCAAGATATAAGTCTGTTACATACGTCATACAGTATTCAAACAAACCAAGAGAATACAACCACGATGCGTAAGTATCGCTTATGAATAACCTAGAGCTTTATTGCAACAAGTTTATCTTATTTGTAGAACATTATATGATCTCTTTATTTTTAATAGAATTTTGATGGACATTTTTACTTAATAGTTGTAGCAGTGTGTAGCGTTGAAATAGGAATTTATATCGCACATTACATTTGTTATATTCCACTGTAAGTATATTTATTAATTTACAAAAACTGATGCCATCCAAAATTGTGAAAAGCACTTTTTGTTCGCGTCGTTGAAACCTCTCTGCGCTCTATCATTATTGAATCGTAAAAAAACTTATTTCAATATCGTGCTATTGATCGTTCCTTTTGGAATCATTCTTTATTTGTACATATTTGTATCATATCTTCATTGTTTTCTAGTGTAAATATTCAAACTTTGTGTATGTACAATCCTGTTACTTCTCTCAACGGGAGGCTTCAACGATGCTACTAAGTTTTGGATAGTGATTCGAATTAACCACGAGAAGCCTTCATGTTGTGTGTATATTTAATTTGTAAATATGTAATTTCGATAACAATTAATGCTAAACAACGAGCGAGCCGTCGCATATTGTCAGCCGTTTGGACTTCTGCGCACACTGACCCCAACACAGCTACGGAACACTAAGCCTTCACTCAGGAACGTGTATCACGATGCACGACAGACATTCCACAGGCACATTATTAGCTCAATATGAAAGACTGTTTGAGACTTTAAAAAAGAATATCATGATAATTAAAAATATTTTCTGAAGCACCTTAACGAGTTTACAAAATGTGTTTTATGGTGATTTAATGATAAGATCGCAATGTTTAACTCACTAGTATGTAAGGACAAATGCTTTACGACACTGTGATAGACAATACAAATTTACCTGAGAGAGACACCATAGGCATTTATGAGAAATTTAAGAGAAATTGTCATATGGAAATGGAATGTTACATGTAGGTACTCTCAGATTTAGAAACGGACACCGCTTGGCTTTGTGACTACCTTTAGGACGACACCGACATTTATGAACGCTGGACGGGCGAAACACTGTTTAATTAAAATTTTTACAACTACAAATATCATACACAAACTCACAGGAACAATCGGTGTTTGTTTCGACTATAAGTGTAAAAAGATCTATAAAAGTACAAAGCGTATGTGCAGAAGTTCGGTCGCGGCTCGATACTGTGTTCGAGCGGTAAAGCGCGTGCGCATGTGTGTGTGCTTGTATGTGCCGGCTGCGGCAGTTGTTGGTGTGTGCGGCCGCGCGGCCCGCGTCTCGCTGTTCTGTTTGTTGATACATTATGTATATTTGAAGGAATCAAAAATTATAAGATGAATTTTATTACTTGAGTTTTATTTGTTCACTGTTAGCCTTTATTCGCACGAGCGCTTTTTCAACGCGCGTTAAAAAAAGCGTCGGAGGCGTTTGTCAAGGCACATTCGGTTCAACGCCTAGCGCCGAGCGTTGAAAGTCCAATAGTGAGCGATTTAAAACGCGGCGTGAAAAGCGCTGTCATGCGCTTTTCACGCCGCGTCTACAACGCGCATCTACAACTCCATTGTTTCATTCGGGCGCTTTTTTTAACGCGCGTCAAAAAGCGACCGTGCGAGTGAGGGCATACACATTTAATTTCATTGCCTGTACTCACAGCATTTTGTTCTTTAGATATTTTTTGGGGCAATTCAGACATTGCCAAGTTGTAGCAAGAGATAATTTACTCTAGCGGACTGTGACAGGCGTGTGCTTAAACTGCAGATCACACCCTAGCTTATTTACCACTTGATGAAGATTGCACAATGTTACAAAAAAAACAGCTAGCATCTTAGAAATTCAACCACTCATCTACACAATAAAAGCAGAGAATCAATTTTATATACCTACACGTTTTATTAATCCTAATATATTACACTACAAAAAATAACTAAGTACTACATTAAATATATTTGAACACAACATCTTTGAAACTGTCAACGGTCTGTAACTCGAGGGTGACGGGACACTGCAGCCAGTTAGCTAGTAGTTCTTCAGTGTAGCCGAGGAGGAAGTACATTTTGGTGGGCGACACAGCACGCCTGATGATCGCTGCCACTCTTATGTGGTTGAACTGACGCTTGATTATGACCTGGAAAGATTAGATAAAGAAATTGTTATAATTAGCGGCACCAGTCTTGATCACAAACGTCAACTGTGCATTAGCAGATTTTTCGGCCTTTGTGGCAGAATGAAGATGACGGGGGGCGCCGAGGCTACACACGATTGGTTCATCAGTCGGTGCTCGTCGTACATGCACAATCTGATCATGATTCATGCCACTACCTATACTTTATTGTATACATTATGTGCTTTTATGATATGCATCCTTACCTCACTGCAAACAAGTCCATGCCAGGTGCCAGTCATAAACCTCCTAATGAATTCATCCTCTAAAACTGTTTCTGAACGTCTGAGGCCATCTTTTAAACTAGCTGAAACAAATTGAAGGGTTTTGAGCATTATTTCAGTAGTTAAAAACAAGTTTACAGTTATTTTGGAGTAGCTTCCTCTCAGTTCTTGGCAGTGCCATAACTAGGGTCTGGAGGGATGCAGAAATGACCAGACCAGGACCAAGTTTTGGGTCATGCATGGTAGTTAGTGGCATATGTAGAAGCTCGCACCAAGTGCATAAAAGGCTAGGTACGATACTGGTCCTCAGCTTGTGCCACATTATGCCTAGGTAATAGACACGGGTTTTAACATAATTACAGCAAAGCAGAATGAACTTACAAGTATTCCAAGAGTTCCATGATTTACGGTGAGCGATGTAATGCGGGGGGTTTGCCATCTCATAAGTAAGCGGCCTGTCCCGTTTTTTCGTGATCCTGTATTTCCCAGACACCACTCTGCACAGTGGAGCAGACGTGTGCAGTTGAGATGAGAGTACGGGCGAACATTGCGCTATAATGCCTGTCGTTCCAAAGCTTGACTATAAACATAAAACCAAGATTAATCCAATTCAATCAATATGAAGTTATATAAGTATAATAAAAGGAACAATAAATTCACCTGGACCAGTTTGATTACAGAAGTATTCATAGTTGTTTTTAATCTAGCTTCTATTTGGTTAGTACAAAATATTTATTATTTCATACCGATTGAGAATTAAGGTTATATTGTGAAATTGACAGTATTGACACGACACGAACTGACCAAAGAACTGACTGTCACTATGACATTGACAGCTATTTGTGCGTTTTGTTTATGCAGTTTTTAACAAAATAATTGAGGGAAAAGCGAAACCGCTTCAGTCCACAATTTATATTTTTTTAACAGGGTACTCCAAATTCTAGGTGAGTGCATGCCACATATCACAAATATCATAGTTTAAATCTTTTGTGACTGAAGCGTTTTACACCCCTCGAGGCGATTCCACATTTCCACTCTATAGGGCGTTTGTGCACTACAGGTGTTTTCAATTCGTATTCGGTTTTAAACGGATTTTTAGCCAATAGGCCTGCAGAACGATCCCCACCACTTTTTAAAACGTATGAAAAAAAAACGGTCCGTGAAAATACGTGCTGGAAACGTGTAGTGCACAATCGCCCATACCGGGAAAGCCCTACACTCGATTCTTTAACTTCCGTATCCTATTATCATCGGCTGATTTACCTATCTAATTTACTGACTAATTTAACTTTAAATCTAGTGTAATTAGCTTGTTTATTGTTGCTAGTGAGCAAATTATGTTACGAAAAAACATTGCTACGCATTCGCCTATTTTAATTATATCTTTATATCATTTCCACTAATAAAAACCTAATTATTTTCATATCCCATCAATTTTATTATAGTTACATGTTGCTTATCGACAATTTTATTGATTTGATAATGGTTCTATGAACAAATCGGTACGAAAATGGCAATGTTTTTGCATAAAGGAATAAACTTCATGAGATTTATTTTTGGTTTTGTGTTTTTATTTACTGCATGCTGCAGTCATGGTAAATATATGTTACTATTGCTTTATATTTTGTATTGATTAGTTTGAACCAATTAAACCTAAAATTCTATAAGAGATTCCCAAAAACAACTGACACAGGCAGGATTCGAACCCGCGACCTCTGCCTAAACCGGGGTAGAGGTCGCGGGTTCGAATCCTGCCTGTGTTTTTGGAAATCTCACATATTTAATAACATTAAATAAGCATAACATGGCTTTAGACATGTTTAAAATTCGCAAAAATATTAAACCTAAAATTCTTACGCTTTGTGTGATTGTTGTGGTACCTAAATATTATGAGACAGCAGTGGTGGCCCAATGGTAGCGATTTACAACTCGTAGGTCGTGGGTTCGAACCCCGGCAGACGCACAGAGTCAGTGGCAGTCCGAGGGGGTAATGGTCGTAGGGGTCATGACCCCCCCACCAAAATTGTACAAAAATGCGCGAAACACGGTAATTCACGGTATAACACGTCGGCACTAATTAGTATCTATGACCCTCCCCAAAATCTTTGGCTTCGACCGCGTCTGCCTGGAGTAACAAACCAGCATCAAGAGCAGTAGCTTTAAAAACGGTGAAGAACATCTTGAGGAATGACATGTCCTAGAATAAAAAAAATCTAAGACATGTGACGTTCACCAACCCTCGCTGGGCCTACGTGGTGGACAACGGCCCACTCCTTTTCACACAGAGGAGAAGGACACGCTGCTCGAAGACCTACAAAAGACACCTTTCGACTATATGCCTTGCTATAATTTCCATCACGTCCTCAATAGTGATAGGTAATTACTTAAATTATAGGAAGGTGAGCATAAAGACAAGCTTAACTTTGATCGATAACAAGATGGCTTCGACTATACCCCAACAACTTACCCCCTTACTTATAGACGCCTCTTGACTTTAACCACTGATTAAATATCTTACAACTATCCTTGTCATTTGTAAGTTTATGTATGACATAAGAGCTGTTTAATTTAATCATCGTCTATAAATAAGTAAGGGGGCTATTGTTCAAGGATTTTATAACTTTCAATATTATTCAATTTTTTTATATAGGTATGTTAAACTGTCATGTGGGTATTTCTCATGGTATTCTTCATATAAGTATGCTTATTTCTTAAGAAAAAATATGCACTACATATATTTGTTTTATATTTATATTTCAGCAGGTAACATGAACAGTAATAGCTCGATTAAATCCGTGATTGTTCAGGAAATTATGAAAAAAGTATCTAATTTAACACTAGGTGCCTTATACAAAGCACCCACTGAAAAAAAAGAAAATATTTTAAACAAAATAGAAAATAAATTGAGGAAATCTGCTAAAGCTATGGGTCCTGATGCAAACAAATATGTTAAATTCATCATGGAAGAGTTTAAAACGAAGACCTTAACTGTGAAGGAAAATGAAAAGAAAAATGATACCGAAGTTATAAAGAAAAGTGTTATACGTAGAACTGACCATAAAAGCAAGCCTCGTAGTATTATCGATCCTGAAACAAAACAAGAAATTATAAAAGACATAGCAAACAAAATTCAGTCTCTTGCAAAAGTTTTTATGAAAAATGCTAAAACAATTGAAAGTAAGAAAAATATTTTGGAAAAAATCAAGCAAAGAATTATGGATTCGGCTAATCAAAAGCACGTGCAGCTTCACAACAAGCACGAGGAACTTAAAGCCTATGGTAGTCTCATAGCACAAGGGCTCGAACAATCAATGCGGAAAATGTTAGCGGATGAAGTGGTTGGAAGACGTAGGGTTAACTCGAACCCAGTAGAAACCAGTAACCTATTACACATAAAAGCAGTTCCAGAAGAAAGTAAAATAGGAGAAATCCAGCCTAATAATGTTACGCACAGAGAAGATGATATGTTGAAAAAAACCATGGTAGCTATGGATATTGAAGAAATTAATAAATATAAAAGTCTTATTTCACAATCCTTGAATGACACTTCTATCGATCCGCGCTGTGATGAAATTGTAGAAGATACGTGTCTTGTTATTCAATCATTTAATAAAATACCTTGTGGCGAGGGAAAAGCTATACCCATTGAAAACCTTTGCAACGGTGTCATTGACTGTGTGGGCGGAGTCGATGAAGTAAACTGTACTGCTCAAGGTAAAAACTATACTTACGCAATATAGTCAAACACAATCTTCAAGAAAGTAGAGTAGAGATCGTTTTATCTAAAACTGAACACCCCTCTAATGTGTTTATGCACACATGCAAAGTAGGTACCTACTTTGCGTGTATTACGTATAGACGTAATATACGCATGCACGTAATATTGCAACACTTTACTTGGGTGAGTGCAGCGATTTTACGGTATACACGGGTGTCTATACACCCGTGTATACCGTAAAATCGCTGCACTCACCCCCAAGTAAAGTGTTGCAATAAGTATTTCTTCTCACACGTTCAGTTCTAGATTAGACAAATTTTACATGCTTACTATTTTACATTACTGTATCAATATGTTAACAATAACAAGCCAATTCAATCAAAAGCAACAATGCAAGTTTAATTAATGATTAAAAATAATTGCTAAAAAATTGTCCATTTTTTCATAATTAAAAATATGCCAACGTTTCTAATACTCGTAGTATTCTGTACAACGTAGTTAATGTAATTTTTTCACATATTACAGCAATGGAAAAAGTGCGTAAAGCTACTACAGTAATGTCAGAAATAGAAGCTTCCATTAACCGTAAATGTTTTGCATCAACGGATGGTCACCTTCTGGCGTCACAAAATCAAATATTGCGGGAAGTATTACAGACTCAAATGGATTTCTTGGAGAAACATGTTAAAACACCATTACAGGCAACAGCAAACAAGGATCAAGTCTTTGATGAGGTTTTTATAAAAAAGACTGTGGCTGACGTGGCTATGATACTAAGTACGCTATCGTACGCTCTAGATGGTGCGCTTTGTGCACATAATGTGGATCCAGATGATATGGGCAACCGCGCCGCTCGCAAGTATAACGACATAGAAGTTGATGAGCTTGATGAAACACCGCCGGAAGCCAATTGGACTATGAAATCATGTACTTGTAATGGTCAATTTTGCAAAGACTCGACGTGTGCGGCTCCTTGTAAACGTATATGCTGGCAAAGATACAGTTTAAATCATTGGGGATGTCAGGCCCTCAACAGTGCTACAAGTGTCTCTCTAGATGTTATTTGTGATGGGAAATTGGACTGTTTTGATGAAACTGATGAGAGCTATTGTGTGACAGGTAATAGTAATTCCTAGTTTATTTATCTTCTGTTGTTATAACCGAGGAATAATGAATTAATAATTGTTTTAGATGATACTTCCTCTAAATTCGAAGCTACAAAAACATACAGTAACTTGCTTGATTTACTGACAACTAAATCGAAATCATACGAGTTCCCGAAAAGCCGGAATAAGTTTCTTAAAATGCATGGTTTAGTTCGCCAGCTGCAGCAGCAAACTATTAGAACAAGTGTTGACACCCACATTATAAAAACTCTTAGAGATGAATCATTTAAATTGCTCGTTTCGATTTATGACGATTTGTTAGAAACCGCCAGCCTAGATGAATTAGATGATCATTATCTAATTTTACTATCAATTAACGAAAAATTGGTGACTGCACTTAAACGTTCTCATGCCGGAAACGAAAATTTAATATCACCAGACGGGTGTTACTGTAGAGGTGGACTCTGCGCTCTACGCAGGTGCAACAAGAACTGTATTCAGGCTTGTTTAGCGGAACCTGTCCTTACCAGATTTGCATGTAATATTCAGAACATTACTGTACCTATTGAATCAATTTGTAACGGAAAAAACAACTGCCCTAATGGAGAAGACGAAAAGGATTGTACAAAAGGTAAGGAAGGAGCAATAAATATTAAAAACAGGCTTTCAAATATAGTGGCTTCCATTTTAATAAGACGTGTCTTTTGCAGATGTTTGTCGAGGACATCACTTAGTAGTGTTACGTCATAATTTACAAAAGGTTGGAGCAAAGCACAAAGCTTCCATTTTGGGGGAAGTACTTGAATCTTGGAAATCAAAGGTAAATTTTAAGAAAAAAAGTGTTACAAAGGATAGTATATAAGTAGTTCTCTTTGTCAACGACATCGTTGGTTTTGTATTTTTATGGCAACTTTCAGGTTTCGGCCGCCTTGTTCGTAGCAGAGACTACTGAAAGGCCTAACCATAAAATAATGGTTGACATAATCAGTCGTGTCCTTCACGACCTCGTTATGGCATTCGCAGCAATGGAGGACTACAGAAGAACCAACTCCGATTACGCACTGAAGGAGTTTATAGGCATATCTAAAATAGTGATGCAAACGCTTAAGTCTTGTGCTTATTAAAATTATTGATGGTTTAGAGTTAATTTTATTATCCTATGTAAATGTTATCTTCTTTTACATTTACAACAATGCATAAAAATTACTCATTACCTGATTCAAATTCCTCTAATTATGGATTATTCATATTCATTTATATTATAAAATTAGATAAACGATGTTACACATCTAATGCTGGTATGCAATTAATGATTAAATGGACACGTTTCAATTTCCAACAGATATGGAAATCTAAATTTTGTTTTAGTTAACATCTGGATTCTGTTAACTGTAAAACATAAATTAGATAAATCATCAATGGGCATTTAGTCATTCAAAGTTGATTTTATTTACAAGAATATTCCTGGCAGACCCTTTCTCTTATTGCCAACTTCACATTCTATTAGTCTGCACGCTAACGTCCACCCCTAAACACAGGCTTCCTCATTGCAGACATCTACTTAATACGACGACTCTTAGGGTGCCTCCACACCAGAGATATGCGAGGATACGTAGCCATAGGGATGTGATACCCATTACGGCATTAATTAGCTTAGCTCAAGTTAGCTCTGGTGGGAAAAGGTTTAATGAAGCGAACCTTTTGTCATACTCGCTGAAACGAGGAATTAGAACGAGGGATGCGGCCTGGGGACGCGAACAAGGGATGCGAGTGGTGTAGTAGTAAGTAGACGGCGTTAGTTATGAATGAGTGCGAAAATGAATTCTCGTTCCTTCTCTGAAAGAGAATCGGCCTTTGTTACAGTGACAGACTATACAGTTAGTCATCGAACACCTCTAAACAGTCGAGCGGTGCAGCGAGATGCGGGAGGAGCGCTCCCGAATGACCGAACATTTGGTCATTCGGGAGAGTCTAGATAATCTTTATGAAAGGATTATGCTCCTGGATCACCCACATCGTCTAGTCTTCTAGGGTCTAGACTTCTAGAGTCTAGACGATGTCGGCTAATTCGACAACATCAAACGCTATGACTTTTTTAGCTAAACTGTGCCCTTGCCCTGCAGTACAAGGTCGACATGACAATGCAAAACAAAAATGCTACTCAACAGGTTTGCAATTTCTTTCACAATAAACGCCTAATTGATCGACATAGTTATCGAACCACAAGGAGGAACGTCTCGTTATCAATGCGTTGCCCTAATGAGTCACATTTGTAATAAAATACCAGCAATACGCGTATATGAAGCAGTCACTTGCGAGCGAGAGCACTGAAAACATGGCAGGTGAGTTTACAAGATAACGGGTGATAAGATATGTGATAACAATAGTTGCTAGAACGTACTATTCTCCAATAATTTGTAAGAATATTGTACTTAATTTATCGTTACATTTTTTTTTGGTGTTTTTCGTCATGTGACTAATAAATTGTCAGTGTCAATTTTGTTAAATGTTCAGGATTTTGTTGAGTTTAGCGATAATGGAGAAATGAGTAACAACTTATATTATGTTTTTGTAACTGAAAGTACAAAGAGTACCTAAGCGTTGGCAATTTACTTTGTGTCATCAACTAACGGGATACTTCCAACCATTTTTTTATTGTTCATGAATTTGCTCAGATGGGGGTTAAAAACAGAATCTGCAATTTTTTTTTAAACGTTCCGAGTAGTTTCCAGTCATTCCTACGTACATCTGGAAAAAATATTTAGTCTAACTGAATCAAAATTCTTTAGTAATTTAATAAAGTAAGCAATAACTGTATAAGACACATAGTTAGACAAATTATTTAATGAAAAAGGTCTAGAATATATTATTTTGTGTGCGCCTGCGTCGTTCTTATTGTCATGTAAATATCTCACGCGTAGCGCTACATATGTTTTCAGCTTGAACAATGCAGCTTAAGACTGTGATGTAGACTGAGACCATTATTTACCTATTTCTATTTACTTATCAGTAATTATTGCATTGGAAATATCATAAAATATGAAGTCATTTATTTATTGAAAACACACCTGTCATAATATTGTAAGTTCCATTTTATTTATAAGAAGACATAGATTTGTACTTCAATGGGGATCCATTGCCTACTAGTGGTGATACCGCTAGTGATAAAAACAAAATCTAGCACCGATCAAAAGCTGGAAAAGAAAAAATCAGTGGTGTTTGAAAAGCTATACAAGGCCCTATATGTGAGCACATGCTTCAACCGTGTTTCATGAAATACAGTTACCTACAGAGCTGGTTCTCAGATAGGACCACTGCAAACTTATAGGAGATGCGCAGATGTAACCTGCGAATATAAAAAAAAACTTTAGTTTTTTGCAAAAAACTACCATTCACGACTGTAAGGATAATATATTTACTGAATAATACTATTCAAAACCATTATCTATCGTCTATCATTATCTCTATGGTCTCAAGTATGAATATTTCATACAATAGATACTCTATTAGAACTTAAAGAGTATATACATGATTTTAATGACTATTTTATTCTAAAAATAATACATATGATTCCGCGAAACATATTTTGACCAACGTATAACTTGATGCTGAGCTGCAAATTTGAAAAAAACGTACGAAAAATCGTAAAAACCTAAACGTAAGAAAAAAAGAATTTTTCGAGCTAATTTAGAGCATCCAGAACAAGTAATATAGCGCAAACTTGGTGACCTAATCAAATTTTATAAGTCTTATCGAGTAATGTCATTAGGAATGCCCCAAGGACTGATACTGGGCCCTATAAAATCTATATTAAGGAAAATCTTTATCTTTAGATAAATAGTTATGTATCGCACCAATTCTTACTAAAGTGATTAATACATTGCGATTGGCTCATAGTAGATAAATAATGTGTATACAGAATACATCGAGCACTTATTCAATACCTGTATCTAATCTATGAGACCAAGGTATGTACTTTCATCGATAAACAATAAAGTGTATATTATATGAAGTTGGTAGGTACATTAAGACTTGTACTATAACGGCCTTACCACAAAAAAGATAGACACGCGAATGCTACCAAAAATAATACACACTTGTTTTAGACAAGTTAGTGCTAAAACAATTGCCTATTATTTTTGGTAGCATTCGTGTTGAACGTGTGTTGAACAGATGTTTATTTTTTTGTGGTACGGCCGTAGATGTTTCGTTATATAATTATAGGAAACATTATGGTACAAACTAAGTACCTATATTATGTATAATTATATGTAGGTATAGTAAATAATTGGCTGATGATGATGCACTTGACTATGTTGAAACACAGGCACTCTAGAAGCATTTCAATAATGCTCAAGAAAGTATCCTCAAGTAATCTATAATGATGGAAGGGAGACTTTTTTCAATAAAATAACATGCAGGGTTCTTATACGGAGTGCCTTACCTATCACTCAGTCACGGTACAGTTTTATAGGTAGGTACAGCATGTAACAAAAATCCTGTTCGATCCCAGAGGGGCCATTATGCTCATTATTATGAATATTTTTTTATTATGGGAGGAACTCTAAAATTGCGAAAGAATAAATCGACAAAAGTATGGAACAGCAGACTTTTTTGCGATTTCGGGGTTGTTAGATACAAAATATTGTTTATAACGATGAGTATAATGGCCCCCTTTGAGATCGAACAGGGTTTTTGTTACATGCTGAATAGATAGAAGATTCTAGTATTAAAAAGACTTATATTATCTATAAGAATAGGTGATTAGGGCTTGTCATTAGATGTTTCTATAATATATACTAGACACTCAATTAAAACTTCCCTGAGGTACTCAGCTTATCAAAGTAGTGTAAAACACAGTAGTTGCCACGACTCATGTCAAATCAAGAGTACTTTAATGTTCACATATTAATTCCCGTGACAACATAGTAGACCGAGCTAGTGATTATATAATATTTCTTGATTAACTAGCTAATTTTGCCATAATTAATAACATGGTCAAAACAATCAATGGTGAATAATGATCTTTAACGAGATATGATAAACGAAAATGTTATTCTAGTTTTTTAATTTACGTTATTTTACATTAGAGTAACACCAGATACTAGCATTTGCTACTTCTACAGTTGGTGAACTGTAGAAGTAGCAAATGCTAGTATCTGGTGATACTACTATTTGCTACATCTACTATTATAAATTGAATTAAATTATAAAGTCTTTGTGACTATGATTTTTGTACCATGAGAATGAACCAAAACATCATTGCACAGATCAGCGGCCGTATTATGGTTGGGGCGCACCACCGCCACCGCCTCATGGGTACCCTCCCCCGCCTGGTCACCCTGGCCATCCCCCACACATGTACCCTGGTCCCGGAGTAATCTACTACCCCATGCACCCTGCATACTTCTACCCCTACCCGGGACATCAGCCTCCTCCTCCTCATGATGGCGGCGAAGTCACTGTGGTTGATAACGCAGAGCCGGAATTGTCTGGAGAAACTGTCGAGTTGCCTTGGAGTAAGTCTGGATTGGGTTCCCGGAGATAGCACCTTCTTTCTGATATTGTTAGGAATCACGGTCATTTAGCTAAAACCTTTACATTTTATTTTCCATTGTAGCTATTCTATTACCAAATGGTATTATCGCCTTGAAACACTTTTTACGTAAAAATACAATTATAATTAGAATCAACAACATGGAAATACATCTAATCAGTAGATTCAATATAACATTCTTAGCAGAAAGTTTACTCGAACAAGTTCCAACTCACAGTATGTTCAAATTGAGATATGGCAATTATTAATCTAATCCGGGACATTTTGGTCTCACTGATAATGATGACACGACAATTTCGCCACGATTTAGTTGAAACGGTCAGGTTTTACAATTGAATCGATAAGGATTACATGAAAATTTCGCATTTATTTTACTTATTAGCTGATTACATACTTGAAACACATCAAATGTAGGAATTTAGTGAAGGTGTTACCTCCGACTTACAGCTTGATCGTATCGTACGCCATGTTTGGGCCAATCCTCTTTATGGTGACTGTCCAATCCAGACTTACGTTTCACCATGTCTTTGTATAATTAGAATAGCTATTCTTTGGAATTTGAAGTCCTCACCCATTTAGAGTTTTGGCCGTAGCTACTGTATCGTTAATATTTTGTGGGAAATCATTCACCGTCATCTTCTGTGTTCTTTTTTCTGGGTTTATTTAGTTGCATTTGTAAACCTCTTATGTTATCGTCTTTGCCACCACTCTTTCATTGGAATAAAATCTTTACAATCGTATCCAAGTGTTGTTTAAGATACTCGTTGAATATACATGATTATTGGACATTGATTTCTTATTTATTGGTAATCTCTGCACTTTGGATTTCACTATTAATCTTAAGTCTTATATCTTGCCTACATTGTTTCACTACTGATATAGGTAGTACATATTTGATTTATATTTTGTTTGCTACACATCGTGTGGTTTCTCATATACAGAATTTTCAATCGAATTTCAGTTTGTCTTCATCTCGCACCTTTATTAGTTTTACTGGGATCTTCTTCATAATAATCAAAAACACTGTATTTGTCGTAAAAATCACTTAAGTTATAACTATAATATTCTCTTAAAAAATTGTAATTAACCCTTTGTCTTCCAAATCCAGGTACATACCGTTGGGTCCCAGCATGCTTGAGCCAGCGCTCAATCCCACCCGGCGCTCTGCGCGTGGGCACCGATGTAGATGGTGACGAGATCTACGCCGGTAGGGCCCCCCATGAGGGTGACATCCTTCCCGCAAAGGTCATCCCCACCAAGAACGCCTGCTACGTCTGTTATGGCGGCGAAGAGATCGTCAAAGACCAGTTCGAGGTAACCGTCTGAATCAATGTAAAAGTTTTTATTCATGCAGACAATGAAAATAAAAACTAAAAGTCTTTGTTGCTGCTATGCTATTCTTTAAAGACAATTTTTTGGTTGTCTTGACGACGACCGAGCATTTAGCCAATCGTCATCGTCAATTTGCCCGCTGACTAGTTCTAACTCACGACCGTCACAGCCTTGAGCGCTACTCGCTAGTCATTGATATATGGTGCTAGTGCAGCTATTCGCAGCTTAGTGAATGACTAACAAACTATAGCTTCGCCGCTGTGGCAGCGCTGCACACAAGCTGTATCCTAATGGCCGTCCCCAACAACAGGATCTATCGGTTTTTACCCTACTAGAGATAGAATTTTGACATTACATTACTTTTACCCGTGGGAGAGCCATGCTTCGGCACGAATGGGCCGGCTCGACCGGAGTAATACCACGGCCTCACAGAAAGCCAGCGTGAAAAACGACGCTTGCGTCGTGTTTCGCCGTGTGAGTGAGGGTACCGGAGGCCCAACCCCCCCCCCCCCATGATGGCGCAGTTAATAAATCCATTGTTGTGGGGGGGGGCGGGCGATTATTGGGAACGGCCATTAGAGAAAAGCACTACTGGTTGGATTAGTAGCCGGAGAATCACTTGAATATGGGAAAGAGGAGAAGGACCACTGTTTGTGTGTCAGCATCGTTGTAGATCAAGCCTGATCCAACGAAACTGTTATAATTTATTATAAAGCTTGCTTTAACTGTTTTTAGGGTTCCGTACCTCAAAAGGAAAAACCCTTTGTTGTGTGTCTGTCCGAGGCAAGTCGCTTAATAGGTGGAGGCATCTGCTCATAGATAGCGCCACTAGAAGAACTATGTAATAGCTGCATCTTGCTCATAGATGGCGTTATTGCGTATTTCTGGAATATTTGTGTATATAGTGGAATATTTTATTTACTAATCTAAGTACATAAGTACATAATTAAGTTTGTACGGAACCCTCAGGGCATGAGTTCTTCTCGCACTTTTAGCCGGATTTTTTTCAATGAAAATTAAATCGATAATATTGGTCATTTACAAAGTCATAATAATAGAACATTGAGCAAAACTAACCCTCCACATCCCTGGTTCCAGGTGCTGGTGCCTGCGATGTTCTCGTGGCAGTTCTCCACGGGAGGCGAGGTTCCCCCCGGCGCCGTGGCGGCTGGAGTCACCGCTGATGGCGAGAAACTGTACTACGGAAGGGTCACACACGACGGATGCACCACGCCTGGCAAGGTAAGGTCTTGTTGCTCAGTGGCGGTCCGAGGGGGGGTCGCGGGGGTCATGACCCCCCCCCCCTAAAATCGTACAAAATGTGCGAAACACGGTAATTCACGGTATATCACGTTAGCATTCAAGTATTCGGCTGCTGTATGGGTCCCCCCAAAGTCGTCGGCTGCGACCACGCTGTTGCTGATTCGTAGATAAAGAAACTCTTTGGCTTCTTTCTATCGGACGACCAGAAGAACGAAAAAGCGCCATCGGTTCATAGTTGATATAACAAAAATCCGAACGAAGCGCTTTGAATCCACTTTTATTGTGAAAACCGCCAAACAGTGGAATGCGCTGCCCGAGCGGGTGTTACCCAATAGTTACAATATCGACGTCTTCAAGTCGCGAGTGAATCGGTTCCTTCTAGGCAAGCGTGCTCGGCGACGGCATATGGTGCAGTCATTAATTTGAGTGTGTTTTTTCAATTAATTTAAATCATTAACGTTTCTTTTTTCACTTAGATTTACCAAATCTATTGTAATAGATTTTTTAAAACTAAACAGCTTAATTTTCAACACAAAACGTCACAATATGGCGCAAGGTCGTTCCTAGTCTTATTTGGATCGCATTGCTATCTTGTTACAACTACAAGTAAGCATAATCTCTCATATTTTATTTTTAATTCCAGATTCAGCCGAGCCACGGCACTTGCTACTATCCCTTCGACGGCGAAGAGAGGAGCTCAGCCGAATACGAAGTCCTTGTCCTCATGTGAAATAACATTAACATCACTATATTGTAATTAAAATATTATAAATAAACGATATTTATGTATTATATAATATACAAACTATATTTAAACATGCGTTTAACTGTTCTAATCCCTATCATGAGTTTTTTGACGTATAGTTTCGTTAACGTAAGCATATTTTCAATTGAAAATACACGTTTGTTACACAATATTTATATAAATTAAATACTTAAATAATTTCTTTGTATTTTTTAAAATGTGCAATTTGTATAAAATTTTATCAATATGTTTCAGAACTGCTGTATTTTCAATTCAAAATATGCTTACGTTAACGAAACTATACGTAAAAAAAACTCATGATAGGGGGGGTACAGATCATAGAAGTATGATCTGAGGTTCTAACCGACTGTCATGTCGTTCAAAATTAGAAATTATGATTATCTACTAGTATCTAATTATCTATATTTGTTTTTTTCGTCTCGTCTCGTAGCAGTCGTAGCAAGATCGTAGCAAGGTCGTAGCACATTAGTATCGTTTATCAAAAATACACCATTTACCATTTTGAAACTTTCAAACCAAGTAATCCAGATTTTATTCTGGTAATAATGACATAGCGTACATAGGTAATAATAACATAGTACAATATTTACACTGATATTTTTATTTACTAGTGTACATTTTGTTGTGGATTTAAGTAAATGGAGACCATTTTCGTTAATATAGATACATATTTTTTCTTATTCAATATCAAGATTCCCTATTGTTTTTATAGCTATGTATGTATGTATACAGGGTGGCAGGTTAGACAGTGGAAATATTTTAAGGGGTCATTGTACTCATCATTATGAACAACTTTTACTATGGGACCAACCTTGAAATCGCGAAAAAACATCAGCTGTTCCATACATTTATGTTCACTTA